>JAOPSE010000121.1:3755283-4955283 GCA_029449295.1 Zea luxurians | reverse complement strand
TGGTTGTATGAGATCTGTGAATATATGTGGTTGTATATGAATACTTATGTGTATATGTGGATGTAAATGTTAGAAATTTACAAAAATAGGATGTTTTTTGCCACTGTTGAGTATCATTATGTCCCACGGCTTAGTGGGGGTCGTTGGACATAAGGATGTATTATGTCTGACGGCTTAGTGGGGCCGTCGGACATAAGGCTGTATTATGTCCGACTGCTCTGTGCGGGCCGTCGGACATAAGCGGAGTGGGCCCCACTCATGACCAGTGAAACCGTTACCGAGGTTAAATGCCGATGGCCCCTTTCGGCCGTCGGACATAAATATGTCCGACGACCGCCATCGGAAATAGGCTTATTTCCGACCCATTACGACCGAGGGACAGGTACCGTTAGAAATAGGACTTCGGTCGTCGGAAATAGACTATTTCCGACGGCTTCAGTCTTATGTCGGACGGCTTTGGTAGTCGGAAATGTATCTTTACTGTAGTGTTTGCATTGCATTCGAATTGCATTTTGTACTTGCATATGTATGTTTTTTGAATTCGGTGAACGAAGAGTGAATTATACACATTACAACAGAACCCTATCATTTTTTTATTTTTTCAGCACAATCAACATTTTTTGTCTAAATTGTATGAAATCCACTGAGAAATTTATGAGTTTTGCTCTAAAATTTATGAATTTCATTTTTGAAATTAAAAAATTATTTCCATTCGGAATCAGCGAATTTCACTCTATTTTTTGTTTCAGCCAAAAAAATTAAAATCCGACAAAAAATGTATACCTAGCTAGGCATGAGGCTCATCATATGCTTTGCGGCCATCCAAGCCAAACGAAAAGAGGAGATATTTCTAGGATTGCTATGCATGCCCACGATATTGACAAGGAAAATCTAGCACATGCAACATCGTCATATGAACGTACAGTCTAGATACTACATTCGTAAAAAAGTGCAACTAAGGTTACTGAGAATCAAATCATAAAAACATTCGATATATATACCACTATATAATCCACCAATTTAAACTTTACAAAATCTATCCAACCAAATCACTCTCACACCCATAAGTCATAACCTCCACTAAATCCATCAAACAAATTACACACAGAATTAACACACCATCAAACATTCAAACCAACGATTCAGATCGCTGGATAACGCGCTCCCTCTACTCATTAAAATTTAATGGACAATATTATTTAGATCATCACTCGTCCCTCATCCCTCTCCCTCGCCGCGACCAAGCCACAACCAGCCTCCCCCTCCCCACGCCCCGCCGCCCCTCTTCTCACTCGTGCCACCGCCGTCGCGCACCATCAATCTCTTCCCTCGCTCCGCTGCCGCTGTCGACGACTCCACGAAAATTATAGTGTTAGAACGGGTTATATGCTAGTCTATCTATAATAATTCTTGTTTGTATCATTTTTCTACACGCCAGGACAATCTTGTATTATTGTTGTTTTTTTTTTGTTTTTTGTATTATTGTTGTTGATGAATGATATATAGCATATATATATATATATATATATATATATATATATATATATATATATATATATATAAGGATATACCATTTTTTTTGCGAACACAGTTCGGCGTCGTGGAGGTTGCACGTCCACTATATTCGCGGAGATAAATTTTGTGTCTCCATCCTTTTCGGTTGGATTCGATCGCCTTCTAGCTGAGCTGATGGTAGCAGCTGTGCAGTCCCATATCCCTTTCTTTGATGTTTAGTTGCCGTACGTGTTCCAGTTCCAGACAAGAAGCAACCCATCGTCGACGGTGCCAATTCACCGGTGAACACGGCCGGTGCCGTCTCGCCTTGTCCTAGTCCCAGTCCTAGGCATGCCCAACTGTACGTCTAGTAGAATGTAGCATTTCGTCATTCATGTGTGGCCCTGGTGGTAGAGGCCAGGCAAACGTTCGTTCGCCTTTTCTTGATTTATTTGTCACGTATGTTATTTGTCAACATCTGATGCATCTTCGTGCCCTTCCTCCTCCGCTTGGTGGCAGGACCAAAAGAGCGCAAAGCGATAAAAGACACAAGAATGGTTCATCCACACATTATCGCTTCAACTGAGTTCTTCAGCTTACTATTTCTAGTTATTAGAGGCTCCAACAGACTCTACAGCAGAAAGGGCCTTCTGTATGGATTGGAACCGGCTACAATACCAGATCCCCCGGTACTCTGAATCCAGAACTAAAAGCCCACAATTTTAGTACCGATTGTAAAGACCGGTACTAAGATGATACTTTAGTACCAGTTACCGATTATTTGCTGAAACTAATGAAAAGTTGAAAGAAGCTCATTCCGCTCAAAAAATAGCCTATTGAAATAGAAAGTGTATGTTTTACATGCAACATTCTTAATGATACTAGTTTTGCACCTATGATTATTACTCCGACTAATCCTAAAGTTGTGTCAACTATAAGTAATGACATCATTAGTAATACCTCACTTAAAATTGAAAATGATACCCTTAAGAAAAAGGTAAATGAACTATCACTCATGACATAGGCAAATCTTATGGTGGTGAGGCCTGCTTGCTAAAATATTTTGGTAGATATAGAATTTCTCTCAACATAGAGGGATTGGGCTACACCCCCAAGAATGGCAAAGCGGCCTTTGCAACTCGCAAAACTAATTTTGTGAAGGGCAATGGTCATTTTGTGCTTAAAATGCAAGCAAGTTGGGTATTTAGAAAGAAAAAAAATTGCAATAACAAGAACAAAACCACATCTTCTATAAAGTTTTATTCTTGTTATTTATTACTTACCAAGTGTGTTATGATATTAAGGATGAATTTATTGGTGCACTTATTGTTGGCCCAAAGAAGAAGTCAATTTTGGTGCCCAAAAGTATAATAACTAACCTAGGAAGGCCCAAGAAAGTTTAGACACCTAAAATAAATTTACTTTCTTTGTAATACAATTAAAAAGCAAGAGGAAGGCATTAGATGCTTGATAGTGCATGTACTCAACACATGATAGAAGCTAAATAATGTTCAATTCAATTGATTCAAGTGAGAAGATGAGTTTAAAAGTATTGAGAGCACCTAGAGGAGGGGTGAATAGGTGATCCTGTAAAATTCAACACTAATAGCCACAAAACTTAGTTATTAATGTTAGAACAGCTAAGTAGCTTGAAATGAGCTCTTGTGAACACAGACAATCAAAGAGAAAGCACACAAGAGACACACGATTTTTATCCCGTGGTTCGGCCAAGTAACACTTGCCTACTTCCACGTTGTGGCGTCCCAATGGACGAGGGTTGCACTCAACCTCTTTCAAGTGATTCGATGATCAACTTGAATACCACGATTTTTGCTTTCTTAGTCTTTCTCCCGTTTGCGAGGAATCTCCACAACTTGGAGCCTCTCGCCCTTACAATGATGATCACAAAAGAAGCACAGAAGTAAGGGAGGGGAGAGCAACACACACAAGACTCAAATCACAGCACAATCACGCACACAAGTCACAACTTGAGCTCAAAACACAACGCACGGAGTTCACAACTCAAATAGAGCTCAAGTCACTATCTCAAAGAATCGAATGCGTGAAGTTGGAGTCTTGGAGTATTAGAATGTTTCTTGTAAGCTTGGGTGACTCCTCCATGCGCCTAGGGGTCCCTTTTATAGCCCCAAGGCAGCTAGGAGTCGTTGGAGGCCAACAAGGAAGGCCATCCTTGCCTTCTGTCGGGTGGCGCACCGGACAATCCGGTGCGCCACCGGACAGTCACTATAGACGGTCTGGTGCCGATCTCCTTCCTTTTCTGGCGCAGACGACCGTTGCACCTCCGGGCCAGATGGCGCACCGGACAGTCCGGTGCCCCCTGCCGACCGTTGGCGCGGGTCGCCCGCGGATTGCGCAGCCGACCGTTGCGCTGGCGACCGTTGGCTCACCGGACAGTCCGGTGCACCACCGGACAGTCCGGTGAATTATAGTCATACACCGCCAAATTTTTCCCGAGAGCGGCCTGTTCACCAGAGTCCAACCTGGCGCACCGGACATTGTCCGGTGCCCCACCGGACAGTCCGGTGTGCCAGTCCGAGCTGGACTCTGGCTCCACACAGCCAAGTCTTTTGCAATTCTATCTTTTCCTATTTCTAGCACTTAGACAGAACATGTCAGTACTCAAAACAATGTACTAAGTCTAGAAACATACCTCATGTCTTGATTTGCACTTTTCTCTTCATTTAGCACATAAGAACTTAATTAAATGTGTTGGACACTTAATCACCAAAACATAATAGAAATTTCCCAAGGGCACATTTCTCTTTCAATCTCCCCCTTTTTGGTGATTCATGCCAACAAATCAAAAAGCAACAAAAGAAGTGCAACATCAATGCAAATGAGGACCAAATTCTCTTTACTTAGGATTTGGCATATTTGGATCATTCTTTGCCACCACTTGGTTTGTTTTTGCAAATCAAATTCATTTTCCTATCTCTAAGTCAAACACACATGTTTAGGCACAAAGAGAGATATTCCAATAGAAAATTTGACCAAGTTCCAAAAACTTCCCCTTTTCCCATAATCATAAATTCTCCCCCACAAGAGACTAAATTTTGCAATAGGAGCATTTTGGACAAATTAAAAGTTCTAACTCTATTGTTTTCAAAATTCACAAGTGGTAGCTGATCCATTTGCTTTGGCCTTAATTTCTCCCCCTTTGGCATTAAGCACCAAAACAGGATCATTATTGGCCCTTTAACCCCATTGCCTCACCAAAAATGTTAATTAAGAGCAAAAAGGCAATAGGAGCATAAGAATGAACTTGGAGGTGAGTACACTAATACCAGAGTGCAGTGGAAGTCTTTGCATGGTCCAAGTTCACCTTTCCCTTTCAATGCACCTTTGAGACTACATCAAGTACCTCAAACACAAGGGTTAGTCGCAAAGGGTCAAGTTGTAGCACTTCTCCCCCTAAATATGTGCATCATTCACACATGGACTTGTGAGGTCTGGGGATCCCTTGCACAACTTGAGCACCATAAATAAGCAACAAATTTCATAAATGCATAAAGTAACATGATCAAAGGCATAAAACACATGTATGATATAGATCAATCCAAGTTACGCGAATCTAAGACATTTAGCTCACTACGCAACCTGCAAAAGGTTTTCTCATCTAATGGCTTGGTAAAGATATCGGCTAGCTGGTTCTCGGTGTTAATATGGAAAACCTCGATATCTCCCTTTTGCTGGTGGTCTCTCAGAAAGTGATGTTGGATGTCTATGTGCTTAGTGCGGCTGTGTTCAACAGGATTATCCGACATGCAGATTGCACTCTCATTGTCACATAGGAGTGGGACTTTGCTCAGATTGTAGCCAAAGTCCCGGAGGGTTTGCCTCATCCAAAGTAGTTGTGTGCAACACTGTCCTGCGGCAACATACTCGGCCTCAGCGGTGGATAGGGCAACGGAGGTTTGTTTCTTTGAACTCCAAGACCAGGGACCTTCCTAGGAATTGGCACGTCCCTGACGTACTCTTCCTATCAACCTTGCATCTAGCATAATCGGAGTTTGAGTATCCAATCAAGTCAAAAGTAGACCCCTTTGGATACCAGATCCCGAAGCAAGGCGTAGCAACTAAATATCTAAGAATTCGCTTAACGGCCACAAGGTGACATTCCCTGGGGTCGGATTGAAATCTAGCACACATGCATACACTAAGCATAATGTCTGGTCTACTAGCACATAAATAAAGTAATGACCCTATCATAGACCGGTATGCCTTTTGATAAACGGACTTACCTCCTTTGTTGAGGTCGACATGTCCGTCGGTTCCCATCGGTGTCTTAGCGGGCTTAGCATCCTTCATCCCAAACCTCTTGAGAAGATCTTGAGTGTACTTCGTTTGGGAGAGGAAGGTGTCGTCCTTGAGTTGCTTCACTTGGAACCCAAGGAAGTAGGTCAACTCGCCCATCATCGACATCTCAAATTTTTGTGTCATCACCCTGCTAAACTCCTCACAAGACTTTTGATTAGTAGAACCAAATATTATGTCATCGACATAAATTTGGCACACAAAAAGGTCACCGTCACAAGTCTTAGTGAAAAGAGTGGGATCGGCTTTCCCAACCTTGAAAGAATTAGCAATTAAGAAATCTCTAAGGCATTCATACCATGCTCTTGGGGCTTGCTTAAGTCCATAGAGCGCCTTAGAGAGCTTAAACACATGGTCGGGGTACCTGTCATCCTCAAAGCCAGGGGGTTGTTCCACATACACCTCCTCCTTTATTGGCCCGTTGAGGAAAGAGCTCTTCACATCCATTTGGAACAACCTGAAAGAGTGGTGAGCGGCATAGGCTAATAATATTCTAATAGACTCTAGCCTAGTCACAGGAGCAAAAGTCTCCTCGAAATCCAAACCTGCGGCTTGGGCATAACCTTTTGCCACAAGTCGAGCCTTGTTTCTTGTCACCACCCTGTGCTCGTCTTGCTTGTTGCGGAACACCCACTTGGTTCCCACAACATTTTGCTTTGGATGTGGCACCAGGCTCCAAACTTCATTCCTCTTGAAGTTGTTGAGCTCTTCCTGCATGGCCAACACCCAGTCCGGATCTTGCAAGGCCTCTTCTACCCTGAAAGGCTCAATAGAAGAGACAAACAAGTAATGCTCACAAAAATTAGTTAATCTTGAGCGAGTCGTTACTCCCTTGCTTATGTCACCCAGAATTTGATCGACGGGGTGATTTCTTTGGATTGTCGCTCGGACTTGAGTTGGAGGGGCCAGTGGTGCTTCTTCCTCCATAGCTTGTTCTTCTTGTGCTCCCCCTTGATCACGCACCTCTTCTTGATGAACCTGTCCATCATCTTGAGTTGGGGGATGCACCATTGTTGAGGAAGAAGGTTGATCTTGCTCTTGTTGTTCCTATGGTCGCACATCTCCAATCGCCATGGTGCGTATTGCGGCCATTGGAACATCATCTTCATCTATGTCATCAAGATCAAATTGCTCTCTTGGAGAGCCATTAGTCTCATCAAATACAACGTCGCTAGAGACTTCAACCAAACCCGATGATTTGTTGAATACCCTATACACCTTTGTATTTGAGTCATATCCTAGTAAAAACCCTTCTACAGCTTTTGGAGCAAATTTAGAATGTCTACCTTTCTTCACCAAAATGTAGCATTTGCTCCCAAATACACGGAAGTAAGAGACATTGGGTTTGTTACCGGTAAGGAGTTCATAGGAGGTCTTCTTGAGGAGGCGATGCAGATATAGTCGGTTTATGGTGTGGCAAGCTGTGTTCACAGCTTCCGACCAAAACTGCTCGGACGGCTTGAACTCTCCAAGCATCGTCCTTGCCATGTCGATAAGCGTCCTGTTCTTCCTCTCTACCACACCGTTTTGTTGTGGTGTGTAGGGAGCGGAGAACTCGTGCTTGACACCTTCCTCCTCAAGATACTCCTCAACTTGTAGGTTCTTGAACTCGGACCCGTTGTCACTCCTTATCTTTTTCACCTTGAGCTCAAATTCGTTTTGAGCCCTCTTTAGAAAGCGCTTTAGGGTCCCTTGGGTTTCTGATTTATCCTACAAAAAGAACACCCAAGTGAAGCGGGAAAAGTCATCAACAATTACAAGACCATACTTACTTCCCCCGATGCTGAGGTAGGCGACTGGTCCAAAAAGATCCATGTGAAGAAGCTCCAGTGGTCTTGATGTTGTCATCACATTCTTGCTGTGATGAGTGCTTCCCACCTGTTTCCCTGCCTGACAAGCTGCACAAGGTCTATCTTTCTCGAAACATACATTTGTTAGTCCTAACACATGTTCTCCCTTTAGAAGTTTGTGAAGGTTCTTCATCCCAACATGTGCTAGACGGTGATGCCACAGCCAGCCCATACTATTCTTAGCTATTAAGCATGCATCTAGATCGGCCTCCTCTTTCGAAAAATCAACTAAGTAGAGTTTGTCATCTAATACACCCTTAAATGCTAATGAGCCATCACTCCTTCTAAAGACAGAAACATCAACATTTGTAAACAAACAATTGTAGCCCATGTGGCACAATTGACTTACAGACAGGAGGTTATATCCTAATGACTCTACTAGAAATACATTTGAAATAGAGTGCTCGCTTGTGATGGCTATTTTTCCCAAACCTTTGACCTTGCCTTGGTTCCCATCTCCAAAAATAATCGTATCCTGGGAATCCTTGTTCTTGACGTAGGAGGTGAACATCTTCTTCTCCCCCATCATGTGGTTTGTGCATCCGCTGTCGATTATCCAGCTATATCCCCGGATGCATAAACCTGCAAGGAAATTTAAGCTTGGGTTTTAGGTACCCAACTCTTGTTGGGTCCTACAAGGTTAGTCACAAGAGCCTTTGGAACCCAAATACAGGTCTTGTCTCCCTTGCATTTGGATCCCAACTTTTTAGCAACCACTTTTTCATTCTTACATAAGAGCGCAAATGAAGTATTGCAAGCATGGTAAATGGTAGAAAGTTCATTACATACTCTCCTAGGCACATGATGCACAACATTACTTCTCCTAGGCCTACTTCTACCATGCACAAAAGTAGAGCTAGAGGCAAACATAACATGTGAATCAAAAGCATCATGATTATAACTCCTATTATAATTGAAATGACTAGCAACTTTCCTATTATAAATGAAAGCATGATTCTTTTGAAAACTACTAGCCATAGGGGCCTTCCCTTTCTCCTTGTTGGGAATGGGAGTCCTTTGGCTTGTTAAGTTCTTGGCTTCCTTTCGAAAACCAAGCCCATCCTTAATTGAGGGGTGTCTACCAATAGTGTAGGCATCCCTAGCAAATTTTAGTTTATCAAAGTCAATTTTGCATGTCTTAAGTTGACCATTAAGACTTGCCACCTCATCATTTAATTTAGCAATAGACGCAAGATGTTCATCACAAGCATCAATATCAAAATTCTTGCATCTATTGCAAATTGCAATATGCTCTACACATGAACTAGATTTATTAGCTACCTCTAGCTTGGCATTTAAATCATCATTCACAATCTTTAAAATAGATATAGATTCATGGCAAGCAGATAACTCAGAAGATAGCATTTCATTTCTTTTAATTTCTAGAGCAAGAGATTTTTGAACACTAATAAACTTATCATGCTCTTCATACAAAATATCCTCTTGCTTTTCTAAAAGTCTATCCTTTTCATTTAAAGCATCAATTAGTTCATTAATCTTTTCTACCTTAGATCTATCTAAACCTTTGAATAAGCTAGAGTAATCTACTTCATCATCACTAGAATCATCATCACTAAAAGTAGTATACTTAGAGGTATCTCAAACGCTTACCTTCTTCTCCTTGGCCATGAGGCAAGTGTGGCGTTCGTTGGGGAAGAGCGAAGACTTGTTGAAGGTCGAGGCTGCCAGTCCATCATCGTCAGAGTCGGATGAAGAGCAGTCTAAATCCCATTTTTTGCCAAGGTGCTCCTCACCCTTCGCCTTCTTGTAACCCTTCTTCTCCCTCTTCCCATACTTTTCTTGTTCCTGGTCATCATCATTATCGGGGCATTGTGCTATGAAATTACCAGTCTTACCGCATTTGAAACAGGAGCGCTTTCGCTTTGCTTTGTTCTTGTTGGGGTACTCCTTGCGTCCTTACAATGCGGTCTTGAAGCGCTTGATGATAAGCGCCATCTCATCTTCGTTGAGGCTCGCGGCCTCCACTTGTGCCACCTTGCTTGGTAGCGTCTCCCTGTTGCTGGTTGCTTTGAGGGCAACGGTTTGAGGCTCGTGGACGGGTAGTGGACCGTTTAGAGCATCGCCCACATATCGAGCCTCCTTCACCATCATGCGCCCGCTCACAAACTTCCCAAGAATCTCCTCGGGCGTCATCTTGGTGTACCTGGGATTCTCACGAATAAGGTTGACAAGATGGGGGTCAATTACCGTAAATGACCTTAGCATTAGTTGGACGACGTCGTGGTCCGTCCATCTTGTGCTTCCATGGCTTCTAATCTTGTTGACCAGGGTCTTGAGCCTGTTGTATGTTTGTGTTGGCTCCTCTCCCCTGATCATCACGAACCTTCCTAGCTCGCCTTCCACCAACTCCATTTTGGTGATCATGGTGGCGTCGTTTTCCTCATGTGATATCTTGAGGGTATCCCAAATTTGCTTGGCGTTGTCCAAGCCACTCACCTTGTTGTATTCATCCCTGCACAAAGATGCTAGCAAAACAGTGGTAGCTTGTGCATTCTTATGAATTTGCTCATTTATGAAAATGGGATTGTCAGTATTATCAAAATGCATTCTGTTTTCAACAATCTCCCAAATACTAGGATGGAGAGAAAATATTTGACTACGCATTTTGTGACTCCAAAATGAGTAGTCTTCTCCATGTGGAGGTTTTCCAAGTGGAATTGATAGTAAATGAGCATTAGAATTGAATGGAATACAGGAATAATCAAATGAATAATTTTGATTAATCGTTTTCTTTTTCGATGAAGAGTCGTCGTCATCGTCGTCTCTTGGTGAAGATGAAGAGGCATCGCTGTCGTAGTAGACGATTTTCATGATGCGCCTCTTCTTCTTCCCATCCCTCTTCTTGTGACTTGAGCCTGAGTCGGTAGGCTTGTCGTCTCTAGGCTCATTGAGGAAGGACTCCTTCTTCTTGTCGTTGACCACCATCCCCTTTCCCTTAGGATCCATCTCTTCGGGCGATTAGTCCCTTACGTGAAGAGAATGGCTCTGATACCAATTGAGAGCACCTAGAGGGTGGGTGAATAGGTGATCCTGTAAAATTCAACACTAATAGCCACAAAACTTAGTTATTAATGTTAGAACAGCTAAGTAGCTTAAAACGAGCTCTTGTGAACAAAGACAATCAAAGAGAAAGCACACAAGAGACACACGATTTTTATCCCCTGGTTCGGCCAAGTAACACTTGCCTACTTCCATGTTGTGGTGTCCTAATGGACGAGGGTTGCACTCAACCCCTTTCAAGTGATCCGATGATCAACTTGAATACCACGGTTTTTGCTTTCTTAGTCTTTCTCCCGTTTGCGAGGAATCTCCACAACTTGGAGCCTCTCGCCCTTGCAATGATGATAACAAAAGAAGCACAGAAGTCAGGGAGGGGAGAGCAACACACACAAGACTCAAATCATAGCACAATCAAGCACACAAGTCACAACTTGAGCTCAAAACACAACGCACGGAGTTCACAACTCAAATAGAGCTCAAGTCACTATCTCAAAGAATCGAATGCGTGAAGTTGGAGTCTTGGAGTCTTAGAATGTTTCTTGTAAGCTTGGGTGACTCCTCCATGCGCCTAGGGGTCCCTTTTATAGCCCCAAGGCAGCTAGGAGCCGTTGGAGGCCAACAAGGAAGGCCATCCTTGCCTTCTGTCGGGTGGCGCACTGGACAGTCTAGTGCGCCACCGCACAGTCACTTTAGACGGTCCGGTGCCGATCTCCTTCCTTTCTGGTGCAGACGATCATTGCACCTCCGGGCCAGATGGCACACCAGACACTGTCCGGTGCACACCGGACAGTCCGGTGCCCCCTGCCGACCATTGGCGCGGGCCACGCGTCACCCGCGGATTGCGCAGCCGACCGTTGCGCTGGTGACCGTTGGCTCACCGGACAGTCCGGTGCACCACCGGATAGTCCGGTGAATTATAGCCGTACACCGCCAAAATTTTCCCGAGAGCGGCCTGTTCACCGGAGTCCAGCCTGGCGCACCGGACACTGTCTGGTGCACCACCAGACAGTCCGGTGTGCCAGTCCGAGCTGGACTCTGGCTACACACAGCCAAGTCTTTTGGAATTCTTTCTTTTCCTGTTTCTAGGACTTAGACAGAACATGTTAGTACTCAAAATAATGTACTAAGTCTAGAAACATACCTCATGTCTTGATTTGCACTTTTCTCTTCATTTAGCACATAAGAACTTAATTAAATGTGTTGGACTTGGAAAGATTGCAATATTAGAGTTGATGGCAAAGGCAAAGTCAATGGACTTGGAAAGCTTGCAATATCCAATGACATGAACATATCTAATGTGTTTCTAGTATAGTCTCTCAACTTCAACCTCCTCTTAGTAGCACAATTATGTGATTTAGGATTCAAGTGCATATTTGCAGTTGATGGTGTGGAGATCATAAGTGTGGATGAACCAAATCTTATATTCAAAGTGTTTTGGTATGGGAACTTATATTTGTTAGATTTTGATTCAAGAGAAACACAACTATCAATATGCCTATTCTCCAATTCAAGTTTGGGTTGACTTTGGCATAGGAGATTAGCACATGTGGGGATGAAACAGAGGGAGAGAGGGGCAAGTGGGAGAGCGACTAAAAACCAAGAGCAATGGTAAATCTAGAAAATAAGTTAGAAGCTGAAGAACTGGTAAGGCGACCAGAGGGGGGTAAATGTGAGCTAATCAAATTTTGCTTCCAAACACTGAAAATGAACACTTCAGTTGAGATGAAGAAAGCGCTCAAACCGAGAAAACATCAGTGAATCAGTGATCTCATGATTAAAAAATGTTCCTAATACTCACATGAGACCAGCAAAACAAACGGATCACAAATCGAACACTTAAAAGTTTGAATCGGTCCAAAACCATATCGCGAATGAGTGCTGATTTCAGCAGCATGAAATTCTGTTCTTGAATGTAAAACTTGCAAACAAACTTCGATTAAGATGAAACTTTACACACATCTAGATAAATATGTTTCCAAGGTCTCTACAAATTTTGAGCTCAATCGAATTTGTGAATCAATCGCAGATTTATAAATACAGCCAGAAATTGGGGTTTTGTTAGGGTTTTATATTTCGAGTTCAAACTGAGTTCTTCTCAAATCTCGACCACAATCTGCTATGATTGAGTGTAAGCAGTGACTTAAGAGAGAAAACTCTCCGCCAAACAATCCCCAACCAAATCCTCTCAAAGGAATCAAAGGGTTTCCACAAAATCACAAGTGAGGGGAAGGGAAGAACACAAGCAAAGAAAAAACTCCAAATTTTGGCAAGGGTGCAAAACTGAGATTTAAGCCAAAGAACATTGTGGGACGGACCAATGACCCTTCCTCAGATTAAACTTGAAGATCAAGAACACAGTTGACAGTTTACAAAATTGCTGCAGATCCCTCGGCTCAACTGGTGTCTTCCTAGAGAGAAAAACTAGAAGCTCTAGTGTTGGGGGGCTTCGTCCTCCGAAGGTACTCAAAAACGTGATTTAACAATATCTTCCAAGTGTGATATGTGAATAGGTACCTTCGGACTCGGGCTAAAAGCTTGTACGATGTAAAAAGCATGATCATGACGAAGGTTGGAATTGCTCCGAAGCTACGTGCAGGGGAGCTTCGGCTAAATGGCGGAAAAAGGAACCGACTTAAAGGAGAAAAGGCTATCTAGTCCTCATAGAATTGTACATAAGTCAATAATAAATGTAAAGGGCATGAATGTAATTTCTCACAGGCTGCGTCATGTGCCTATAAATAGATGAACAGTACCCATGTACTGTTCACGCTGACCTATACTTGCTTTGGCGTCACGCTTGTACTTTTTACCTTCCATCAAGCCGAAGGTACATTTGTAATTCAATACTGTTTCTGTCTTTCTAGAATAATACAATGAATTAATAATGTTACACGATTGTTTATCTTGCCTCTTATATTTCATATGTTTCTTCTTTTATTAACATATATCACGTTAATGAAAGTATGTCCTTCATAACCTTCGTCTGAAGATCATTATATCCTAAGGGAAATAATGCTTCGAAGGACGAAGGACATTAACAGTTAACATTTTGTGTTGCCTTGTTCTTAACTCATAGCATTTGAGAACAAGTCCTCAACATTGGCGCCCACCTCTGGTGAACTCTTTCGACCACCTTCGGCAAGTACTGACCTTAGTCATGCCGCCGAAGAAAGCTTCAGCGCTAGGGGTTGCTGCATTGCAGCCGCTGGACCCAAACTAGGAGACCCTCTCTCCGAGAGGCCCGAAGCCAGAAGAGGAAAGCCACAAGTCCAACACTCCAGGAAGAGGAGTTGGACCAAGAGATCAGGGATATGGAGATCATCCATCAGCAAGTACAAAGAAAGAAGGAGAAGATGGCACGGCTGGCTGATCTTCAAAGAAAGATCGATGAAGCTACTGAAGAAGTGCGCCATCTTGCTCAAGATGAACAAGACCGAAGGCCCCAGCACAGGGAGCTTCATCAGGAAGGCTTATTCAATGAAGATGGATGGTATGATGATTTTAATCATGATACCTTTACTTTTGGTGATGCTTCTCCCTTGGCAGCAGAACTGCAGGCTACCCCATGGCCCCCGTCATACAAGCCACCTCAGCTTCCCATGTATGATGGGCACTCAGATCCAAAGCAGTTTCTCATGAGCTACGAAGCAACTATATCTTCGTTTGGAGGCAATACCGCAGTCATGGCGAAGTCCTTCGTCATGGCAGTCCGGAATGTAGCTCAAACATGGTATTTTTCTCTTCGGCCAGGGACTATTACTTCGTGGCAGAAGCTCAAGGATATGCTGGTGACAAGTTTCCAAGGCTTTCAGACGAAGCCAGTCACAGCTCAGGCCATATTCCAATGCACGCAAGACCATGAGGAATACCTCCAGGCGTATGTCCGAAGGTTCTTGCGACTGAGGGCACAAGCGCCTTACAGTGCCCAATGAAATTGTCATTGAGGCCATGATCAAGGGTCTTCGGCTAGGACCTACTGCCCAATATTTCACCAGAAAGCCCCCACAGACCCTGGAGAAGCTGCTTCAAAAGATGGAT
Source organism: Zea luxurians (assembly GCA_029449295.1). Classification (NCBI taxonomy): domain Eukaryota; kingdom Viridiplantae; phylum Streptophyta; class Magnoliopsida; order Poales; family Poaceae; genus Zea; species Zea luxurians. Next base: position 4,940,545 of record JAOPSE010000121.1, on the reverse strand, counting down.
GAGTACATCTGGGCTGACAATGACTTCCGTCAAAGAAGGGAGGAAGCTTACAGATTCTCTGAGATGACCAGGGGCTTCGAAGGAAGAATCCACCCGAGGCATGTCAGGTCAATTCATAACTCCACTCAGAGTGATGACAAAGGAAGTCAGCTGCAGAGGCCATAGTATACCTCACAATCTTCGGGGCAGCAACAAAGCTCTTTCCGGCCGCCAGCTAAAAGAGGCAGAGGCGCCAGGGGCTTCGGAGGAAGATATGGGGATCAGCCCAGGAAGATCTACTGCTTATTTTGTGGTGAAGACAAGGGCCATACTACAAGAATGTGCCAAATCACCATCCAAAAGCAGAAGGAGATCGCAGAAGCCGAAGCTCAGCAGAGTCAACCGAAGCAGGTCTAGCACACTACTTCGTGCCACTCACCCTACATACCAGAATATGTGGGTAATCATCCTGTAGCTTCTGTTGCTTCGGCTAGCCAACCACAGGTTTCTTGGCCACAGCTTCCACCTCCGCCACAACTACAACCTACCAATTCACGAGGTCAGCAGCCAGAAGGGCGCCAACACACCCAACAACAGCGGGATTTCAGGGAGGAATCCGAAGCTCACACAGTCAACAGTACTGTGCCGGAGTCAAAGCACATCTATTGAGAGATATCCTACTTTCTGAAACACTTTTTTATTCTATGCCAGTTTGTTTTTTAATAAGGGACAAGTAATGCAAATCTAGTTTTAATTCCTTGTAATAGTTTCACTTCTATTAAAATGAAATATATCTTCTCCACAGATTTACGAAGCTCAAAAAGTCGTTCCTAAGGGAGTGTAGCATAAGTTTTGCCGAAGCTACAAAAAGTCGTTCTCAAGAGAGCGCAGTGTAAGTTTTTTGCTCAAAAGTCGTTCCTAAGGGAATGCAGAGCCAAATACTGCCGAAATATAAGGCTAAGCGCGAAAATTCAACGCAAAAAATACCGCCAAAATAGAAGGCGAAGAAGTTCAAAAGACGTTCCTAAGGGGATGCAGAACTTACACCGAAAAATAAGCGGTGAATCCAAAAAATAAACGGCAAAAAGACTTCCATCGTTCTTGAGGGGACGCAGAGATGGTGTGTTCCAGTGTGGGCGTGTGGGTGCGTATCTTCGGCATTAGCATCATTTGCATCATATCGTCACATCATCCCGCATAGCATCACATCATACATCATATTGCATTGATGACACGAATTGAATACGAAGTCGACCTTCGGAAACTGCTTTATAAAAAATGAAAATGTGCTAAGGCACAAAGTTAGCTGAGAAATACAGCTTCGTCAGCTTTATTGCAAAAGAAGGGATCCTTTGTTTACGAAGCTGGGAGGTTTTTACGAAGCATGGATATTTTCACGAAGCACGGATTTTCTTCTTTGTGAAGCATGAAAAGAAGGTACGGTGTTTTTTCGCCGAAGGCTTAAAAATGGTATGTATATAAAGTTTCATGCATCGCAAAGAACTGAATTGCAAATAATTTACACATTTCAAAAATATGCACATCGAATATTACAGTCTTGATATAGCGAAGCTACATTGATCGACTAAAAATGTTTTTACAACATCAGTCCTCTTTCAGGACCTTTTCTGCAATTTCATTCAACAAATTGTTAACAACTTCGTCAACAATAGATTCGGCTATGTTGATGATTTCTATTGCTTTCTTTGTTTCTGGGTCGGCCAGGGGGGTCGAACGGCTCCAGTGGAGGAGATAATTCAGCTGCGGTAGAAAAAATCAATCAGTTCAAAGTCACGAAAACAAATGATGAAGCTAAAGGCCATTAAACAATACTTATCCGTCTCTCGCGTTCTGCAGCTTCCTCAGCTTTTTCACTGCTTCTCGAGCGTCATGAATATCTTTTTCACTTTTCTTCATTATTTCGTGAGCCATTTATCGGCCGCCATTTTCCCAGATGTCAGTGAAAAATGTTCCGCCCATTAAACTTGCTTTGGCCGAGGGATCCTTTGTGTCATCCACGGAGAGGGCAGCTTCGGCCTGGGCCAAGGTTTTAACATGATTGCAACCCGCCTTCTCCAAGATGGTTGAAACTCCTCTCACACCAGAGAACGCGCAGACATCCCCGCGATCACTTAAAATTTCTTCAAAAGCTTCGGCTTCTCCGCTATCCACTCAATAACACCCTCAGGGTCGCCTCGTATGAAGTTATCTTCGTTTGAATAGGCACCCACGTTGGCGAAGCTAGCCTTTATCTTCTCCACGCAGCCCAAAGATTTTTCAAAACATCTTTCCTTGGATGCACGAAGTTCTTCAACTGTTTTTTCTAAATAGTTTTTCCAATATTCGTTGGCCTCTTGGTTAGCTTCAGCGAGAGCGCATTTTTTTGGCCTCTGCCAATTGTTTATGAAGGTCTTCGATCTCATTCTTTTGAATCTCAGCTTGAGCCTTGGAGCTAGCTTCATCTTCTTTTACTTTGTTTACCAATGAAATTAATATTTTGTCTTTTTCAAGGCCTTCGTTCCTTAATTCGATCACCTCTGAACGAAGGTTGTTCAGAGCCATTGTATACCCTTCATCTTCAATGTTTTTCTGTGCTCTAAGGGCATTGCTAAGGATTAAGCCCTGCAAGAGGAGGACAAGATTAGGTATAAACAAATGAAATATTTCGTTTTCAAATACAAAATTGACTTTTATGCCTTTATGCTATTATACGCTAAACTGCCAGCTAGTTCATCCTTTGATAATATTGAAAGGCCATCTTCCAGCTTCGGAAATCCAAAGCTTCTACCTATCTCCCGGCAAACGGATATCTCTTTATTATTCGGGAGACAGTACAAAAAATCTTCTTCCCCACTGCCATTGAACACTAATGCCTCCTTCGGGTATTTCAATTTTTGGGCATAATGTTGAGCTTCTCGTTCTTCTTCCTGAGAAAGTCTCTTTCCCGAAGCATGGTAGATGATGTAATCAATGCTCTCTTTTAAAGCTTCGGGAGCAGGAGTGGCAACCTTTTCAAACGAAATTTGCTCTGTGGATTTTTCTTCTGTTGCCTTTTCTTCAAATTCCGTAGGCTTCGTCTCAGCAGGCACTGAGGACCCTGCCTCGGTTTCAGCCTGGGTTGTTGTAGCTTCAACATCTATTTGCTTAGTGTCAACTTTGGGTTGCGTTTTGTCACCTTTGGCAACCTTCCCTTTGGGAGCGAGACTTATGGAGTCGGTTGTTTTCAGTACATCTAATACATTTACCATCCTCCTTCTCCTAGGAGTTATGGCCTCAGTGCTGTTGCTTCTGTTGAAGAGCTTAAAGTCCCTGGCATCTATGATACCTCTTCAGTTGTTGACCTTTCAGCCTTATCTTTGTCAGCCTTCGTTTCAACTAGCTCAACTGAAGGTGCCTTCGGCATTGTAGCCGGTTCTTCAGCCCTCTGCATCGGAGGAGCAGTTTCTCTTGATTCAGCAGCTGAAGAGGCCTCTCCGCCAAACTCAAGCACCACGGTTGGTTCAATGTAACGTGGCCGGGGGGTAAGTACCTTCATCTTTTTGACCGCAGCCTTCGGCACAGGTTCAGCCGAGGTGGCTAGAGCAGTAGCTTTCCTCTTCTTCCCTTGCCCCCGCACCGGGTAGCGGTAGTCGGGGTAGACGAAGCCAATAGCGTCAAAAACTCTGTTCAATCTCTTCTTTTCTCGACTTCCGAAGGCTGTGGATAATGCATTATCTTCTGCCTTGGAATATGATCCGAGTAGTTCATCACTTGTAACTTCGATGCATTTTAGCCAGTCATCGTTTGGTTCATCGAATTTATAACCATATCTGAATGTATACTTCAGCCGGACCAGTTCACCTTCACTAGACTTGGTGATGGTCTCCTTCGGCATTTCCCAGCTCTCTACAAGCGGCCGTACTCTGAATGCTATGTGCTCTTGAATTAAATCTCTCGTACCAATAAAGAAGCAGACAGTACCAAATGCCTTCTGACATGCTTCGGCGGCTTCATCAGTTTCAACCTTCGGCCTTCGGAGGCCGAAGTAGGACCAAATGGGGCGCATAATAACCTCCTTGATGTCCTCCCTCGCTATCAAGTCGTTCTTCACATAAAACCATTCTTCCATCCAATTTCCCGGCCATCTCTTCCGAAATGTTGGCAGTAGGTGGCTTGCGTTGGGACGGGCGATAAAACCATAACAACCGAAGTTGTTGTGATACTGTTCTTTCCCCGTGGCCTTCGTCTCATACAGAAGTTCGTGCATACTGCAGAAGCATTTTGCGCTTGGCTCTATCCCTTGGCTTCTTACTGCCCAGACAAAGGCTCCTAATCTCAATATGGCTTCGGGGGTCAATTGATGAAGGAAAATTTGGAAGGTTTTCAACACTTCAACTACAAACCTGCTTAGTGGGAACCGAAGCCCAGCTTTGAAGAAGCTTCGGAAAATCACAACTTCGTCCTCCTCGGGCGCAGGAACGTTGTTGTCTCCGCCAGCCCTCACAATAGACATATCCCTAAAGTACCTTCCCCTCATGTTTTCGAGGTGACTTTGCTTGATGATCGATTTTTCGAAAAATGCATGACTTGGTCTCTAGGCTCGGTCCTCGGAAGCTTCGCCTCCACTTTCTGCATCATAACTGTCACTGTCACCAGTATCTTCAGACAGGCCCTCTAGTATCTCCTTGGTAATCTTCTCTGTATTTGATTTTGTCATTGACTCGATAAACCCAGCTATGTAAGGATTCGCAGCCTTCTTCTCTTCAAAGAGCTTCTCCTCTTCAGTTAGCTACGTCTCAGCAGCAACCTTCTTGTCTTGAGACATTTTTTCTTCAGAAATGACGAAAATGTGTCTTTCTAACCGAAGCTTAGGAAGCTTCAGAAACTAGCAAGCGTTAGTGACCAAGAGCTATGAAATTGAGAAAATAAAGCAAATGGCACAAGCAGCGTACCAAATGTGGTTGGTGCGAATTCTTATTTATACGCTCGGCACGCTCCAAATTGGGGGGCCCCGTCTGTCATTGACTGTTGCTATTCTAGCAAAGGGAAGGTGTTTTTTCGGACCTTCGGCTTAAGGCCTTCGTCCATGTCGTAGTCTGAATTCGTTATCTTAAACAAATTAATACTGCGAGGGGCTACTGTTGGGGGCCTTCGTCCTCCGAAGGTCCTCAAAAACGTGATTTAACAATATCTTCCAAGTGTGATATGTGAATAGGTACCTTCGGACTCGGGCTAAAAGCATGTACGATGTAAAAAGCATGATCGTGATAAAGGTTGGAGTTGCTCCGAAGCTACGTGCAGGGGAGCTTCGGCTAAATGGTGGAAAAAGGAACCGACTTAAAGGGGAAAAGGCTATCTAGTCCTCATAGAATTGTATATAAGTCAATAATAAATGTAAAGGGCATGAATGTAATTTCTCACAGGCTGCGTCCTGTGCTTATAAATAGATGAACAGTACCCCTGTACTGTTCACGCTGACCTGTACTTGCTTTGGTGTCACGCTTGTACTTTTTACCTTCCATCAAGCCGAAGGTACATTTGTAATTCAATATTGTTTTTGTCTTTCTAGAATAATACAATGAATTAATAATGTTACACGATTGTTTATCTTGCCTCTTATATTTCATATGCTTCTTCTTTTATTAACATATATCACGTTAATGAAGGTATGTCCTTCATAACCTTCGTCTGAAGATCATTATATCCTAAAGGAAATAATGCTTCGAAGGACGAAGGACATTAACAGTTAACATTTTGTGTTGCCTTGTTCTTAACTCATAGCATTTGAGAACAAGTCCTAAACATCTAGAATGAGTGCTCTAAACAAATGGCAGCCAAGAGATGCTGAACTAACCAGCCCTTCCCTCTATTTATAGAGGGTTATTCTCACTTCCTAAACTACCCATATTTACATAGAGCCTATCCACTCCACTGGGGGCGAAATAGACCAACTCCTAGGTTTTTGATCTGATGGCCACGTCTTTCACAGGGAGTTGCTTCGAGTTGATGCACCCCCCCCACCCCCGCGATCATGCCACGTGCTGCAACCGGTTCCCTCTAGAACCTCCACCGTCGAGTTTTGAGGCCCAAACTCAGCAAAACCCGCCATCTAAAGTGCTGGGTGGTTTTGAGGCCCGAACCACCAAACTTGTCATGAGCACTGCACCTCATGCACGTCCTCCGCGACTATACGCGTGTCCCACCAGTCCTCGACCACGTCAGCAACACGGTCCACTCCACCATGTCCTCGCGCGAGTGCGTGTCCCAGGTGTCAGCCACCGTGGCCGGTCACTCAACTGCTCTGGTCCGTCAGTCAAGACCCAGCACTCGCCCTTCACCGCTCCTGGTTCATCAACATGAGCCCGCATGACCTTCACCTCAATCGTCGACCACCGTCCCTATGCTCCACATCTGCATACCACAAGCCGACCAATTTGTAGGACATGCTCCATACATTGCCTAGCAGTAATGCAGGCTCAAGCCAATCCTGCCCAATGCTAGATCTGCTCATAGCCAAGAGCAAATGCGGTTGAGGGACAGGGGGCTAGGGTTTAGTGGTTGCTTATATACTTTTCACTAGTTTATGTCTTAAATCGACACGAAAAACTAGTATGATTTTACTATGGGTTCAAGCCACAACCTGATGGTGAAAATATATCTAAATATTGTTGTACAAGTTTTTAGTAAGATCTTCTACATAGGAGATATCATTCTAGTGCAAGGATATCGACACATTAATTTATGCGATCACATGCATATGTTAGTACGATTTGTATATGTACTTGGTGTTGGCTTCATAGTAACCGTGAAGTGTTTGTCACTATTTATACCAAAATATTAAGTATATGCATGTTTTCTCTTTCACGCTTACTATCATGGAGCAAAAAGGTTTTAAATGGGGTGGATTCATGGATTATCTATATATAGCATTCATTTTAGCAGGCATGTTTTATGTTTAACTTACATTTTGGTGTATTAGATTCATGAACTAATGTTTGAATGACATGTTTGTTGTACTGTCAGGTTGCATGTCACTCACAAGAAAAAAATTGCATGCCAACAAATTAAGTATTAGTGATACACCCAGCCCAGGTGGGGTTGGCCGAGGCCCAACAAATTAGGGTTGCCCGGAGCCCAACAGTTCATTAAGCACACCCAACTTAGGGAAAGGCCCAATCGCCCCAAAAGACTAGTCCAATGGGGGAAGGGTGGCTCTCCCTTTTAAAGTGGCTTCCTCCTCCCAAGTGAAGCGAGGTGGGATCATTCTGAGGCTCACACGGTCGTCGTCCGACTATAATTGGGCCAATTGTGTCTTTGCCAACGAGTAATAGTGGAGGATGTCCTCATCATTCCCACCTTCTTAAAATAGGCCCTAGCTCTGATACCAGATGATACACCCAACCCAGGTGGGGTTGGCCGAGGCCCAACAAATTAGGGTTGCCCGGAGCCCAACAGTTCATTAAGCACACCCAACTCAGGGAAAGACCCAATAGCCCCAAAAGACTAGTCCAATGGGGGAAGAGTGGCTCTCCCTTTCAAAGTGGCTTCCTCCTCCCAAGTTAAGCAAGGTGGGATAATTCTGAGGCTCACACGGTCGCCGTCAGACTACAATTTGGCCAATTGCGTCTTTGCCAACGGGTAATAGTGGAGGATGTCCTCATCATTCCCACCTTCTTAAAATGGGTCCTAGCTCTGATACCAGATGATACACCCAGCCCAGCTGGGGTTGGCCGAGGCCTAACAAATTAGGGTTGCCCAGAACCCAACAGTTCATTAAGCACACCCAACTCAGGGAAAGGCCCAATCGCCCCAAAAGACTAGTCCAATGGGGGAAGGGTGGCTCTCCCTTTTAATGTGGCTTTCTCCTCCCAAGTTAAGCGAGGTGCGATAATTCTGAGGCTCACACGGTCGCCGTCCGACTACAATTGGGCCAACTGGGCCAATTGCGTCTTTGCCAACGGGTAATAGTGGAGGATGTCCTCATCAATTAGTATCAATGGTAACTTAATTTTAAGGACCTAACCACATGTTCCATGTGATTTACCTTGCTTGTAAAATGCAATTCAAAAGGTATCGATTCAGGCTATGGTTATCTATGAGTTTGTCTCTAACAAGCTTAATATTTAGTACTTTTTCTGTTTTAAAACTATTGTTCTTGTTTTTTGAGAAAACAACTAACAAGAACAACAAAGCCTTTATCCCAAGTAAGTTGGGTACGCTAGAGTTAAAAATCCAATAGAACCCAGAAGTCATGGTTCAAACACATAGATAGATATTTTACATGCACTCTTTTTCAAGGCTAAATCTTTAGGTATATACTATCATTTGAATTCTCCTTTTACTACATCTTCCCATGTCAACTTTAGTTTTCCTCTTGCTCTCTTTTCGTTACTATCGTGCATTAGGATCCCATTACGCACTAGTGCCTCTAGAGCTCTATTGGTCATGTCCAAACCATCTAAACTGGTGTTGGACAAGCATTTCATCGATTGGTGCTACCCCTAACCTATCACTTATATTATCATTCTAGATTCGATCCTTTCTTGTATGGCTAACATTCTGCACCATACAACATAGCAGGTCTGATTGTCATCCTATAAATCTTTCCTTTTAGCTTCTTTGTACCCTCTTGTCATATGGAATGTCATATGCTTGACGCCACTTCATCCACCCCTGCTTTGATTCTATGGCTAACATCTTCGCCAATATCTCTCTCTCTCTCTGTAGCATTGATCATAAATACCTAAAGGTGTCTTTCCTAGGCACTAATTGACCTTCCAATCTAACATCTCCTTCATCATGTGTAGTGTCAAAATCACAACTCATATATTCTATCTTAGTTGTAGTGTTTTCGTCGAGTGTTTTGTAGGCTTTGTCGAGTGCCGGAAGCACCCGGCAAAGCAGCCTGTTCCGGTAGTGTTAGATACATTTGGTTGTATGAATGAGTTTCTTAAAGCATCTTCAAGTGACTCTTTATATTTAGCTCTATATTTAACTCTCTATTTACCATTTCATAAAGATTATACTTTGTATATAGCATATCACTCCAACAGATTATCTATCTAGTTTGGCTAATCACAGTGGCTAGCCAAGTTTAGCTAGTGAGGGGGCTAATTTGAAGAGTTTGATTAGCTTGGTGAATCAAATAGCGAGTCTGTTGGAGAGTTATTTTGTTGTTGAGAGCCATTTGACTAGTCTCTTAGAGATGCTTTCTAGCATTTGGAGAATCGTAACATTGTATTTAGGTTGCACATGCGCATACTTTGAAATGTAAATTCGGTCAACGAACTGGGATACTTTTTTGTTCGCGTTCATTAGAACGGATCGGAAGTCAACATGAAAACAGGTACCAGTAGGGCTCGACCATTTCAATTTATTTATTTGTATGAGCATACAGTAATGATACGCTGGAGAATACAGTGTGCTGAGTACTGCTACTGACCAGGCATCTCTGTCTGACTTCCAACTTATAAGTTCAGTTTATTAGTTTGACATGTAACTCAACCTGCAGGGAATGCAGCTAGTATGCGCATAGGTAGGTGACAACGACACTACCAAATTGCTGATTCTGGATTTGGAACTCCTCCGTACGATCCGTGCAAGTCGATTGTCTTCTCGTTTCCAAATAGTAGCTTCTGATGACGCCAGGCACATTGTTTATCATGGTAAGGAGGACTTCGGGGGCGGGCATGGATTTTTTTTTTATTGTTAACATAGATATTTAGTGACTGAGATGGAACAGGTATTGATAAAACTATCATGAAGTAGTTTAAATCACGCTTTGGTTATGATGCGTAGACAAATTAGTAGATCGCGTGCCGCTTTTATTCACTGCGAAAGGTGACAAATAGTCCCTGACGCAAGAACTCGCGTCTACGTTTACCTCCAGCTGTGTCTGTGTATATGGAACTTCCAATCCTCCATGATAAACTCTCCTTAACTATACCAGCTAGCCTGCGCACCGCAGAGACGTAGCATTTTATTATAATGCAGTGAAGTAGCTGTCAGTCGTCAATCACGGATGGTGTTGATTGGCCCGTCGAAATCAGCGGCTGAGAAGAGGTATATAAATTTGTCAAATCACAGACTCCAGGGCTGGTCTGTCAGCTGTCAGTTCATCGAGCCTGGAAAGGCCGGCCTGGCTGCTGTGCACGCACAAGCTGCCGCGCGCATCCTCGGATGCGCCATTACGCATCGGCGCAGAGCCAAGGAGAGCCACTTGGTCGGCATTCCTTGTGCGAAAGTGCTATGAATCTCAAACGGCCAGCTTCGAGGTGAGATTTTCCATTGCTCGGTACTCCTTGTCTTGATTCGTCGTACAAGGTGGCGTGATTCATACAACAGCTGCAGCCTGCAGGAAGTGCTCACTATTCACTGCTCAGGACCGTCCGTCCTCCAGACTGGCCTTTTCTGACTTTGGTGAGTCCTGAAATGTTAGGCCAAGGAAGATTTTCGGAGGAGGTTTTTTCCTTGCACGCACAGTGCAGTGTCGCGTATTTGTCGTTGAAGCCGTCGCTCTAGTTTGGTCGGAACCATGCACTTGGACCAATCTCCAGGATTGTTTGGTCACCTGACTAAAGTTTAGTTTGTGTCACATTGTTATAAAATATAGGATTTAATTAGATTTAATAAATCTGTCTCGTCTTTTAACCTTCATCTCTTTAATTAGTTTTATGGTTCCATCATTGTTATCTAAACATTCAACGTGAGAACTAAGCTTTAGCGGTTGAGATACGTGAGTCTGCAGAATATGCGCTCTGCTGATGCAATGGCCGTACATCCATGACAGATTCCCTCCAATGTATGTACGGTCCATTACGCAAGTGACGACTCTCAGCACAAAAGCAAAATAAGTAAACACTTGCATAACTAAAAACCCACCGTGGTAATATGATTATATGATGATGTTTGATCACCGCAAAAGCAGGCCTCAAACCGCCCGAGCGGCTCAACATGCTGCATGCATGGAGAAGAGATCAGAAGATGCATGCACCAGGAATCCATGAGTAACTTCTCCAAATAAGCAATAAGCAAGCTACTGTACTTGGCAATAAGCAAGGCCAAGCACCAGAAACCTTCGTATGGGCCAGGCTTGAGAGGAGCTCTTCAAGTCTCGTCTCGTCTCGACAGCATATTGGTTTTCCTGACGGAAACTCCATTTCAGACTGCAAAACACAAGAAACCTAAACTCTTATCGTACAAATGTACGTTGCCCGCAATCCAATGCTGCTCTAAATTTTCAACAGGAGCCTAGTGTGACTATGGAAGGTGTGCATATTGCGGACCCTGATATAATCCCCCTTGCATGCACAATCGAGCAGACAGGGCTTTTCCATCCTAAGGCTGTCTCCTGCAAAGGCCGATCACTACAGGAAAACGCTATATTTCCGACGGCCTAAACCGTCGGAAGTAACGCCGTAGGGGATACCCAGTCGGAAGTACCCACGCTTCCGACGGGGCCGTCGAAAGTAAGTTTATTTCCGACGGCCAGGGTGGAGCCGTCGGAAATAAAGCGAGGTGGGCCCCGCAGACGGCCGGCCGCCGGCGCCTGACGCCGTCACGGCTTATTTCCGACGGGGCCGTCGGAAATAGGTGACCGTCGGAAGTAATTAGGAAACAGAGAAACAGAATTTTCCTGCTTTTTGTTTTACAAACAACCACACAAATTCAATCTCATACAATATCCAGTTTCCAATAATTCATCTAGAATCACATACAATACCACACAAATATGCATAATTCATCGTTTCACATGAAACACACAATTAAATTGACAAAAAGTTCACCCGTCCACAAATTAAAGCACAAGTTCACATGTCCACAAGTTCACAAGTTCAAAATAGCACAAGTTCACAAGTTCACAATACAAGTTCACAAGTCCATAGTACGAGAAAAACAAAAGGAGACAGGCTACTCAAATGGAGGAGGTTGATCAAATGGAGGGGGTTGATTTGATCCGCTAGCTCCTCCGCTGTTTAGAAGACCGTCCACAAAAGAAGCGACCGCATCTTCAGAGTCCTCATTTCCCGGAGTTAGCAAGTTTCCTGGAGGGACCTACAACATTCAAAAAATGTGTTAGTAGTTAAATTCTTGTTATGCAACGTCAAAAGAAAAAGTCAAGTAATATAACCTGAGGTGCAGGTGTGGGCCAACTAAATTGTGGAGTCGGTACAAACTGCGGGACAGATGGAGGAGCTGGCATAGTCATCGCTAAAAAATCTGGACGTTGCCCTAGTGCTATTTGCTGAAAGAAATTGAAAGCTATGTTACGAGGATATATTAGAAAATATGTGCTCCAATTATAGTAGAGGCTCATGAGGATCTAATTACCTGCATCATCTCCTGCTGTCGTGCAAATTGAGCAGCCCAGTACTCCTGCCGCCTCAAAGCTTCCTGCACCCGGATCAGCTCGGCGTTTCCTTGGGTACTAGAGCGTTCCTTGGGTACTAGAGCGAGGACCACGGCTAGACGACCTCGATGGGCGAGACCTTTCAGGCCTCACCTGAGTCGAGTCGATAACACTACCAAACATGGGGTAACTACAAAAAAATAGAAAGAAGTTAAACACGTAACACATCATGTTAGAATAGATCAAATCGACGAATTAATAATAGCAAACTCACCGTCCATGAGGTTTTCCGCCTCCACTAGCATACACAACCTGAGAATCGATAGGATGATTCATCCAATCATAGTCTTGCCCATGCTCCGACATCATGGAAGCACCATATGAGGCCTGACAAATAATAAACAATGCAGTTATATTTTTCTCGACTCTTAGAATAGAAGTGCATTGTAACTAGTTGCGAAAGTCTCACCACACGCTCAGCAGCTGACTGAGAACACAACTGTTCTGGATTTGTAGGATCCGACCCCCTGTGACCTCTAAGGTAAACCTGAACATCACTCGGCGTAACACCAGAACTAGCTTCCTACAGGCAAAAGAAAATAACATAAAACACATAGAAGATTCATGATATGCACGACCATAAATTACACTTACCATGCGCTTTGCCAAACGAACGTGGCCATCACCACCATATCTGTGGTGAACATCATGCCCACGATTTGAGCTGTTTCTCAATGAAACACCTTTAAATCCATCTATTGCCCAATATTTGCATACAGCCCGCCAACCAGCCTCATTTGATGCCATCCATGGCACCGAGTCTGAAAACTTTATTTCGATCCAATGTATTGTTAGTACTAACACTTGGACATGAATTAGGATACAAACAATTTACCTCAAGATATTCTTCTTCGGTTAAGTATTTGTTTGATGCCTCACTTTTGGAACGTGGCCGACGTCCTTCCTGCCTTAATATGTAATCAGAAGTGACCTGGATCCGAGCATAATACATCTGATCCCTAACCAAGGTAGTCGCGCTCTTGTTAAAAACGATCCGTGCACGATCGTTCATACTTCCATCTTTAGGCAACCTATAACGTTTCTGAAAAAACAAGAAACAAGATTTTTAGCACATTGTATAGTTGAATCAATTCAAGTTGGGCTAGAGAACATACCCAGAACTCATGCCACACATCACCTTGGGCATTCCTATGTTCCGCATTGAACGCGAGCCCGTACTGATCCCAAGACATACAAGGCACCTCAACGCCTTTCTCCATCACTACACCAGGCCAGAGATATTTGCATATACTTCCCAAAACTTTATTCACCTGTGTGCGACGTCCTTGACCTTGAAAAGATGCATCAATCCAAGACCTGCAACCACATTGTACAAAAGAAGCATTAACAAATTTCATATAATGTATGAACAAATATTTAAGATTAGAATCAACTCACTCGTCGCCACACGGTACGATCAGAATCTTATCCTCCTCACGAGCAGGAACTTTAGGAGGAGGCACCCAATGTGTTTTCCTCGACTTCCGTGCCCGAGAAGACCCTCCACCACTAGAAGCTCCAGCATCACTGCTAGGCCATGAGTCCCATCCGCCTGCTGACCCTCCACCCTCAAACTGACCACCACCGGAAGACCACCCATCTCCAGCTCCACCTCCAGCATCATCTTCCTGCTCATAGTCTGCATCAGCCGCATCGTAATCGGCCGCATCCTCACCCCTCGCCTCCTCCTCTCGAGTCTCGTTAACATCCTGCACATGAAACACTTTAATCATTAGATTCATATAAACATTACTATATTGAAATAAAATAATAATTTAGAGTAATCACACCTGTCCCTGCATATCAGGTGGAAGATGTTCCATCAAAGCCTGTTGTCTGTTGCTCGAGAGCGACTCGGTACCCTAGAACAGACACTCCTGTGCTTTGCTTCTTCCTGAAGAAGAAGAAGAGCCCTTCGTCATGCCCTTCACAAAATTCTTCAACTTTCGAGTCGCCATCCTGCATATTGAAAATTATATTAGTATAACAATAAAGAGATAACAACATAGTATAACAATAAATTAAATTTTAATTCATCAAAATAAATATTTACTTCTTAATCATATTCGAAATCAGGATTAATTTGTTGTCTTCTCAAGCGTGTCGACTTTCTCTCGGGCGTCTTTTTCTTCTTCGACTTTCGTTTCCTTTTTGGAGGAACTATTGCATCATTAAGATCGCCCGCTACTGAATCTGGCTCCATTGTTGTTTCTATATTAAAAATGGGTGGAACTTCAATTTCTTGATAAATTTCTTCAACATCAGGTTCCACCTCATTTTGTCGATAACTTGTATCACCCTTTAAATATAATCTTTCACGGGGATTTACGTTGTACACTACCCACCAGTCTTTAAGATCGATACAGGGATATGACATATAATACACTTGGTCCACTTGAAAACCAAGAACAAATTTACTACAACCACGAGTCATTATACGCTCGTGTTTGACTTCTACCATACCAAATTGGTTTTGTCGTATCCCATGTTTAGGATCGATCCAATCACATTTGAAGAACATAACTTTCAGATTTTTCCCCCAGCGAAGTCGAATTCCAATATATCTTTGATAGTTCCATAATAATTCATCTCCCTTCCTTGCTCATCAAAAGACCAACATACCACACCAGTATTTGTTGTCGCAGCTAAAGGTCGAGTACATTCAAATTTGGTTGAACGAAAACGATATCCCTTGACATCATAACGACCATAGCTTCTGACTTTGACAAGTGCACGTGACATCTGACGTAAGTCCTCGTCAACGTTGGAAGTTTTTTCGCACTGTCAGTTACGAATATAGATCAATAGGAGGAACTATTAAAAAGATAAACTATGAACACATAAGAAAACGGATGTGATATTTACATGAACTCGAAACCAATTAATGAAATTGGGAGTGCCTTCTTTTCCTTCGCGAAGCATGATTTCATACAGCCTCGTCGACAGTTTACCCTTATTCTGTCGTTCGTACTCTCTGTTGAAGAAAAAGTAAATAAAAGAGTTACGAGGAGTAATGAGCACATGTTGCTCTTCAATTTGAAAATCTATGCTTACTTGAAGTATGGAGTCATCTCTTCCATGTTTTCATACATGTAGAGTAATGCATCCAACTTTTCTTCACGTCCAATGTGATATTCAGTTGATGCTCCAACTGTCCTTCCCTCGAATGACAAAATTTTGAGTTTACTGCATGGACCAGCTTGATCAACATTATACCTTAATGTAGGTGCATTTACATTGTGTTCTTCTGCAAAGTATACACTCGTGAAGGCTGATATCTCTTTATATTTAAATTCTTCAGCAATACACCCTTCAACTCTTCCCTTGTTGCCAACCATTGCACTAAGCTTCTTAAGTGCCCTTTCTATGTGATACATCCATCTATACTGCACAGGACCCCCAATCTTAGCTTCATATGGAAGGTGTACAAGTAGATGTTGCATCGGATTGAAGAATCCAGGGGAAATATTTTTTCCAATTTGCAAATAAGGACCGGAATCTCCTTCTCTAATTTCTCTATCACATCTTTTTTAATTTCTTTAGCACAAAGTTGTCTATAGAAGTTGCTTAACTCAGCTAACGTCGTCCACACATCATTATTCAAGTAACCCCGAAACATTACAGGAAGTAATCTTTCCATAATAATGTGATAATCATGACTCTTCAATCCATTCATTTTTCATGTCCTCAAATTCACGGACCTTCTGAATCCCGTGGCATACCCATCTGGAAATTTTAAGTTTTTCAACCACACCATCACCTCTTTCTTTTGCTTAGATTTTAGACAAAATGACGCACGTGGCTTAGCACCACTCTGAAGCAAGACTAGGCTTGGTCGGTTACAAATTTTCTGTAAATCTTTTCTGGCCTTTATATTATCTTTGGTTTTATCAGGAAAATCCATACATGTACTAATAATGCTTTCAGCAACATTCCGCTCTTGGTGCATGACATCAATGTTGTGCATCAGAATCAAGGCATCCGTATAAGGGAGTTCCCACAAAGAACATTTATGTGTCCAATTATGTTCTATTCCAAATCCCAGGTAACCAGTACCATCTGGTTTCAAATTATCGAGCGCAGCATGAATCTCTGCGCCACTCAAACGCTTCGGTGGGCCTTTGGTAACAATGGTGTCTTTTCGAAATTGATTTGCCTCAAATCTGAACGGGTGATCGAGAGGCAAGAAACATCTGTGGCAATCAAAGTAACAGATCTTCCCACCAAACTCAAGACGAAAACAATCTGTATCCTTACCACATATTGGACATGTCAACTTTCCATGACAACTCCATCCAGCAAAAATACCGTAGGCCATGAAATCATGAATCGACCACAAGTACGCAACTCGAAGATTGAATCTCTCTTTCTTGTAGCAATCGTAAGCTTCGACTCCTTCCCACAATTTTTTCAACTCATCGACTAAAGGTTCCAACATTACATTGAGATGTTTTCCAGGGTGTTCTGGTCCAGGAATGATTAGACACAGAAACATGTAATCGTATTTCATGCAAAGGTGAGGTGGAAGATTGTATGGAACTGCAAATACAGGCCAACAAGAATACGGCGATGCAGTCATATTGAAAGGTGAGAACCCGTCCGTCGCCAACCCGATTCGAATATTTCTAGCTTCACTAGCAAAATCCGAATCAAAATCATCAAGCGTCTTCCACGCATCACTATCAGATGGGTGCATCATAACTTGAGGGTTCTCGCGGTCACGTTCTTTGTGCCATCTCATCTGCTTAGCGGTGTTTTTTGAGAGAAACAACCATTTTACACGAGGCGTGAGAGGCATGTAACGAAGTTGCTTCTTTGCTACTTCTGTTGTCAATTTATCTCCATCTTCATTTACGACCTCAACGAACCTTGATTTGCTGCATCTCAAACATTTGTCTAATTTTTCATTTTCCTTCCAGAAAAGCATACAGTTATCTGGACAAACATCAATTTTTTGATACTCCATACCTAAGCCAGAGAGTAACTTTCTTGACTGATACACGTCTTTGGGCATTTTGTGATTTGGTGGTAATACGTCGCTGATCAAATTCAAAAGTTCATTTAAGCAGTTGATGGAGAATGCGAACTTAGACTTGATAGCCATAAGTCGCGTCACAAAAGCAAGAATGGTTACTCTCTTGTGTTCGTGCAACGACTCTTCTGCTGCCTTGAGAAGTTCAAAGAATTTTTTAACTTCCGGCGGTTGAGGATCCTCAGGATTATCTAGAAACACTAAATCGGGATCCTCTCTTAAATCCTGAACCATCTCCTCCATTCGGTCTAAATCCGGGTCAAAATCGTCTTGACCTTCTGGAGCATATCCACGGGGAAGCTCCTCACCATGATGCACCCAAACTTCATAATTTGGCACGTAGCCATTTTTGCAAAGATGACCAGACATCTCTTTCTTGGTTTGACGTTGATAATTTTTGCAAACACTGCATGGGCACCACACTCGACCATTTCTTGAGGAAGAAAAAACACGATTGATAAAATCTTCGGTTTTCTATATCCACTCAAGTGAAGGATCATTTTTTCGCCAGCCTTCATACATCCAGCGACGACTATCACCCATCGTTCGACTAATTAAAGATCAAGACAAGTTCATTAATTTCTAGATATATTATCAGCCGGTGGTCCTACAATTATAGGAAAGGATAGGTCCTAAACCCACCTAAGAGTGAACGACATATCACAGATTTATGATAAGTCAATGAGTTTGAATGAAATTTCGGCAGCATAACCCCGTTGTTCTCCATTGCACGCCCGTAATGGTGCAACGGAGAACAAGAGGGTTATGCTGTCAAAATCTCGCTCAAACTCATTGACTCATCATAAATCATATTTGATATGTCGTTCACTCTAAGGCTGTCCAAAAAGGGACAATTTCGGTACAACACACTACTTTATTAAGCAATGTGTTGGCCCGAAATGGGTGACGCATAAGTTTAGACCTATTTTAGTTAAGTATCGCATTATACTACAACATCACATCAAATTATACTACAGCATCACATTATACTACAACATCACATTAATAAAGTTAGAAATTACCTGAATTGCCCACGGGAGTGACGGCTGGCGACCGGTGTGAAGCTGCGTGCGCGCGCTCACGTGCGGCCACGTTTGGCCCCGTGCGAACGGCCGCGTGCGCGCGCTCACGTGAGAAGACTCGACGACGGCCTCGTGCGGCCTTGCCGACAGCGTGCGGTAGGCTCGAGGACGGCTGCGGCCTCGGGGCAGCGGCCTCGGGCGCGGACGGCAGCGGCCTCGGGCAGCCTCGGGCGCCCTCGGCGGCGGCGCTGGCCAGGGGCGGTGCAGTGCAGGCGGCGACGGCGCGCTGTGTGCGGGCGGCGGCGGGCGGCTGCAGCGCGCTGTGCGGGAGTGTGTGCGCGCCGGTGCGGACGCTGATGCCGACGCTGCCCCCACTGCCTTCCGATTCCGACGCGGACAAGGAGAAGCAGACGATGCGTTGTTTGTGTGTGCGGCCGCGGGGCCGCGCGGGGTAACGGCCGTTAGGGGGCCTCCGCTTATTTCCGACGGCCTAGGTGGCGGGCCGTCGAAAATAGAGCTATTTCCGACGGTTTAGGTGGTGGGCCGTCGGAAGCGTACCTATTTCCGACGGCTGGCCGTGGGCCGTCGGAAATAGCTCTATTTTCGACGGTACCCTAGGAACCGTCAGAAATAGTGGTGGCCGTCGGAAATATAGCGTTTTCCTGTAGTGGGTAAAGCCTCTAGTAAATGTAGCGGACGCAAACGTCCGTTACGCGTCGAGTAAAGAGCGCTAAACCGTCCACTAAAATATAGAGGAAGCACGACGTCTGATAAATCTAGAGTTTCTCTGTTAAATCGATGAGTAGCTGTTGCATGGGTTGTCCTCGTCTCCGACGAACATGTTGTAGATGGAGTTCGGCGACGACAACAAGCAGCAGGTCGCCATGGGATGAGCATCAGCATGGAGGACCTCGGCTGCCACTGCACGCCGAAGCTCGACCAGGGAGGAAGACCAGCACAGAGGAGCGGAGGCCCTTTGCTGCCACTGCGGAGCTCTGCTGGAGAGGAAGAAGAACAGCGTGGACGACCTCGGCTACGGCGACACGGAGATCTGGCCGTGGAGGAGCCATAGCGCGGAGGCAGTCAGATGCAGTGGCGTGGAGGCCCTCAGCCACCACTACACTCCGGAGATCGATGGACAAGGAGGAGAACCAGGGTGAAGGAGCTCGGCTACCATGGTGCGGAGGTCGGTCGGCGATGGCCAGCAATATGGAGGAAGGTTGGCGATGCGTCGTGGAGCCACTTGAAGACGAAAACTGCTGTTTTTCTACTGTGTGAAGAGGAGGTTGAGGTGGAGTTGCAAACCGTATTTATTAATACGAATTGAAAAAACAAATTGAAATATGTAAACATCTTCAAATTTTATAAAAAAAATATTGTTTTGAAAATTTATAAGAAAATTATAGACGTGTAATATATAGAGTAATTAGTCGGTTGCACGTGCGTTGCGACGGCTTATAACAATACCCACGTAAACTATCCACTAAAAAAATTCAAGATTTTTTATTGATTGTCTCCGCTCTCCATATAATAATTTTTTGATTTGGCTAACTGATGTTATTGTTTATTCCATGCAATATGTCATGGTACAACACGACCAATAAAGTGAGCGATTAGAAGAGAGTTCACAACGATTGACTGAACAAACAAAGATTATAAAATGACATAATTCCACCATACAGAGACCAAATAAGAGAAAGTTTGTGAACTCATGTTTATTAAGTAAGTCACATGAACTCAAACTCATAAAAAGGATGGATCAAAATATGGAGTGACTGATAAAGTCAGCCATCAATAAAAACTGAATGCGCTCCACATAAATTATGCTACTTCGTAGTAATTACTAACGTTTAAAACCAACAAATAACCTTTCATTTTACTGTTAGTGTGACAAATCATTGTTGCTCCATCCAATTCAGCAACCTCAAACACCACGGAGTCTATTGCGCCAATGTGGTCTCAGAAACGACCTAATTGTTGCAAGAGCCAAAACGTCGTGCCGTGCTTGGGTTGTAGTCTTGGCCCGTAGTGCTAGCCCGGCCTGACACAACTATATTTTTTATTTTACAAAAAACGTATATACATATATACAATTTATATTTAATATTAAAAATATCTGAGCATGATGTTCTACTAATTAGACAGCTTCACCCAGTGTCTCCCGCCCTTCTTTCATTAGGGCATGGGTTCAAACCCCACCTCCTGCACCGTTTTTAACATTTTACGCTGATTTAATCAAATGACCCGACGGGCTAACGAGCTGGCCCGGTATAGTCAGCAAGCCGGCATGACGTGAATGGGCTAGAGTTGTGGCCCGCGGGCGTCTAGCCCATGCCGGGCCACTGTTTGGCCATCTGCATGCAACAGATTAATTTGAGATAGCTGTGAGGGGTTATTTTTAAAAAGATGACGCGAGACGACCGTTGAAACAGGTGCTTTAAGTATAGCATAGATATATAGAGAACAAAATTTAGAAAATGCTATGGGAGACGAAGAATATATAGAGGATGGAATCTTTTAGAGTGTTTTGTAAAGAACAGAGAATATTTCTTTAGTGGATGAAATTTAGGAGACGTTGCTGGAGACAATTTGTTCAACCATTGCTTGCTGCTGGCCAGCAATCCCCGTCTTGCTTCGATCGGTTGCCGCTGCAACCAATGGTTTTGTCGTCTGCCGAGCATCAATCACAGGTGGCTACGACGGGGTCATGGGAATGGGTTACCTATCGTGCAACAGGTGATGCAGCACCCTCTTGCTATGGGCTTGGTGCATGGTTTGCTGTAGGGCTAGACGAAATGTTCGTGGCTCGCTAGCTCGTTCGGTTCATGGTCTGCTCGGATCGGCTCGTTTGAATTTTTTCACGAGCTGAGCTGACATCTTAGCTCGGTTCGTTAACGAGCCAGCTCGATTCGTTAATGAGCCAGCTCGCGAGCTAAACGAGATACCATATTCCAGTAAAACGAAACTATATGCATATCATTTACAGAATAATTGATGAACATGTTATATATATGTGAGGTGTTTATGGCCTATGAATTAAACTAATGATTAATGAACTATGTCTATGTTAATTTGGTCTATGTAAATATAATTATGGGTTAAACTAATGAACATGTACGTGAATTGTGAATTAATGAGTGATAAATTGTGCTAATTTAGTGTTACATTGACGTGGTTTGTGAAACTATGAGTATAATTACTATTTTCTATTGTTAAATTAGTTTAAAATTAACTAAAAATAATTAATATGTACATATTATTTTTTCTACTCTGACTCGCGAGCTAAACGAGCCAGCTCGAGCTCGTAAACGAGTCGAGCCAAGCTGACTCTGTGGCTCGTTACCGAGCCGAGCCAAGCTGGCTCGTTATCCACCCCTAGTTTGCTGACGCGCAGTTAGACCTACAGTGTCCGCCTGGTGGTGCAGCTAACAAACAGGGTACTGGTGTTGAAAGGGTATCTTCAACCTTGAGGTCTGGCCCCTATGTGGGATTGACTCAGGCTAACCTCTCAAACACTCTTGGTACGCCTACGGCGTAGTATTCGTCTAAATTCTATTTTATCTGCTGATGGTTTTTCTGTAGCAGATGAACAAATGGTTTCTAAAGCAATGAAAAGAGATGCGTTGAGAAATCTAGACGGGCCTTCAGAGAAGATGCCGGTTGAGGGCCATACTGGATATCCTTTCTCGCCTACTTCATCGCCTTGTGCCTCAAATATGCCGAATTTTTTGCATTTTGGTCCTTCATTGGAAAAAAATTCACGTTTAGACCTTAGAAAATTTTAATGTCATTTTTGGACCCTTTACTCGGCGTCGTAGCACGTGGCGCCGAGGTAACACAGCTCGGCGCCATAGGCTATGGCGCCGAGGTACGTGCTGCGTTGGCACAAACGGACGTCGTGGCGCCGACGTGGTACCGAGCTCGGCGCCATAGATCTTGGAGCCGAGCTCCGTTCTGTACAGAAAACTTGTCTAGCTCAGTTGGTAAAATACAAGGCTCTTAACCTTGTAGTCGTGAGTTTGAGCCCCACGGTGGCCGTTTTTAATACTTTTTGTCTTTTTCACTTATTTGTTTTTTTTATTGTCCATATTTTTCGTTTATGTCGCTGATTTGTCTGTCTTGATTTATTTTATTTTTGTGACTGATTTGTTTATTCGTCCAGATTTTTTTATCCAGCGAGCACAGCAGCTGTGTGCTACGGTGCTCACAAGCCGTCAACTTATCCCCTTGTTTGCTCAGCTAATCACAATAAAAATCAAATGAGAACACTCTTACTTCAATCGTGATCAAATAAAAATATTATATTTTCATTGAGTTCTTTTGAACATAAATTTTAAATACATAATAACATATTCCCAGTAAAAAGAAGCACACATATTCATCTTTTTTTCTTCTGCACTAAATAAAAGTATACTCCATTATATACTTGTCTCATGGATGATGTATTTTAGAATTTACTGGATATACAGCTGCTGTGCTCGCCGGATAAAAAAAATATGGATGAATAAACAAATTAGTCATAAAAATAAAACTGGATGAGAAATAAATCAGGACGGACAAATCAGCGACATAAACGAAAAATATAGACAACAAAAAAAATAAATAAGTGACAAAGACAAAAAAATATTAAAAAATGCCAACCATGGGGCTTGAACCCACACCACAAGGTTAAGAGCCTTGTATTTTACCAACTGAGCTAGACAAGTTTTCTGTACAGAACGGAGCTCGGCGCCAAGATCTATGGCGCCGAGCTACACGTCGGCGCCACGACGTCCGTTTGTGCCAACACAACACGTACCTCGGCGCCATAGGCTATGGCGTCGAGCTGTGTTACCTCGGCGCCACGGGCTACGGCGCCGAGTAAAGGGTCCAAAAATGACATTAAAATTTTCTAAGGTCTAAACGTGAATTTTTTTCCGATAAAGGACCAAAATGCAAAAAATTCGGTCAAATATGGGTACGTTGAACTCTAATCCACTGTCGATTAACGGCATGCCAATTGATAGATGCACCAGAAATCTTAGTAGTCTGGGGCTCAACTTAGGGGGTAGTGATAAAATATGTAGTTAATCTATCTATTAATGCTCTAAAATGTATTGAGGTTGATAGAAGCACTGTAACTCCTTCAAAATCTTTGAAACTAGCAGAAAAACTAAAAATAAAAGGATCGAGATCTCTCTCTTGACATTGATAATCAGGATACTGTTATCGACAATAACCTAGTTGATCACTTGTTAAAGAATATAACAGATGTAAGCTTTGATGACTTGGAACTTGACACAAGAATTCGTGATCTTATGGTTACCAGTTGCAAATCAAAGTCCAGTATCTAAGGAAAAAAAGAAAGCCTTTAAAATAAATAATCTAGTTTCCCAATGAAAGGATTTTTTTAAATAGTAGAGGTTAGCGGACTTAGCTAAATATCGTTTCATTGCTGAAGCCATTAAAGAATATGCATGATTTGAACTTTGTGGCTATCATGGAAACTGGGAAGCATGACATGTCAAAAACAAGCCTCGCTCGCCTTTCAGGGACAAGGATTTTATTTGGCATTGTCTTCCCCGCGAGCGAGATCTGGTGGAATTTTAACTGGTGGAATTTTATTGGGTGTTAATGTTGTTGTGCTTGACTTGTCTCTAATTGTGGAAGGGGACTTTTATATTAAATTTCATCTTTACGATAAGCTAGACAAATTCAAATGGATTCTTATGGCAGTTTATGGTCGAGCTCAGGACACTACTACAGTAAACCTCTGTACAGACGGTTCGGTTAGCCTCTACACAGGCGCCTGTGATGTAAAACAACATCACAGGCGGTCAATCAGAAATCGCTTGTGATAGACACACATCACAGGCGGTCCAGTTTAAAGGAACCGCCTGTGATAGACACACATCACAGGCGGTTTCTAATCTTAGGTGCTTGTGTTAGCCACACATCACATGCGGTTTTAAATACAAGGGTCCGTTTGGTTGGGCTGTGGCTGTCAAAAAAGCTGTTGTGGGCTGTGAACTATGAAAAAAGCTGCTGTGGGCTGTGAACTGCTAAAAAGCTAAAAACCGTTTGGTGGAAACTACTAAAAGTCACTAAAAATTCTTCCATATATATTTTCACAGTTCCACCTAAAAGCTGCTAAAAGCAGGTCCAGAGGAGCATTCATTTTTGCACTACAAGAAAGTCGACTTTTAGAAAAAACTGCTTTCCAGATTCAGCCCTTTAGTTTGACTTTTGGCTTTTAGGGGGCAAAAGCTAAAGCCAAAAGTCAAACCAAACACACCCTAAGTCCGACTGTATTTCAATATACAGATTCCAGATTCATATTCAGATTCCAAATTCATATACAGAATTAATAACAGATTCAAACACAGATTCAAACACAGATATGTTGCATAACAAGTTCCATACACAGATTCATCCATATATCAAGTTCCATCATACACAGATTTATACACATATCAAGTTGCATAACAACTCAATATCTCAAAGTTCCATAGACAACTAAACATCTAAAGTTCCTAACTAAAGATCTAAACACTGTGTGATATCGTGTACAAACTTAGTTCTGGGAAGTGTTGCAAATTTCCATTTGTATTTTAGAATAGCCCTTGTTGATGAAGAACTTCACGGCGCATAAAGTAAAGCAAGTCTTTTACAACCTTAGCCACGCCGACGGAAACCATATCTCTTTCTAACCATTCAGCATTGATCTTGGATTTAGGAACCTGCAATGAAAACAAAAAGCAAGCAGTGCTAAGAGTAATGTTATGAGCAACAATATAACATAAAAATTGCAACATAGACAATGATAGCGAACTTACATCCTCACGATTGACCATGTAATGGAAGGTGACACGACACCATTCGCATACATAATAACCACACAGGACAGTACCCGGAGGTTGTTTGTCACCATATGGAAATAATGATATTGACAAATTAGGCTTGTCCTCTGGATGTTCGCCGCCAAGATCTTTCCAATAAAAACGGTATGCACTGCATATAAGAATAGCATTGTGAGATTAAGAATACATTTGTTAAGTTGTAATAAATACAAGTGTGCAATAATAATCATACTTCTCTAAAATCTTCAAGAAGTCATTATACGTATCCTTTTCCATTCTCAGTGAGTCGAAGACCACGACTTTACCATGCTTTGGAAAGATCATGATACAAATATAGTGGTTACTATATAGATGTTGGGGCCATGCTCCGTCACGCCGAAGGTCCCGTAGAAAGAAGCAGCTTCGGCGGAAGCTGTCCGCAGGAGATGACCGAAGGTTCCTCTTCATGAAGCTTCGGTATAACAAACCGACTTAAAGATAGAATGACCTTTCAATCCATAAAGGTCTGAGTCAATGTTGTAAACTTTTATGAGGGGCACAATTGTAATTCTTCACAGGCTGTGTCCTGTGTCTATAAATAGATGAACAGTACCCCCGTACTGTTCACGCTGACTGGTACACGCTCTTGCATCACGCTTGTATCTTTGTCTTCTGCCAAGCCGAAGGTACAAATGTAATTCAATATTGCTCTTATTTTTTCATGATTATATAATAAAAGACACGTAATAATGTTATATGATTATTCACGTTATTCTCTCATGTTTCATATGCTTCTCCTTTTATTGGTATAAATTATAATGATGAAGGTATGTCCTTCATGACCTTCGTCTGAAGATCGTTATATCCTAAGGGAAATAACACTTCGAAGGACGAAGAATATTTACCATTAACTTTTTTTTCTGTGTTGCCTTGTTCTTAATTCGAAGCAGTTGAGAACAAGTCCCCAACATTGGCGCCCACCTCCGGTGAACTCACTTCCACTTTTTTGAGCTGATGGCTTCGTTCAACGATCAAGCTGGAGCTGCTTCGGCTCCGAAGCTGCTGTTCCCGATAACAGGCGGTTCATGTTCAGAGCCAGCCAACAAGAAGCAGAAGAAGGAAGCACAGAGAACGGTACAGCATGTTGGGGTGCAAGGACCCTTCATCAAGTCGAGATGGTCTCACATTCCTATTACCTTCTCCCAAGAGGACCTTCAACTCAAGGATTACCCACACAACGATGCCATGGTTATCTCTTGTGTTATCAAAGGATTTCTGGTTCACAATGTCTTAGTTGATACAGGCAGTGCAGCTGATATCATATTTGCTAAGGCCTTCAGGCAAATGCAAGAGCCAGAAGATAAGATTCATGATGCTACGCACCCTCTCTGTGGCTTCGGAGGAAGACAGATTGTAGCGCTGGGCAAGATCACCATGTCAGTGACCTTCAGGTTCATCAACAACACTAGAACTGAGCAAGTTGTGTTTGACATTGTTGACATGGAATACCCTTACAATGCAATTATTGGCCGTGGAACCCTCAATGCTTTCGAAGCAATTCTTCATCCTGCCTATCTTTGCATGAAGATACCTTCGGATCAAGGACCCATCGCTATTCATGGAAGTCAGGAAGCTGCCAGAAGGGCCGAAGGAAGCTGGACTGACTCAAAAGCAATCCATAACATAGATGGAGCTGAAGCTTGTGAACAGTACAAATTCAGAAGGGAGAAAGCAGCTTCAGCAGATCAGCCGAAGCCCATGCTCTTATGTGAGGACATAGCAGAGCAGAAGGTGTTGTTGGGCTCTCAATTATCCGAAGACCAGGAGAAAACCTTGATAAGATTTTTGTTCAACAACAAAGATGTTTTTGCATGGTCAGCTAATGACCTCTGCGGAGTAAATCGGGATGTTATTGAACACTCGCTCAATGTTGACCCATCCTTCAGACCCAGAAAGCAGAGGCTTCGGAAAATGTCTGATGATAAGGCCGAAGGTGCTCGTAATGAAGTAAAAAGACTCCTCAGTGCAGGAGTTATCAGAGAAGTAAAGTACCCAGAATGGCTAGCTAACACTGTTATGGTAAAGAAGGCCAACGGCAAGTGGAGAATGTGTATCGATTTTACAGATCTCAACAAGGCTTATCCGAAGGACGAATTCCCATTGCCAAGGATAGACTCTTTAGTTGATGCAGCAGCTTCTTCAGAGCTCATGAGTCTGCTAGACTGTTACTCAGGCTATCACCAAATCTGGATGAAGAAGGAAGATGAGCCGAAGACTAGCTTCATAACCCCAAGTGGCACATATTGCTATCTTCGGATGCCTGAGGGGCTCAAAAACGCTGGAGGAAGTTTCAGCAGAATGACTGCGAAGGTCCTCCAGTCTCAGATAGGCAGAAATGTGCTAACTTATGTTGATGACATCATTGTAAAAAGCACGAAACAGGAAAATCATATTGCTGATTTGCAGGAGACCTTCGCCAGTTTCAGACAAGCTGGCTTAAAGCTGAATCCAGAAAAATGTGTCTTCGGAGTAAAGAAGGGGAAATTTCTTGGATGCTTGGTTTCAACAAAGGGAATTGAAGCTAATCCAAGTAAAATTGAAGCTATACTTCGAATGGAGCCACCAACTACAAGAAAGGGGGCCCAAAGATTGGCAGGGAGGATGGCATCTCTCAATAGATTCATATCCAGATCAGCAGAAAGAAATTTACCATTCTTCGAAGTGCTGAAATCAGCCGAAGTCTTTCAATGGGGATCAAATCAACAAAAAGCCTTTGAAGAACTAAAGCAATATTTGATAGATTTAATAACATTAACTCCACCAACGCCAGGGGCTCCTTTGTTGTTATACGTGGCAGCTTCGCACTCAGCAGTAAGTGCAGCACTTGTCCAGGAGAAGCTCGATGGCCAAGTCAAGAAGCAGGTTCCAGTGTATTTTGTATCTGAAGTCCTTAGTGTGTCAAAGAAAAACTATACAGAATTGCAGAAGGTATTATATGCTGTTTTGATGGCATCCAGGAAGCTTCGGCATTATTTTCAAGCATACAATATTATTGTTCCTTCTTCACAACCGTTGAAGGATATTATGAGAAATAGAGAAGCTACTGGACGGATTGGAAAATGGGCTGCAGAGCTCAATGAATTTTGCATTGATTATGTGCATAGATCCTCGATCCAGTCTCAAGCGTTGGCAGATTTCATTGCCGATTGGACGCCAGGGACTCAGGATGAAGAAACAAATAAAGATGCCGAAGTGTGGACAGTGTTTTGCGATGGGTCTTGGGGAACCTTCGGAGCAGGAGCAGCCGCTGTGTTGGTCTCACCATCCAAAGTTAAAACTTGTTATGCGGCAAGACTCGATTTTAGCTGTACAAACAATATTACTGAGTACGAAGCCCTGCTCCTGGGCCTTCGGAAATTAAAAGCAATGGGAATCAGAAGGGCGATCCTTAAAACTGATTCCCAGGTTGTTTCGGGTCATATCGACAAGAGTTGCAAGGCTAAAGATCCGAAGCTTGAAAAATATCTAGATACGGTCCGAAGAATCGAAGCTTCCTTCGAAGGATTTTCTGTCAAAAATATCCCTCGAGGACAAAATGAGCATGCTGATTTGCTAGCTAAGTCAGCAGCACAGGGGCTGCCTTTACCTTCGGATGTGTTTTTCGAAACAATAAAGGCACCTTCAGTGGAACTCCTTGAAAGAGCAGTCCTCAACATATCTCCTGTTTATAGCAAAGATTGGAGAACTGAGATCATCTCTTACCTTCAGGGTAAGTTCCTTTCAGATGACGAAGCTTATAACAGGAGGATAGAGGCAAGAGCTTGTCCATATGTCATGATAGAAGGGGAGTTGTACAAGCATGGAGTTTGCGCTCAGCTACTCAAGTGCTTATCTAGAACCGAAGGTATAGAGTTGATGAAAGAAATACATGCAGGCCTGTGTGGATCTCACATTGGATCTAGGCCGTTACTTGGAAAAGTTTTTCGCCAAGGGTTTTATTGGCCGAAGGCAGCTTCGGATGCAGCGGAATTAGTTCAAAAGTGCGAAGGCTGTCAGAAATGTGCAAGAGATCAGAAACAACCTTCGTCTTTAACATAGCTCATACAACCCATCTGGCCATTGCAAAGGTGGGGCCTTGACTTGTTAGGTCCATTACCACCGGCTCAAGGGAATTTAAGATATGTTATAGTGGCTGTGGAGTATTTTTCTAAATGGATTGAGGCAAAGCCACTAGCCACAATAACTTCGTCCACTGTCCAAAAGTTTTTCTGGCAGAATATTGTTTGTCGTTTCGGGGTACCGAAGGCCATCACTATAGATAATGGAACACAATTCGACTCCGAAGCTTTCAGAAACTTCTGTGATCAAATTGGTACGAAGATCCATTTTGCATCAGTCAGGCATCCGGAGTCAAATGGGCTCGTTGAAAGAGCCAACGGCATTATAATGATAGGAATAATGAAGTTAATCTTCAATCAACCCAGGGGAAAGTGGCCAGATCAGTTAACTAAAGTGGTGTGGAGCCACAATACAACAACATCAAGGTCTACAGGCTTTACTCCATTCAAGTTATTATTCGGTGACGAAGCAATAACTCCGGAAGAAGCTAAAACTGGATCAATAAGAGTAGTAGCTTCGACAGAATCAGGTCCTGAAGATGCTTGTTTTGTGGAAAAAGATGCTTTAGAAGGGATCAGGCTTCAAGCTGTGGAGAATATCAATAAATACCAAGCCGAAACAGTCAAATGGCGAGATAGAAAAGTTCGGCTAAAGAATATTGAGCCGGGACACTTGGTGCTTCGGAGAGTGGCCAACCCAGACACAGTGGGCAAGTTACAGTTGAAATGGGAGGGACCTTTCTTAGTAGCATCTTCGTCAAGACCTGGTTCATACAGATTGAAGGACATGGACGGCAACGATATTCCAAGATCTTGGAATGCGGATGAGCTTCGGCGATATTATGTGTAACTTGATGTAACTTTTTATGTCTTTTCTTTTCTTTTTCATGGCACCCTTTTCCTTTCTAAAGGGGGAGAAAGGTTTTTAATGGGGCCATCATATGTAATTTCCTTTTTTAGTTCTATAAGAGCAAAATCCCCCAAGGAATGTAAATGTAAAAGCTGAGAACGCACCATTGAGTGCCGAAAACTGAAAAAGCGAAGAAGCTCCAAAGTCGTTCCTAAGGGAATGCAGAGCTTACAGCGAAAAGTCAACGCTGATTCCGCCGAAAGTAAAAGGCGAAGAAGCTCCAAAGTCGTTCCTAAGGGAATGTAGAGCTTACAGTGAAAAGTCAACGCTGATTCCGCCGAAAGTAAAAGGCGAAGAAGCTCCAAAGTCGTTCCTAAGGGAATGCAGAGCTGATGTGTGATTGTTTCTAAGGAAATAATGGCTGAGGGTATGGCTTCGGATATGTGTTTGGACATCCATTCGCACATCACATTACATCATAGCATTTGCATTCATAAACATTCATCCAGGCATATATAGGATAATCATCATCATGGCATAAGTGGTTGCTTCGGCATAAGAGAAGAGCTTCTTCGCGTACAAAAAGGAGAGCTTCGGAAGAAAGGGCAATGTTGTTTTTTATGCTTCGCTGTGTACGAAAAGAAGGGAAGGTGTTTTTTTTTCGCCTTCGGCTCAAAATACTAATTTCGTCCACATCAAAGCGCTTTATACATTGATGGAGGGGTAAGAACATATTATAAGGTATGAACAAAGTTCATTAAGAACAGTTTAGCTGTATTTACAAAAGATATTACAAAAGTCTTTTGAGTTTTTTCTACAGTCTACTCCTACTGGTCTTCACTGGGCTTCAGCTTTGGATGCATATTCTTCAAGCATCAGCTTCAGCTTCGTCATCCTACATGAATTAAGTTGTTGTGGGTCAAAACCAAGATTGAAGGAAAAGGTAAGCACAAGGTATGACTTCTTACTGGTCCAAGATGACTCCGAGCTTCGTCTCCAGCCTTTTCTCGCCCGCCTTTTGTCCATATCATCTTTACAAATCTGTTAGAAATGCTTCGGGCGTGGTCAGGAATATCATCTAAAATTGTTGGTGATAGAGTGAAATTGGGCCTATTGACAATTTTTCCATGATCACAGCCAGCTTTTAAGAAGGCAGCAGCAGTGCCCCGAGAAGCTACCCAGGCACAGAAGTCACCGTGCCCGGCTATAACTTCGTCAAGCTCATCAATTTCACCTTCAATATGTTCGAAGGTCTTTGGTAAATCTTCAGCTGACGGGGTGAATTTCTCACTGCTAGCTCCAACTGAGTGGAAGATTTTTCTCAGTCGTTCAATACATTTGTTGCTAAATTCCAAACATTTATCTTGAAGGCTTGCCAATAATTTTTTCAAAACTGAATTTTCTTGGACTTCGGCTTCAAGTTTCGCATTTAGTTCTTGCTTTTCTTGTTCAAACTGTTCAGATTGGCAGAGAAGCTTCGTATTCAATTCCGCTATTTTAGCTTCGGCTTCTGCCAATAAGCCTTCAGTTGCCTGAAGCTCAAAGTTCTTCTTTTCAATAGTAGCTAATTGCTCTTTTATTTTGCTCTCTAAATTTTCAATTATAACCTCGTGCTTTTTGTCTTCCAGATCTTGCTGCATTTTCAAAGCCTTGCTCAGCAGCATACTCTGCACGTAAACAACCTTCGTTAAGACAGGTCTACATTATTGAAAACAATAAAAGTCAAGGGAATAGTAGTTCACCTTGAAATTGGAATAAAATAAACTACCAACGATATGTTGTCGTCGGTAGCGGCTAATGTCCATTTCCAGCTTCGGAAAACCGATACTCTTTGATAGAGTACCGATGACCTTAGCTCCAGTTTGATCCCGAATGCAGTCTAATTTTTCATCATCAATACCCCCGAAGAGGAGTGCTCCTGGTTTATATCCGCAGGATTTGGCATACTCTTTAAGCTCTTCTATTTTGGTTTTTGATAATTCTTCTCCAACTAAATTTTGGAACATGAAGGCTTCGTCCTCTGAAGCTTCGTCAACAGTTTCCTTTCCTTTCCCAGACACTGCGGCCATGGCCTCTTCGGCGGCAGCAGCAGCTTCTTCTGTGGCCATGTCTAGCAGTATTTTGTCGATATGTTCAATTGTGCTTTCCAAGTGCAAACCTTCAGGTGAGGTAGCTTCGGCAGCTGCGACCTCCGAAGGTGGGATTTCAATATTTGTTATTTCTTCAGCCGCTGGTATCTTTTGAGCTGAGGCTCTCGGTGGTGTCTTGTCAATGACTTCTGTCACTGCTATGATTCTTTGTCTCTTTGTTTTAGTTGTTTTCTTCGTTTTTTCGGGCTCCTTTTCCTTCTGAAAAAACTTTGTCAGTTGAGGCCCCAATGGACTTAGCTTCGCAGGCAGGGATTCAGTCATTACCTTTAAAATCTCTTCCACGTCAGTGGCAGAGCGTGATGCGGGAGTCTCCTCTTCGTCAGATACTTTTCGCTTCGGAGATGATATTTTCTTCTTCGGAATATTCTTCTTTTTTG
This sequence comes from Zea luxurians, assembly GCA_029449295.1. Lineage (NCBI taxonomy): Eukaryota > Viridiplantae > Streptophyta > Magnoliopsida > Poales > Poaceae > Zea > Zea luxurians. Next base: position 4,907,811 of record JAOPSE010000121.1, on the reverse strand, counting down.
GTGGTTCTTCCTCATCTTCATTTAAAGCTTCGGCTCCCCTTTTCCTTTTCCGACCTTCAGCACCTTTATTCAGATTTTCGTAGTCAGGGTATTCAAAACCCAGGGTGTCCAGCACTCGATTCAGCCTTCGCTTCGGACGGGTGCCGAAGGCCGCAGTCATCAATTGATCTTCTTTTTTGGAGTAATTCCCAAGAATTTCATTGCACATTATTTCAACTGTGTCCAGCCATTTTTGGCAAAGCTTTTTAAAGTATTTCTTAAACTTGTAATAGTAAGGTAACCGCACAAGTTCCCCTTCTTTCTTCTCCCCCTCTAGCTTTGGCATTTCCCATTCTTTTAAAGTAGGAAAAACCCTGAAGGCCAAGAACTCTTGAACTAGGTCCCTAGTACTGATATGCTCTAAAATAATTTTAAACTCAGCCAGTGCAGCCCAAGAGGAACCTTCTAATGACATTTGGCATCGTGGTCTTGTTTCTCCGAAGATCAATTCAAGAGGGCTTTGTACCAGCTTCTCTTGGTCTTCGTCAACTTTCACATAAAACCATTCTGATTTCCAGCCTGCCGGCCATTTGCTTCGGTAAATGATTACAGGAAACTTTGTGGTTTTCCGATAGGCAAAATTGTAGCAACCAAAGTTATCATGTAATCCATCTTTTCTAGCCTTCGTCTGGTAATGCAGCTCATGAACTCGACAAAAGCTGTCGGCAAACGGCTCCACCGCCTGGCTTCGGAGGGCCCAGATATAAACACTAAGCCTAACGATAGCGTTAGGAGTCAACTGATGAAAGTATATACCAAACCTCTTCAATACATCTGCAATAATCCTATGAAGGGGGAATCTCAACCCAGCCTTTAGAAAGCTCTTGAAAATGACTATTTCATCCTTTTCTGGCTTCGGGGTAGTTTCTTCCCCCCCGAAGCGAAGTAGCTTCTTCTGACTCTCACTGAAATAACCTGACTTTACCATCTTGGAGAGATCAGCCTTCGAAACGGTCGACTTTCCGAAGTCCAAGTGGCTGGGCTTACTGGGCATGGCAATGCGATAATCATCTTCGGGATCAGTTTCTTCAATGTTCTCTTCTTCTGCTTCGGCAGTTGCTTGTTCTGCTTCAACAGTGGGGGTTCCTTCCGAAGTTACCAGTCCGGATCGTTGCATTGCTTCGGAGATGGGAACAGTCTCCGAACCTTCAACTTCGCCCCCCTCACGCTCAACCCTAGCGGTAGACCGCACTCTGGCCATTTAATTCTGAGTTTGTGGAAATTGAATACTTTTTTCTTCTGAAGTCTTTCCTTCTGACGAAGCAGACTTCAAGTTGGAGCTTCGTTCGATTCCGAGAGTCAAGCTTCGGCTATGGTTAAAAATTTTGGCAGCAAAACAGTGCAAATAGCAATGAATGCTGTGGTAACTTCACATCTACCCGTCTGTTTATATAGTGCTGCAGGTAAGAAGGCAAAACGCCAGGATTTTTACACCAGGCGGATAGTCGCCTGCACTCGCTGCGCGGTGGACCGCAGAGACCAAGCAGTAACTCTGCAAGGTGGGACTACCACGCGCTCTGAAACTGAATCGTTTCTCGACAACGAGCTCAGGGAAGGTGTTTTTTTTGGACCTTCGGCTTCCCGAAGCTTAAGAAACTTTTTTCACGGATCAAGCTCATTACGAAAAACGATCTAGCGCCGCGAAAGGGGCTACTGTTGGGGCCATGCTCCGTCACGCCGAAGGTCCCGTAGAAAGAAGCAGCTTCGGCGGAAGCTGTCCACAGGAGATGACCGAAGGTTCCTCTTCATGAAGCTTCGGTATAACAAACCGACTTAAAGATAGAATGACCTTTCAATCCATAAAGGTCTGAGTCAATGTTGTAAACTTTTATGAGGGGCACAATTGTAATTCTTCACAGGCTGTGTCCTGTGTCTATAAATAGATGAACAGTACCCCCGTACTGTTCACGCTGACTGGTACACGCTCTTGCATCACGCTTGTATCTTTGTCTTCTGCCAAGCCGAAGGTACAAATGTAATTCAATATTGCTCTTATTTTTTCATGATTATATAATAAAAGACACGTAATAATGTTATATGATTATTCACGTTATTCTCTCATGTTTCATATGCTTCTCCTTTTATCGGTATAAATTATAATGATGAAGGTATGTCCTTCATGACCTTCGTCTGAAGATCGTTATATCCTAAGGGAAATAACACTTCGAAGGACGAAGAATATTTACCATTAACTTTTTTTTTCTGTGTTGCCTTGTTCTTAATTCGAAGTAGTTGAGAACAAGTCCCCAACAATAGATATAGACGAAAACACATGTTCAGATCATGATTGCCATAATTTGTAGTTCAAAACCATGTCGAGAACTTACTTAAAGTTCTTGTCATGTTGTACATGATTATACATGGCTCGTCCAATGTATGTCGCCATTACCTTCATTTTCTTTCTCTGATTCTGTTTGACGGCTTTCTCAAATTCATCATCATCCAAGTCTTTGTATTCTTCTCCATGTCTTCGAGCAAATTTTTTGTAGCGAGCTTGGGATATCATCAACGGGTCAAGAAACCCTGTCTTAAGTTGTTTCTTCTTATCATCCATGTATTGCATCCTACGTGTAAAAGTGTTAATCGTTAGACTCTCGTTTATGTGTGCGTGTACAAAACTAACAAATATGAAGTTGAGGTACTTACAAGCAAAAGAGGGTTAAGTAGTTGGTTTCCATCCTTTGTCGGTGGTACAACGACCAGAGATCGTCAAAGAATAAATGCCGCACAGGATCTATATTATCTTTGCTCCAAAATGCATTTTCTGGCACAACAAATGTAAAGTCCTCGAGTTTGTATTTGTTGCTAGCCACCATGTACCACTCATGCATTCTAATATCCGGAGTCGACAACTTAGAAAGTTGCACCGTCGTCAAGAACGACCTCCCATTCACAAATTTAGGAGGAACAACCTCCTTCTTGTATATCGGGATATTGATTTTAAGACGTAATGATTCTCGAGTATGAATCATTCCATCTTCTTCCCATACTTCAAAATTGTCTATTTGGGACCGTGTGCGTACTCCATGAGATGCTGATTCCGCTTTTGATTGATTTGTCATAACTCTCTTCAATTTTTGCAGGTAGCGTGCCACTAATTCTGACGGTTTCTTGACATCGTCAGTGGCGATTCGCTGATGAATTTTCTTTGAAGTAGTTGGCCCTTCAACATTGGTGTCAACCTTTGCTTCCTTTTTGATGTTTGCGTCGACATTCTGAGGAACAATTTTGTCTACGTCCCTCTCGTCGAGTTCCTTCGCAAGAGGTGATATGATTGTTTCAATGATTTTTGTGGAGGTCGGTGCTATATTTTCTTGCACCATGGGGTATGGAATGATCGAACTATCTTTCTGTTGCACTGGTGTTGAATTCGGCGTTGGTGACTTATGACGCAATACACGGCTTAAGATCGGCTCATCACCCAACTTGATGTCGTGTCGATGCCAAAGGACCAACTCGTTCATTACCTCCTGCAAAGTTATGATCCCCTCAACTGGAAAGTCTATCTCCCAATCTTCACAACCACTGTCTGTGATCTCTAGAACTTGGACCACAACATAGTGTGGCGGGACAGGATTATCCTTGTAGTTAACAAGTCCTAGTTTTACCAAACCAGTAGCAACTTGTTTTGTTTTTGTCCCAGATCGATTGATTGGAATATGAAGAAAGCAAGGCTTGTCCTCAACAATATCGTCTACAGGGTACTTGGTGCCCGATACGAATTCTTGCATAGATCCTACGCTGCTAGGGATTATAGGTGGACTCATGTGGCTTGGCTTGAGTTCAAATGATATGCATTCTGTTTTCTTCATTTTGTTCATCACGTCATTAATAGCCTTTTGTACCCTTTCATCAATAGTCTCTTCAAGGGTCCTTTTCGACTTCTCGTGTTTCCTATATGACGCTGCATACTCTAGAAATGCCTCTCTCCAGGAAATCTTAGAAGAGATTCCCCGAGCCCATCCAGTGTGTTCAGGATTGCCTAGTGCTGTAGTTAGTATGTCATTCTCCCTCCGAGGCTTAAATTCGCCCTTCTTTCTCTTATCTGCATATTCTTGAATTTTTGTCGAAACTTTGCCTACCAATTCTAGATGCAAAAGTTTGCCGTCCTCACTCAAACCTGCCCGACCTAAGATCCAACGAATAGCTCGCTCATCGATATCTTTTAATATTGGGTCCAAAGTGCTGTTAGCTATAGCTTCCTCGATTATCCTGTTCCACTACATAACTTTATGGTGATATCCGGTTGACCCCAGGCGATGGGGGTGTTTGTTCATCTTCGCTCTCTGAGAATTAGTTTTGCCCAGTTCTTTGGCCTTCAATTCGGTCTTCTGACAAACAAATTCCTCCCACTGAGCTTGAGTGATTTTCCCCATTTTCTTGGGTGGAGGAACCTTATTCTTCTTAACAAATTCCCTATTCATCTTGGCCTTCCACCCACGAAACATCTTGGCCATAGCAGAGAGCATCGACTTCCATACTGCATCCTCTGTGCCTTTTGGGACCTTGAATGACTTAGACAACTTAGCCCATAGATTATTGCGGGTGTCTTCATCTAAATCCTTCCATTTTTGAAGTGTGATTCGCACTATATCTCTAACAGTAGACCCGTAGGAATTTTGAAACTTTGTAACCACGTCAAGTGGTTCTTCAGGAAACCCCTCTGCATTTAGTTTTGTTACGTACATAACTGCACCTTCTTTCATCTGATTGGGACCTCGTCGCCCTCATTTCCGCTTATGTGAAACGGATGATTCAGGCATCGGAGCATCCTCCATGTTTCGTGTAGAACATGCATCCTCTTTCTTCTCTTCATTTGAAATCTATATATTGAAACAATTAATGGCCTTTCATATATGAACATTATTTTAGAATATAGTCGGCATATTTCTATTTACCTCTTCATCGTTGGGAATATAGTCGGCATCAAGCTCATCTGATGTGTTTTTCTTCCTTGGAGGTATAGGAGGACAAGGATTGTCGTCACTAGAACTATCCTCCCCGCTCCTTTCACCGGAGCTGCTCGTTGTCTGCCATTCAAGTTTGGTCGCGTCTTCATCAACTCTGTTAGACGCACCGATGCAGACCACATCCATCCTAGTAGGTACCTAGTGCACAGCTGGTTCCATCAATAAGGGGGTCGACCGAGGATATACTGTTAGTCTGATATACTGGTTCCATCAATAAGGGAACTTGGAGAAAAGGTGATTCAAAAGAAATCGAGCCCAAACCCGCCTCCGTGTCCCTCCTTTCCTCCCCAAACAGGAAGGCAGAATGTCTAGTAACTGTGAGGTCCTAGAGTCTTTACTGCCTACGAAGGACAAAATTCTGGAGCAGGATCGGACCGAGAAGCATGGAGCAGATAGAAGTGCACTTTCCAATGCAGTTAGACAGAGAAGGCATGGTTATGATGTTATAATGCTGAAGGACCCCAAGAAAAGATTGTGGCCTGTCATTTACCACCACTGCCCGTTATTTGTGGGCTTCACCGAGGGCTGGAAACATTTGGTGGCAGCAAATGACCTTCGAACTGGGGACGTCTACGAGCTTGTTAAGGGGCCAGACGATGGTGAGCCGGAGTACTCTGTCCGGATGTGTGGTCACAAAATTTAAAGCCGCCCCCGCTTCATCTGTGTGCTTCTCTTCTCTTATGTGTGCTGCTAAGATCACTTAGCAGCCCACCTAAGAGAAGAGAAGCGCACACATGAAGCTGGGGAGGCTTTAAATTTTTTGACCACACATCCGGACGTAGTACACCGGCTCACCATCGTCTGGCCCCTTAACAAGCTCACAGACATCCCCAGCCCGAAGGTCGTTTGCTGCCACCAAATGTTTCCAGCCCTCGGTGAAGCCCACAAATAACGGGCAGTGGTGGTAAATGACAGGCCATAATCTCTTCTTGGGGTCCTTCAGCATTATAACATCACATCCATGCCTTCTCTGTCTAACTGCATTGGAAAGTGCACTTCTATCTGCTCAGTGCTTCCCGGCCCGATTCAGGCATTCAGCCGATGCCATTCTCCATATAAGTCCCAAACAGAGAATAGGGATGAGGTAGTCAAGATTATAGGCACTAGTGCTCAACTACTAGCATCTATAGATATGGACACAAGTCCAAATTTGGTGCTACTCGGCACCATCGATATCACTAGGGAAAACAAATACATCAAAGAGATCCACTTCCCAATAGTACTTGAAGATAGTTCATTGACTTCACACTCTCTAAGAGGTTCATACAAAAAACATTATCAAGCTTTTGACATGATCGACAACTAGAATAATGCTAAAGAGAGAGTATGAGAAAAGTCTCACAATCAAAATTGAGATCGCAACAAAGGCAGGGATACCAGTACTACAACCTTGTGCATACCAGTACTACAACCCTACAGTGAAACCTACGATACTCATATCGTGTTGTTTAGGACTAAACATCAACAACCCCTTGACTGGTCGCTATCATACTCAATTCCAAAATATTTTTCCAATATGTCGGCTTGAGTAAGGAGATCTGGGCTTGGGAGTTCCTCTAAATCATCTGCAGCTTCATCATCTTCAGCATATTGCAGGGCTTCATCTTGAATAATTTTAGCCTTCTTGGAGTCAGCACACTTTTTGATGGACAGAGCACACTTCTCAAGCATGTCGCATACATCTCCAATTTGAAACAAAGTGGTCTTAAGTGTGTACACTGATTCCGGTTCACTAGTATCCACAACCCCATCAGTCACTAGACTGCGAATGATGTCGACATGTGTCTCGATGACTCGAACTGAGCTCTCAACCATGTCAAGTGGCTCTTTTTCCATCTCTGAAACTGAAAATGACCAAGTCTCACAATCATAATAGAGATTGCAACAAAGGCAGGGATCAGAGGGAAAACAAGGATGTGGCTTATAGGGCAAAAAGAGGGTAGCAGCAGATTATGATCTCCCTATTTAAGATTAATGAAAAACTTTGCTTAATACAGGAGGGTAGGAGCAAACTTTGAGCTAGTGTGGTTTGAAATCCAGGAGGTTTTGGTTAATGACCATTATACCAAACTTGTAAATCCATGATAGTAGAACAATTCTTATTTAGTGATATAGTAACGAAACTATATTCTACTAGTACAAACGATAGTCCAAAGGTTGATTAATAGATTTTCCAGTTTTCAGACTTAAAACAGTAGTCTGAACATGAGTTTCAGTATTTTGAACTGTTTTTGGAGCCCATTTGTACCTAATCCATGAGGTTTTAGGCTGTAGAGTATATAGAGGAATTCAAGACCACCTAATGGTGAACAACTTTATGAAAGGATGATGGACATGATTGCACATAAAAAGTGAAGTAACAGCTGCTCAAAGGTTGGACTGTCAGGTGGCTAGTGACTTAGTCTACTCAGAATTAAGTCTGAAATCAGTAGTGATGCAAAACTGATGCTGCTGCCTTGGGACTACGCTAAACTGATGCTGCCGCAACACAATTAAGCCCAACCGAGGCAAGCCATGCCGTAATTACTACGCCCAAAGCTGAGCCTACTCTAGCTAGGAGGAAGGAAGGGGGGGCGAGGAGACGCATCCAATGGGGCACCACCTTCCACCTCATCCACATTCCTCCATGCTTCGGTTGAGTTCAATTCTTCACCAGATTTCCATCATGAGGTGTTCAGTATGGTAGCCGTGGTCTTGGAGCCCAAAACACAAACTATCTGGGACAGTTACCTAAACTTATTTTCTCTGAATTTGATGGCACTCACCCCAAACTGTAAGTCCTATTTCCACATGTATATATGGAGTTGATCCTAAAGTCTGGGTGGAGGTCGCTACTATGAATTTCATTGGATCAGTTGCAGGAGGAGGCGAGGCCTGGCCTATTTTCAGAAGCTTGGTGAAATCTTATGGTTCATCTTCAACACCCTCTGGTTCTGACACCAAGTAACAGTCAACTGGCAAGGCCGAAACACACCCCAACAAATTTGCTCCCTCTGAAGACAAACTTGCTGCTCAAACAATATGCATACAAGAAGGCCAAAGGACTTTGCTACAATACAATACACCAGAGGACATAAGTGTGCCGATACTGTACAACTCCATATGGTCGAGGAATTGTGGCAGTTTCTCTAGGTTGCTGATGAGGAAGTCCACCTATGGTTGAGCTCACCGATTGTCCATCTCTTAAGCTTCGACCCAAGGCACCGATGCTCCCAAGACTATCAGATTTTTGGACCATATTGGAGGAATGGAAATCCTAGTGTTCCAGCAGTTCAGCTTCATTTCTCAGTCATCGAGCAGCTGCTCATTTGCCCCAATGTGCGCCTACGGCCAAGCCCATGCTCGTCCAAGTAGCCAATGGGACCCAGATGTCGTCTTCTTCCTCCCCGCCACCGTGTGGGTGGTGTGCGGCGATCGACAGGGTGCTGGCGGACGGTGTGTGCATGTGTGTGTGTGTACCTGGAGGAGGAGGTGGCAGCATTGGCCTCGGAGACTGCGGCGTTGGGCTCGGGGACAGCGGCGTTGGGCTCGGGGACGACGCGGCGTGGCGGGCGCCCAGCTCGGAGACGGCGACGCTCGGGCTCGGGCTCAGTGACGGTGTGGCGTGCGCTCACAGCTCGGAGACGGGGACGGGGACGGCGGCGCAGTATCAGCTTCGGGCGAGAGTTAGGGTTCCTGCTGGAACCATCGAGCCTTTTATACTATATACACATCACAGGGGGATTTTTAGAAAAACTGCTTGTGATGTATAAAAACATCACAAGCGGTTTTCTATTTCGACCGCCTGTGATATGTAAACTTCACAAGCGGTCGAAATAAAAAAGCGCTTGTGATGTTATACATCACAAGCGGTTTTTCTAAAAATCCGCCTGTGTTGTGTATATAGTATAAAAGGCTCGGTGATTCCAGCAGGAACCCTAACTCCCGGAGCCCGACACGCCGCCAGGCTGCGCACTGTAGCGGCAGCGGATTTTTTGATCAACGGGGAGAAGGTTTTGTTTTTGAGTTTATTGATTGATTTCAAGAGTTTATGCATATATATGATCTCCGTTTGTTTTCTTTCTCATTTTGATACGATTTTTTGCCTCGATTTTGTAATATAGACCGGAATTGAAGAAAAACTCAGGAATTCCAAGATTTGGACTTGTAGTTGATCTAATTTAAAGATTTTTTATAAAGAGTTGTCTCACCTCAAGGTACCTATATTGCTGCAATCTTGTTTCATTTTCATGCACATTAATTCGTTCATGATTTAGGGATTAAATTCAATTAATTAGGGATATTTTAAATTTTTTTGTATCATGTGCTAGGTACATCTCGATATGATCTTGTTTCACTTTCATGTACATTTATTTTTTCATGTTACATCTCGATATTGACGTTAATCAATATAGGGATAGGTAATGGACCGAGGTTGGATGTACAATGTGCCAAGACCACATCCGTCGTACATTCGAAATTTGAGAAGCTTTATTGAAGCGGCCAACAAGCACGCGAATTTGCGAAAGAGTAAGGAGATATTATGTCCGTGCATCAATTGTGATAATAAGATAGCTTGGAGAGATACAGGAGTAATCCAATCACATCTGCTAAAAAGAGGGTTTAAAAACAATTACACGATTTGGTCAGAACATGGTGAGTTGGATCCGTGTGAAGTGCCTGGTAATGTGTAATACTCAAAATTGTGTACAAGAAATACATGGTGATTTCCTTATTTTATGTGCCTCATTTGCATCATAAAAAGAGCATACACAAAATTTAGAGGATTATTTCAAACAAATGATTAAAAAAAATGCATCATGTTGGAGTTCTATATGTTTGTGCATTAAATAAAATAGTAAGGATAAAAATAATAGAATAATAATTACTAGAAGTTGAATTATACCCTAGATTGAAAATTGGGTTTTGAAAAATAAGAAGAAGAGAAATGATATAAAAATATAAATAATATAATTATATTTCTAAAATTTGTATTTTTCATTTCACAATATGATTGGAGAATAAATTTGCACAAGGTTTGAAACTAAATTCGAATTCAAATTGACTTTAGAAATAAGGAAAAAGAAAATGGGAGAAAAAAAAGGGAAAAGCAAAACCTAGTCTGTTGGGCTCCCCCCCCCAATTCGGCCCAGCAGCCACAAACCACCCCGCGCGGCCCAACTTCCTATTTCTCCACGCACGCGCCTGGTCGTGCGCCATGACCGGCCGACCCCACCTGGAAGTCTCCCCGTCCGTTCTCCCTGTTGCGCGTATCGCCTCGATGGTCACTGACCGGTGGGCCGGTGGTGTCAGCACCTTCTTCGTAACAACCGCGCCTACATCTCCGGCATATGGATCGTCCGTGCGGCGTGGGTTGTTGACCGGGCTTCCTCCCAGCCGCCCTACAAGAACGGTAGCCATCCTCGGTATCGCAGTCCACCCGAGCCACGCTTGCCGGCTTGCGGAAGCTGTCGCCGCCGTACGCCAGCTCTGCAGAGATTCGCCCCGGCGAGCCCACCTCTGCACCACCGTCCAAGCCGGGAAAAGCGTCGTGGCAGCTCCGTTAATACGCGTGGGCGCTTTTGTGGGCATCGTCAGGCAGGGGCTCGACCGGTGTCGACTGGAATTGTTCGTTGACGCGTCCCTCTACCGCGGCATACGCTCCATCGGCAATTGGCGATTCTCCCCAACAATTACGGTAATAGCTACCTCCTGCTAGCTCGCCTTGTTCTTCTCCTGTTGGCGCATCATCTGGGCAGGGTAGTTGGGCAATGCCGCAGCGAGTAGTGCCCGCCGTGGTTCAAGCGCCGCCGTGGATCCGCTCCACTCCGTGGCCAGGGCGGTAACATCAGTCGAACATCAAATTGGGGGCTCTATCGGGTTCGCCCTACCTTTGGCTTAGTGTGGCTTGGTTGGATTGGAAATTCAGGTGGGTTTGTGGCCGAATCGATGGTTCTCCGGCGAGCGGGTCGTCGTGAGGGTGGGCACCGTCGCGCTCGGCAACCAGGGGAGAAGATGGTTTGCGCGCCGTCGGTTTCGTAGGGAACGGCTGCGATGGCGCCCAGCGTACCGATTGGGTTGGGTGATCCGCGGCCGTCGGATCGTCAACGCAGGGGCATGATCGGATCGAGCCCATTTAAAATCGTCACCGTTGGTAGTTGATCCGATGGACTAGATCGAATACCGGTTCGAAACATAAAGCGATCTAATCTGGGTCGTCCAGGAAAGATCCAACGGCCTAGATCGCCAGATACCCCTTCGGCCTGGCATTTTTACATAAGGAACCTTATGTTTTTACAGAACAAACCCGCCGTCCATGTGTTACTATTCCCTGTGCCTAGGCTATCTTACGCAGAGACCCCTGCGCTTTCTGAAAATCGAGGCCCAGTCCAGAGATAATTAAAAACAGAGAATTGATTATAAAAATTTGCTTTTAATACAAAAACAATTCTAGAAACTTGTAAAATGCATAGAAATTCATTTTAACTCCAAATTGAGCCATTCTAATTTCTAAAATTTTGTAATATTATTGTCTATACATTAGTGTCTCTGTTTTGACATGAAAACAGTAAGAAAATTAATTTATCATCTAATCCTATTTTAATCACATTAAACCTTAGGAAATTCATAACTTGAAATCTATAACTCCAAATCTAGTGATTCCAGTTCCTATGATCTCATTTTAATGTGTAGATTTTTACTATATATTTTATTTACATGTTTGATGTGATGTTAATTTATGCTATACTATGTATGTATTGTGTTGATGCGAGTAGACGAGCAAGCCACTTTGGAATCTGAGGTTCAACAAGTAGAAGTAGCTGAGCAGGAGCTCATTGAAGGCAAGTTGTGCCCTTGATCAATTACTTTTTCCCAGCCATGTTCTTATTAATTATAATGATCTGCATAGGATAATTTTGATGGGATCCTTTAGGTTACCCCAGTTTTGGTTATCTTTATACCTTGTTCACCCCTGAAATATTTTTGGGTAGTACCTGCTATTGCTTTATTTGGATTGGGTATGGAGATACAACATTCATGATTATTCTGTTATTATCTTGTTATTATTACTGTTCATGTTAAGATCATTAAATTAATGGGAACATGGAGCGACCACCCGGGAAAACAGTGCTACCACAAGGGTTTAATGGGACGCCCTTGGCTGATTAACTAGGAAAGCTAGTGGAGGTCTTCCTTACCCGAAACGGGCAAGGGCAGTAGGGGAGTGGTCAGTGTAGGGAGATCCTTGGGTTGATTTTGCTGCGATGGTGGTCAGGCGAGGGATTCCTGCACTGGAGCTTCCTATAAACTGTAGCGGGATTTCTGAAGCTAGTGGAACTTTGTAAAGGCCTCGTAGTGTTACCCTGCCTCGCCTCCTCGGTAGAGGTGTATGGGATTGGCCGTCTCTTGGCAGATGGGTAACATGACTTGTGGGTAAAGATGCGCAACCTCTGTAGAGTGTAAAACTAGTATACTAGCCGTGCTCACGGTCATGAGCGGCTTGGACCCTCACATGATTAATTATGGAACTTAAATTCAATTTGACATTTGCATCGCATTTGGGATTATTTTTCTATTACTTTTCTTTATTATTATTAAGGTTTGGTATTTACTTACACTTAGTAAATGCTAATAAAATTTTGACCAACTTATAAAAGCAATGCTCAGCTTCAGCATTTTCTTCATTGATCAGCCTTACACTTCATGAACTCCCACCTTTGGTGAGTTCATGCCACATTATTCCCCACGACTTGTTGAACTATGAACGTATGTGAGCTCACCCTTGCTGTCTCACACCCCCCCACAGGAGAAGAACAGGTGGTCGAAGAGGAGCCGCCTAACACTGAGGCTTTCGACTTGATCTAGGTGGCGTTTCTCAGTTGACATTGGTGCCGACGATCCTTAGTTCGTTTTACATTTATTCTTTTACTTTGTAATAAGTCTTCCGCTATGTAATAAATACTCTGATGTTTTGTGACATTTATCTCTATACACTCTGTTATTATATATGTTGTCTTCTTTGGCGCATGTATGAGATGCACCCGACTTTGCTCCTTAAAACCGGGTGTGACAGAAGTGGTATTAGAGGAAATGTTGACTGTAGGACGAAACCTAGATAGAATGGACAAACCCTTACCTACTTATCTCATTCTGATTCATTCTACACTCACCTTACTCTGATTCTTTCTATACTTATCTTGATCCTGTCTCACCTTCTACTGTTCTACTCTGATCATTCTTACCTTTTCCACTCTGAGACAAGATGGATTTCACACCTTGAAATCCCTACCCCTATGACATTTTTAAGAGATAGGAGACCTAAGACAAAAAAAATATTTTCTCTATTAAAAATGTTGGTTGATTGTTCTGATGAGCAATGCCTGATTTGCTTCTTTGATTGATTGAAATAGTATAGACGGGCATCTTAGCATGTACCACTATAAAGTAATGAACTAGTTATGGTAGATAAAACGTTAAAACTGCTTAGCTAATAAATCCCCCAAAGTAACATGATTCGTAATTACTGCCTTGTCTACTGCTCTCTCTTACCATATGTATCTAACTCAGATGGTCAATACCAGGAGGGGTGGTGGAATTGATTTGCCTCCTAACCGACACACTCGAAGGATATATAGACAACCTCAGCCACAGCCAGCAGTGATGAATCCTCCTAATCCTCCACCAGGCGGAGTTGATCCACTGATTGCAGCTCAGATGACGGTGATGCAGCAAATGGCAGACACTATGGCTGATATGCGTGCCCAGATGCAGGAAGAACGCCAGGAGATGCGTCAGGAAAGAGAAGATATACGCCAGGAGTTGCGCCAGGAGAGAGAGGAGATACGCCATGAGAGAAGGGTGCAACAACAGCAGCTGCAGCAACAACTTCAACAACAGCAGCAATAGCAACAAGTGCCATTGCCCCCACCACCACCACCAGTTCCACCTCGTGATAAGCACCGGGAGTTTATGAGTCATAAGCCACTGACATTCGCCAGTTCGCCAGATCCACTTGATGCAGATGATTGGTTGAAGTCAATTGAGAAGATGCTCAACATCGCCCAATGCTCAGACCGGGAGAAAGTTCTTTATGCCTTAGGTCGTCTGACAGGTCCTGCTGCTGACTGGTGGGATTCTTATACTACTGCCCACGATGCTGCTGATACTATTACTTGGGCAGAGTTCAGTACACAGTTCAGGAACTACCATATTCCAACTGGTATGATAAAGATCAAGAAGAAGGAGTTTCTGTCATTGAAGCAAGGTAATATGTCGGTCAGCGAGTACAGAGACAAATTTATTCAGCTGTCGAGATATGCTCCGGAGGAAGTTGCTGAGGATGAGAGAAAGCAGGAGCATTTTATTGAAGGACTTAATGGGCCCTTACAGTATGCACTGGTTGCACACACATTTCCGTCATTTCAGAGGCTACTGGATAAGGCTCTTGCTATTGAACACAAGCGTGTTCAACTGGGTGATTTGAAGAGGAAGGCTATCTCGCAGGGACAAGGTAGCAGCAGTGTTCGTCCCCGCTACGTACCGCCACAGGGTACACCGACTCGACCAGGAGGACCACGCCCAGTTCAGTATGCTCCACAGGGCTCTCCACGAACACCTACTCGTCAGGCCACTCCCACTGGCACCCCGACGAGGCCTACAGGACAGAAGACCGGCCCTACATGCTTCAAGTGCAGTCAGATTGCGCACTATGCTAATGCTTGTCCTATGGGAAATTCTGGTACACCAGCTAAGAACAAGCAACAGACTCCTGGCAAGGGATATTCTATAGCCAGGGTGAATCAAGTCAGCGTTGATGATACTCCTGATGGTGCTGACATCGTACTCGGTATGTTTTACATTAATGCCCTTCCTGCAACAATATTATTTGATTCTGGTGCTACACATTCATTCATGTCTACTCGATATACCAACACTAATGAGATACCCCTGCTAAATATGAGAAAACCAATGATAGTAATCACACCTAAAGGGCCTATTGAGGCGAATCAAATGACACGTAGATTGACATTATCAATTATGGGAAGAGAATTTGGAGCTACTGCTATAATATTAGATGCCAGCGGTATAGATCTGATTCTTGGTATGTCATGGTTAAGGAAGGCAAAGGCCATTATAGCATGTGGTAGAGGTACTATAGAGCTCACTAGTCCTAAAGGAGAAACATTTCAAGTTAATATTGCAGTAACCACCTCATCCATGCGTGCAATGTTCTTTATACCTGAGGAGTTTGTTGGTGACAACATCCGGGTGGTTAGAGATTTTCTGGATGTCTTTCCAGAGGAGTTACCAGGGATGCCACAAGATAGGGAAGTTGAGTTTGTTATTGATCTTTTACCTGGAACTGCCCCTATTTCTAAGCGACCATACCGGATGGCTGTAGAAGAACTGAAAGAGCTTAAGAAGCAATTAACTGAGCTACAAGAAGCAGGGTACATTCGTCCGAGTTCCTCACCTTGGGGAGCACCGGTGTTATTTGTACAGAAAAAGGATGGATCGCAACGGATGTGTGTGGACTATAGATCACTTAATGATGTTACTGTGAAGAACAAGTATCCATTACCCCGTATTGAGGATTTATTTGATCAGATGAGAGGAGCCAGGGTATTCTCGAAGATTGATCTCCGATCGGGATACCATCAGATGAAGATTAGACCATCAGATATTCCTAAAACAGCTTTCTCAACCCGATATGGATTATATGAGTTTACTGTTATGTCATTTGGATTAACCAATGCACCAGCTTATTTCATGAATTTGATGAATAAGGTGTTTATGGAGTATTTGGACAGATTTGTCGTGGTGTTCATCGACGATATCCTTATCTATTCTAGGAATGAGAGTGATCATGAACAACATCTAAGGTTGGTGCTATAGGTGTACATTTGGGTCGGGCCCGATGGGCCGGCCCGAAGCATGCAAAAAAAGCACGGCCCAGGCACGGCACGGCACGGCACGAAATATTTTAGTGCCGGGCCGGCACGACCCGATATATTGGGCCGGGTTTGGGCCGAGGTCGCGGCCCATGGATAGGCACGAGCACGGCCCGTTTAAGGCAGGCATGAAATGGCCCATATAGAGGCACGAAAAGGCCCATATATTTATTAAAATCACACTTCATTTGACACTTTTATGTACTTGATAAAGAACACAAAGTTAGAGATAATGTTAGTTAGATGTTTTTTTAGCTTTGAATTAGAGTATGTGATGTAATTTTATTTTTGTTATGAACATTAGATAATGAACTGAACTTACGAACTTTATATAGAGCTGATTATACTCTTTTTCTTTCTAACAAAATGATTCGTAAACGAGGTAGTTATTGCATAGCTCTGGTAACTTAATACAAATATTAAGTTTGCTTTTAGTCAAATTTATTTGTCTTACCTTTTATTTGTTTTATTAAATTTGTTTTGAATTTCGGGCTCTGATGTGAATTTCGGACCCTGATGTGAATTTTGGGCCAAAATTGAATTTTGGGCCCTAATGTGAATTTCGGGCTTTTATAATTTCGGGCCACCCGAAATGAGCCCGACACGTTTAAGCAATTACGGGCCGGGCCGTGGGCTAGGCCCGTGGGCCGGCCCGGCACGACCCGAAATTCAAACGGGCCGGGCCGGCCCGAAATTCAAACAATACGGGCCTTTTCGGGTTTGGGCGGGGCGGGGATTGGCGGCCCGAATGTACACCTATAGTTGGTGCTACAGAAGCTGCGAGATAATCAACTCTATGCTATGTTCAACAAGTGCGAGTTTTGGATTGACAAGGTGCCATTCCTTGGACATATTATTTCTAATGGAGGAATAGCAGTGGATCCTGCTAAAGTGAAGGAGATAATGGAGTGGAGAGTGCCCACTACAGTTACTGAGATTCGGAGTTTCTTGGGACTCGCAGGATATTATCGGAGATTTATTGAAGGGTTCTCTAAGATTGCCAAGCCTATGACCTCACTGCTGGAGAAAGGAAGAGAATTCAAGTGGGATGAGAAATGCCCAGACAGCTTTGATCAATTGAAGGAGAGACTAATGTCACCACCAGTATTGATTATGTCAGATCTGCAGAAGGGATTTGACATTTACTGTGATGCATGTGGCCAAGGACTTGGATGTGTGCTCATGCAAGAAGGACATGTGATCGCCTATGCATCTCGTCAGTTGCGGAAACATGAATTGAACTACCCCACTCATGACTTGGAGCTGGCTGCCGTTGTGCATGCACTTAAGATTTGGAGACACTACATTATGGGAACTAAGTGCCAAGTATACACGGATCATAAGAGTTTGAAGTACATATTCACTCAGAAGGATCTCAACCTTAGGCAACGCCGTTGGTTGGAGCTTATTAAGGACTATGACTTGGAGATTCATTACCACCCAGGCAAGGCAAATTTGGTTGCAGATGCCTTGAGTCGGAAGGAGCATGCTCACTCCGCTTTCGTTGTCCAGCTACCCGATGAATTGGCAAAAGATTTTGAGAGGCTCAACCTGGGAATTGTTGCATATACGGAAGGAGTTACCATAGAATTAGAACCTACATTGGAACAAGAAATTCGTAAAGGTCAGGTTGGTGATGCTAAGATTCAGGAGATCAAAGATCTGATAACAAAGGGTAGAGGCCCAGAATTCACAGCAGATGAGCAAGGCACGGTATGGTTCAAGAATCGAATCTGTGTTCCCGATATTGATAGTCTTCGGGAAACCATATTGAAGGAGGCACATGACTCAGTTTATTCTATCCATCCTGGAGTACTAAGATGTATCAGGATTTGAAGCAAAAATATTGGTGGTATGGATTGAAGTGAGATGTGGCTGCACATGTGGCTATGTGCGATGTGTGCTAAAGAGTTAAGGCTGAACACCAGAGGCCAGCCAGACTACTGCATCCACTGAAGATACCTGAGTGGAAATGGGAAGAGATTGGCATGGACTTCATTATTGGATTACCCCGCACGTCTGCTGGGTATGATTCTATATGGGTAATTTTGGACAGGCTAACTAAAGTAGCCCACTTTATTCCAGTGAAGACCACGTATTCAGGGGCCAAGTTAGCAGAGTTGTACATGGCACAGATTGTATGCCTACATGGTGTGCCAAAGAAGATCGTGTCTGATCGAGGATCACAGTTTACCTCTCGATATTGGAAGAAGTTGCACGAGTCCTTGGATACAAGATTAAATTTTAGTTCGGCTTACCATCCACAGACCGATGGGCAGACTGAGAGGACCAACCAAGTGCTAGAGGATATGTTAAGAGCTTGTGCTCTTAAACATGGTGGAAGTTGGGATAAGAGTTTGCCGTATGCAGAGTTCTCTTATAATAATAGCTATCAGGCCAGTTTGAAGATGTCACCGTTTGAGGCTTTGTATGGCAGAAAGTGTAGGACCCCACTGTATTGGGATCAAACTGGTGAAAGGCAGTTGTTTGGGCCTGAGATTATACAAGAAGCAGAGGAACAAGTTCAGCAAATAAGGGAGAATTTGAGAACTGCACAGTCCAGGCAGAAAAGCTATGCTGATACCCGGAGAAGACTGCTAGAGTTTAAAGAGGGAGATTATGTCTATTTGAAGGTGTCACCACTCCGGGGTATGAGAAGATTTAAAGTCAAAGGAAAGTTGTCCTCTCGCTTTATTGGACCCTTCTTAATCTTAAAGCGAGTGGGAGAGGTTGCATATCAATTGGAGTTACCGGATCATCTTTCGGATGTTCATGGTGTATTTCATGTATCTCAGTTGAAGAAATGTCTCAGGGTACCTGAGGAGCAATTACCAATGGAGGACCTTAGTGTTCAAGATGATCTAACTTATGCTGAGTACCCCATCAAGATTTTGGATACACTGACTCGTGTCACGAGGAATAAGGTTATAAAGATGTGCAAAGTTCAATGGAGTCACCACGGTGAAGATGAAGCAACTTGGGAAAGAGAAGAAGAGCTTCGTATAGATTTTCCCTACCTTTTTCATAGATCTTCCTAAATCTCGAGGACGAGATTATTTTTAAGAGGGGTAGGATTTTTAATACTCAAAATTGTGTACAAGAAATACATGGTGATTTCCTTATTTTATGTGCCTCATTTGCATCATAAAAAGAGCATACACAAAATTTAGAGGATTATTTCAAACAAATGATTAAAAAAGTGCATCATGTTGGAGTTCTATATGTTTGTGCATTAAATAAAATAGTAAGGATAAAAATAATAGAATAATAATTACTAGAAGTTGAATTAAACCCTAGATTGAAAATTGGGTTTTGAAAAATAAGAAGAAGAGAAATGATATAAAAATATAAATAATATAATTATATTTCTAAAATTTGTATTTTTCATTTCACAATATGATTGGAGAATAAATTTGCACAAGGTTTGAAACTAAATTCGAATTCAAATTGACTTTAGAAATAAGGAAAAAGAAAATGGGAGAAAAAAAGGGAAAAGCAAAACCTAGTCTGTTGGGCTCCCCCCGAATTCGGCCCAGCAGCCACAAACCACCCCGCGCGGCCCAACTTCCTATTTCTCCACGCACGCGCCTGGTCGTGCGCCATGACCGGCCGACCCCACCTGGAAGTCTCCCCGTCCGTTCTCCCTGTTGCGCGTATCGCCTCGATGGTCACAGACCGGTGGGCCGGTGGTGTCAGCACCTTCTTCGTAACAACCGCGCCTACATCTCCGGCGTATGGATCGTCCGTGTGGCGTGGGTTGTTGACCGGGCTTCCTCCCAGCCGCCCTACAAGAATGGCAGCCATCCTCGGGACTACCCCTCCACGTTCGCAGTCCACCCGAGCCATGCCTGCCGGCTTGCGGAAGCTGTCGCCGCCGTACGCCAGCTCTGCAGAGATTCGCCCCGGCGAGCCCACCTCTGCACCACCGTCCAAGCCGGGAAAAGCGTCGTGGCAGCTCCGTTAATACACATGGGCGCTTTTGTGGGCATCGTCAGGCAGGGGCTCGACCGGCATCGACTAGAATTGTTCGCCGACGTGTCCCTCTGCCGCGGCATACGCTCCATCGGCAATTGGCGATTCTCCCCAACAACTACGGTAATAGCTACCTCCTGCTGGCTCGCCTTGTTCTTCTCCTGTTGGCGCATCATCTGGGCAGGGTAGATGGGCATTGCCACAGCGGGTAGTGCCCGCCGTGGTTCAAGCGCCGCCGCGGATCCGCTCCACTCTGTGGCCAGGGCGGTAACATCAGTCGAACATTAAATTGGGGGCTCTATCGGGTTCGCCCTACCTTTGGCTTAGTGTGGCTTGGTTGGATTGGATATTCGGGTGGGTTTGTGGCCGAATCGATGGTTCTCCGGCGAGCGGGTCGCCGTGAGGGTGGGCGTCGTCACGCTCGGCAACTAGGGGTGAAGATGGTTTGCGCGCCGTCGGTTTCGTAGGGAACGGCTGCGATGGCGCCCAGCGTACCGATTGGGTTGGGTGATCCGCGACCGTCGGATCGTCAACGCAGGGGCATGATCGGATCGAGCCCATTTAAAATCGTCACCGTTGGTAGTTGATCCGATGGACTAGATCGAATACCGGTTCGAAACATAAAGTGATCTAATCTGGGTCGTCCAGGAAAGATCCAACGGCCTAGATCGCGAGATACCCCTTCAGCCTGGCATTTTTACATAAGGAACCTTATGTGTTTACAGAACAAACCCGCCGTCCATGTGTTACTATTCCCTGTGCCTAGGCTATCTTACGCAGAGACCCCTGCGCTTTCTGAAAATCGAGGCCCAGTCCAGAGATAATTAAAAACAGAGAATTGATTATAAAAATTTGTTTTTAATACAAAAACAATTCTAGAAACTTGTAAAATGCATAGAAAATTCATTTTAACTCCAAATTGAGCCATTCTAATTTCTAAAATTTTGTAATATTATTGTCTATACATTAGTGTCTCTGTTTTGACATGAAAACAGTAAGAAAATTAATTTATCATCTAATCCTATTTTAATCACATTAAACCTTAGGAAATTCATAACTTGAAATCTATAACTCCAAATCTAGTGATTCCAGTTCCTATGATCTCATTTTAATGTGTAGATTTTTACTGTATATTTTATTTACATGTTTGATGTGATGTTAATTTATGCTATACTATGTATGTATTGTGTTGATGCGAGTAGACGAGCAAGCCACTATGGAATTTGAGGTTCAACAAGTAGAAGTAGCTGAGCAGGAGCTCATTGAAGGCAAGTTGTGCCCTTGATCACTTACTTTTTCCCAGCCATGTTCTTATTAATTATAATGATCTGCATAGGATAATTTTGATGGGATCCTTCAGGTTACCCTAGTTTTGGTTATCTTTATACCTTGTTCACTCCTGAAATATTTTTGGGTAGTACCTGCTATTGCTTTATGTGGATTGGGTATGGAGATACAACATTCATGATTATTCTGTTATTATCTTCTTATTATTACTGTTCATGTTAAGATCATTAAATTAATGGGAACATGGAGCGACCACCCGGGAAAACAGTGCTACCACAAGGGTTTAATGGGACGCCCTTGGCTGATTAACTAGGAAAGCTAGTGGAGGTCTTCCTTACCCGAAAGGGGCAAGGGCAGTAGGGGAGTGGTCAGTGTAGGGAGGTCCTTGGGTTGATTTTGCTGCGATGGCGGTCAGGCGAGGGATTCCTGCACTAGAGCTTCCTATAAACTGTAGCGGGATTTCTGAAGCTAGTGGAACTTTATAAAGGCCTCGTAGTGTTACCCTGCCTCGCCTCCTCGGTAGAGGTGTATGGGATTGGCCGTCTCTTGGCAGATGGGTAACATGACTTGTGGGTAAAGATGCGCAACCTCTGCAGAGTGTAAAACTAGTATACTAGCCGTGCTCACGGTCATGAGCGGCTCGGACCCTCACATGATTAATTATGGAACTTAAATTCAATTTGACATTTGCATCGCATTTGGGATTATTTTTCTATTACTTTTCTTTATTATTATTAAGGTTTGGTATTTACTTACACTTAGTAAATGCTAATAAAATTTTGACCAACTTATAAAAGCAATGCTCAGCTTCAGCCTTTTCTTCATTGATCAGCCTTACACTTCATGAACTCCCACCTTTGGTGAGTTCATGCCACATTATTCCCCACGATTTGTTGAGCTATGAACGTATGTGAGCTCACCCTTGCTGTCTCACACCCCACCCCCCACAGGAGAAGAACAGGTGGTCGAAGAGGAGCCGCCTAACACTAAGGCTTTCGACTTGATCTAGGTGGCGTTTCTCAGTTGACATTGGCGCCGACGATCCTTAGTCCGTTTTACATTTATTCTTTTACTTTGTAATAAGTCTTCCGCTATGTAATAAATACTCTGATGTTTTTTGACATTTATCTCTATAAACTCTGTTATTATATATGTTGTCTTCTTTGACGCATGTATGAGATGCACCCGGCTTTGCTCCTTAAAACCGGGTGTGACATAATGACGAGAGAGTTGTCGGGATTTTAGATCTTAAAGTTGATGGTAAAGTGGATTATGTGGATGTTAATCAAGATTTTGAAGAATTTGATTGCGAAGAGATGTTGCACCATATGTAACCAAAAATGTTGAGTTCTATGGGATCGCAGAAAGGGCTATCTAAAAAGGAGGGACTGGAAAGTGCCTCAAAAGAACCTTTATATGATGAATCAAAGGGTTGTGACAAAGAGTTTACTACACTGCGTACAGTTCTAGAACTTCTTAAGTTGAAGGCTAGCGCCGGATGGTCTGATACTAGCTTCATAGATCTTTTGAATTTTCTATCCCAATTACTACCAAAACCCAACAAACTACCAACAAGCACTTATAAAGCGAAGAAGCTTATATCTCCCATAGCTCTGGGTGTGCAAAAAATTCATGCATGTCCGAACGATTGTATTCTGTATCATGGCGATTTTGAGAACGCAGCAAGATGCCCAGTTTGTAATGTCAGTCGATACAAGAAGAGCTACAATCAAGACCGTGTAAAAAAATTCCTGAAGAAAAATAAAAACAAGAAATCCACTATTGGACCTGGAAGTGACGATGACACTTTTGATGACATGGATGGGAAAAAGAATTCAAAGATCCCAGCTTTGGTGATGTGGTGTCTTCCAGTAATTGATCGCTTAAAACGTTTGTTCTCAAATCCTAGGGAGGCTGAGCTTATGCGTTGGCATGCTAAAAATCGCAAGAAGAATAACAAACAGATTCGACACCCTGCTGATGCATCACAATGGAAAAATTTCGATCTTATGTATCCTGAGTTTGCCAAAGAAACCAGAAATGTAAGATTTGCTTTGGGTACAGACGGAATGAATCCATTTAGTGAAAAAAAGAAGTGTACATAGCACCTGGCCCGTGACTTTAACGATGTACAACCTTCCATCATGGCTGTGTCACAAAAGAAAGTACATTATGTTGACTATTCTTATTCAAGGTCCGAAATCAGCTGGTGTTGATATTGATGTGTTCCTAGAACCTCTTATGGAAGATATGACAAAGCTCTGGAATGAAGGAGTTAGAATATGGGATGAGTATTGCCATGAGTATTTCAACTTAAGAGCAATTATATTTGTTACCATCCATGATTCTCCTGGTGGCGCCACACTATCAGGGCAAAAGACTAAAGGAAAGAATGGTTGTGTAGTGTGCGTCGATGGAACTGCTTCCATGTACCTTAAATCATCCAAGAAGTTGGTGTTCATGTGACACAGACGGTTCTTGATGAAGCAGCATAAGTACCGAAAGATGAAAGAGGAATTTAACAATGAACTGGAAAGTGAAGGTGCACCAAAGCCTTATAGTGGGAAACTTGTTTTTGAAATTGTAAAGAACATTCATGTTGTATTCGGAAAGGGAAAAAACAAAGGAGAAAAGAGAAAGAGAACTCACCCTTCAACTTACACAACTTTTAAGAAGCAATCAATTTTTTCAAGTACCTCCCATACTGGAAGGATATGGAAATTTGCCATAGCATTGATTTGATACATGTAACAAAGAATGTTTTTGACAGCATCATTGGAACCTTGCTGGGGCATGCTGAGTAAGACAAAGGACGGACTTAAATCACGCAATGATCTAGTAGATCTTCAAATTAGACCGGAACTTGATCCAGTGGATAGTGGCAAAGGGAAGCCTTACCTCCCCCCAGCTAGCTACAACTTGTCAGTTGAGGAGAGAACAAAGATTTGCAAATGTTTGCGTGGGGTCAAAGTGCCCACAGGTTTCTCATCCAATATCGGCAAACTAGTCAGGATGAAGGACTTGTCTCTATTTGGCTACAACTCTCATGACTGCCATGTGATGATGACTGTGTTCCTCCCAATTGCGGTAAGAGCCCTCGAAATAGAGCATGTCAATGTTGTCATCACACGCTTGTGTTACTTTTTCAATGCGGTTTCACAAAAAGTAATAGCTTTAGAAGACTTGGACTATCTAAAGGCATACATCATCGAGACTATGTGCAAGCTTGAAATATGTTTTCCTCCATCATTTTTTTGATATGCAAGTACACCTAATCATACATCTCGTGGATCAGATAAAAATATTAGGACCACTATATTTACATCATATGTTTCAGTTGGAGCGATACCTCGGAGTATTAAAAGGTTATGTGCGAAATCGCACTCACCCAGAGGGTTCAATCATGGAGGGATACACTATAGAAGAAGTGATTGAGAGCTGTATAGATTACATCAGTGACGGAACAATGATAGGTGTGCCTGTACCTAAACATGAGGGTAAACTATGTGGGAGAGGGAGAATGGGCAGGAAAACTTTTCGTGTTGAGGATTACAAGCTAGTACATTGTGCTCATGGTAGTGTACTCACGATAGCCGAGCCTTACATAGAGGAACACCTGGATGAGCTTTGTAAAGAAAATCAGAACCGCACAGAGGACTGTATCATGAGGGAGCACAAACATCGTTTCAGCGAATGATTAATGGACAAAAACATCCCATTTGGAGACTCTATGGAAGAGAAAACAATGAATAATTTGGCTTCTGGGCCATCATGTTTTGTGACATCATGGCAAGCATATGACATTAATGGGTACACATTCTACACTAAATCAAAAGAAATGAAAAGTGTTGCACAAAATAGTGGTGTTCGTATCGATGCTTTTGACCTACATGGACAGAAGACCACATATTTTGGATTTATAGAGGAAATATGGGAACTTGATTATGGCCCAAGTGTGAAAATACTCTTATTTAAGTGCCAATGGGTACAACATCCCGTGGGGGTGATAGTGGATAACTACGGACTCACACTGGTAGACTTAAAGAAAGTAGGATATAAAGATGACCCGTGGGTTCTCGCCGAATGTGTTGCACAAGCGTTCTATGTACTCGATCCAGCAGATGAGAAGATGTATGTAGTTATTTCTGGAAAGCAAAAAATTGTTGGAGTTGAGAATGTGGGAGACGGAGATGAGGAATACAATAAGTATGAAGAAATGTTCGTCTTTAACGGTCCAGAGAAAATTAAGCGTGTGAAAAAGAAAATTGATAAGAATTTAAAGTCATACATGCAGAAAAATGGTAGTTCATGAAAAATTGTATGAATCAAATTGTATTTGTTATCATATATGATCGACTATGCATTGTGGTTGCCAATTAATTTAAAATCTCTCTAGTTATCTATGTGTGGCATATTAAAATTCATTTAAATTGTATTTGCATATTTCTGTTAAAAATTAAAATATTAATTCATTTAAATTGTATTTTCATATTTCTGTTAAAAATTAAAATATTAATATGGTAATCAAATCACAATCACAGGCGGTTTTTCATTAGGGTCCGTTTGTGAAAATAATAGAGCACCACATGCGGTTCGAATAGCCTGGGACATCTCAGGCGGTTTTCTATCCGAACCGCCTGTGATGTAAAAAGTCTACCGCTTGTATAGAACCAAATTGTACTAGTGGGATGAATTCAAAATAGTCTTCTTATCTGAGCCATTCAGAGCTTGTCAACAAAATCCATTGCCCACGCTAATAGGTGGTGACTTTAATATTCTAACGAATAGCAAGGAGAAGAATAACGATAGATTCAATGGTCGATGGCCTTTCTTGTTCAATGCTGTTATAGATAGCTTTGACCTTCGGGAAATTGATTTGATGGGACGTCAATTCACTCCCTTCCCATTCCAACCTATGACAAATTAGATCAAATTATTGGGAATTCAAATATCCTTTTGTTTCTGTTAAGGCCCTAAATCGTGGGGTCTCGGATCATACCCCCTTCTATTAGACACTGGTTCTCCAACTTACACAAGAAACAAAAGAAAATTCAAAGTAGAACTAAGGTGTTGTTTAGGGTTTAGGGTTTAGACGTTGTTAAGGGAATGGTAATGAGATCTTTTACCGATGGTAATGGTTACTAGTTATAATTGGATTGGATATTAGTACATAGTATTACTAGAAAGAACTCATCCAAACAGAAGTATCGATATCCATTACTTCATGTAATCCATTTATGTTATATTTCGGTGAACCAAACACCACCATAAGCTGGTTCCTATGTGATGATTTCTCTAGTCTTGTCATAGGAATTTGGAGCAAGCCAATGAAAGGCCGCAACTCAATTCAAAGGTGGAATAACAAGATGAGCGCCCTCCGTAGGCATGTGAGGGGCTGGGCTTGGCACAATAATGGATTCTATAAACATCAAAAAAAAATTACAAGACACTATTATTGAATTGGACATCGCTGCTGAAACTAAGCAAACACTTGCATAATTAAAAAAAACCACCGTGATTCTGCATGCATGCAGCAGAGACCAGAAGATGCACGCACCAGGAATCCATGAGTAACTGCTAGCTCCAAATGCATCATGACCGAACACGCGACTTTTCATGAGTCAGACAAAGCGGGACGTACCAAATCCTGCTCCAAATGCACTGAAAGCTTTCGTGAGACAAAGCCCAGGCAACAGAAACCTTCGTATGGGCCAGGCTGAACTTGTTTTGGGCCAGCCTGGAGAGGAGCTGTTCAAGTCTCGTCTCGTCACGACAGCATATTGGTTTTTCTGACGGAAACTCCATTTCAGACCGCATGACACAAGAAATCAAGACTCCTGTCGTATAAGACAAGAGGGGAAAAAACGTTAGGGGAGACCAATCGGGTAGACTAGACTAATGTTTAGCCTACCTTTTGAACGCCAAATAGAAGGGGAGGAAACTGGTGTCACCGTTCCGTTTCTGCGCTGCAGTAAACTAATATGTATCACCGAATGATAAAATCACGGTATTATTAATGCAGCGACTCAATCAGATTTATAAGAAATCAAGTATAAAAATCAACTGCATGACGGTGATTTTACACATTTGAACCTTTATAAATCTAGGGGTCCGATGAAATCGCGAAGGATCTCAAACTTTTCCTTCGTAACCAATATAGAAAATAAGTAGATCGGAATAAAATAGAGTTATTACATCTTAGTCGTCATAAAAACTGTTGCGATGTCTTTTCGGACGAGGGATTCTTATGCTTCCTTCTTCCTAAATTCGTAGTGGATTTTCTCGAACTAGTAGAACTTTGGAAAGGCCTCGTAGTGCTACCATGTCTCGCCTCCTCAGTAGAGCTGTATGAGATTCATGACCATATGGCAGATGGGTAACACGACTTGTGGGTAAAGATCGATGCACAACCTCTGCAGAGTGTAAAACTGGTATATCAGCCGTGCTCACGGTCATGAGCGGCTCGGACACTCACATGAGTAATTTATAGAATTAAACTTAATTTGTCATTTGCATTGCATCGTGGGTGTTATTATTAATTGTGATCTCTTATTTATTTGGTTTGGTATCCACTTATACTTAGTAACTGCTAATAAAACTTTGACCAACTTTAAAAGCAATGCTCAGCTTTAACCATCTCTTTTGGTAAGTCTTACACTTCACATAAGCCCCACTGTAAGTGAGTTATGAACGTATGTGAACTCACCCTTGCTGTACTCACATCCCCTAGGTCAAGAACAGGTACCACAGGACGAGGAGCATGAAGGATGTCGCGATGAGTTCGTGAGAGGTCTAGGTCGTCGTCTCCTAGTCAACTATGGTTGCTGGATCATTGTCTTTGTATGATGTAATTATTTAACTATTTTGTACATAATTCCATTATATATTAAAGACGTAACTTTCGTTTCTGTACCATGAGTCATCATATGTGTGAGACTTGATCGTAGCACACATTTGATTCACGCCCGAGTTTGCCCCCTAAATCCGGGTGTGACAAAAGTGGTATCATAAGAATGTTGACTATAGAATGTAACCTAGATAGAACTAGATAACCTTTACCTTTTCTACTCTAATTCTTTCTAAACTCTCCTTAATCTTTTCTCATCTATTGCTGCTTTACTCCGATTACCCTTACCTTTTCTCTTCTAAAGACAAAAATGGATTTCACACTTTGAAATCCTATACCTAAAGTGACCCTTAGAAATAGGGGACCCAATCTCAGGAATAAAAACAAAACTATTTTATAGATATCTATGCACTTTAATACTTGTTCTTATGATACCTATTTGATTTGGATCTTTGATTGAGTGGGATGAGTTATCGGGTAATATCCTCAATTGCATCCATATATATAAATAAATCCACTTAAAATATATATATACATATAACATTTCAACTTAAATTATTTAACATTAAAAGAAGATAGACAAAATGAACAAGAAAATATCCTATCATAATAGATCTATCCTATCCTAATGAGATTTGCCTTATCTTAAAAGATTTTATCTTATCCAAATAGATTCATCTTGTCGTGATAAGCATATGTGTCCCAACCTAGAGTAACAACCATAATGAGATCTTATATAGTCTAATCTAGTCATACCACTCTAATCTAGATCCTATCTAATCTAATATGATCTAATCTGGTGTGAGTTACTTAATGCTGGTGAAATAGATTAGGTCATACTCATATAAACATGTCTTAACCTAACTCGGTGTCTTAGACCAACTAGGCCCTATACAAACAACCTGAACTACATATTGGGAATAGTTTGTCTAATCTATCTACTTCAGAACAAGATTTTAACCTAAACTTGATCTACATGTCCTAGGGTTCGGCATAGTTTATCTAGCCCAACCTGACACAAGGCAACTAAACCAAACTTTGCCATTGCACACTCAGCCTATGCCACCTACCTACTGACTACCTGTTTTTTCCTACAATTTAACTTCGCTATATGACTCTAACTCAGATGACAACTCCAAGATCGAAGACGGAAGATGATCGATCTCATCAAGTCAAGGAAGGATAAGAGACAACATCGATCTCCAGATGCATCAAGATCCACCATCTTGGATAGAAGCTCTTGTTACCTTAGCCTTCTCTTAGCATAAACCTTCTCTAATCCAACCTATTAGTTAAAACATAATATGCCTGTGTTTTTCCCATACTGGTAATGAAGAGGAACTTTTAAAAGCATTAAAATCAATTGGAAACTAAAAGTTAAAACCACGCACAAAGCTTCCTGCATCCCTTTTCTACTAATCTCAAGGACGAGATTATTTTTAGGGGGGATAGAATTTGTAATGCCACAAAATATCTGAAAGGGAAATAGGCTCAAACCTTTTCCTAAATGATTTTGGTGGTTGAATTTCCCAACACAAACAATTGAACTAACTAGTTTGCTCTAGATTATATGTCCTACAGGTGCCATAGGTTCAACACAAACCAATGTAAAGTCCAAGATTGGGTTCAAAAAGAAAGGAGCAAAACCAACCAAAGGCTGCCCTGGTCTGGCGCACCGGACTGTCTGGTGTGCCACCGGACAGTGTCCGGTACACCAGGGAGAATCATTCTGAACTGCTCAGCTACGGGTTTCTGGAAATGCCATTCCGCTATAATTCACCAGACTGTCCAGTGTAGCACCGGACTGTCCAGTGTGCCAAGCGGAGTAACAGCTATAGCACCAACGGTCGTCTGCAAAAGTGAACAGTGAACGCTACAGTGCGCGGACAGCGCGCGCAGAGTCAGAGCAGGCGCCAGAAGGCGCACCAGACAGTGAACAGTGACTGTCCGGTGCACCAATGGACTGTCCGGTGGCCCAGCTGTCAGAAGCTCCAACGGTCAAACCCTAACGGTTGGGTGACGTGGCTGGTGCACCGGACAGTGTCCGGTGCGCCCATCGACAACAGCCATCCCAACGGCCACTTTGATGGTTGGGGCTATAAATACCCCCAACCACCACGCATCAAGGTATCTAAGTTTTCAGCCAACACATTCAATACAAGAGCTAGTGCATTCAATACAAGACACAAATAGATTGAATCAAAATCTCTCCAAGTCCCAAATTCCACTCAAAGCAATTAGTGACTAGAAGAGAGAGTTTTGCCGTATTCTTTTGAGCTCTTGCGCTTGGATCGCTTTTCTTCTTCCCCATTTCTTGTTCCCAAGTCATTTGTAATCAAGGCAAGAGACACCAATTGTATGGTGATCCTTGTGGGGACTAAGTGTCCCAATTGATTGAGGAGAAAAGCTCACTCGGTCTAGGTGACCGTTTGAGAGAGGGAAAGGGTTGAAAGAGACCCGGTCTTTGTGACCACCTCAACGAGGAGTAGGTTTGCAAGAACCGAACCTCGGTAAAACAAATCACCGTGTCACTCTCTTCATTTGCTTGTGATTTGTTTTTGCCCTCTCTTTCGGACTCGATTTTATTTCTAACGCTAACCCCAGCTTGTAGTGTGTGCTTAAGTTTATAATTTTTAGATTCCGCCTATTCACCACCCCTCTAGGTGACTTTCAATTGGTATCAGAGCCTGATACTTCATTAGAGCCTAACCGCTCGAAGTGATGTCGGGAGATCACGCCAAGAAGGAGGTCATGACCGGCGAGAAGCCCGCTACAAGCCACGGGAAGGCTCCATCAAAGGAGTTCGGCAACAAGCTAAAGGAGGGATCACCTCCTCACAAGTCGCATCGGAGTGGCGACAAGAAAAAGAAGATGAAGAAGGTGGTCTACTACGAGACCGATTCTTCGTCGCCATCCACCTCCGGCTCCAACGCGTCGTCCATCACTTCTAAGCACCATGAGCGCAAGAAGTTTAGTAAGACCCCCCTACGCTACCCATGCATTTCTAAACGCACTCCTTTACTTTCCGTCCCACTAGGCAAACCACCCGTTTTTGAGGGTGAAGATTATAACATGTGGAGTGATAAAATGAGGCACCATCTAACCTCACTCCAATCTAGTATTTGGGATATTGTTGAGTTTGGAGCGCAGGAACCATCCGTAGGGGATGAAGACTATGACTCGGATGAGGTTGCCTAAATCCGGCACTTCAACTCCCAAGCCACTACTATACTCCTCGCCTCTCTAAGTCGAGAGGAGTATAATAAGTTGCAAGGGTTGAAGAGCGCCAAGGAGATTTGGGACGTGCTCATGACCACACACGAAGGAGATGAGGTGACCAAGATCACCAAGCGGGAAACGATCGAGGGGGAGCTCAGTCGATTCATGCTCAACCAAGAAGAGGAGCCACAAGTCATGTACAACCGGCTCAAGACCTTGGTGAATCAAGTGCGCAACCTCGGGAGCACAAAATGGGATGACCATGAAATGGTCAAGGTTATACTAAGATCACTTGTTTTTCTTAATCCTACATAAGTTCAATTAATTCGTGGTGATCCTAGATACAAGCTAATGTCTCCCGAGGAGGTTATAGGAAAGTTTGTGAGCTTTGAATTGATGATCAAAGGCTCCAAACAAATCATCGAGCGAGGCGCCACCTCAACACCCGAGGTGCAACCCGTTGCCTTCAAAGCAACGGAGGAGAAGAAAGAAGAGTCTACATCAAGTAGGCTCCCCATCGACGCCTCCAAGCTCGACAACGAGGAGATGGCACTCATCATCAAGAGTTTCCGCCAAATCCTCAAGCAAAGGAGGGGGAAGGATTACAAGCCCGGCACCAAGAAAGGTTGCTACAAGTGTGGTAAGCCCGGTCACTTTATAGCAAAATGTCCTATTTCTAGTGAGAGTGACAGGGGCGACGACGAGAGGGGGAAGAAGAAGGAGAAGAAGAGATACTACAAGAGGAAGGGCGGCGATGCCCATGTATGCGAAGAGTGGAACTCCGACGAGAGCTCCACCGACTCCTCTTCCGACAAGGACACCGCCAACATCGCCGTCAACACGGGCCTCCTCTTCCCCAACGTCGGCCACAAGTGCCTCATGGCAAAGGACAGCAAAAAGAAGGTAAAATCTAGAGCCTCCACTAAATATGCAACATCTAGTGATGAGGATAACTCTAGTGATAATGAAGAAAATCTGTTTACTCTTTTTGCCAACCTTAACATGCAACAAAAGGAGAAGTTAAATGAATTGATTAGTGCTATTCATGAGAAGGATGAACTTTTGGATAGCCAAGAGGACTTCCTTATTAAGGAAAATAAAAAGCATGTTAAAGTTAAAAATGCCTATGCTCAAGAAGTAGAAAAATGTGAAAAATTAACTAGTGAGCTTAGCATTTGCCATGATACTATCTCAAACCTTAGAAATGAGAATGCTAAATTAATTACTAAGGTTGAGAAGTTAAATGTTTGTGATGATTCTCTTGTCAACCTCAAAAATGATAATGCTAGTTTGATTTCTAAAATTGACAAGTTGAATGAATCACTTGCTAGCCTTAAAATTGAGAATAAAAAATTAATTGCTAAGGCTAAAGATTTAAATGTTTGCAATATTTCTATTTCCAATCTTAGAGATGAGAATGCTATTTTACATGCTAAGATTGATGAATTAAATGCTTGCAAACCCTCTACATCTAGTGTTGATCATGTTACTATTTGTACTAGATGTAGAGACATTAATGTTGATGCTATCCATGATCACCTAGCTTTAATTAAATAACAAAATGATCACATAGCTCAACTTAGTGCTAAAATAAATGAGCATGACTTAGAAAATGAAAAATTTAAATTTGCTAGAAGCATGCTCTATAGTGGGAGACGCCATGGCATTAAGGATGGCATTGGCTTTCAACAGGGAGGCACTGTTAAACTTAATACCCCTAAGAAATTGTCTAATTTTGTTAAGGGTAAGGCTCCCATGGTTCAGGATAACGAGGGTTACATTTTATATCCTACTGGTTATCCCGAACACAAAATTAGGAGAATTCATTCTAGGAAGTCTCACTCTAGCTCTCATC
The DNA here is from genome assembly GCA_029449295.1 of Zea luxurians. Lineage (NCBI taxonomy): Eukaryota > Viridiplantae > Streptophyta > Magnoliopsida > Poales > Poaceae > Zea > Zea luxurians. The sequence continues at coordinate 4,874,691 of JAOPSE010000121.1, read as the reverse complement.
ATGCTTTTATGTATAAGAGTGAGGCATCTAGGTCTAGGCAATCCACTCATGTTAAATTGCCTAAAAAGAAATCTCCTATTGCATCAAATGAACCTAATGTTTCATTTAAAACTTTTGATGCTTCTTATGTGCTCACTAACAAATCAGGCAAAGTAGTTGCCAAATATGTTGGGGGCAAACACAAGGGTTCAAAGACTTGTGTTTGGGTACCCAAGGTGCTTGTTTCTAATGTCAAAGGACCCAAAACCATTTGGGTACCTAAGAACAATGCTTAAACTTGTTTTGTAGGTTTATGCATCCGGGGGCTCAAGTTGGATCATTGATAGCGGGTGCACAAACCACATGACTGAGGAGAAAAGGATGTTCTCCTCCTATGAGAAAAACAATGATCCCCAAAGAGCTATCACATTCGGGAATGGAAATCAAGGTTTGGTCAAAGGACTTGGTAAAATTGCTATATCACCTGGCCATTCTATTTCCAATGTTTTTCTTGTAGATTCTTTAGATTACAACTTGCTTTCAGTTTCTCAATTATGCAAAATGGGCTACAATTGTCTTTTTACTGATATAGGTGTTACTGTCTTTAGAAGAAGTGATGATTCAATAGCGTTTAAGGGAGTATAAGAGGGTCAGCTATACTTAGTTGATTTTAATAGAGCTGAACTCGATACTTGCTTAATTGCTAAGACTAATATGGGTTGGCTCTAGCATCGCCGACTAGCCCATGTTGGGATGAAGAATCTTCACAAGCTTCTAAAGGAAGAACACATTTTGGGACTAACCAATGTTCATTTTGAGAAAGACAGGATTTGTAGCGCATGTCAAGCAGAAAAGCAAGTTGGTACCCACCATCCACACAAGAACATCATGACGACCGACAGGCCTCTTGAGCTACTCCACATGGATTTATTTGGCCTGATAGCTTACATAAGCATCGGCGGGAGTAAGTATTGTCTTGTAATTGTGGATGACTATTCTTGCTTCACTTGGGTGTTCTTTTTGTAGGAAAAATCACAAACCCAAGAGACCTCAAAGGGATTCTTGAGACGGGCTCAAAATGAGTTTGGTTTAAGGACCAAAAGATTAGAAGCGACAATGGGACGGAGTTCAAGAACTCTCAAATTGAAGGCTTCCTTGAGGAGGAGGGCATCAAGCATGAGTTCTCTTCTCCCTACACACCTCAACAAAATGGTGTAGTGGAGAGAAAGAATAGAACTCTACTTGATATAGCAAGGACCATGCTTGATGAGTAGAAGACATCGGACCGGTTTTGGGCTGAGGCGATTAACACCGCCTGCTACTCCATCAACCGGTTATATCTACACCAAATCCTCAAGAAGACATCTTATGAACTACTTACCAGTAAAAAGCCCAATGTTTCATATTTTAGAGTCTTTGGTAGCAAATGTTTCATTCTTATTAAAAGAGGTAGAAAATCTAAATTTGCTCCTAAGGCTGTAGAAGGCTTTTTACTTGGTTATGACTCAAACACAAGGGTATATAGAGTCTTTAACAAGTCCATTGGACTAGTTGAAGTTTCTTGTGACATTATGTTTGATGAGACTAACGGCTCCCAAGTGGAGCAAGTTGATCTTGATGAGCTAGATGATGAAGAGGCTCCGTGCGTCGCGCTAAGGAACATGTCCATTGGGGATGTGTGTCCTAAGGAATCCGAAGAGCCTCCACAAGCACAAGATCAACCATCATCTTCCATACAAGCATCTCCACCAACTCAAGATGAGGATTAAGCTCAAGATGATGAAAATGAAGATCAAGAGGAGCCACCTCAAGAGGAGGACAATGATCAAGGGGGAGATGCTAATGAACAATACAAGGAAGATGATGAGGGTCCAAGACCGCCACACCTAAGAGTCCACCAGGCGATTCAAAGAGATCACCCCGTGAACACTATCCTCGGCGATATTCATAAGGGGGTAACCACTCGATCTCGAGTTGCACATTTTTGTGAACATTACTCTTTTGTTTCCTCTATTGAGCCACACAGGGTAGAGGATGCACTTAAAGATTCGGATTGGGTGCTGGCGATGCAAGAGGAGCTCAACAACTTCACAAGGAATGAGGTATGGCATTTAGTTCCATGTCCTAATCAAAATGTTGTAGGAACCAAGTCGGTGTTCCGCAACAAGCAAGATGAGCATGGTGTGGTGACATGGAACAAAGCACGACTTGTGGCCAAGGGTTATTCACAAGTCGAAGGTTTGGATTTTGGTGAAACCTATGCACCCGTAGATAGGCTTGAGTCAATTCGCATATTACTTGCCTATGCTACTTACCATGGCTTTAAGCTTTATCAAATGGACGTGAAGAGTGCCTTCCTCAATGGACCAATCAAGGAAGAGGTCTATGTTGAGAAACCTCCCAGCTTTGAAGATAGTGAGTACCCTAACTATGTTTATAAGCTCTCAAAGGCGCTTTATGGGCTCAAGCAAGCCCCAAGAGCATGGTATGAATGCCTTTGAGACTTTCTTATCACTAATGGCTTCAAAGTTGGTAAAGCCGATCCTACTCTCTTTACTAAAACTATTGCAAAAGATTTGTTTGTATGCCAAATTTATGTTGATGATATCATATTTGGGTCTACTAACAAGTCTACTTGTGAAGAGTTTAGTAGGATCATGGTTCAAAAATTCGAGATGTCTATGATGGGGGAGTTGAAGTATTTTCTAGGATTTCAAGTCAAGCAACTCCAAGAGGGCACCTTCATCAGCCAAACAAAGTACATTCAAGATATACTCACCAAGTTTGGAATGAAGGATGTCAAGCCCATCAAGACACCCATGGGAACCAATGGGCATCTTGACCTCCACACGGGAGGTAAATCCGTAGATCGAAAGGTATACCGATCGATGATAGGATCTCTACTCTATTTATGTGCATCTCGACCAGATATTATGCTTTCCATATGCATGTGTGCAAGGTTCCAAACCGATCCTAAGGAAGTTCACCTTAGGGCCGTGAAAATAATCTTGAAATATTTAGTTTATACTCCTAAGTTTGGCCTTTGGTACCCTAAGGGATCCTCTTTTGATTTATTAGGATATTCAGATGCTGATTGGGCAGGGTGCAAAATTGATAGGAAGAGCACATCAGGGACTTGTCAGTTTTTGGGGAGATCCCTGGTGTCTTGGGCTTCAAAGAAACAAAACTTAGTAGCTCTTTCTATCGCCGAAGCCGAGTATATTGCCACAGGCCATTGTTGCGCGCAATTGCTTTGGATGAGGCAAACCCTTAGGGACTATGGCTACAAATTTAGCAAAGTAACTCTCCTATGTGATAATGAGAGTGCAATCCACATGGCGGATAATCCCGTTGAACACAGCCGCACTAAGCACATAGCCATTCGGTATCACTTTTTGAGAGATCACCAACAAAGGGGGATATCGAGATAGCCTATATTAACACCAAAGAACAATTAGCCGATATCTTTACCAAACCACTAGATGAGAAAACCTTTACCAAACTTAGGAATGAGCTAAACATTCTCGATTCTCGGAATTTTGATTGATACTTTGCACACATAGCTCATTTATATACCTTTGATCATATCTCTCTTATGTCTATGACTAATGTGTTTTCAAGTGTATTCTCATGCTTAGTCATAGAATTGAAAGGGAAATGGAGTATTCGGGCGAAGACAAGGCTTCCACTCCACTCCATCTTATTATCTACCCTTCGTCGTCACTCCACACCATTCTCCACTTTGGTATAATCCTTCACTCATATATTGTTTGCCAAAGGGGAGAGAATTTCAAAAGGGCTCATATTTCACTCAAAGTATCCGTTTTTGGCGATTAATGCCAAAGGGGGAGAAAGTATTAGCCCAAAGCAAAAGGACCGCACCACCACGCCAATTTCAAAATTTTTCGAAATAAGTTTAAGTTTTAAATGTTTTTCAATTGGTATATTTGAAAATTCTATCTCAATTGGTAAAACCCTCTTGAACACTAAGAGGAGAATTTCATTAAGGGGGATAGTTTTGTTTAGTCAAAGGAAAAGCATTTGAAACAGGGGGAGAAAATTTCAAATCTTGAAAATGCTTCTTTCAATCTTATTCATATACCTTTGACTATTTGCAAAAGGTTTTTGAAAAGAATTTTACAAAGAATTTGCAAAAACAAAACTAAGTGGTGCAAGCATGGTCCAAAATTTTAAAGAAGAAGAAAACAATCTATGCATATCTAGTAGAAATAATTATTGGTTTTACTCCAAGCAACCTTTGCACTTACCTTATGCAAACTAGTTCAATTCTGCACTTATATATTTGCTTTGGTTTGTGTTGGCATCAATCACCAAAAAGGGGGAGATTGATAGGGAAATAGGCTCAAACCTTTTCCTAAATGATTTTGGTGGTTGAATTTCCCAACACAAACAATTGGACTAACTAGTTTGCTCTAGATTATATGTTCTACAGGTGCCATAGGTTCAACACAAACCAATGTGAAGTCCAAGATTGGGTTCAAAAAGAAAGGAGCAAAACCAACCGAAGGCTGCCATGGTCTGGCACACCGGACTGTCCGGTGTGCCACCGGACATTATCTGGTGCACCACCGGACAGTGTCCGGTGCACCAGGGAGAATCACTCTGAACTGCTCAGCTTCGGGTTTCTGGAAATGCCACTCCGCTATAATTCACCGGACTGTCCGGTGTAGCACCGGACTGTCCGGTGTGCCAAGCGGAGTAACAGCTACAACGCCAACGGTCGTCTGCAAAATGGAACAGTGAATGCTACAGTGCGTGGATAGCACGCGCAGAGTCAGAGCAGGCGCTAGAAGGCGCAACAGACATTGAACAGTGACTGTCCGGTGCACCACCGGACTGTCTGGTGGCCCAGCTGTCAGAAGCTCCAACGGTCGAACCCTAACGGTTGGGTGACGTGGCTGGCGCACCGGACAGGGTCCGGTGGCGCACCGGACTGTCCGGTGCACCCATCGACAACAGCCATCCCCAACGGCCACTTTGGTCGTTGGGGCTATAAATACCCCAACCACCACACTTCAAGGTATCCAAGTTTTCAGCCAACATATTCAATACAAGAGCTAGTGCATTCAATACAAGACACAAATAGATTGAATCAAAATCTCTCCAAGTCCCAAATTCCACTCAAAGCAATTAGTGACTAGAAGAGAGAGTTTTGTCATGTTCTTTTGAGCTCTTGCGCTTGGATCGCTTTTCTTCTTCCCCATTTCTTGTTCCCATGTCATTTGTAATCAAGGCAAGAGACACCAATTGTGTGGTGATCCTTGTGGGGACTAAGTGTCCCAATTGATTGAGGAGAAAAGCTCACTCGGTCTAGGTGACCGTTTGAGAGAGGGAAAGGGTTAAAAGAGACCCGGTCTTTGTGACCACCTCAACGGGGAGTAGGTTTGCAAGAACCGAACCTCGGTAAAACAAATCACCGTGTCACTCTCTTCATTTGCTTGTGATTTGTTTTCGCCCTCTCTTTCGGACTCGATTTTATTTCTAACGCTAACCCCGGCTTGTAGTGTGTGCTTAAGTTTATAATTTTCAGATTCCGCCTATTCACCCCCCCTCTAGGCGACTTTCAATATCATTTTGGCAACATAATATAATTTTCCAAAGATTTTTAACTAGGATATTTGTTAATCAGAATTCATATAATTTGGAGATATCTTCTCCTAAAATAAGTAGATGGCAGTACTAAAACATGTTAGAGATATAAATCTTAAAATTGTTAAGCCTAGAATTTAATCTAAAATCCAGAAAAGAAAACATTAACTGTTTGTTAAAATAGAAGAGCGGTCGTCGTTGATGACCCGTGAGAACGTCGCCTCGAACGATTCATCCAGGCGCTTCTCCGGGATCTGTGGAGTTTGAGGGAGATTTTACCCATGAGTGAAGCCCCTTGGAGTCACTAAGATTGCTCGCCAGAATGTCAAACCCACCAATGTACCGCACCACACCATGGGAAGAACTCATATCTCTATAATTCGTGGTAAGTAGACCTCCGCTGCATTCAATTAGGTCGCCTCCATGCATAGGACCCATCCTCGTTTGAAATTGGGCACCGGGGTGGGCAGTTCGCCTGCTCACCGGTGTGCGCCGCCATGGGATGCCTGTGCGCCACCGTGGCTCAGGCTGGGGGAAGGGGATAGGACCTTGGTCGTCCGATCCCAGTTAGACAGGCAAGTTTCCAAGAATAATACCACTTTAGCTAGATCGGTCCATGACCGTTGATCGGATATGTGTGGCCAGGATTAGATCTAGAGGAAGCAATGGTGTAATACCCAAATTATAATTTTAAGACAAAAAAAAACCATCAATTATATATTATGTGGGTTTGCTATTTTTTTTTGTTTATTTTATTTAGCATTACGCATCATGGGTAAGAGAATAGCATAGTCAATAAACCAAAATGAATTTATGCATACATGTTGGTATATTTTGTTTGTGCATTTAAACTTTGATAATGACTCACGAATTTGAAATTAAATATTAGAAAATTCGAAATTAGAAAAGAAATACAAAAAAAAACAGCCCACGTTCATGCGAACACTGGGCCACACCCTACGTGATCAATGGACCCAGCTTCTTTGTTTTTTGTTGTTGTTCTTATTATTTTATTATATCATGCCGGAATGACATCGTGCTGATGTCATGAATGAGGTCATCACGCAAATCACATCGCTCGGCAGTGCGTCGCTGCTGGGCTCTAGAAGCTTTCATCCTTCCGGCTTGGAACTGAAACGCGAAACCACCTCCCGGTAGATTCGATGCAGTATATATCTATCTCTATTAGCTTCTCGCCTCATCTGATCACCAGCGCTATCTTTCTCATCGCGTTCGCGAAGCCAGCCGTAACAAACGCCGAGACCAGCCGTCCTCACCCGAACACCCCTATCTCTGGGTATATAAAAAGCGAGTCCTCTACACCTCCTGGCTCATCTAAGTCCACGTCGAGGAAGAGAAGAGAGAGATCGGAGCATGCACACAGAGAGAGATCGAGGAGGGCAGGAGGGAACCGCCGCCAGGGAACTCTGACTCGCTGTCGACCGAGCTTTTGGGGATTGGTCAGGGACCCTCGCGAGCATGTCAGGGAGTCACTTCGGCCTCAAACTGGCAGATGACATCGTGGGCTGGTTGGGTGGCACGGAATAACCACCACCGGTGGCCGCGCAAGAGGCCCTGGACCCTTCGACTGAAGCCTCGTTCGGGTAGGCATCTACCTTTCTTTCCCTTTAGGTTCTCGTGCTTCTGTGCGTAATGTCGATCCACTGTGGGTTGGGTGCCCGGGACCGCCGTGCGGGGCTTCACCGGTGCGTGCGCCATTTCTCTGCACGGATGCGCCGCCACCCTGTGCCGGTGTGCTCGCCGCCGTGCGTGGGTTTTGCGCCGCCGCCGTCGGTAGCATTTGGGAAGAAAGGCGCGCGACCGTCCGATGTCCAAGGAACGGCTCTGATTAGATCGCGCTTACCGGTTCGTTCAGTTTACGTGTCGACCGTCCGATCGGGATCGGATGGTGGCTACTCGTGCTGGGACTCATTAAATCGGGACCACCGGATTGTTATCTGAGGGTTCGCGCTGCGCGGGTGGCGAGATCTAATCTCGTGCGCCCATCTCCGATCGGGCGACTCAGATTTAATGATACCCCTTCGCGGGTACTTTTTGTTAAAGAGCCCCCGAGAAAATTACTAATCAATCCGCCATCCAGAGAGTACTATTCTCTGTGTCTCGGAGATCTTACGCCCGAGACCCCTACACTTTTCATATTTTAGCGCCCAGTCCAGAGTAGATTAAAAATAGAGAAATGATATTAGAAATTCATTTTTAATACAAAAACAATTCTAGAAACTTGTAAAATGCATAGAAAATTCATTTTAGCTCCAAATTGAACCATTCCAATTTCTAAAATTTTGTAATAATATTCTCTATCATTTAATGTCTCTGTTTTGACATAAAAACAGTAAGAAAATTAATTTGTCATTTAATTCTATTTCAAGCACATTAAATATTAGGAAATTCATAGTTAATTCATTTTAACTTCAAATTGAGTCATTCTAGTTGCAATAATTTTGTATTAATATTGTTTATCACCTAGTACCTTTATTTAACCATGAAACTTGAATTAAAATTGATCAATTGAATTAATCTATTCTAGGTGCTAAATGATTTTAGAAATTCATAACTCAATATCCGTAGCTCCGAATTTAGGGGTTCTTGTTTCTACGATCTTGTAGCAACGCGTAGATCATAATTATACAGTTTATCCTTATGTTTGGTGTAATGTTAATTTTGTCTATACACTATGTTTGTTTGTATTGCTACGACTAGCGTGAGGTCACGTGTCACTTGAAGATCATCCTGGTACCTGGAATCTCAAGTCCCAGGCAAGTTGTGCCCTTGATCACTTCTTTTTACCCACTCATGTTCTAATTAATCATAATGATCTGCATAGGTTAATTTTGATGGGACCCAATAGGTTACCCTAGTTTGTCTATCTTTATACCTTGTTTACCACTGAACTTTTTGGGTAGTACTTGCTAGTGCTTTATGTGGTTTTGGGTACGAAGATACATTATTCATGATTACACTATTATTATCTGTTTATTATTACTGTTCATGATAAGATCATTATGTTAATTGGAACATGGAGCGACCACCCAGGAAAACAGTGCTACCACAAGGGAGGAATGGGACCTCTTGGCTGATTAATTACGAAAGCTAGTGGAAGACTACCTTACCCGAAAGGGGCAAGGGCAGTAGGGGAGTGGTCAGTGTAGGGAGGCCCTCGGGAGGATTTTGCTGCGATGGCGGTCCTGCAAGGGATTCCTGCATTGGAACTTCCTATAAACTGTAGCGGGTTTTCGGAAGCTAGTGGAACTTTGTAAAGGCCTCGTAGTGGATCCCTAGCCATTCACCTCGGTAGTGTCTAAGGGCCTTGCAAACCCTGGCGACATGGGATACACGACTTGTGGGTAAAGATGCGCAATCTCTGCAGAGTGTAAAACTAGTATACTAGCCGTGCTCATGGTCAAGAGCGGCTCGGACCCTCACATGATTAAATTATGGAACTTAAACTCAATTTGTCATATGCATTGCATCGCAGGTGACGTTGTTACTTTTGTTCTACTATTTAACTGGGTTGGTATTTACTTATACTTAGTAACTGCTAATAAAATTTTGACCAACTTTAAAAGCAATGCTCAGCTCTAACCATCTTCTTTGGTAAGCCTTACACTTCACGTGAGCTCCCACCTTTGGCGAGTTCATGCACATTATTCCCCACAACTTGTTGAGCGATGAACGTATGTGAGCTCACTCTTGCTGTCTCACATCCCCCCCCACAGGTCAAGAACAGGTACCACATGATGAGGCGCTTGGAGGATGCCGTGGTGTATTCGAGAGAGGTCTAGGCCGTCGTCTCCCAGTCAACTTGGGGTTGCTGGACCGTTGTCTCCTTATAATGTAATTATTTATTTTGTATAGAACTCCTGTTATGTAGTAAAGATGTGACATTCGATCCTGTGCCACTATACATCATATGTGTGAGACTTGGTCCCAGCATACCTGGTGTTTATGTTCGCGCCCGGGTCTTGGTGCCCCTAAAACCCGGGTGTGACAGAAGTGGTATCAGAGGAATGTTGACTGTAGGACAAAACCCTTACCTATTTACCTCACTCTGATTCTTTCTATACTTATCTTGATCATGTCTTACCTTCTACTGTTCTACTCTGATTAACCTTACCTTTGCTACTCTGATTCTTTTCTAAACTTATCTTAATCTTTTCTCATCTATTTCCGCTATACTCTGATCATTCTTACCTTTTTCTTCTAAAGACAAATGTGGATTTCACACTTTGAAATCCTGTGCCTAAAGTGACATTTAGGAATAGGAGACCTACTCTTAGGAACAAAAAAACAAAATTATTTTTTTTATAGATATCTATGAACTTGAATGCTTGTTCTTATGATACTTGTCTAATTTGGATCTTTGATTGAGTGTGATTAGTTGTGGAGTAATGTCCACAATTACATCTGCATATACATAAAGAAAAAAATGCTTATAAAAGTAACTAGACAAATTGGATTATCCCTCATTAAAAAAATGTATCTAGCTTAATAGATTCATCTCATCTTAAGAGATTCTATCCTACACTCATAGATCTATCTTATCTCAAAAGGTCTTAACTTATCCTAATGTATATAGATCCATCTTATCTTAAGAGGTTTTCTCTTATCTTAATAGATTCATCTTATCTTGAAGGATTCATCTTATCCTAACCACTTTACTTATCCCATCTTAATAGATCTAACTAACCTCAAAAGATTCTACCTTATCCTTATGGATTCATCTTGCCCTAATTAGAATATTTATCCCACTCTAGAGTAACAACCATGAGATAATCTAAAATTTATTTAGATCTTATCTAGTCTAAAATAGTCATATCAATTTATTCTAGATCTGATCTAATGTGATATGTTAATCTAACCTAACAAAGTCTAACCTTAAGTTGAGGTAATCTAATGTAAGTTACTTAAACAAGTTAGTTAATATTGGTAACATAGATTAGATAACATAGATTAGATCATATTCCTATAAATGGGTGCTAAACCTAAATTGGTGTCTTAGACCAACTCATTTGTGGGACCACCACAACCTAGCATATGTTATAGGTTACCCAACCAATTTATCCCAAAAGCAAAGTAAACCTTGTTGGGCCTACCCATCCCAACCACCGACAACTATCTTAACCATATGTCCTTAACACGGATGGCGACTCCAAGAAGAAAGGGCCAAAGAAGACCAACCACGTCAAGGGAGGATACACACCAACTCAAGTCTTCAAGGATCAAGCGGGATCACGAGATGAGTCAAAATCCATAATCTAGGATGGAGTCTTTTCTTACCCTACGCTTTCTTAACCAAACCTATCTATGCTCTAAAGACATCTTCTATTCTACATAATAAAGTGGACATACATATATATATATATCCATGCTCTCCTAATCACTTACTACTGAAAAAGAGACTCTTGATTTTGAACTAATTAGAAACTAAAAGCTAAATTTCAAATCACTCTTTCAATATTCACTTTCTTACAAATCTCGAGGACGAGATTATTTTTAAGGGGGGTAGGATTTGTAATACCCAAATTATAATTTTAAGACAAAAAAAAACCATCAATTATATATTATGTGGGTTTGCTATTTTTTTTGTTTTGTTTATTTTATTTAGCATTACGCATCATGGGTAAGAGAATAGCATAGTCAATAAACCAAAATGAATTTATGCATACATGTTGGTATATTTTGTTTGTGCATTTAAACTTTGATAATGACTCACGAATTTGAAATTAAATATTAGAAAATTCGAAATTAGAAAAGAAATACAAAAAAAAACAGCCCACGTTCATGCGAACACTGGGCCACACCCTACGTGATCAATGGACCCAGCTTCTTTGTTTTTTTTGTTGTTCTTATTATTTTATTATATCATGCCGGAATGACGTCGTGCTGATGTCATGAATGAGGTCATCACGCAAATCACATCGCTCGGCTGTGCGTCGCTGCTGGGCTCTAGAAGCTTTCATCCTTCCGGCTTGGAACTGAAACGCGAAACCACCTCCCGGTAGATTCGATGCAGTATATATCTATCTCTATTAGCTTCTCGCCTCATCTGATCACCAGCGCTATCTTTCTCATCGCGTTCGCGAAGCCAGCCGTAACAAACGCCGAGACCAGCCGTCCTCACCCGAACACCCCTATCTCTGGGTATATAAAAAGCGAGTCCTCTACACCTCCTGGCTCATCTAAGTCCACGTCGAGGAAGAGAAGAGAGAGATCGGAGCATGCACACAGAGAGAGATCGAGGAGGGCAGGAGGGAACCGCCGCCAGGGAACTCTGACTCGCTGTCGACCGAGCTTTTGGGGATTGGTCAGGGACCCTCGCGAGCATGTCAGGGAGTCGCTTCGGCCTCAAACTGGCAGATGACATCGTGGGCTGGTTGGGTGGCACGGAATAACCACCACCGGTGGCCGCGCAAGAGGCCCTGGACCCTTCGACTGAAGCCTCGTCCGGGTAGGCATCTACCTTTCTTTCCCTTTAGGTTCTCGTGCTTCTGTGCGTAATGTCGATCCACTGTGGGTTGGGTGCCCGGGACCGCCGTGCGGGGCTTCACCGGTGCGTGCGCCATTTCTCTGCACGGATGCGCCGCCACCCTGTGCCGGTGTGCTCGCCGCCGTGCGTGGGTTTTGCGCCGCCGCCGTCGGTAGCATTTGGGAAGAAAGGCGCGCGACCGTCCGATGTCCAAGGAACGGCTCTGATTAGATCGCGCTTACCGGTTCGTTCAGTTTACGTGTCGACCGTCCGATCGGGATCGGATGGTGGCTACTCGTGCTGGGACTCATTAAATCGGGACCACCGGATTGTTATCTGAGGGTTCGCGCTGCGCGGGTGGCGAGATCTAATCTCGTGCGCCCATCTCCGATCGGGCGACTCAGATTTAATGATACCCCTTCGCGGGTACTTTTTGTTAAAGAGCCCCCGAGAAAATTACTAATCAATCCGCCATCCAGAGAGTACTATTCTCTGTGTCTCGGAGATCTTACGCCCGAGACCCCTACACTTTTCATATTTTAGCGCCCAGTCCAGAGTAGATTAAAAATAGAGAAATGATATTAGAAATTCATTTTTAATACAAAAACAATTCTAGAAACTTGTAAAATGCATAGAAAATTCATTTTAGCTCCAAATTGAACCATTCCAATTTCTAAAATTTTGTAATAATATTCTCTATCATTTAATGTCTCTGTTTTGACATAAAAACAGTAAGAAAATTAATTTGTCATTTAATTCTATTTCAAGCACATTAAATATTAGGAAATTCATAGTTAATTCATTTTAACTTCAAATTGAGTCATTCTAGTTGCAATAATTTTGTATTAATATTGTTTATCACCTAGTACCTTTATTTAACCATGAAACTTGAATTAAAATTGCTCAATTGAATTAATCTATTCTAGGTGCTAAATGATTTTAGAAATTCATAACTCAATATCCGTAGCTCCGAATTTAGGGGTTCTTGTTTCTACGATCTTGTAGCAACGCGTAGATCATAATTATACAGTTTATCCTTATGTTTGGTGTAATGTTAATTTTGTCTATACACTATGTTTGTTTGTATTGCTACGACTAGCGTGAGGTCACGTGTCACTTGAAGATCATCCTGGTACCTGGAATCTCAAGTCCCAGGCAAGTTGTGCCCTTGATCACTTCTTTTTACCCACTCATTTTCTAATTAATCATAATGATCTGCATAGGTTAATTTTGATGGGACCCAATAGGTTACCCTAGTTTGTCTATCTTTATACCTTGTTTACCACTGAACTTTTTGGGTAGTACTTGCTAGAGCTTTATGTGGTTTTGGGTACGAAGATACATTATTCATGATTACACTATTATTATCTGTTTATTATTACTGTTCATGATAAGATCATTATGTTAATTGGAACATGGAGCGACCACCCGGAAAAACAGTGCTACCACAAGGGAGGAATGGGACCCCTTGGCTGATTAATTAGGAAAGCTAGTGGAAGACTACCTTACCTGAAAGGGGCAAGGGCAGTAGGGGAGTGGTCAGTGTAGGGAGGCCCTCGGGAGGATTTTGCTGCGATGGCGGTCCTGCAAGGGATTCCTGCATTGGAACTTCCTATAAACTGTAGCGGGTTTTCGGAAGCTAGTGGAACTTTGTAAAGGCCTCGTAGTGGATCCCTAGCCATTCACCTCGGTAGTGTCTAAGGGCCTTGCAAACCCTGGCGACATGGGATACACGACTTGTGGGTAAAGATGCGCAACCTCTGCAGAGTGTAAAACTAGTATACTAGCCGTGCTCACGGTCAAGAGCGGCTCGGACCCTCACATGATTAAATTATGGAACTTAAACTCAATTTGTCATATGCATTGCATCGCAGGTGAAGTTGTTACTTTTGTTCTACTATTTAACTGGGTTGGTATTTACTTATACTTAGTAACTGCTAATAAAATTTTGACCAACTTTAAAAGCAATGCTCAGCTCTAACCATCTTCTTTGGTAAGCCTTACACTTCACGTGAGCTCCCACCTTTGGCGAGTTCATGCACATTATTCCCCACAACTTGTTGAGCGATGAACGTATGTGAGCTCACTCTTGCTGTCTCACATCCCCCCCCACAGGTCAAGAACAGGTACCACATGATGAGGCGCTTGGAGGATGCCGTGGTGTATTCGAGAGAGGTCTAGGCCATCGTCTCCCAGTCAACTTGGGGTTGCTGGACCGTTGTCTCCTTATAATGTAATTATTTATTTTGTATAGAACTCCTGTTATGTAGTAAAGATGTGACATTCGATCCTGTGCCACTATACATCATATGTGTGAGACTTGGTCCCAGCATACCTGGTGTTCATGTTCGCGCCCGGGTCTTGGTGCCCCTAAAACCCGGGTGTGACAAATGGATAGTTTGAATCTGGGATCATTGATTGCGGGAACGAGGTCTCTTGCTTGATCAGTGGTGTGGAGGGATATTAGGCGCAGATCTCGGATCCAAGGGCCTGTGCATCGTACCTGTTGATGTGGCTTCCAGACCTAATCTGAGCCCTCGATATTGGATCAAATGGCTAGGACACCTGGATACCCCTTCGTCTTGGCAAATTTGCTAAAGAGCCCCTGGTATATCTAGGAATAAATCCGTCATCCTCGGCCGCAAAGAAAGCTTTACCCTGGGGTCCTAGATTTTACAAAATAGTCCCTGGTGTTCGCAAAAACACCCCTGGATAGTATTTCCTAAAACAAAAAGGTCCTAAAACTTGTTTCAGTCATAACATTTACACCTTAACTCTGATTTGATCCATTTGAATTGCATTAGCTTTGTAGAAATATTTAATACATAGTAACAACATTAATTATACGATATCACATACTTTTATAATTAGGTAAGTAATTTTATTAATCTATGTTTATTGGATTAGCTTTTCTAATATAGTTAATATAATATTCTGATCCTATAGTTATAATTTGACTAAAAGATAATCTCTAATCAAGTAATAACTTAGATTAAAGTCGAACGAAGATAGTTATATATTTTATCACATAACTTATATCAATGAAATATAGTTTTATTAGTTAAACACATAAAACTTCGAAAAACCATATCTTTTCAACCACAACTCCGATTATAGTGGTTCTCGATCCTACGATCTTGTAGCAGCACGTGGAATAGTCCTATGCTTTTTGTTCTCATGTTTGGTGTAATGTTATTTTTATGTACTCCTTGCCTATTTGTATGTATTGCTACGAGTAGCAGCAAGGTCACGAGAAACCCGAGTACCAACTTGGTGAAGTACCTAGAGTTGCACCAAAAAGGCAAGTTGTGCCCTTGATCACTCTTCTTTACCTAATATTGTTCATGTTAATCACTCTGACATGCTCAGGTTAATTTGATGGGACCTAATAGGTTTCTCTAGTTTTTGTTTACCCCACACCTTGCAGACAAATGAACTATCGGGTAGATTTTGCTATTGCTCTACCTGATTTTGGGAATTAATATTATATATGATCATGTTCCATTAATACTGTTGGTTTAATTATTATTCATGATAAGATTATCATATTAATTGGAACATGGAGAACGACCCGAAAAAGCAGTGCAACCACAAGGGTGGAATGGGACGCCCTTGGCCAAGTAATTACGAAAGCTAGGGAGAGATTACCTTACCTGAAAAGGGGCAAGCGGGGAGGCGTCGCTGTAGAGTATAGGGAGGTCCTCGGGTCAAACTGTCTGTAAAGCTTTTTGGACGAGGGATTCTTATGCTTCCTTCTTCCTGAATCTGTAGCGGGTTTTCTCAAACTAGTGGAACTTTGGAAAGGCCTCATAGTTCTACCCTGTCTTGTCTCCTCAGTAGAGATGAATGGAAAGTCATGACCCCTTGGAAAATGGGTAACATGACTTCTGGGTAAAGATGTGTAACCTCTGTAGAGTGTAAAACAGATATATCAGCCATGCTCATGGTCATGAGCGGCTCGGACACTCACATGATTAACTTGTGGAATTAAACTTAATTTTTCATTTGCATTGCATTGCATTTTGGTTTTATTATTAATTGTGATCTCTTATTTGATTGGGTTGGTATCTACTTATACTTAGTAACTGCTAATAAAATTTTGACCAACTTTAAAAGCAATGCTCAACTTTGACCATCTTCTTTGGTAAGCGTTACACTTCACATGAGCCCACACCGTAAGTGAGCTCATGCACATTATTCCCCACAACTTGTTGAGAGATGAATGTATGTGTGCTCACCCTTGTGGTACTCACATCCCCCTAGGTCAAGGACATGTACCACAAGATAAGGAGCATGAAGGATGTCGCGATGAGTTCGTGAGAGGTCAAGGCCATCGTCTCCCAGTCAACTATGGTTGCAGAGGATCATTGTCTTCATATGATGTAATTATTTAGTTATTTTGGACATAACTCCTATTATATAGTAAAGATGTGAGATTTGTTTCTGTACCATGAGTCATCATAGGTGTGAGACTTGATCCTAGCACACATTTGATTCGTGCCTGGAATTGCCCTTAAATCCGGGTGTGACAAAAGTGGTATTAGAGGAATGTTGACTGTAGGACGTAACCTAGATAGAACTAGACAACCCTTTCCTACTTACCTTTGCTACTCTGATTCTTTCTAAACTTTCCTCGATCTTCACTCATCTATTGCTACTTTACACTGATTAATCTTACCTCTTCTTTCTAAAGAACAAATGGATTTCACACCTTGGAATACTATACCTGAATTGTCCCTATGTAATAGCAGACCTAATCATAGGAAAAAAAACTATTTTATGGGTATCTATGCACTTGAATGTTTTGTTCTTATGATACCTGTTTGATTTGGTTCTTTGAATGAGTGTAATTAGTTGTGGAGCAATGACCACAATTGCATCTAAATATATATATGTATAAAAATATATTTAGAGAGATAGAATATGCCCCATAAAAAACAGATCTATCTTATAGATCCATCTCACATTAAAAGATTATATCCTTATAGATTTATCTTGACCTAATAAGCATACTTATCCAACCCTAGAGTAACAACCATGATCTAGTCCAAAATAAATTAATTATATCTTATATAGTTAAATCTAGTCATGCCAAACTAATCTAGATTCCATCTAATCTAAATACGATCTAGTCTAAGGTTAGTCACTTAACAAGTTAATAGTCGTGAAATAAATTAGACCCTACTCCTATAAACAATTTTAACATATATTGGTGCCTTAGACCAACTCGGACATGAACAACAACCTAACCTACATAGTGGGTTGTATGACCTATCCAGTCCAACCTAGAAGCAAAACAACTAAACTTGATTCTACCTATTCTCATTTAGCGTAAGCCACTTACTAAGCCATCTGCTCTACCTAATAAGCTATTTGGTTTACCTACAAATCTATCTTAACTATATGTCCCTAACTTGGACGTCGACATCAAGACCCAAGAAGAGAAGATCAGCCTCGTCAATGAAGGATAAGAGTCAGACCAGGCCTCCAAAGGTGTCAAGATCAACAATCCAAAATGAAAACTTTCCTTACCATAATATATATTACCCCAATCTATTCTTGCACTAACCTACCCATCTCTAATCCTACATAATTAGGTGGATATATATACCCATGCTTTTCTAACCACCATCTAATTCGTGTTAAAGACGTGAACAAAAAAAACTTCGGGTCTGTAAAGCTTTTCGGACAAGGGATTCCTATGCTTCCTTCTTCCTAAATCTGTAGCGAGTTTTCTCGAACTAGTGGAACTTTGGAAAGGCCTCGTAGTGTTACCCTGCCTCATCTCCTCGGTAGAGATGAATGGGAAGTCGTGATTCCTTGGTAAATGGGTAACACGACTTGTGGGTAAAGAAGTGCAACCTCTGTAGAGTGTAAAACTGGTATATCAGTCGTGCTTACGGTCATGAGCGGCTCTAACACTCAAATGATTAACTCATGGAATTAAACTTAATTTGTCATTTGCACTGCATTCTGGGTTTATTATTAATTGTGATCTCTTATTTGATTGGGTTGGTATCTACTTATACTTAGTAACTGCTAATAAAATTTTGACCAACTTTAAAAGCAATGCTCAACTTTAACCATCTTCTTTGGTAAGCCTTACACTTCGCATGATCCCCCACCGTAAGTGAGCTCATGCACATTATTCCCCACAACTTGTTGAGCCATGAACGTATGTGAGCTCACACTTGCTGTACTCACATTCCCCCTGGTCAAGGACATGTACCACAAGATAAGGAGCATGAAGGATGGCGTGATGAGTTCGTGAGGGGTCTAGACCGTCGTCTCCTAGTCAACTATGGTTGCAGAGGATCATTGTCTTCATATGATGTAATTATTTAGCTATTTTGTACAGAACTCCTATTATATAATAAAGATGTGACATTCGATTTTGTACCATGAATCATCATATGTGTGAGACTTGATCCTAGCACACATTTGATTCATGTCTAGATTTGCCCTTAAATCCGGGTGTGACATTATCTTTAATCCCTATCATCCTTCTCATGGTTTTCATTGTTCTTACTACGATGAGATAACTCAAGTCAAATGCTCACTATCTAGGAGCTATGGTGATTCAAATTGTTTACTAACCAGCTGGCGGGGTATTCATAACACAAACCATACCACAATACTTCTTGGAATACGATTACCACCATACTATTCTAGAAACAACTCGGCTACACGTCATGGATTCAACAGGAGCCACCATACCCAGGGACCTCCCGACTACTAGAGGGTTAGGGCACACTATTCACCATGGGTCATCTAGCCGTGTCCTCGTCATTCCTCAACCACACCAGTAAGTGCACCATGATGTCGAATCCAGCTAGAATAGTACTCTGGTTTCAAGGTCGGAACGAGTTATCCAACCAGCTAAGTGATTAGGCATGTGTTCGACATGACTCGAGGGACCACAATGGTACGGTCCTTAATCGACATAGGTAGGATCACTATGGCCTACTTTTCCCATAAGACTCCGCCCGGTCTCAAAATTAACCTTCATACTATCATGGATATTACCTAGTGACTTTACCCAATCAAGTATAAGGTAACCACCGCATATATCTCGTAGGTGACAGGAAATCACCCGACTTCTACCATCCAAGCAGGCCTAAGAAATTTAAGCATACTTAACTAACCAGGTAACAAGGATAGGATAAACAAAGGTAATCAAGGATAAATGCAGCAACTGTTTCCAAACAACTCCTTCAACTTATTGCAACAAACATAGGCAGGTGGTAAATAAATCAATTATTGCAAACCATTGATATTAGATGCCAGGGCTCGCCTTTCTCGAAGGAACTAGGGCGGTGGTCAGGACACTCCTGCACTTTGGCTTCAGGCTCAACCTCCTCAGCAACTCCTATTGGTACTTCCTCCTACGATCCTGTATGATGCATGCATGCAAGTATGAGGGTAGGTGATGCATAGTGCAAGTGATGCATGATGCTTGTGGATGCATGTTATTTGCAACATTCTTTATGGTACACTTTTCAGAGGTTAGGTACAAACTGGTTCTACAAGATAGTCTACATCGTCCAAGAACATGTAGCCTGTCTTTTCTTGGTCGGTCCTAACTACCATTTTAAGAAATCATACAACCCATAACACTCTCCTCTATAAGGTAGTCCTACCTGGCAGGGTATCGGCCCTTAGGCAAGTTACCACTTCCCAAAGCATAATCTACTACCATTACCTCTCTTAACTAATTACTTGACTACACTAGTAGGGTTGGAGGGTATAACTCTACTCCTAAGCACCCTTCACAAACATTGCACACACACATTCAACACACCATATACACTGAAGAATTACCCATTACTTAGGAAGGATGATGAGGACATCACTACCATTGATACAAACAACACTCCCCTAGTTGATGTTCAAGGTCCGATTACTCGCGCACGCGCAAGACAATTGAATTTGCAGGTGAGCTCGTTCCTATGTACTTATTCTTGAACATTTGAGAATAGTGTGCTACCTAATGAATTAATTGTACTTAGGAATGAAGGAAAGGACCAGCAAGGACATGGTGAAGGACTTGGAGGCGTGGAAGGCCAGCAAGGACGTTCGGATCAAGGTGGGGGACCAAACCGACGTCCGTAATCTGTCTCGGTGTTGCGACACCATAAATGGGCCTTTGGGCCGTGTATCTTTGTTGGCCCATTAGGGCACGTCCAGGGAGGGAGTCCGCTCCTAACCCTTATATAATCAGTAGCCGCCACCACATTAGGGCTCGGGTTTTGCTTAAGTTAGATCTGTCGAGAACAGCCGCCGTATATCAGTTTGTGAGACCCCAACTTGTGAGCTTAATCATTCATCCGTAATATTCCAGATTGTGTTCTTTCTTGTTCTTGCTTGTGTCTTCGATTCACAGGCAAGGATTAGCCTTCGTGGCGAGGTCAATCGCGCAGCACACGGTTGATAACCATAGGAGAAGTGGTGCTGTGATTGCGGGGTTCTAGTCGTGTTGATTGGAAGCCGGATTGTCTGTGTGACATCTCCACCAAATTGATAGTTACCTACACCAGACGGAAGATCAGGCACCCCATTCCTATCAAGTGGTATTCAAAGACTCAGGTATTACCGTCAGGCTTACCCTAGTTTAGTTTAGGTTTTTCATCCTATAACTCCAGATAATTGCTGTACAAAAAAAAATTCCGCTGTCCTAGAACCCTTGTTTAGCCTTTGCAATTTTGTTTTTAGTTTGGCTTTGTTCAGTTCGCATCCGTGGTCGAGTCGTGTTGCTGGTTTAGGGTGTATCTTCGTCGTAGATCAACTGCCCTCGCTAGTCGCTATCCCATCCACCATTACCCAGATCACAAGTCGATTCATCCATTAATCGACTTGCCCTCGCTAGCCGCCGCTGCGCCAGCCCTAGATAGATTGCAGTTACACCGCTATTCCATCCACCATTACCTAGATCACAAGTCGATCCACCCCATTAATCGTTGTGATTGCAGATAGGGATTTTTTGCCCTAATCGCCGCCTTCTAGTCGTGCCTCCCAAAAACATAACTTGAGGTACCTTCCTTAAACCGGACATAACTTTCCGCTCGGGTGTCCAAAAAATCTGAAATTTTTACAGGAGCTTGGTGACGCGATTCTGAGGCCAGCGATAGAACACTCGTGCGTTCGGCCAGCAGGCCCTTTGGCCTTGGGTGGTTCAGCAGGCCCAGCTCCTCTCCCATTGGATGGCGCGTAGGCTCCATCTCAGCCCTTCGTCTCTATTCCTTTTATTGTACAGCATGCATGGATGTGACGCTCGAACCAGCCTTCGTCGTTTGATTGAAGCTCGTACACTGCCGCCGCACAACTCCTCGCTTGCTCGCTAGAGGTGAAAACAGGTCGGGTATATCCGTCGGGTACCAGATATATATAGTGTAAATACTCGTTTTCCTGATATGGATACAAATATTTTTATATTCAGGACAGACACGGGTAATACCCGGATAGTGCAGCTTTGGATTTGGGTCGGATACGGAGCGAAAACTACCCGGTAAATACCCGGATATTCGAGTCGGATACGGGTACCCAGAATTCGGGTACCCGTTTTTTTCTTTCTACGTAATAATATAGTTATTAAATCATAATTTTTACGTATGAAATCAGATGAAGATAAAGTTTCTATGAAAATTGTAGAGCTCGAAGAGATCTATAACTTTGTAGTACATCACATTTTTGTTTAAGCACATCTTTAAGCCAAAATCATTGAAATAGTGTCCAAATTTATATCAAACTAATAGACTTTATCATTTTCATGTGGGGACTCAAGGTTATCTCCATGTGGGAACTTGATGTTATCTTTTTTATAGACTCAAGATAACATGTGAAATCACTCTAAGTATCCAAAGTTTCAATATAATCAGAACTTTACTTTATCATTTTCATGTAAGGACTTGAGTTATCTTTGTACAGAATGTTTATTAGTTTTTAACTTATTTGCAATTTTTTAGTGAAACTAGAATATTTTATGAATTAAATTGTATTTTGATAATTTTCTATAGAAAATAATAATAATAATACACAAATAGCCCAAACAATTCATATTTTTTACGGAGACACAACATATATCCATATATAGTTCTCAAAAACATTTGGACTATAAAATCCACAAGATGCTAGTGTTTCTTCCATTCCACTCATACTTATTGTGTGAATTACACGTGAAATCACTTCATGTTTCAAAGTTTTAACATAATCAATGCTCCACTTATCATTTTTATGTGGAGATTTGAGGTTATCTTTGAATAGATTTTTTATTAGTTTTGGTAACTGAAAGTGCATTCATCCCTTTTGTTAGTTTTGGTGATTTAGATAACAACACATTTAAAGGTCTAATGAGTTTGCTAAATGTTGAACAGGAAATTCAGTATGATGAACATACTTGAATAGTGTATAATGATCAGTGAACAAAGGTTTAACACGAGGTTAAATAACCAATGAGACAATGCAAATGGATATAATATGATCTCTATATTGGTTTGAATATATGGACAAGACCTGGGAAATCACTACATACATATGATCAAAATAGAGGATGAAGTGATTAAGAGGATTGATCAAGCCAAAGTGAATAAGATATGAGGAATCGTGAATTGGCTTGACCATATTACTATCAGTCCATATATGCTTCTATGAGAATCAAACTAGAGCTTGATTGATCTTAACAGTTATATCTAGAAGACATTCAAGCAAGGTTCACAATATTGAAGAAATGATTCTCTCAATGGATGCTCAATATGATGTGACTCAATAATGGCTTGATAGGGTGAAGATAGCAAGGAAAGGGCTTCGAGGAACTAAGCGAAGGTGAAGGCCAAGCGACGACTTATGGACCAAGGTACCATGCTAAGGTGAAGAAAAAGAGACTACTTGCACTAAGTCGATGAACTAATCAGTTATGAAGAGTTATAACATGTTGATGCATCAGTATGGTGACTTGAAGAGCCATGATTTGAACATATATATGGTGATATGGTACAAGTCACAGGGTTTGATTTGTGTTTTCTTCAAAAGGTGAGACAAAGATGTTTGTGATCCTTATGAAGCAACGCCATGGAGAAATCACACATGAGACGCCAATTACTCAAGGAGTTTACTTAATTATATTTTATTTAACTTGATTATAGGAATCGTCGTACTATAAAGGGGGATCCAAAAAGAAGATTAGTGTTTGCCAAAGCTCAAGCCTCTATATTCAAAAGCTATTTTTTGAAAACCAAAAATCTCTTTAAAATTCTATGGTTGACCGTGGTTAGGTTTGAGAAACCTAGAGTGTTCTTGTTGAAAAGCAGGTGAGCTTCTTCAGCTGCAGCTGAGCTTTTCAGCTGAGCTAAACTTCAGCTGAGTTGAGCTTCTTCAGCTCCAGCTGAGCTGAACTTCAGCTAAGTTGAGCTTCTTCAGCTGTAGCTGAGCTTTTCAACTGAGCTAAACTTCAGCTGAGTTGAACTTTCTCAACTCCAGCTGAACTTCAACTTCAACCAGGGTCCAGGCAGGTTCAACCGGGGTCCAGGGCAAGTTCAACCAGGGTCTAGGAAAAGTTCAGCCGAGGTTTTTTCCCGGACCTCACTGGTCAAAACTGGTTGAACTGGCACTAGGGGAGGTTCAACCGGTGTTAGGGTCACCTGACCGGTCTAACCTCCTGACTGGCAGACTGACTGCCAGTCTGACCCCCAAGGCGGTTGAACTAGCCCTAGGGGCGGTTCAACTGGTGTCAGGACCAGTTTTTGCAGTCTGACCTGCAGTTTGCCAGTCTGACTGGCAGACTGACTATCAGCCTGCCCCAGGCGGTTGAACCAGTCCTAGGGGTGGTTCAACCGGTCCTCCACAACCAAAATCAGTCCAACGACTAGTTTGGAGCTCCACCTATATATACTCACTCCTACCACTCTCCCCACACAAGTGAGCACGACCCAAACTCCATTTCTAACTTGAAGAACACCTCCCACTCTCTCTCACACATCTCTTACCTCTCCCATTTCAAATCTTTGTAGAGAAATCTTTGAGTGAGTTTGAGAGCTGTGGTTTTTGTGCTTCATCTCCAAATCTCTCTTGCTCTTCTCCATTCGAGCTTTGGTACTACATCGAGTTCTTTGTGGATTCATTACTGTTGGAGCTTCTAGCTCCTAGACGACAAGGTGTCGCTTGTGAGTCTCCAAATCTTGTGGAAGACCACAAGAAAGTTTGTATTACCCGCTCATTTGAGCAAAGATTAGTGTGTGGGCTTGACCTTTGTGGTCGGCAAAGGGAGGATTAGGGTTGAAAGAGACTTGGCTCTTTGTGGGCGCCTCAATGAGGAAGTAGGGCACCTTGGTGGTGTGACCGAACCTCGGGATAAATCTTGTGTCTCATGTGTTCTTGTTCATTTTGTTTGTTTGTGTTCTTCGTTCTCTCACTCTTCCGTGGAAGATTTGTTCATATCTTTTGGTGTGTCGATCTTGAGAAGTGTGGTTCTCAGATCTACTTATTTGAACCCTGTGGATTATCTAGGACATCTCATTTCCAAAGATAACTGGGTGAATTTCGAGATCAATTCAGTTTTATATCTCATCATTTAGTTGATCTCGTGCAAATCAGTTGGACCGGTTTTGACACCGGTTGAATTGGTTTTACCCAGTTTGTTTCTAGTTTTTGTTGACAAAGTTTTAACTTGCCTATTCACCCCCTCTAGGCAACTTTCAATTGGTATCAAAGCCTAATCCTCGTTCTAACGCTTAACCGCGTGAGGAAAAGATCATGTCGGGGGGACTAAGAAACAAAAGTGCTTCTAAGCTTGAAAAAGTTGTGGTTGCCTCGACTTTATCTTTTGTTGCAGATGTTGATCCTAGGGCAATAGATCTTGCCATGAGAATCGCCGAAAGGATGTTCCTCAAAATGAAGGAAGATGAGGCGAAGCACAAGATTGAAGAAGAAGAAAATGATCGATGGAGACCAAATGACAAATCTACCTTTTCACAAGGTTCGTCTTTCAAATCCACTTCTTATATGTGCTTTGTCGCTAATGGGAGTGACAATGAAAGCGAAAGTGAGGATGAGGATGAACATGAAAGTGACAGTGAAGATGAGGATGATCTTCAAAAATTCTTTGCTCAACTAAGCAAGAAGAACCAGATGAGCTTGCTCAAACTCATGGCATGAGCAGAAGAACAAAAGGAAATGCTTCATAAGCAAGAAGATATCCTCATCGAAAAAATCAAAGACTTGGAGAAGTTGACCAAAGAGCATGAGAAGCTAAAGTGCTCTCATGATGATTTGGTCCAAAGGTATGAAGACATTTCAATTGAGCAAATTAAAGCTGTTAATCATTCATCATATATTGCTCAATTAGAAAATAAAAATGTTATGTTCAAGAACATGATAGAAAGGCTAAATATTGAAAATCTAGCTTTGCAAGAAAAACATGATATGTTTGTGTGCTCTCATAATAAATTTATGGATTCACATATCATGTTAGAAATGGCTCATGAGGTTGTGTTAACTAATTTGAAATCATACCAACCTCACATATGCACATGTACTCAAGTAGAAACTATATTATCATGTGCTAACAAATGTTGCTCTCAAGAAAGCCAATCTTCCATTGAGCTAGAAATTTCAGGAATTTGTGATATTTCTATCACACAAGAAAATAAAGAGCTCAAGGAAGAAGTTGGGAGGCTAAGAAGGAGCTTAACTCTTTTGAAGGGAAAGTGTCATGCTCAACCTTCTCAAGATAACCGTGATAATATGGTGAAAAAGCTTGAGAAGGGGACAACCATAGCATGCACAAAACCCCTTCAAAAGAACACCAAGCTTTCCAAGAAAGGCATGAGCAAAATTCATGGTAAGAAGATTAATGCTCATACTATTTGCTCTAACAATGTACCTATGTGCTTCAACAAAGAAAGATCAAAGAGAAGCGATAGAAGGTGTTATGGATGCAAGGAGAAGGGTCATGAAATTGATTCATGCCCCCACATGAAGAATCAAGACCTTGCACGATCAAGAAAGATGACCATCAAGAAAGATGAAAGCAAAAGGCAAATGCATTGCAAGGACAAGCACCACATTTGCTACAATTGCCGTGAAAAAGGTCATCTATTCAAGGTTTGTCCAAAGGGTAAAATTCTTAAGCCTAACTTGTCAATACATTTAGATATGCTTGGGAGACCCAAATTTGACTCTTGTGCTAGAAAGGAGATGAGTTCACCACATTCTAAGACCAAGGCTATTTGGGTGCCTAAGTCCTTATTGGCTAACCTTCATGGACCCATCATGAGATGGGTACCAAAATGTACTTAATAAGTTTTGCAGGTACCTAGAGATGATATGAAGCTTTAGGGTGCTTGAGTAGTTTAACTCAATCCTTATCTCAAGCTATCAATCTTACATTGTTTATCCTTTAAGATTGACCCAAAGATGAATTTAGTTGTTATATCACTAACTTCATATTCATCTCTAGCAAGAACTTGTGTTGTTGGGAATAAGGATTAACCTTTGTGGGAATCAAGCAAAAGGCCTACAACTAAGGGATATCCAAAGGATTGTAAAAATTAAATCTTAGGTGCACATTGCTTTTAATTATTATATTCCTTTGTGTCTTTTATAGCCACATAGGAAAAATGAAGCACATGAGAATAAACTTAAAATATTTTACTTTGCTTTGGAAAGGATCCAATTATATGGTAGATTGCATATTTGTTATTCTTATATGTGGTAATCTACATACTTTAATTGATGATAATTAATTCATGGCATATTTCAAATGAATTATCGTATTATTGCCTTGACCTAGACATAAAGAGGATTATCCCATGTTCTCAAATGAATAGAGTGCTAAGTAAGAAATTCAAATTCTTAAAGCACTTATCAAAAGGGGAATTCTCTATATGACTAGAGTTGTGATACCAATGTTTTTATCTAAGTGTTTATGTAGTCTCACAACATGAGAATGTGTTTCTCAAATGGAACGTGTTATTTAACATTCAAAGAAGATCAGTCCAATACAATGTGATGTATTCCTTCTTGTTTAAATTGGTTTTGAGTCTTCTACATTAATCACTCTCCATGCTATGAATTTAACTTTCCCTGTAAACTTAATTAAATAATCATGCTAGTTTTATCTTATTTCAATTGATGTTATGCATGATGCTTGTAAGGGTAATTTAGTTCATATCATGAGGTTTCCTTATTTTAGTGACCTTCGTGTCATTCATATATAGAGGTTTCTAAATAGGAAACTATTGTTTGTGTTTCAAATGCAATCTCTTTTAAGATATTTCATGGAAATTCATAAGTAGAGATTGTGCTCTTTCAATTGGTAAAAATCACAAGCATTGAAGGTTAATCTTCACCTAAAAGAAAGATTAGGAATGCTCAAGGCAAAGGTATGGAACAAATTGCTTCAATTGGTAGTTGATCAATTGTAGTTCCTTTCAAGAGGCATTCTTTCAATTGGTGAAAGGGAAATGTTCCCTTGGGCAATTTCTATAATGTTTTGGTGATTAAGTGCCCAACACATTTAATTAAGTTCTAATGTGCCAAATAAAGTGAGAAGTGCAAATCAAGGATAAAGGTACGTTTCTAGACTTAGTACATTGTTTTGAGTACTAACATATTTTGTCTAAGTGCTAGAATCAGGGAGAAAAGAATTGGAAAAAGACTTGGCTCTATGCAGTCAACTCCTGCTTGGCTTGGCACACCGGACTGTCCGGTGGTGCACCGGACAGTGTCCGGTGCGCCAGGCTGGTCCATGTGAATAGGCCGCTCTCGGGACTCGACGGCGGTGTATGGCTATAATTCATCGGACTGTCCGGTGGAGCACCGGACTGTCTGGTGAGTTGTCCGCGGCGAACTCGTCGCTCTCGGGAAAAGGATCAGCGATGTATGGCTATAATTCACCGGACAGTCCGGTGGTGCACCGCACTGTCCGGTGAGCCAACGGTCGCCTGCGCCAACGGTCGGCCACGCAATCTTCGCGTGACACGTGGTCGCGCCAACAGTCGGTTGGGCACACCGGACTGTCCGGTGTGCACCGGACAGTGTCCGGTGTGCCAACCGACCGAGGACCAACGGTCGGATGCGCCAGAAATGGAAGGATATCGCGCACCGGATAGCTACAGGGACCGTCTCGTGGCGCACCGGACTGTCCAGTGCACCACCCAACAGAAGGCAAGTTTGGCCTTCCAAGTTGGCCTCCAACGGCTCCTAGCTGCCTTGGGGCTATAAAAGGGACCCCTAGGCGCATGGAGGAGTCACCCAAGCATTCTTTGAGTATTCTAAAGCATCCAGACTCCGCTCCCACGCGTTTGATTCTCTGTGTTAGCAATTTGAGCTCCATTTGAGTTGCTAACTCCATGTGTTGTACTTTGAGCTCAAGTTGTGACTTGTGAGCGTGGTTGTGCTGTGGATTTGAGTCTTGTGTGTGTTGCTCTCCCCAACCTTACTCCATGCGTTCATTGTGATCTTTGTTGTAAGGGTGAGAGACTCCAAGTTGTGGAGATTCCTCGCAAACAGGAAAATACTCTAAGGAAAATACCGTGGTATTCAAGTTGATCATCGGATCACTTGAAAGGGGTTGAGTGCAACCCTCGTCTATTAGGACGCCACAACGTGGAAGTAGGCAAGTGATACTTGACCGAACCACGGGATAAAAATCACGTGTCTTGTGTTGATCTCTTTGTGATTGTTTGTGTTCATAAGAACTCGCTTCAAGTTATTTAGCCATACTAACACTCATAACTAAGTTTTGTGGCTATTAGTATTTGAATTTTATAGGATCACCTATTCACCCCCCTCTAGGTGCTGTCAATTGGTATCGGAGCCGTACTCTTCATCTAAGGGACTAACCACCCGAAGAGATGGATCCTAAAGGAAAGGGGATGGTGGTCAATGACAAGGAAAAGAAGTCCTTCCTCAACGAGCCTAGAGACGACAAGCCAACTAACTCTAGCTCGAGTCACAAGAAGAAGGACGGGGAGAAGAAGAGGCGCATGAAGAAGATCGTCTACTACGACAGCGATGCATGTTCTTCTTCACCAAGAGACGACGACGATGACGATTCTTCGTCAAAGAAAAAGACGGTCAATCAAAACTATTCCTTTGATTATTCCCGCATGCCGTACAATTTGAATGCACATTTACTTTCTATTCCTCTAGGAAAACCTCCACACTTTGATGGAGAGGACTACTCATTTTGGAGTCATAAAATATGTAGTCATCTATTTTCTCTCCATCCTAGCATTTGGGAAATAGTTGAAAATGGAATGCATTTCGATAGTACGGATAACCCTATGTTTATTAATGAGCAAATTCATAAAAATGCCCAAGCCACTACTGTTTTGCTAGCATCTCTGTGCAGGGATGAATACAACAAGGTTAGCGGCTTGGACAATGCAAAGCAGATCTAGGACACCCTCAAGATATCTCATGAGGGAAACGACGCCACCATGATCACCAAAATGGAGTTGGTGGAAGGCGAGCTAGGGAGATTCTCCATGATCAGGGGAGAAGAGCCAACACAAACCTAGAACAGGCTCAATACCCTGGTCAACAAGATTAGAAGCTATGGAAGCACAAGATGGACGGACCACGACGTCGTCCGACTAATGCTCAGGTCCTTTACAGTTATTGACCCCCATCTTGTGAACCTCATCCGTGAAAATCCCAGGTACACAAAGATGACGCCCGAGGAGATACTCGGAAAATTTGTAAGCGGATGCATGATGGTTAAGGAGGCAAGTTATGTAGACGACGCCTTAAATGGCCCTCTGCCTGTCTATGAGCCACAGCCCGTTGCGTTCAAGGCAACTAGCAGCAAGGAGGCACTACCAAGTAAGGTAGCTCAAGTGGAGGCTACCGGCCTCAATGAAGATGAGATGGCGCTTATCATCAAGCGCTTCAAGACCACACTTAAAGGACACAAGGAGTACCCCAACAAGAATAAAACAAAGGGAAAGAGCTCCTACTCCAAATGCGGTAAGACTGGTCATTTTATTGCTCAATGTCCCGACATTGAAAATGACCAGGGACAAGAAAGACATGGGAAGAAGGGGAAGAAGAAAAGCTATAGGAAGGAAAAAGGCGAGGCTCATCTTGGAAAAGAATGCGATTCCGACTGCTCCTCATCCGACTCCAACGATGAAGGACTCGCTGCCTCGACCTTCAACAAATCTTCGCTCTTCCCCAACGAATGCCACACTTGCCTCATGGCCAAGGAGAAGAAGGTAAGTGTTTGAGATACCCCTAAGTACACTACTTCTAGCGATGATGATTCTTCCGATGATGAAGTAGATTACTCTAGTCTATTTAAAGGTTTAGATAAAGCCAAAGTAGAGAAAATTAATGAATTAATTGATGCTCTAAATGAAAAGGATAGACTTTTAGAAAAGCAAGAGGATATTTTATATGAAGAACATGATAAATTTGTTAGTGTTCAAAAATCTCTTGCTCTAGAAATTAGAAGAAATGAAATGCTATCCTCTGAGTTGTCCGCATGCCATGAATCTGTCTCTAGTTTAAAGAATTTAAATGATGAATTAAATGCTAAGCTAGAGGAGGCAAATGCAACTAGATCTTGTGTAGAACATGTAGTTATTTGCAATAGATGCAAGGACTTTGATGTTAAAGCTTGTGATGAACATATTATTGCTATTACTAAATTGAATGATGATGTAGCAAGTCTTAATGCTCAACTTAAGACTTGCAAAAATGATTTTGATAAATTAAAGTTTGCTAGGGATGCCTACACTGTTGGTAGACACCCCTCAATTAAGGATGGACTTGGTTTTCGAAGGGAAACCAAGAACTTAACAAGCCAAAAGGCTCCCATTCTCACCAAGGAGAAAGGGAAGGCCCCTATGGCTAGTAGTACTCAAAGGAATCATGCTTTCATTTATAATAGGAAAATTGCTAGTCATTCCAATTATAATAGGAGTTATGATCATGATGCTTTTGATTCACATGCTATGTTTGCCTCTAGCTCTACTTTTGTGCATGGTAGAAGTAGGCCTAGGAAAAATCATGTTGTGCATCATGTACCTAGGAAAATGTGTAATAAACCTACTACCATTTTTCATGCTTGCAACACTACTTTTGTTCTTTCATGTAAGAATGCAAAGGTAGTTGCTAGGAAGTTGGGATCTAAATGCAAGGGAGACAAAACCCGCATTTGGGTTCCAAAAGTTATTGTGACTAACCTTATAGGACCCAACAAGAGTTGGGTACCTAAAACCCAAGCTTAAATTCCTTGCAGGTTTATGCATCTGGGGGCTCAAGCTGGATTATCGACAGCGGATGCACAAACCACATGACAGGGGAGAAGAAGATGTTCACCTCCTACGTCAGGAACAAGGATTCCCAGGATACGATTATCTTTGGAGATGGGAATCAAGGCAAGGTCAAGGGTTTGGGAAAGATAGCCATCACCAACGAGCACTCCATATCAAATGTATTTCTAGTAGAGTCACTTGGTTACAACCTCCTGTCTGTAAGTCAATTGTGTCACATGGGTTACAACTGTCTTTTTACAAATGTTGATGTTTCTGTCTTTAGAAGGAGTGATGGTTCATTAGCTTTTAAGGGTGTATTAGACGGCAAGCTCTATTTAGTTGATTTTTCGAAAGAGAATGCCGATCTAGATGCATGTTTAATGGTTAAGACTAGTATGGGCTGGCTCTGGCATCGTTGTCTAGCACATGTTGGGATGAAGAACCTTCATAAACTTCTAAAGGGAGAATATGTGTTAGGACTAACCAATGTTTGTTTCGAGAAAGATAGACCTTGTGCAGCTTGTCAGGAAGAGAAACAAGTGGGAAGCACTCATCACAACAAGAATGTGATGACAACATCAAGACCACTGGAGCTTCTTCACATGGACCTCTTCGGACCCGTTGCCTACCTTAGCATCGGGGGAAGTAAGTATGGTCTTGTAATTGTTGATGATTTTCCCGCTTCACTTGGGTGTTCTTTTTGCAGGATAAATCAGAAACCCAAGGGACCCTAAAGCGCTTTCTAAGGAGGGCTCAAAACGAATTTGAGCTCAAGGTGAAAAAGATAAGAAGCGACAACGGGTCCAAGTTCAAGAATCTGCAGGTGGAGGAGTATCTTGAGGAAGACGGAGTCAAGCATGAGTTCTCCGCTCCCTACACACCAAAGCAAAACGATGTGGTAGAGAGGAAGAACAGGACGCTTATCGACATGGCGAGGACGATGCTTGGAGAATTCAAGACACCTGAGTAGTTTTGGTCGGAAGCTGTGAACACAGCTTGCCACGCCATAAACCGGCTGTACCTACAACACCTTCTCAAGAAGACCTCGTATGAACTCCTTACCGGTAACAAACCCAACGTTTCTTACTTTCACTACTACAAATCGTGTTATATGAGATGGTTAATTTTTAGTTATTAAGACGCTTATGAAGTGTCCAAATTTGATGGAGTCGCAAAAGATGTTCCGTTTTTAAGATGGTTATAAACCGTCTTAAAAGATATTAAATAAGACATTTTTTAATTTATAACCGTCTAAAAAAGGAATTTGTTAAGTCATTTTGTCCAATAAACTGTCTTACATTAGGTTTTGTTTAAGACACTTCTTCTAAAGAACTGTCGAAAATACGAACATTATAAGTCACAAAGTATTTATCAAACTGACTAGAATATCCTATAATAATAGACACTCACAACAGAAAAACCATCTTATTTAGGAGACTGATATTAGACGTTTTAAAAACTGTCTTATTTAGGAGACTGATATTAGACGTTTTGAGAAATGTCTTATTAAGATTTGAAACGACTTACTTGGCAGTATATTCTTCAATTACCACAATATAATAATTTAAAAGAGAAAAAATACATACACATATATTTAATAACACTATAATTAATATAATATAGATAAATAACATTCAATATCTCATAAATAAGCATTGTCAAATAACTCATACATAAGTGTACTCTAAATTTAAACTTGCTCATCAACTGTTTATGCTAACATTGAGCCTAACTATGTACATATAAATTCATGTCTCCACACTTGTGTGACCACCAAAATTTGAGTTCCATTCCATCTTTCATCGATAGCATCATCCATCGTTTCATCAATTCATCATCGTCGATGGCATCATTCACCAGTATTTATGTGCATCTTCTGCTCTGAATCCTGAGCCTTGACCACCCGCAATAACATGTCAGCATGTTCAGCTGGCTACTACTTCGGCTGCAGCTGCAACAGCACAATAGCCACAACACCTTCTATTAGTGTTGTTTGTTGCAAAAGATATTGTATTCAGTAATAACAAACAATGGTTATTTAGGTTGCCAGGTTAACCACTCACACTGATCAAATTTAGTAGCAAACTGGTTCCAAATGGTGTTGTTTAAAACTGATGGAGAAGAACTTTAAAGCAAATTGTTCTTGCGCGTGTGCCCATGTCTTCACTGTATTCATTTTTCCTATAATTTCTGACATAGATTAGTGTCCACTTATTAATCTAATTCCTAACTGATTCTGGAAGCCAGACCATCGAGCTATAAGGTCATTAACAGCTATAAGAGACGACTTTGCAGATAATGAATGAAACTATTCTTGTGGAATGCCTTGGCCATTAAATAGACAATAACACAACACTACATGGATGGAACATACCTTCTCACCACAAGATATATTGGAAATGTTTTTCTAACTTTTCTTTGTAGGCCTCACACTGAAAACAACACCTTCTGAAAATGGCAAAATTGTGAAAGCTTGGCCTTCACATGTTCCTCCAGTGGCTGCAGAGGATACAAAAATGTGCATCGGAGATTCAGTTTTCAGCACCAACAAACAACAAAATGGAGGCTTCGAAGGACTAGAACTTGAGGAAGGTGACTGTATAGTGTACCTCAGTGCTGCGACATGCTAAAACATCAGGTACTAACCCAAGTCCTCTAAGTCCTCGAACAATATGTTGTGTAGCAGTAGGCTTAGTTTTCTACACAAATGTAACATGCTGTTAACTACATGAAAGTAATTAACAGAGTTCTTTTATTTTAAAAGTTTTTTCCTACATACCAAAATGCAGGTGCAATTTATACTCGAACGCATAATCCATAAGCGCAACTTATATAGGCACATAATTTGGTTTGACAGTAACAACCTATGAAAAAAGTATAAGATAAATAGATTCTGTTATTCTCAAGCAAGAATAGCACATGCATTTTTAGTGTAAGAATTTCATAGATAAAATGAGCATAAATATTAAAGCTTGTTCCTAATTCTTATGCTGGTTTTACATGTGCATAACAAAATCATGTGGGTATGTCCACTATGTGAGTATGCTTATGGATCTAAACTTGTTAGGGATCTCAAATGTCAAACCAAGGAGAAAATTGTAGTTTACTTTATGGCCAGAACAAAATAAAAAACTTGAAAGGAGGAGCACAAGAACTGAAGGTTTATTAAGCAGTACTAATTACCATGCAATAAAATTTCAAGCTTTCCATGACCAACTTGGCTTTTTTGTCTCTTGAAAGATCTCTTTCGCTTCATGACAGACTTTTGTGATAGATGCCCTCGCCTTATGGGTGCACCCTAAGGTTGGAACATTGTTTCAATTAGATAATTTACCATGAATCTTGACAAAAAAACAACAATAAGGGGACATAGCAAGAACCAATATATGTGAATCGAATGAACAAGCAGAAGGCATTTTAGTAATATTCTCTTATGGCATCAAGGAGCCTGCAAGTCATCACAATACAGAGTTAGCAGTTCATCATAAATAATTTCACATTTTTACTAGTTCATTTGCTCCTACTTAAGCAACCCTTAATTATTCGGTACTTTAAAATTAATTTAAGGAAAAAGAATGCATGTCTCTATCAAAAACAAGTGCTTTGATTACCAAGCACCTGCTTGATCTTCTTAAAAGTTAAATACATAAAGTAGTGCATGTATAAGTAGTAGAAAGAATAGAAATGCAACAGACTTGCTCATACCCAGGTCTAAGTAGTAGAAAGACAATGTATACTTTTGGTAGGATGCAGAGCATAAAAATAGTTGCAAGTTTTGTGAAATTGAAAGGTCGAAGAATTACCAGTAGATCATATGAACAAAGGTCATATTTCAGTAAATGTAGCCAAAAAAATAGTGAAGAATAGAACTTGCACACTTTCTTTATAGACCTGAAAAGGGAACTTCCTGCTTAGTGATGCAATAACAACATGCCCGCCAGGCAGTACACAGATATCCCTAATAGCTTTAGTATCAGGAGGGGGTACATCTTCTCCGTTCCATGTCCATGAAACACACTAATCTGTTGAAACTAAGAATTGATATCGAAAGGTGAATATTCACCAAAGTTTGCTATAAACATTGGTACTCACATGAACTCATTAAGCAAAAACTTGTATTAAGAGTCAAGACATGTGCCTTTTTAAGTTTGTGTTCAGCACAAAATCCATGTACCCTTCCCCAAGTGAACACGATCTGACTGGATGCATCTATTACCCACAACCCGAGCTCCATCGACCAAAAACTCATTATACAAAACATGCAGCAATTGTGACTCAGTGAATGATAAATTTCTTTCATAACTCTACTGCTATAGACCTATAGTGATAGTGCAGTTCCACTCATTGTAGTCATGTTTCTCTTCAATGTTGTAACTATGTTGTGAAGTGTGTACCACCACACATTTTAACAGAGCAAAATCGAGACCCATCCATGAATTAATCCATTATGCAAGAACAAAAAGATATCAACCAAACTAAGCCAAGTGGATGGATTGAGTGCAGACACTGAAACTGTGTTATACCGTTATACCTTAATCATATGCTAGACACATCTCCACACATCTCTGGAGAAAACTACAGCCATTATCTCAACAAACGTGTATTGAATTATTAAAATATGGAAAAAGGATTTACCATAATCTTTGATGAACTTTAAGGCCTTACCCAGGAATTTTGTAGTGCCATCAGCATGGACAATTGCAAATGTTGCTGGTCTGCTAATTACATGCTTATCCTCCACTACAATAGATTGAATTTGTTTATTTGTATTCCAATTCCATGAAAATATTCAGTCCCTCCCCACCAAATCAAAGTAAGAACGAAATACACAAAAACCCTCGACTCAAATAGAACCACCAAATATTTCCGTCAGAAGCATAAATCCCCAGCCTAGGCGCGTGAGCGCGTCCACGTGTGTCGTGCAGGTTTTGGATGACTCTGCCGCTCTCAGGTGTAGGATGCCGCTGCCGCTTCTAGAACATGAACCACCTCTCGTACACGACCATCTCCAAACAACCCATGTCATGGTAGGGCAGCGCGTCGCCATCGGTGGCCACCAAGATGTGGAGGAGTTATTCACTAAGACCGTGTGAATGGGAGGGAGAGGGAGAGTGGGAGATGATACGAACCAGTGCGGCGCTGGCACAACTTAAGGGAGAGGGGTGTTCGTTGCAGCGAGGGACGACCTCCGTTACAGCGAGGGACGGGCGTGCTGATACGAGTGACGTGGCTTCGGCGAGTGGAGGCCTAGAGGTTTGGGGGATGAGAGCCGCGACGGTGGCGGCGACGAGGAGCCCGAAGTCTGAAGCCGGGAGGGTTGGGAAGGGAACAGGAACGGGAACGCTCAAAACTCAAAAGTGAATTCGGGTCCATTTTACTTAGGGTCCGTTCGGTTAGTTTGCAATGCATCTGAAACTGTTCCAGTTTATCAAAAACTATATAAATTAGTGAATAGTTTTGAGAGGGAATTATTTCGGCCCATCGTTCTGAAAGAAGCAAACAGTCCCTTAGTAATGTTGTGTGACACATTAATGACCAGGACACAAGATGGGTCTATTTTACCCTATAATCAAATTGCAGAGATAAGTTTTACATCTTATATCATATATGTCATCAAGCTAAGTCAAATTTATTATTTACTATATTTTTATAATACATCTTATCAGAACTATAATACGATGGTTTCATATTTATAAGTGTCTAGTATACTAACTAATATCTAAGACAGTTCTTATTATCGGGTACGTAATTAGGGGTACCCCCAACACTCCTAAACACGGCTCGAAAACACCTTTAGAACAAACCATAAAGGCTTACAGTTCGGGTCAAAGTCAAAGCTTCGTCTACCAAGGGACGCGATCTCGCCTCGCCCGAGCCCGACCTCGGGCGGAACAATGGTCCCGGACGAGTTCACGTCTCGCCCGAGGGTCTCCTCAGGCAGAGAGCGCACCCTCAGCTCAGCCAAAGGCAAGCCTTGTCGTGCAAGCGACCTTGGCCAAATCGCCTTACCAGCCGACCGTATTGCATGCGCATTTAATGCTGGGTCGA
Source organism: Zea luxurians (assembly GCA_029449295.1). Classification (NCBI taxonomy): domain Eukaryota; kingdom Viridiplantae; phylum Streptophyta; class Magnoliopsida; order Poales; family Poaceae; genus Zea; species Zea luxurians. The sequence continues at coordinate 4,837,311 of JAOPSE010000121.1, read as the reverse complement.
AGTGACACCTTATCCTGACAAGCGCGCCTCAGTCGGCAAGGTCGAAGTGACCGCAGTCACTTTGCCCTTTCACTGACCGATCTGACAGGAAAACAGCGCCGCCTGCCCCGCTCCGGCTACTGTGCCAACCACCTGGGCGAAACCGATAACAGTCAAGTTCAGCCTCGAGCGCAACAAGAAGCTCCGCCTCGCCCGACCCTAGGGCTCGGCCTCGGGAGGAGATCTCCGCCTCGCCCGACCCTAGGGCTCGGTCTCGGCCTCGGCCTCAGAGGAGCCGCCGCCTCTCCCGACCTCAGGCTCAGATCGACCGCGCCACAAGGGATACATCATCACCCTACTCCTGGCTAGCTCAGGCTACGAAGGAACAAGACCGGCGTCCCATCAAGCTTACCTCGGTAACAGGCAATGATGGTTCCCCGCATGCGTCCATGACGTCGGTGGCTCTCAAGCCCCCTACGGAAGCAAGGAGACATCAGCAGGATCCATGCAGTGCCAATAGCTGTACTGCTACAGGGCTCAAGGCACTTCTCCGACGGCCACGATACTACCTCTATAGGGCTCGAGACGCTCTCCCGACGGCCACGTTATTATCTGTACAGGGCTCAGGGCACTTCCCTGCCAGCCATGTTAGCTCCCAGCTACACCCCCATTGTACAATTGGGCATCTCCTTATGTCTATAAAAGGGGGTGTCCAGGACCCCACGAGGGGAGGGGGAGGAAAAAAGGAGGAACGAACGTACGAGCGTACGAATACACGAACGCACGACAAATGGACGGGAGAGGACGAGCAAGGCCAGACCCTCTCTCTCTTTCTCTCCCTCTCGCCCACTCGTACTCGCCCTCTCGCTCTCGCCTTCTCGCAACGCTTGTAACCCCTACTATGAGCACCCTGGTGCAGGATAATACAAGGCTCATCCCCCCCCCCTTGTGTTCCATCTCGCACCAACCCATCTGGGCAGGGACATGCAGTGACAAATTTACTCGTCGGTCCAGGGACCCCCTGGGTCCGAAATCCCGACAGTTGGCGCGCCAGGTAGGGGCCTGCTGCGTGTTAACGAACACTTTCCCGTTGAGTTCCAGATGGGTAGACCTCAGCAACCTCTTCAGCCCGGGACGGTGCTCTGCTTCAGGAGTCTCGAGTTCATGTCCCTCGACGGCAGCTACGACATGGTACTGCTTCCTCCGCAGCACGACGACAACGACAGTCAACGGCTCGCCCGACGGAGGCGACCTCCACGACGACATCTCCCCGCGGTGGAAGAGGAACACCCAGGTCGTCCTCGCCACCCTCCTCGCCGGAGGAGACGGAGACGGGGCAACCATGGCCATGCAGAAGGCAGCATCTTATCGGCTGTCGAACCGGAGCGAGTCGACAACACTGGCACTCCTCCGGGGGACATCTCGGGTGTTGTCCTCGCACCTGAGACAACGACGAGCGTCGCTTCCTCTCAACGTGCCAGCCCCAAGCGGACTGATGACGCCAGCACCCTCGCAAAGGACCTGCTGGGCCTTAGCCTTGTACCTGAGATGACCGACACGACTTCACCACCGTCCATCGACTAAGAGGTATCGTCCGTATTCCACCCTGTTCCCTTTCGATTTAGTTTCGATCCACCTAGCGACCCCGCTTTGGTGAGCGCTTTCGCAAGGGCGTATCCAGACCTTCTGGAGTACCACATGTGGTCAACCTGGGACCGACTGACAGCCGTCTCAACCTCCGGACCGGCGGGTTCCGAGGAAGAGGACGACCTTGACTTCGGTTGGGATTTCTCTGGCCTCGGTGATCCCGGTGCCATGCGGGACTTCATGTCCGCATGTGACCACTGCCTCTCCGGTTGCTCTGACGATGGCCACGGCCTTGACGACAAGGGTTATGGCCCAAGTCGCGAATGTTTCCACGTCGACCAGGGAGATCACGATGAAGGCAACCACCTCGGTATGCCGGAGGTTGACGATCCCCCTGGGCCCCCATCTTGCGTTGACATCCCGCGGGAGCTAGCTGTGGTCCCAGTCCCTACGGGGGGTCGGGACACACAGCTCGAGCAAATCCACGAGATGCAGGCCAAGGTTGACGAGGAAGCAGGGTGACTTGTGCAGCTCCGACAGAACATCGAGCAGGAGTGGGCAGGCCGAACACTCGCTGGAGGAGCCTGTCTCGGGCCCAGGACGTCTAGCGCCGTATCGTTGACAATGCCAGGGTAGCGCTGCCCCCGGCCGTCAGTGGGTCTGGCCAGGACCTAGCTGCGGCGGCGATGCTACTTCGAACTATGCCGGAGCCATCCACCACCGAGGGACGACGTATCCAGGGCGAACTCAAGGATCTCCTGGAAGGTGCCGCAGTTCGACGAGCCGAGAGCTCTGCCTCCCGAAGGCGAGCTGACCCCTTGGAGCATCACGCGGCGTCCTCCTGACACATGCGGGAGGCCTCGGTCCATCCCGAGCGCACGCGAGACGACGCACCCGCCGCCTGGGATCGCCTCGACAACGAGCATCACCAACGTGACCATCGAGCCCGCCTCAAGGAGAAGGTGCGTCGGAGCTACCACCCTAGGCGCGGGGGACGCTGCGACAGTGAGGAGGATCGGAGTCCCTCGTCCGAGCCACCTGGTCCGCAAGTCTTCAGCCGGGCCATACGACGAGCGCGGTTCCTCGCCCGGTTCCGAGCCCTGACTACCATCACCAAGTACTCGGGAGAGACGAGGCCGGAGTTGTGGCTCGCGGATTACCGGCTGGCATGCCAGTTGGAAGGGGCAGACGGTGACAACCTCATCATCTGCAATCTTCCCCTTTTCCTCTCCGACGCCGCCCGGGCCTGGCTGGAGCATCTGCCTCCTGCGCAGATCTCCGACTGGGACGACCTGGTCAAGGCTTTCGCGGGAAATTTCCAAGGCACGTACGTGTGCCCTGGGAACTCATGGGATCTTTGAAGCTGCAGCCAGCAGCCAGGGGAATCCCTCCGAGAGTACATCCGGCGGTTTTTGAAGCAGCGCACCGAGCTGCCTAACTTCACTGACTCAGACGTCATCGGAGCTTTCCTCGCCGTCACCACATGCCGAGACCTGGTGAGCAAACTGGGGCACAAGACTCCCACCAAGGCAAGCGAATTGATGGACGTCGCCACCAAATTCGCCTCGAGCCAGGAGGCGGTCGAAGTCATCTTCCGAAAAGACAAGCAGCCTCAGGGGGAGCCGAAGGAAGATGCCCCCAAGGCGTCCGCCCAGCATGGCACAAAGAAGAAGGCCAAGAAGAAGGCCCAAGTGAAGCGCAACGCCGTTGACATGAATCTTGTCGCTACCGCCGAGCACAGGAACCCTCGGAAGCCTCCTGGAGGGGCTGGCGCGTTTGACAAGATGCTCAAGGAGCCGTGCCCCTATCACCATGGTCCCGTCAAGCACACCCTTGAAGAATGTGTCATTCTCCGGTGCTACTTCCATAAGGTCGGGCCCCCGGCGGAAGATGGCAAGGGCCAAGGCAACAACAAGAAGGAGGGCGACAAGGAAGAAGAGTTCCCGGAGATCCACAACTGCTTCATGATCTACGGCGGGCAGGTGGCGAACGCCTCAGCTCGGCACCGCAAGCAAGAGCGCCGGGAGGTCTGCTTGGTAAAGGTGGCAACGCCAGTCTACCTAGACTGGTCCGACAAGCCTATCACCTTCGACCGAGGCGACCACCCCGACTTTGTGCCGAGCCCAGGGAGGTACCCACTCGTCGTCAATCCGATCATCGACAACGTTAGACTCTCCAAGGTCCTCATGGACGGAGGCAGCAGCCTCAACATCATCTACGCCGAGACCCTGGAACTCTTGGGGGTGGATCGGTCTGAGGTCCGGGCCGGTGCGGCACCTTTCCACGGAATCGCACCCGAAAAGCGTATCCTGCCCCTCGGGCAGATTGACTTGCCCGTCTGCTTCAGAACTCCCTCCAACTTCCGAAAGGAAACCCTCACCTTCGAGGTGGTCGGATTCTGAGGGACCTACCACACGGTGTTGGGGAGACCGTGCTATGCCAAGTTCATGGCCGTCCCCAACTACACCTACCTCAAGCTCAAGATGCTAGGCCCCAATGGGATCATCACCGTCGAATCCACGTACCGCCACACGTACGAATGCGACGTGGAATGCATGGAGTACGTTGACGCCCTCACCGAGTCCGAGGCCCTCATCGCCGACCTAGAACGCCTTTCCAAGGAGGTGCCCGAAGCAAAGCGGCACGCCGACAACTTCGAACCAGTCGAGGCGGTTAAGTCCGTCTCTCTCGACCCTAGCGACGACGCCAGCAAGAAAGTCAGGGTCGGCTCCGAGCTCGACCCCAAATAGGAAGCAGTGCTCATCGACTTTCTCCACGCAAACGCCGAAGTTTTTGCGTGGAGTCCCTTGGACATGCTAGGCATACCAAGGGATGTCGCCGAGCACTCACTGGACATCAGAGCTGGAGCCCGACCCGTGAAGCAGTCCCTGCGCCGTTTTGATGAAGAAAAGCGCAGGGCCATAGGCAAGGAGGTCCACAAGCTACTGGCTGCAGGGTTCATCAAAGAGGTATTCCATCCCGAATGGTTAGCTAACCCTGTGCTTGTAAAGAAAAAGGATGGGAAATGGAGGATGTGCGTAGACTACACTGGTCTAAACAAAGCATGTCCGAAAGTTCCCTACCCTCTACCTCGCATCGATCAAATTGTGGACCATAAAAGTCGGGAAAGTCCTTGATCGTCCTCTCGCTCCGTGCAGAGGCTCGGGGGCTGCTCTCGCACCCAGCTATGGCCAAACTGTTGACAGCGTCAACCAACCAGCGTGATAACTTGGAACCTGACCATGCACCCGGGCTACGGCCAGGCCGCATGAGGGAACGATCAGACCGGCCGAGGCACCACGAAAGGCATTCAGACCTCAGAGGAGTCAAACCACTCCTCCGAGGCCTCGGGGGCTACACCCGGCGGGTGCGCTCGCGCGCACCCACCAGAACAAAGCGAAACCGAGAAAGGCCGGTCCCCTCAACGAAAATGCAGCAAAAGCCTCCAAGCGAGTACCAACACTCCCTTCGAGGCTCGGGGGCTACTGTCGGGTACCATAATTAGGGGTACCCCCAATGCTCCTAATCACGGCTGGTAAACACCCTCAGACCAACTGACGGGCGCGGTTCAAGTCAAGACTTCGTCTACCCAAGGGACGTGACCTCACCCGAGCCTAGCCTCGGGCTGGAGCAGTACCCCTAGACGAGTTCACGCCTCGCCCATGGGGCACCTCAGGCAGCAGGCACCCCCTCAGCTCTCCCGAAGCCCAGCTCGGGCAGGCTTCGTTGTGAAGCAACCTTGGTCGGACCGCCTCACCAACCGACCGCTTCCCAGGCACATTCAATGCAGGGGACGCCTGACGCCATATCCTGACACACGCGCCTCAGTCGGCCAGGCCGAAGTGACCGCAGTCACTTCGCCCCTCTCTTTTACTGTCTGATATGACAGGAAAACAGTACCGCCCGCCCCGCTCCGACTGTCGTGCCAACCACCTAGGCGAAGACTTACAACAAGTCACGATCAACCACCGAGTTCGGCCTCGGGCGCAACAGGATGCTCCGCCTCACCCAACCTCAGGCTCCAGCTTCGGGAGGAGGTCTCCGCCTCGCCCGACCCCCGGACTCGGCCTTGACCTTGGCCTCGGGAGGAATCGCGTCCTCGCCCGACCCTGGCCTTGGCCTCAAGAGAAGTCTCTGCCTCGCCTGACCCTGGCCTCGGCCTCAAGAGAAGTCTCCGCCTCGCCCGATCTTGGGCTCGGACCGACCGCTCCAATAGGGGATACATCATTACCCTATCCCTAGCCAGCTCAGGCTACAAGGAACAAGACCGGCGTCCCATCTGGCTTACCCCGGCAACGGGTAATGATGGTGCCCCGCGTGCAACCATGACGTCGACGGCTCTCAACCCCTTACGGCAGCAAGGAGACGTCAGCAGGATCCTTGCCACGCTGGCAGCTGTGCTTCTACAGGGCTCAGGCGCTTCTCCGACAGCCACGCTATCACGTGTACAGGGCTCAAGCTCTCCCCCGACAGCCACGTTGGCATGTACACAAGGCTTAGGCATTTCTCTGCCGAACACGTTAGCGCATAGCTACACCCCCCATTGTACGTCTGGGCCCTCTCCTTACGTCTATAAAAGGGAGGTCCAGGGCCATCCTGGAGGGGGGTTCGCGCGAGGGAAGGAGCGGACGAATAGGCTCTCTCTCCCTCTCGCGACGTGCTTGTAACCGCTACTACGAGCGGCACCCCTGGTGCAGGATAATACAAGGCTTGTCCCACCTCTTGTGTTCCATCCCGCGCCAACCCATCTGGGCAGGGGCACGCAGCGACAATCTCACTCGTCGGTCCAGGGACCCCCCGGGTCCAAAACACCTACAGTATCTCATTCATATGGATTGTAATCTTTGTTTTCTAAATAGCTACTCTTGATGCAGTTTAAAATTCCCTTATCGTTAAATCTAAAAGTGCATAAGAATCCTTTTTGTTGATATTCATCACATACATATGCACTAACATGGATATTATTTTAAATTGTAAAAGGTACAATTAGTGATCCATACTCTCTAAATTTTGGAAACCCATATTTTGATATCTTAGAAATCTACTTCAAGCAGTGTCCATATGCTTCACATTGAATTGGATCACTAAGTTGTAAATTCCATGCATAACTTGTCTTTATGATATGAATGCTTGTGGGACTAACCTTGATAAGCTAGGTCCACCCAAGGTCAAGCTAGGTTCATCATCAAGAAGGCAACACAATGATGTATCAAGAAAAGGAGAAAAGGCTCCTATTCTTAACTCTTGTTCTTATCTGTGTGATTAAATATTGACTTGAAACCATGTAACATGGTTGTCAAGTATATGTGGGTGTCTACACAAAGAGAAAGGCCACAATAAGGATTGTGTGAGTACTCAAGGCTCTAACTACTAATCTCATCGGACCCAATTCAAATTGGGTACCGAGATATGAAGCTTAAACTTGTTTTGTAGGATCACTCCTTCAATGGATCAAGTTGGGTGTTCGATAATGAATGTATAAATCATATTTGGAGATAGTAGCAAGGGTAGTAACAACTAAATCTCAAGTGCATATTATTTTCAAATCTTATCTCTTTTGTGACTTGTGTAGCCACTAAGGAAGAAGAAGCACTTGAGGATACACATCAGTTGTTGATTATGAAATAAAGGTCCAATTGGAAGACGAATGAATATTATCATATGGTGAACAATCCAAAATTATGTGACATACTCTCTCTAGTTAATTTGGATTTGATTCTTCTATATTAGACACTCACCATAATATGGATTTAGTCAGCCCTTTAGACTTCATTGAATAACCATGCATATTATCCATGTCATTCAAAATATATTGTGCATGAGGGCTCAAGGGAAATTTAGTCCATATTATGAGGTTTCTTTATTTTAGCAAACTCACCTGCCTTCCACATATAAAGGGTTTCTAAATAAGGAACTAGTGCTTGTGCTACTAATGCCATCTCTTGTGTTAGTTTATCCATAGAAAATCTATGTTAAGAGATGGTGCTGATTATTAAATTGGATAAATCACAAGCTTAAAGGATACTATTCATCTAAAGTAAGATGAAGTTGATAAGAGGCCAAGGTATGAAAACTTCCTCTCCTTTAGTTGTTTTAATATTTTATCCTTAGTGGAATGAATCATAGTATATGTTAAATTCCTTGCAATATAAAATGTTAAATAGTGCATATAACTTTGACATCAACCATATGTGTGCACTAATTTAAAGGAATTTAATCTATCCTTATGGGTTTCAAGAATGATGATTCATTTGTCATTGACATATAAGGATCATCATTTGTGAAACCTTCCCTTGTGTTTTAATGCTCTCTTTTCTAAGTGTTTTAACAAGGTCCTTCCAAGTGCTTTCAAGATGGACTCAAAATCTACAAATATAAGAGTCTTGGTTCTTTCAATCATTGAGTTTCATTTGGTCTCATATCAAGTATGATCGAATCAAGCAAAGATGAATGAAGTTCAAGATCACTTGGTTGGATGAAATCACAAATAAAAGAGATCACAGTGAATCAAGAAGGAAGTTGAACTATCTTGTAAACCAAATAATGAAGAAGTAGTGACATAATCATATAATATCCTTCATTATGAGGTTTGATGTTTATATTTGCATGATTTACCCTTCAGGATTTCAATTGATATACTTTCAGTTCTTAAACTTTCAATTGGTTTAGTTTTCATCATCTATGTCAAACATGTTATGTTCAACAAAGATATAGTGCAAATATCTTCTTTAACCTCATATTATTGATGTGCATAAGTGTACTTTGTGTACTCTTGCATGCACAAATTGAGAGAGAGTTTGGCCTATATCTTGTGAGACTAATGATCTCTTTCAAGTTCATGTTGTGTAGTCTCACACCTTGGAGAACATCAAATGAGGATGAATGGTTCCATAGCAATGAAAATGAGTTTCTCTTGATCGTTTGAAGAGGATAAGTTTCTCTTTGAAATGTCAAGCCTATCAAAAGCTAAGATGGAAATTCATGATTATAATGGAGACCATGTGGCGTAGAACAAAGGTGTGTCACTCCATGAACTATTGTATTGCATTTTGGTATCTAGGCTCTTACATGCTAGTGTATGCATGTATATGCAATATCTTAAGTCACATCATAAGGTTGCACTTGTGGTGACGATTAAAGAATCTCTAGATATTTGATTAATACCTCTTATGGTGATGTCATAAGTTAGTCTTAAGTCATCTTAGTGAGGTATAAGTCAAACATGCTAACTTCTCAAGAATCTTGGCTTAAAATGTTGCATATCATGTCTATTAGTATACTTTTTAGTATACCGAAAATTCCTTAAATTTTCATGGGTATCAAAGATTCTTTGCTCCAATAAATGTATCTTTTATATATTTCATAAGAGAATGAGTTTCTCCTGTATATGCTACTCCAACGTCATCTAAAATTGGTACATATGTATCACATCCTTTCGGATTGCAAATGTCTAAAGTAGCATATAAATTCTCCTGTCTAGGACTTAATTGATTAAATAGTGCACATGTTCCTTATGTTGCATGATTATATATGTGTGTGCAATAAAACTTGAGAAGAACTTAGTGTAATATGCAATTAGTGATCTATTTATCTATCAAATTTTATCAATTAGTGTTTTTTTCAATTGGTATCTTCTTACATGATCACTAGTTGTATAATCCATACTTGTGCAATTTCATGTTGCCTCTTGTTATGATAAGAAAATGCTAGGTGACATCTAGACTCTAGGTATCAAGATTTATCTTTCAATTAGTATGACAATATTCATTTGATATCTGGGACCTATATCACAATTATGCCAACAAGAGCTTGCAAATGAATTCTAAATCCAACACAAGTCTGGAAACCCCTTGAAAAGGTAAAACGCAAAGGTACATCACTTCATGTCACTTCTCCATTACCTTTGTACCATCTAAGGACCCTTTTCATAATAGTGTGTTCCCATCTTGCTTAACCATAATTTCTACCCTTTGTATTCTTTGTATCTTTTTTGGAGATTTATGACAAAGGGGGAGAAATTTTGCATTAAAGCTTACCTTTAGTCTTATGTAACTAAGTGTTAGAAGACTTTAAAAAGGGGAGAAATAATTAACAAAAGGGGAGTCATAAGAAAAACATAAGATGTAGAAAATTGATGAGTGCATACTATGTCATGAGCATCACGTTTATTTTATGACATACTGCACCCCATGAATAGTATGATATAAGTTGTCTCCATACTTTGACCCAAATATGTGCTTTTGGCATTTGAGTACAAAAGTGTTATTTTCTAAAATGCACATATTTAGGGGGAGGAAACTATATCATAGGATTCAAAATCTTATTTTTCAAATCTTATGTAAGCTTTAAATGTGTTGTCATCAATCACCAAAAAGGGGGAGATTGAAAGTGCATTCATCCCTTTTATGAGTTTTGGTGATTTGGATAACAACACATTTAAAGCTCTAATGATTTTGCTAAGTGTTGAACAGGAAATTCAGTATGATGAACATACTTGAATAGTGAACAAAGGTTTAACACGAGCTTAAATAACCAATGAGACAATGCAAATGGATATAATATGATCTCTATATTGGTTTGAATATATGGACAAGACCTGGGAAATCACTACATACATATGATCACAATAGAGGATGAAGTGATCAAGAGGATTGGTCAAGCCAAAGTGAATAAGATATGAGGAATCGTGAATTGGCTTGACCATATTACTATCAGTCCATATATGCTTCTATGAGAATCAAACTAGAGCTTGATTGATCTTAACAGTTATATCTAGAAGACATTCAAGCAAGGTTCACAATATTGAAGAAATGATTCTCCTAATGGATGCTCAATATGATGTGACTCAATAATGGCTTGATAGGGTGAAGATAGCAAGGAAAGGGCTTCGAGGAACTAAGTGAAGGTGAAGGCCAAGCGATGGCTTGTGGACCGAGGTACCATGGCTAAGGTGAAGAAGAGAGTACTTGCACTAAGTCGATGAACTAATCAGCTATGAAGCGTTATAACATGTTGATGCATTAGTAAGGTGAATTGAAGCCATGATTTGAACACATATGTGGTGATATGGTACAAGTCACAGGGTTTGATTTGTGTTTGCTTCAAAAGGTGAGACAAAGATGTTTGTGATCCTTATGAAGCAACGCCATGGAGAAATCACACATGAGACGCCAATTACTCAAGGAGTTTACTTAATTATATTTTATTTAACTTGAGTATAGAAATCGTCGTACTATAAAGGGGGATCCAAAAAGAAGGTTAGTGTTTGCCAAAGCTCAAGCCTCTATATTCAAAAGCTATTTTTTGAAAACCAAAAATCTCTTTAAAATTCTATGGTTGACCGTGGTTAGGTTTGAGAAACCTAGAGTGTTCTTGTTGAAAAGAAGCTGAGCTTCTTTAGCTGTAGCTGAGCTTTTTAGCTGAATTGAACTTCAGTTGAGTTGAGCTTCTTCACCTGCAGCTGAGCTTTTCAACTGAGCTGAACTTCAGCTGAGTTGAACTTTCTCAACTCCAGCTGAACTTCAACTTCAACCAGAGTCCAGGCAGGTTCAACCGGGGTCCAGGGCAAGTACAACTGTGGTCCAGAGAGGTTCAACCGGGGTCCAGGAAAAGTTTAGCTGGGGTTTTTTCTCGGACCTCACTGGTCAAAATCGGTTGAACCGGCCCTAGGGGAGGTTCAACCGGTGTCAGGGTCACCTAACCGGTCTGACCTCCTGACTAGCAGACTAACTGCCAGTCTGACCCCCAGGCGGTTGAACCAGCCCTAGGGGCGGTTCAACTGGTGTTAGGACCTGTTTTTGCAGTTTGACCTGCAGTCTGCCAGTCTACCCCAGGTGGTTGAACTGGTCCTAGGGGCGGTTCAACTGGTCCTCCACAGCCAAAATCAGTCCAACGGCTACTTTTGAGCTCCACCTATATAAACTCACTCCTACCTCTCTCCCCACACAAGTGAGCACGACCCAAACTCCATTTCTAACTTGAAGAACACCTCCCACTCTCTCTCACACATCTCTTGCCTCTCCCATTTCAAATCTTTGGAGAGAAATCTTTGAGTGAGTTTGAGAGCTGCGGTTTTTGTGCTTCATCTCCAAATCTCTCTTGCTCTTCTCCATTCGAGCTTTGGTTCTACATCGAGTTCTTTGTGGATTCATTACTCTTGGAGCTTCTAGCTCCTAGACAACTAGGTGTCACTTTTGAGTCTCCAAATCTTGTGGAAGACCACAAGAAAGTTTGTTTTACCCGCTCGTTTGAGCAAAGATTAGTGTGTGGGCTTGACCTTTGTGGTCGACAAAGGGAGGATTAGAGTTGAAAGAGACCCGGCTCTTTGTGGGCACCTCAACGAGGAAGTAGGGCACCTTGGTGGTGTGACCGAACCTCGGGATAAATCTTGTGTCTCTTGTGTTCTTGTTCATTTTGTTTGTTTGTGTCCTTCGTTCTCTCACTTTTCTGTGGAAGATATGTTCATATCTTTTGGCGTGTGGATCTTGAGAAGTGCCCTTCTCAGATCTACTTATTTGAACCCTGTGGATTATCTAGGACATCTCATTTCTAAAGATAACTGGGTGAATTTCGAGATCAATTCAGGTTTATATCTCATCATTTAGTTGAGCTCGTGCAAATCAGTTGAACCGGTTTTAACACCGGTTGAATTGGTTTTACCCAGTTTGTTTCTAGTTTTTTGTTGAAAAAGTTTTAACTTGCCTATTCACCCCCCTCTAGGCAACTTTCAGTAACTTTTTGCAATTTTGGGTCGAAACTAGTGTATTTTATGAATTTAATTATATTTTCATGATTTTATGCAGAAAGAAATTAATAATGCACAAATAGCCTCACAAATTCATGAAATTATACAAAGGTACAACATATGGCCACATATAGTGATAAAAATAATAGGACCATAAAATCCACAAGATATCAATATTTCTTCTATTTTATTTTCACTTATTGCATGAGTTACATGTGAAACCATTCTAAGTATACAAGTTTTAACATAATCAATACTTTACTTTACCATTTTTATGTGGGAACTTGAGATTATCTTCTTATAAAATGTTTATTAGTCTTGATAATTTACTTGCAATTTCGTGGTCGAACAAGAATATTTTAAGATAACCAATTAATGCGTATCTGTATCTGTCACTTATCCATATTCGTCACTTATCCATATCCGTATCCGTCACTTATCCGCCCAAATAATGTCCGTATCCGTCACTTATCCGCCGAGATAAATATCCGGTCCTTGTATCCATATCCGTCCCGTTTCTAACTATTCGTAGTTGATCCCGAATCCGTTTTAAATATATTAGGGTAGGATACAAGATGAGCTACTATCCATCCATATCTGCCCGTTTTCACCCCTACCCCCAGCCACTGGAGTGGAGCAGTCGTCCGTCTCTTCCCCTTCTTCACTGATGTCGTGCCTTCTCTTCCCACCTCCGGCTGTTTCTAGCCATCAATGGCTGACGTCCCATTTCGGCTTTGCCATTTTCCTTCCCACTGCCATCAATGGTGGCAGTTTCTTCTCCCCCATTATTCTCTTCCCAGCACCTAGTTGCTCGCTCTCGCCCCTATAAAACGCGAGCTCGCGCCCCGAGCAGCCATCCCTTACCTCTTCATTCCACCCTTCATGCCACGGCTTGCAACCCTCATGGCGCAACTGCGCCGCATCAGTCCACTGATCACCAGAGTCTCCAAGCCGCTTCGGATGTCGGCGTGTGGATCCCCGGGACCCTGTCGACTTGCTATGATGTGTTGTCCGCCGCTGAGGAACCATACATGTTCACCCTACTGCATCACACTCTGCGCGCAAGCTGCTGTTGCGCCGCTTGCTAGGAGCCTGACACGCCACTGTCCAGGTTATGCCGGTGTCTTGCGCCACACAGGGGCCCACGCCGTCGTCATGTTGCACCTTGCTGATTTCCTATGCCCGTGCTGACGTGGTTCTAGCTCGCCGGAACTCTATGCGCTGTGCCCTTCCCTCGGCCACTGCTCCACCGTTCCTTTCTTTGTCTGTAGATGAAGCAATAATTTTAGGTTAGCCCCCTATTGTATAGGGTTATTTTTGAGCTAGCAAGTGCAAGTTCTATTTCAATTTAGAATGCGTATTTGACGTATGAATTAATCAAATTTTTTGGTTTGATATCTTCATACCAGTAAGCTAATTATATTTATTTAGTGTTTATGACAATCTATATATTTTATAATTTAATTTGAATAACTATCATAATTATTTACTCATATCCTTCCTAATAGTGGATCCCTAGCCATTCACCTAGGTAGTGAATATGGGACTCGCAATCCCAGGCTAGAGGGGATACATGGCTTGTGGGTAAAGTTGTACCACCTCTGCAGAGTGTAAAATTGATATATTAGCCGTGCTCACGGTTAAGAGCAACCTGGACCCTCATATGATAATCAAACTCAAGGATGGATATTAAATCATGATCTTTTGGGATAATGTGGTTTGCTTAAGTGTTTTCACTTAAGTGCTTTTGGATATAATTATTTATGCTCTTACTTCATTTTCGGATGGGATACACTTATACTTAGTAAGCAGGTGTTGATAATAAAATATTGACCAACTAAAATGCTAACCGCATTGAACCATAGCCTTACCTTGTTAACCTTGCATATTCCTCCCACTTGCTGAGCCCCCACCATAAGTGAGCTCACCCCTTGCTTAACTTTTGATTAGAAGGTGATGAGGAAGACTTTGGCGAGGATTTTGATGAGTTCTAAGTCTAGCGACGCTCCGGTCATCTTCCGGTGGGAGATTGCCCATGTTATTTTTGTTGTACTTTGATTATGGTACTATTTAAGTCTCTTAAGTCCGGATTATGTAATAAAGTTATTATACTCTTTTTACGCCTTTATTGCATTCTCTTTTGATATATTACACTTATGACATCAACATGTGTGGAAAATGGATCCTAGCACACATATGCTATGCATTCGGTTTTGCCCCTAAATCCGGATGTGATAGAAGTGGTATAAGAGCTATGCTGACCCTAGGTCGCTAGACTAGTTAGAAATAGAAAGCCCAGTCAGTCTTTCAAAACATGGTCTATTTTCCTCCATAAAAAACCTTACTTTATCTCAAAACTCAACTCCTTTATATTCAACTCTTCTAGTCTGATTTTTTCTCATCTATCGGAAGGCTGCTATCAGAAGAACTACTCACAGAAGTATCGCCTATGTTGCTCAAGATTGGCCAACACCTTCTACCCCACCCTTGGATGATGAAGAAGAAATGACTTTCTTTGCCTTATCCCCATTCTTTTGGAAGGCTTCGTTATGGAACCCCTGAGTCCATTACATACTCCTTTAGGTTGATATGATAGTTTATTGAAATAAGCTAGACGCGATAGAAAATAAAACGGTGTTATACTATAATAATAACAATGTGATGGTGATGTTTGAGAAATGCTTGATTTGGATTTTTGATTGAGTGAAATGATCTTGTGGAATGATGGCCACAAGAACATTTATAACTAAATAAAAAATTAACTTGCATTCAAAAGCTAACCTCCCTAAAATATATATCAAGTCTTCTCTTATCTAAAAGGATTCACTCTCTAACCAACCAGATGGTAAATACCCACTCAGTTGCAGGATAGAATCAAGGTCAACACTTTGGTCAACAGTTGCCACCACCGCCACCTAACCTAACAATGGAATAGTTCATTGCTGAACAGATGTGGTTACTACAAGGTCTCACTGCTTCAGTACAACAACTCCAGTAGAACCAACAAAATCAACAGAACCAACACCAGAATGCACCCCAAGCCAGGGACAAGCACAGGGAGTTCATGAGCCACCACCCTCCAACCTTATCTCACTCGGTTGATCCCTTGAATGTCGATGACTGGCTTAAGGTAATAAGCAAGAAGTTGGATATCACTCACCGCACTGATAAGGAAAGAGTCTTGTATGCTTCTGGAAGACTTGAGGGAGCTGCATCTGATTGGTGGGATGCATACACCGCAGCACACATAGATGCAAATTCTATCACCTGGCAGGAATTTCAGGATAACTTCCATGCTCATCACATTCCATCAGGAATAATGAAGCTAAAGAAGAAGGATTTTTTATCGCTTACCCATGGAAACATGTCTGTTAGCGAGTATCGTGACCGCTTTACTCAACTTTCACGCTATGCACTAGAGGAAGTAGATACCGATGAAAAGCACCAAGAGAGTTTCTTAGAAAGGTTGATTTGACCTCTGAATTATCAGCTGCAGAGTCACACATTCCCCAACTTTCACTCTTTTGAATAAGGCAATTGGTCTAGAAAGCAAGAGAAAAGAACTGACTAACCACAAAAGGAAATTTCAATGTCAGGGACAGTCAAGTAGAAATACCCGCTACCGCAAAAATTACCAAGGTTCCTAGTTTTGCTCTGCAAGTTAGGGAGGAAATTATCAACATCAGGTTCAACACTCAGTGCAGCAAGGCCAGAGGAGTAATCAACAACAAAGTCAGAGAAATAATCAACAACAAGGACAAAGGTTTAGTGGATATCCTCAGAACCACCAGGGTAACACTATGAACACACCAACCGAGAACAATAACCAGATTGCCCCAGTGCAGCCCAATGGGTGTTTTAAATGTGGCAAATTTTGTCATTATAGCAACAATTGCCCAAATTGCAATCCTTAGACACCACAAAAGAGCAACAATCAGAGGTCTGGTTAGAACACAACGGTCCATAATAACACTCAAGGCAAGATCCAAAAGAATCCCAGTAGAGGCAGGGTTAATCATATAACTGCAGAATCAGCTCAAGATGCACAAAATGTAGCGCTCGGTATGTATCTTATCAACTTGATACTTGCTTCAGTTTTGTTTGATTCTGGAGCCTCACATTCATTCATAACTGAGATATTTGTGGAAAAATATAACATACCAAAATGCCTTATGAATAAAAAGTTATTAGTTACTTCACCCAGAGGTAAAATGCAAGCTACTCACTCATGCCCTCAAGTTAACGTTAAAATTATGGGAGTAGATTTCCTAGGTGATCTAGTTGTTCTAAGAACCAGTGGTATCGATGTGATTCTTGGATGTGATTGGTTGAAATGTTGTGATGGAGTGATACAATGTGCCAAAGGAACAATTTTGTTGACAAGTCCACAAGGAGAAAGAATCAAAGTTAGCACAGACATGTCAACAGATGCAGATGCAGAGGTAACGATGAATCAGATTGGGGAAAAGTCTTTAGAAAAGATCAAAGTGGTCTGTGACTACCTAGACGTATTCCTAGAGGAATTACCAGGTATGCCGCCTGACCGAGATATCGAGTTCTCTATTGAATTATTACCTGGAACCACACCTATATCAAAAAGACCCTATAGAATGGATGTCAAGGATTTAGGTGAACTTAAGAAACAAATAGAAGAACTATTAGAGAAAGGTTTTATCCGTCCGAGTTTGTCCCCTTGGGAGCTCCAGTTCTATTTGTGGATAAGAAAGATGGTTCAAGAAGAATGTGTGTTGATTATATGAGTTTGAATGAAGTAACTGTTAATAACAAATATCCCTACCTCGCATTGAAGTTGTTTGATCAGATAAGAGGCAATAAGATATTCTCAAAGATAGATTTCAGATCAGGTTACCACCAACTAAAGGTTCGAGCTGAAGATGTGCCAAAGACCGCCTTTACCACCAGATATGGGTTATATGAGTTTCTAGTCATGTCATTTGAACTGACTAATGCACCAGCATACTTTATGAACTTGATGAATTAAGTATTCATAGAATATCTTGACTAGTTCGTGGTAGTATTTATTGATGACATACTAGTATACTCCCAGAATAAAGAAAAACATGAAGATCATCTAAGGCTAGTTCTTCAAAAGCTTCGTGACAACCAGTTGTATGCAAAATTCTCGAAGTGTGATTTTTGGCTAAAGGAAGTTGCTTTCCTAGGACATATTATCACTGATGGTGGGATAAAGGTAGATCCAGAAAAGATAAGTGAAATATTAAATTGGAAACAACTGAAGGATGTGTCAAAGATCAGGAGTTTTCTTGTATTAGCAGGATATTATAGAAGATTTATTGAAGGCTTCTCCAAGTTAGTGAAACATCTTACTTCACTACTGGAGAAAGGTAAAGAGTTTAAATGTGATGAAGCTTGACAAAAATGCTTTGAGGAACTCAAGGAAAGGCTAACCACTGCACCAGTATTGGTTATGCCAGATATTCACAAAGGGTTTGATGTATACTGTGATGCCTCACATCTAGGTCTTGGATGCATGCTAATGCAAGAAGGAAAAGTGATGGCTTATGCTTCAAGGCAATTAAGAAAACATGAAAAGAACAACCCAACACATGATTTGAAGTTAGCTGCTGTAGTGCATGCTTTGAAGATTTGGAGGCATTACATGATTGGAAACAAGTGCAAAATCTTCACTGATCACAAAAGTTTAAAATACATATTTTCCCAAAAGGAACTAAATCTAAGGCAACAAAAATTACTTGATTTGATATAAGATTATGATTTGGATATTCAATATCATCCAGGAAAAGAAAATGTCGTGGCAGATGCTTTGAGCCGTAATGGTCAAGTGAACATGTTATTGCATATTTAATGCCGCAAGAGTTATTTGGGAAATGGAACGACTCAATTTTGGTGTTGTCAATCACACAAAAGAAACAATTATGGAAGTAGAATCAACCTTAGAGCAAGAGATTCGTAAAGGACAAGAAACTGATGAGAAGATTAAGGAAATTAAAAATCTAATTAGTTTGGGTAAAGCCCCAGATTTTACAGAAGATGAGCAAGGCACGGTTTGGTTCAAAAAGAGAATCTGTGTACTAGAAATCGAATGCTTGTGTCAGCTTATTTTGAGAGAAGCTCATGATTCGACATACTCTATACACCCTGGAAGTACTAAGATTTACTAGGATATAAAATAAAAGTATTGGTGGTATGGTTTGAAAAGAGATGTCGCTACTCATGTCGCATTATGTGATGTGTGTCAGCGAGTTAAGGCAGAACACTAAAGACCAGCAGGTTTGCTACAACCACTTAAAGTACCTGAATGGAAATGGGAAGAGATTGGTATGGATTTTATAGTCGGGCTACCCCGTACCCGTGATGGTTATGATTCCATATGGGTTATTGTGGACATGTTAACTAAGGTTGCACACTTCATACCCGTGAAGACCACATCTTTAGGAGCACAGTTAGCAGAATTGTACATGTCAATGATTGTTTGTCTACATAGAGTACCAAAGAAGATTGTATCAGATAGAGGAACTCAGTTTACCTCACGCTTTTGGAAATGATTGCATGAATTTATGGATAAAACTAAATTTTAGCTCAACTTATCATCCCCGGGCAAATGGCCAAATAGAAAGAACAAATCAGATATTAGAGGATATGTTAAGAGCATGTGCCTTAAAATATGGTAAAAGGTGGGATAAGAGTTTGCCCTATGCAGAGCTTTCTTATAATAATAGTTACCAAGCGAGTTTAAAGATGACACCTTTTAAAGCACTCTATGGAAGGAAATGTAGAACACCACTATATTGGAACCAAACTGGAGAAAATCAAGTGTTTGGTCAAAAAAATCTTCAGGATGCAGAAAAGCAAGTGCAGATTGTTAGAGAGAATCTGAAAATAGCACAGTCAAGGCAGAAAAGCTATGCTGACAACAGAAGAAGAGAATTAACCTTTGAAATTGGAGACTTGTGTATTTTAAAGTTTCACTAATGAGAGGAATGAAAATGTTTAAGGTTAAAAGCAAATTATCTCCTCGTTATATTGGTCCATTCAAGATCTTGGAAAGGAAAGGAGAAGTAGCATATCAGTTGGAACTACTCGATCGTTTATCTGACGTGCATGACGTATTCCACGTGTCACAACTCAAGAAATGCTTAAGAGTAACAGAGGAACAGTTACCTATGGAAGAACTTATTGTTAATGAGGACTTAACGTATTCTAAGTATCCAGTTAAAATTTTGGAAACATCACGCCGAATTACTCGAAGTAAAGTTATCAAAATGTGCAAGGTTCAGTAGAGTCATCACTCAGAAGATGAGACAACCTGGGAAAGGGAAGATGAACTTAGATCAGAATTCCCCCGGCAATTCTCAGAAGTTTTCTAATCTCGAGGACGAGATTATTTTTAGGGGTTAGGTTTTGTAGCATCTCAAATCCATCAATTAAAAACAATCTAATTTAATTCACTTTCATTAGGAAATTTGAATAATTAAAATAGTGATATAACTAAGTGTAACAAATTTTGTGAATGATTAAAATCTATCAAGTGATTGATGCATTCATCATTGGAGCACGATTTTTGTGTGTTCATGAAGTGCAAGGATTTTATTCTGTTTTATTCATTTGTTTATTCTTTTGTGAAGCTTAACTTATTAAATAATAATTTTTGTTGCTAAAATTTATTAATAAGATATTTTAAATTTATTATAATTTTTCAAAATATTTAAATATATTTAAGTTATATATACATATATATTTAAATATATCTATTTAGAAAAAGAAAAAAAAAAGAACGTTAGAACGCTCGTGCGTTCGGCCAGCAGGCCGTTCGGTCTTGGGCGGTTCAGCGGGGCCAGCTCCTCTCCCATCGGATGGCGCGTAGGCTCCATCTCAGCCTTTCGTCTTCTTCCCTTTTATCGCACAGCACGCACGGATACGACGCTCGAATCACCCGTCGTCGTCTGATTGAAGCTCGCACACTGCGCCGCCGCACAACTCCTCGCCTGCTCGGCCCCAGCCACCGCCACCGGAGTGGAGCAGTCGTCCGTCTCTTCCCCTTCTTCACTGAAGTTGTGCCTTCTCTTCCCTTCCCACCTCCGGCTGTTTCTAGCCATCAATGGCCGACGTCCCGTTTTGTCTTTGTTGTTTTCCTTTGCCACTGCCATCATTGGTGGCAGTTTCTTCTCCCCCCATTATTCTCTTCCCAGAATCTAGTTGCTCGCTCTCGCCCATACAAAACGCGAGCTCGCGCCCCCGAGCAGCCATCCCTTGCCTCTTCGTTCCACCCTTCACACCACAACTTGCAACCTGCACGGCGCAATTGCGCCGCCTCTGTCCACCGATCATCAGAGTCTCCAAGTCGCTTCGGACACCGGCACGTGGTTCCTCGGGACCCTGTCGCCCCCCCCCCCCCCCCCCCCAAAGGTACCTTGCTCTGGTGTGCTGTGCATCGTCAAGAAACTAGACCTGTTCACCCTGCTGCATCGCACTCTACACAAGAGCTGCTGCACCGCTGGCTAAGAGCCTGACACGCCACTGTCTAGGTTGTGTCGGTGTCCTGCGCCACGCCGTTGTCGTGCCGCGCCTTGCTGATTTCCTGTGCCGACGCTGTTCTAGCTCGCCGGAACTCCGTGCGCCGTGCCCTTCCCTCGGCTATTGCCCCACGGTTCCTTTCTTTGTCCAAGGTAGATGAAGCAATAATTTTATGTTAGCCCTACAGTATATAGTTATTTTTGAGCTAGCCAGTGCAAGTTGGATTTCAATTTAGAATGTGTATTTGACGTATTAATTAATCAATTTTTTTGCTTTAATATCTTCATACCATTAAGATAATTATATTTATTTATTGTTTGTGACAATCTACATATTTTATAATTTAATTCGAATTATAACTATCATAATTATTTACTCATTTCTTTCCTAATAAAAAAGGGTAAAGAAATAATAAAAGAAATGTAGAACGTACTTTTTAACTAGGAATAATATATGGATGGTTATCTTTTTACATAAACCTTGATTTAGATTTATAATCTAGTCTCATATATTTATATGCGAAAATGAATTGGTTAACCACATTAAGAAGATATAGTTTTCTAATAAATATTAAAATGACTTGATTAGATAATTAAAATAATAGACTGTAACACCCTAAAGTTCAATTTTGTGAAGACAAGGAAAAATTCTCAAAGGTTTTAAATCAAAACTCATTTCCTTAAAAATAATCATGATTTGGAAGTTCTACTCCCAAAATGAATATGTTAAAAAAAATATACTTATAATAAAAAGATCCTTAGATAAACTAAATTGCCTTTGGATTAGGATATATAAAAGAATTAGGATTAAACTATTTCTTAATATATATAGTCTACAATATAAACTTGATTTCCCTAGAAGTAATAAAGTATGGATTATTCTCTACTATATGATTGAAAGCTTGTCTAAAAGAACTAAAATAAATAAAGAAATATATAAAATATGTTTTTGCACAGATATGGTTTGCAAATGAACTAGTCACAAGCTTGAAATTAAATTTGAATTCAAAATTTAAAAAGAGAAGGGAAATAAGAGAAAGAGAAGGGATATAAAACAAAAATATAAATAATATATATATAAATAAGTATATTCAGAATTAACATCCCTAACTTCACAAAAATAAGTTGAAATGAAGAGCCGTAGAGATTTGAATTTAAGTTTGAATTCAAACTTGGAAATGAAGGAAAGAAATAGAAAATAAAATAAAAAAAGAAAAAAACCTTAACTGGGCCACAACCGCGCATTTCGGCCCACCTAAAACAATCCAGCCGCGCGGCCCACTTCTCCCTTATGCGCACCCGTTCCTTTCACTTACGCGCGGGGCCCCCACGTCAGCCTCTCCCTCGCGCGCGCGCGCTCGCTCGGTCACCGCACGGTGGGCCCTGGTCGTCAGAGGTCTTCTTCCCCAACTGAACGCGTTTCCTTAGCCGAATTTCGCGCCGTCTTCGCCGGATCTCCGCTCGGCCGCCGGGCATGGTGTAACCAACCCACCCTGCTCGGACTTTCCCCCTTTGACGCATATATAGGTAGCCGTGACCCCCCCTCGCCGTGTGGTCAGCTGGGTGCGGAAGAAGAAACCGAGAGAGAGAGATGGCTGTCCGCCGGTGGGGGAAACCTCGGTTTGGCCTCGACGGGAGGACCCAAATCCTCCCAGGAGCTTCGCCATGGCGCGTAGAACACGATAGCGTCTTTACCCGGGCGGTGCCGTGTTCCGGACCGCCTGAATTGCTCGTCGGAGCGATCTCCTTGCCGCCAACCCGCACTGCACCGTGACCGGATCACCCTGCCATCTTCAATCCATGGTATGTGCCTCCAATCGATGCGCTATCGTTCGGGCATTGTGTAGAAGCCTTCGGATTGGGGGATGGCGCCGTGACATGCCCTGGGACCGCCTCGCCGGCGTGTGCTCCGCCGTGCTGAGCTCGGGTGCGCCGCCGTGTCTCAGCGCGTGCGATGGGGATGACCCCTGTTCGTCGATCGCGTGACTAACGGCCAGGATCAGACGACTACGTACCGCTTCGTGGAATGGATCCGGGCCGTGGGTTTGGATCGAACGGTCCCCAGTCAATCTCGTCCACTTAAAATCTCAACCGTTAGATTCCGATCGGAGGGGCAGGATCGCATACCGGTTCAGTTAAGTGATGGTCTAATCTGATCCGTTGGGATCGGATCGGACGGCTAAGATCATACGATACCCCTTCGGCCCGTACGTTTTACAAAAGAGACCCTGCCTTTTCTTGGAATAAACCCGCCGTCCTGTGCGGGTGTAGCCTGAGTCTGGGAATTCTTGCGCCGAGCCCCCTGCGCTTTGCTGTAATTGAGGCCCAGTCCAGAACTCGTTTAAATTGAATAAATAAAATAGAAAATAGATTTTTAATATGAAAATAATTGCTAGAACTTAGATAATTCATAGAAAATTCATTTTTGCTCCAAATTGAACCATTCCAGTTTCTAAAATTTTGTAATAATATTCTTCATCATTTTGTGCCTCTGTTTTGGCATGAAAGGCTCATTTAAATTTATCTAATACTTAATCTTGTATTAAACACATAAAACATTAGAAAATCCATAACTTAAAATCTATAACTCCAAAATTTATGATTCCTGTTCCTATGATCTTATTTTAATATGTATATTATTAATGTGTATTTTGTTCTTATGTTTGGTGTAATGTTAATTTTGCCTATACCATGTTTGTTTGAATTACTACGACTAGCAGTGAGGTCACGAGTCACCTGAAGGATCATCCTGGTACCTGGATTCTCAAGGCCCAGGCAAGTTGTGCCCTTGATCACTTCTTTTCACCTACTCATGTTCTAATTAATCATAATGATCTGCATAGGTTAATTTTGATGGGACCCAATAGGTTACCCTAGTTTGACTATCTTTATACCTTGTTTACCACTGAACTTTCTGGGTAGTACTTGCTAGTGCTATATGTGGTTTTGGGTATGAAGATTACACTATTCATGATTATACATTTGTTATCAGTTGTTATTTATAGTTCATGTTAAGATCATTATGTTAATTGGAACATGGAGAACCACCCGGGAAAACAGTGCTACCACAAGGGTGGAATGGGACGCCCTTGGCTGATTAATTAGGAAAGCTAGTGGAAGACTACCTTACCCGAAAGGGGCAAGGGCAGTAGGGGAGAGGTCAGTGTAGGGAGGCCCTCGGGAGGATTTTGCTGCGATGGCGGTCCTGCAAGGGATTCCTGCACTGGATCTTCCTATAAACTGTAGCGGGTTTTCTGAAGCTAGTGGAACTTTGTAAAGGCCTCGTAGTGGTACCCTGCCTCGCTTCCTAGGTAGAGGTGTATGGAGTCTGATCAACTCTGTGGCAGATGGGTAACACGACTTGTGGGTAAAGATGCGCAACCTCTGCAGAGTGTAAAACTGGTATACTAGCCGTGCTCACGGTCAAGAGCAGCTCGGACACTCACATGATTAAACTATGGAACTTAAACTCAATTTGTCATATGCATTGCATCGCAGGTGAAGTTGTTACTTTTGTTCTACTATTTAATTGGGCTGGTATTTACTTATACTTAGTAACTGCTAATAAAATTTTGACCAACTTTAAAAGCAATGCTCAGCTCTAACCATCTTCTTTGGTAAGCCTTACACTTCACGTGAGCTCCCACCTTTGGCGAGTTCATGCACATTATTCCCCACAACTTGTTGAGCGATGAACGTATGTGAGCTCACTCTTGCTGTCTCACATACACCACAGGTCAAGACCAGGTGCTGCAGGATGATGCTCATGGAGGATGCTGTGATGAGTTCGTGGGAGGTCTAGGTCGTCGTCTCCCAGTCAACTTTGGGTTGCTGGACCGTTGTCTCCTTATAATGTAATTATTTATTTTGTATAGAACTCCTGTTATATATAAAGTTGTGACATTCGATCCTGTGCCACTTTACATCATATGTTTGAGACTTGGTCCCAGCATACCTGGTGTTTATGTTAACCCCGGGTTTTGGACCCCTAAAATCCGGGTGTTACAGAAGTGGTATCAGAGGAATGTTGACTGTAGGACGAAACCTAGATAGAACTGGACAACCATTCTTTACTTACCTTACTCTGATTCTTTTCTAAACCTATCTTAATCTTTTCTTATCTATTTCCGCTTACTCTGATTTTTCTTACCTTTTCATTCTAAAGACAAATGTGGATTTCACACTTTGAAATCCTGTGACTGAAGTGACCTTTAGGAATAGGAGACCTACTCTTAGGAACAAAGACAAAACTATTTTTATCTATGTGCTTGAATGTTTGTTCTTATGATACTTGTCTGATTTGGATCTTTGATTGAGTGTGATGGGTTGTGGAATAATGTCCACAATTGCATCTGCATATACACATAGGTATAAGAATATATATATAAAATAACTAGACAAACTAAATTATCCTTCAATAAAGTAACTAGCCTAACAATACCCATCTTATCTTAAAAAAAAAATTCTCCCTTATCTTAATAGATTCATCTCATCTCAAGAGATTCTATCCTACACTCATAGATCTATCTTATCTCAAAAGGTCTTAACTTATCCTAATGTATATAGATCCATCTTATCCTAAAAGATACTCTATTACTATTAATAGATTCATCTTGTCTTGAAAAGATTCTATCTTATCCTAATAGATCTAACTGACCTCAAAAGATTCTACCTTATCCTTATGGATTCATCTTGTCCTAATAAGCATATCTACCCCACCCTAGTAACAACCAAGATCTAATCCAAAGTAATTAGATATTATCTAGTCTAATCTAGTTATATCCAACCTAATCCAGATTCTATCTAAACTAAATATGACCCCAATCTAAAGTGAGTTATTAACAAGTTAGTTAAGTTGGTGATATAGGTTAGACACTGTCTCTACAAATATATCTTAACCTAAATTAATGTCTTATACCAACTCATCCTTGAACAATGGCCTACCTATATCATATAATCCATCCTATCTTAAAAGATTCTATCATATCCTAATAATATTTATCCTACCCTGGTAGATCTAGCTAATCTTAACTAGTTTAATCTAGTCATATCTAACCTAATCTAGATTTTATCTAATCCATTATGATCTAATCTAGAGTAAGTTACATAATGATGGTACAAAAGATAAGGCCATACCCTCCATGCACTTAAAACTAAACTAGTGCCTTAAACCAACTCAGCCACATGCATGAGATCTGATCCAACCAATAGAGTCATGAAGAATTGCATAGTTTGTCTATCCCCACCTAACATCAAACAAACCTTTGACCAACATCATGTAGTATATCTCATCCATGTCTATCTTAACCATATTCCCCAGCCTGATAATATACACTAACTCCTAATCAATGAGACAAGCCTGGAGAAGATGATCAACTTCGTCAAGAAAGGATGAGCACCAACTCAAGTCTTCAAGGATCAAGTGAGGTCACCAAGATGAGTCAAGGTCCACAATCTTGGATGAAGTCTTTTCTTATCCAACTCTTTCTTACCCAAACCTATATATGCCCTAAAGACATCTTCTATCCTACATAATAAAGTGGACATACATATATACACCCATGCTTTCCTAACCACCAGTTCCACCAAGCTACATAAACATATATATGGATTACGACTATTTGTAAGCTCTGAGTGTTACTTTAGTTAGTAGATGATATAATAATATTTTAGAAGGAATAATAAGGTCTATCGACCCTATGTTTTGTTGAAGAATTATACCTCATGCTGAGATTTCTTTGTTTGTGCATATGTTCCAAGAACAATATGAGTATACATCCCTTTTCTTACAAATCTCGAGGACGAGATTATTTTTAAGGGGGGTAGGATTTGTAACACCCTAAAGTTCAATTTTGTGAAGACAAGGAAAAATTCTCAAAGGTTTTAAATCAAAACTCATTTCCTTAAAAATAATCATGATTTGGAAGTTCTACTCCCAAAATGAATATGTTAAAAAAATATACTTATAATAAAAAGATCCTTAGATAAACTAAATTGCCTTTGGATTAGGATATATAAAAGAATTAGGATTAAACTATTTCTTAATATATATAGTCTACAATATAAACTTGATTTCCCTAGAAGTAATAAAGTATGGATTATTCTCTACTATATGATTGAAAGCTTGTCTAAAAGAACTAAAATAAATAAAGAAATATATAAAATATGTTTTTGCACAGATATGGTTTGCAAATGAACTAGTCACAAGCTTGAAATTAAATTTGAATTCAAAATTTAAAAAGAGAAGGGAAATAAGAGAAAGAGAAGGGATATAAAACAAAAATATAAATAATATATATATAAATAAGTATATTCAGAATTAACATCCCTAACTTCACAAAAATAAGTTGAAATGAAGAGCCGTAGAGATTTGAATTTAAGTTTGAATTCAAACTTGGAAATGAAGGAAAGAAATAGAAAATAAAATAAAAAAAGAAAAAAACCTTAACTGGGCCACAACCGCGCATTTCGGCCCACCTAAAACAATCCAGCCGCGCGGCCCACTTCTCCCTTATGCGCACCCGTTCCTTTCACTTACGCGCGGGGCCCCCACGTCAGCCTCTCCCTCGCGCGCGCGCGCTCGCTCGGTCACCGCACGGTGGGCCCTGGTCGTCAGAGGTCTTCTTCCCCAACTGAACGCGTTTCCTTAGCCGAATTTCGCGCCGTCTTCGCCGGATCTCCGCTCGGCCGCCGGGCATGGTGTAACCAACCCACCCTGCTCGGACTTTCCCCCTTTGACGCATATATAGGTAGCCGTGACCCCCCCTCGCCGTGTGGTCAGCTGGGTGCGGAAGAAGAAACCGAGAGAGAGAGATGGCTGTCCGCCGGTGGGGGAAACCTCGGTTTGGCCTCGACGGGAGGACCCAAATCCTCCCAGGAGCTTCGCCATGGCGCGTAGAACACGATAGCGTCTTTACCCGGGCGGTGCCGTGTTCCGGACCGCCTGAATTGCTCGTCGGAGCGATCTCCTTGCCGCCAACCCGCACTGCACCGTGACCGGATCACCCTGCCATCTTCAATCCATGGTATGTGCCTCCAATCGATGCGCTATCGTTCGGGCATTGTGTAGAAGCCTTCGGATTGGGGGATGGCGCCGTGACATGCCCTGGGACCGCCTCGCCGGCGTGTGCTCCGCCGTGCTGAGCTCGGGTGCGCCGCCGTGTCTCAGCGCGTGCGATGGGGATGACCCCTGTTCGTCGATCGCGTGACTAACGGCCAGGATCAGACGACTACGTACCGCTTCGTGGAATGGATCCGGGCCGTGGGTTTGGATCGAACGGTCCCCAGTCAATCTCGTCCACTTAAAATCTCAACCGTTAGATTCCGATCGGAGGGGCAGGATCGCATACCGGTTCAGTTAAGTGATGGTCTAATCTGATCCGTTGGGATCGGATCGGACGGCTAAGATCATACGATACCCCTTCGGCCCGTACGTTTTACAAAAGAGACCCTGCCTTTTCTTGGAATAAACCCGCCGTCCTGTGCGGGTGTAGCCTGAGTCTGGGAATTCTTGCGCCGAGCCCCCTGCGCTTTGCTGTAATTGAGGCCCAGTCCAGAACTCGTTTAAATTGAATAAATAAAATAGAAAATAGATTTTTAATATGAAAATAATTGCTAGAACTTAGATAATTCATAGAAAATTCATTTTTGCTCCAAATTGAACCATTCCAGTTTCTAAAATTTTGTAATAATATTCTTCATCATTTTGTGCCTCTGTTTTGGCATGAAAGGCTCATTTAAATTTATCTAATACTTAATCTTGTATTAAACACATAAAACATTAGAAAATCCATAACTTAAAATCTATAACTCCAAAATTTATGATTCCTGTTCCTATGATCTTATTTTAATATGTATATTATTAATGTGTATTTTGTTCTTATGTTTGGTGTAATGTTAATTTTGCCTATACCATGTTTGTTTGAATTACTACGACTAGCAGTGAGGTCACGAGTCACCTGAAGGATCATCCTGGTACCTGGATTCTCAAGGCCCAGGCAAGTTGTGCCCTTGATCACTTCTTTTCACCTACTCATGTTCTAATTAATCATAATGATCTGCATAGGTTAATTTTGATGGGACCCAATAGGTTACCCTAGTTTGACTATCTTTATACCTTGTTTACCACTGAACTTTCTGGGTAGTACTTGCTAGTGCTATATGTGGTTTTGGGTATGAAGATTACACTATTCATGATTATACATTTGTTATCAGTTGTTATTTATAGTTCATGTTAAGATCATTATGTTAATTGGAACATGGAGAACCACCCGGGAAAACAGTGCTACCACAAGGGTGGAATGGGACGCCCTTGGCTGATTAATTAGGAAAGCTAGTGGAAGACTACCTTACCCGAAAGGGGCAAGGGCAGTAGGGGAGAGGTCAGTGTAGGGAGGCCCTCGGGAGGATTTTGCTGCGATGGCGGTCCTGCAAGGGATTCCTGCACTGGATCTTCCTATAAACTGTAGCGGGTTTTCTGAAGCTAGTGGAACTTTGTAAAGGCCTCGTAGTGGTACCCTGCCTCGCTTCCTAGGTAGAGGTGTATGGAGTCTGATCAACTCTGTGGCAGATGGGTAACACGACTTGTGGGTAAAGATGCGCAACCTCTGCAGAGTGTAAAACTGGTATACTAGCCGTGCTCACGGTCAAGAGCAGCTCGGACACTCACATGATTAAACTATGGAACTTAAACTCAATTTGTCATATGCATTGCATCGCAGGTGAAGTTGTTACTTTTGTTCTACTATTTAATTGGGCTGGTATTTACTTATACTTAGTAACTGCTAATAAAATTTTGACCAACTTTAAAAGCAATGCTCAGCTCTAACCATCTTCTTTGGTAAGCCTTACACTTCACGTGAGCTCCCACCTTTGGCGAGTTCATGCACATTATTCCCCACAACTTGTTGAGCGATGAACGTATGTGAGCTCACTCTTGCTGTCTCACATACACCACAGGTCAAGACCAGGTGCTGCAGGATGATGCTCATGGAGGATGCTGTGATGAGTTCGTGGGAGGTCTAGGTCGTCGTCTCCCAGTCAACTTTGGGTTGCTGGACCGTTGTCTCCTTATAATGTAATTATTTATTTTGTATAGAACTCCTGTTATATATAAAGTTGTGACATTCGATCCTGTGCCACTTTACATCATATGTTTGAGACTTGGTCCCAGCATACCTGGTGTTTATGTTAACCCCGGGTTTTGGACCCCTAAAATCCGGGTGTTACATAGACTATATATTGTTATCATACATTCCCTTTTAATAAATTATACTATAAGTTCCTAAAATTAAAAACAAATATAACTAATAGATAATTATCTTTTTCATAATTTACTGAACGTATATCTCAACTTGTTCACAACTAGATATATGGGCTTAATTAGTCATTTCATCCAACTTAGTCCATGTCATAAGTGTTACTTAGATTTTCCTAAAAAATAAATTAAAGTAATTAATGTTTTTAATATTGAAACGTAAATTACTATTAGAGACACATTATAGTTAACAAAACAAATTTTATTTAAATGTTTTTCTTTGATAATCGTGTTTAGAATATTGTATGTCTTACTATTTGAGTGGTGCATGTTTATTGATTGGGGTATGTTTTCTTTTTGTATGTGCGACTATTTTAGAAGTTGATTCTGTGGTAGAGGAACTGAATTCGTTTGTGGAAGACCCGCAGGATGCTTTTGAGCAAGGCAAGTGGATTCTTCCTCTGCATTTCTTATTGTACCAAAATAATACATTTAATAAGATTTACTTTTAACATGTGCATAATTTGATGGGTTTGCCTAAATAGAATTACCTAGAAATACCAACCTTATTCCTTGATTAACCTGGGTTTAATACTATGCTTAGTAACTATGCTATTGCTCAACTTTATTTCATCAAGTCGTCACTCTTTTTAAGATATTATTGTTTTGGAGATGAAATTTGTACTATTGTTGTTAATCAGATGATTAAACAAGATCATATTGTATTAAACGGAACATGTAGTGACCACCCAGGATAACAGTGCAACCACAAGTGCTATCATTGCTTTGGCTTTGGTAATTAGCTTAATATGTTTAGTACTTAGCAACCTTACCTAAAATATGGGCAAGAGGGGGGCGGTTTTTAGTGCATCTCTTTTAGGGTGTGCCCGAGGTTGTCACCATCTCGACTCTAAACCTTAGTGGATTGTTTTGTATTAAGTGTATTTTGTGAAAGCCTCAAAGTGGATCCCTTGCCATTCACCTCGGTAGTGAATATGGGACTCACGAACCTAGGCTAGAGGGGATATACGGCTTGTGGGTAAAGTTGTACCACCTCTATAGAGTGTAAAACTGATATATCAGTCGTGCTCACGGTTAAGAGCAGCTTGGACCCTCACATGATAATCAAACTCAAAGATGGATATTAAATCATGATTTGTTGGGATAATGTGGTTTTCTTAAGTTTTTTCACTTAAGTGCTTTTAGATATAATTATTTATGCTCTTACTTAATTTTGGGATGGGATACACTTATACTTAGTAAGCAGGTGTTGATAATAAAATATTAACCAATGAAAATGATAACCCCATTGAACCATAGCCTTACCTTGTTAACCTTGCATATTCCTCCCACTTACTGAGCCCCCACCATAAGTGAGCTCACCCCTTGCTTAACTTTGATCAGAAGGTGATGAGGAAGACTTTGGCGAGGATTTTGATGAGTTCTAAGTCTAGCGACGCTTCGGTCATCTTCTTGTGGGAGATTGCCCATGTTATTTCTGTTGTACTTTGATTATGATACTATTTAAGACTCTTAAGTTTGGGTGATGTAATAAAGTTATTATACTCTCTTTTACGCCTTTATTGCATTTTCTTTTGATATATTACACTTGTGACATCAACATATGTGTGGAAAATATATCCTAACACACATATGCTATGCATTCAGTTTTGCCCCTAAAACTGGATGTGACACTATCCAAACAGCAAGCATTTATTGCCATCAATCTTATATTAACTTTGACAACTCACTTAAAACCCTATATCCTTACTTATTTGGATTTACCCTGCAACTATTATTTCAATTTCTCCAAAAATACTATAAAAATTACAGTGAGTAGATAACAGCTACTAGAGTTCGCCACAAAAATATCCACTTATTGGGACCAATATTTTTCACTGTACAAAAATAACAAACAACAGTGCCGAGAAGTACTTTGAACTACTTTGTACTACCAAACTAACCAAACAGCCAACGTTCTAATTTTCCCATGATGTACTTAGTAGAAGAACATAGTACAAAAATTTCCATAGTTATTCTGAAATTTGCCTAGAGGGAGTGAATAGACAAGCGGATTTTTTTTCAACAAAAACTAGAAACAAACTGGGTAAAACTGGTTCAACCGGTGTCAAAACCGCTTCAACCGGTTTGCACGAGCTCAACTAAAGAATGGTGATCTCGAAATTCACCCAGTTAACTTTGCAAATGGGAAGTCCTAAATGATCCATATGGTTCAAATAGTAGATCTAAGAAGGGCACTTCTCAAAATCCACACAACAAAAAGATATGAACAATTCTTCCACGGAATGGTGAGAGAACGAAGACCACGAACAAACACAATTAGCAAGAACACAAGAGACACAAGATTTATTCCAAGGTTCGGTGACACCACCAAGGTGCCTACTTCCTCGTTGAGGCACACACAAAGAGCCGGGTCTCTTTCAACCCTAATCCTCCCTTTGCTAACCATAAAGGTCAAGCCCACACACTAATATTTACCCAAACGAGCGGGTAATACAAACTTTCTTGTGGTCTTCCACAAGATATGGAGACTCACAACCGCACCCTAGTCGTCTAGGACCTAGAAGCTCCAAGAGTAATGAATCCACAAAGAACTCGATGTAGTTCCAAAACTCGAATCAAGAAGAACAAGAAGGATTTAGAGATGAAGCACAAAAACCGCAACTCTTCAATCTCACTCAAAGATTTCTCTCCAAAGATTTGAAATATGAGAGGCAAGAGGTGTGTGAGAGAGAGTGGGAGGTCTTTCTCTAGTTAGAAATAGAGTTTGGAGCGTGCTCTTGTGTGGTGGAGAGAGGTAGGAGTGAGTATATATAGGTGGGACTCCAAAACTAGCCATTTTGACCTTTCTGCTCAAAAACCGCTGAGCTGGTATTAAACCGGCTGAGCTGGTCCAAAAACCAGCTTAGCCGATATTTGAATACCAACTGAACCTGTGACACCCTAGGTGCCTATTTCACGTTACGTCGGGAGATTTATCCTAATTTCGGATGCTCAATGAAAATTTCTATTTCTCGCTCGCGTATGTCTCTGATTATCCAGACTATTCATACACGTTTCAATGAATTCGGAGTTATTCAGTCTCACAGAAGGCCAAATTTGGAACCTGTTAAAAACTATTTTTCTTGGCACGAATGCAAATTCAGGAATCAATCTCGATTTATAAATCTCGTCTAAAGCTCATTTACCCGGACTCCCAATGGTTGTTATTCAATCCGTGTCCAAATCGGATTTCTCGACTTCAGTCTGTGTCCAAATATTTTATCTAGATCCGTATTCTTAAGCGGAACCTCTAAGGTGTCAGCTTCGAAATAAATTTTACCCAACCCAACTTGCTAATGCCCATAGCCGATCTGAATCTAAAAACGTAAAATCAAAATTCACACAAAATGGCCAACCTAAATTCATGACAACGGTATTTTTGTGAGCCACAAATCAAAATGGGGCGTAATTTTAAGTTTGGCACGAACAAAAGCGACAATTAATTTTAGTGAGGAGTTTAAAACCTAGTTTTCTTAATTAGTTATATTTATTGATTTGCTGTCATGGGTCATGCAAAAAGAAAAAGAATAAAAAAAATTGGAAAACACACACACAGGCTACACACGCACGCCACCCCTACCAACAGGCGAGCAGAGCCACCGAGTGGCCGCTCGGCCTGGGCACCGCCTGGCTGGCCAGTGGATGGCTGCCGCCCAATCCCGGCCAATGGAATTCTAGCGATACCTCATTAAATATCCGAGTAGCTGCTCCTCTCCCTATATTCTCCCCCAGCCGACGTTCTTCTTTCCTGGCGTCTTCCCCCTCCTCTCTGGTTCTGCGCAGGAGCAGGAGCTCCCGTGGAGCAGGGCCGTCCCCATGGCTGCCTCCCAGGCGTACCTCGCCAGCAGCAGGGATCTCTTCCCTTCCCTAGGCGCAGGCGAGCTTCTCCCTGCACCTACGACTTCCATGGCCGCTGGCCCCTGTGAGCTCCCTGCTCCACGCGCCCTCAACCATGGCACGATGTCTCTGCTCCTCCCCTCATGCCAGCAACGGGATTCCTCCTCTCCCATGGAAATCAGCAGGATGTCTCCAAGGTCAGCCAGCAAACCTCGTTGGTCGAGCTCCCCAGCGCTTCCCTCCCCCATCCATGGCATCCGGCTCTCTGCTGGCCAAGCCGTGGCCCTCTTCCTCTGCTATCTTGCTCAACCACGCGAGGTCGTTGGCCCCTGCTCCATCCGCGACAGCCTCCCTTCCCATGGGGCCGAGCTTTTCCCATCGACGTTGGTTGCTCTCCGCTAGGAACGCTGAGTTCCTACGCCCAGGTTCCCTACATCTCCCTCCTTGCTCCTTCTCCCCAGCAGGAGCAGGTCCTCCATGGCGTACGACCCTCTCTCCTTTCTCCTCCCCGCTCGGAGCTCTGCCATAGCACACACAAATCCCTTCCTCCCTCGCTCGGCCCGTCCTCCTCCTGCTCTGCGGCCAACAGAAGCTAGCGGCCTCGTCAAGCTTGCCCATGGCGCTCGGCTGGCCAGGGCACCCCCTTTCTGGCAACTCGCCTCCCTGCCGAATCACGTCCTGGTGGCTGCGGTGAGCTCCTTTCCTCCAAGCATCGGCCCGCAGGGACCTCCCCTGGCTCGAGCTCAAACAACAACTCTTCTTCCTCAACGCCGGCACCCATGTCAAGCTACGGCCGACGTCTTCTGTAGGGCGCCGACGAGCTTCCCCATCTCCAGCGCCAGGCCGCGCAGCCACGTGGTTGTCCCTGCGTCGCACCCTCGGCATGCTCAATGTAATGCCACAGCAAGCAGTAGCAGCGACGCCCTCCACTGTGTCGCGCTCGCCAGAACAGGCCTCACACCGTCGATCTGCGCAGCCCCTGCCCGTCGTCGTCGAAACCCGTGGTGAGACCCCGCTGTCCTGTTTTTTCGTGTCCGATTAAATGGTCGCACCAGTGAATCGTATAATAAACTGCGTCGTGCTCGCAGCCCTTGTCGATGTCATGCCTCGCGCGATGCATGATTCAGTGAAACACCTAAACCATGGATGCATGTGCGACTCAAATCCGAGTGGACAGGTTGATGGATTTATAATTTACTATTAATGTGATTCGGTTGATGGCATGCATATAAATATGGTGTATATTGGTGTTGAATATGTATGGCTGCGATGGTTCATTTACGTGTCGCGAGGGTGGTTCGCGGAAGTATTAATTGTTTGTTAAAACACTTCGTCGTAAAGTAGTGTGTTAGTTGTGGTAAATTTAATAAGGCGTAAAGCATGCTTGGTAATTTCCACAGCAGCTAATGAGTTAGTCTATGTTAAATATATTTTATGTATTCATCGTGGTGTAGGTTAGAGTGGGTCAAAAAAATAAATTATGTGACAAGTAGACTGGAAATGTGGGTTTGTCGGAGCACTGTAATGCCGAACGTGTATATCGAAGTGCATTGTAGTAGTGATTGCGTTAAGTTAATCGGTAGTGTCTCGAGTGCACGCCACAATATGGTTGTATGCTAGATGGGATTATGCGCATGATGGGTTTAGTGAAAATCCATCGGTGTCACTGGTGCTAAGTTGAAGTTTATTTGCGCGTGGAAAGTAATAATGTGTTTAATACCTAGAACTCTTAGTCAATAGTAGAAATTGTTTTGGCTTATATAGAGAGGTGGTGACATGCCAAAGTAGTCATCGCTTTCTCTATATTTATAAGTTGAGTCGTAACGATGCGTATTATGCGCTCGTTAAATTATGCTTCGCATGTGGTATATGATTGTGCTCACGATTTCGAGTAGACACTTCAAGTAAGTCAAGTAGGTTTATGATACAAGTGTGTAATGGAGTTAGTTGTTTTAGGATAATTATTGAAGTACTCGGTTCGTATGATAAACATATATACATTCATGATTTGGGAAGTAAATGCGTGGTGATTGTGATGTGGAGATTAGTGGTTTACGATTTGTATAAATTGGTCGATGTGCGAATATACTTGTGAATCTGTTTGTTTATAAAAATATTGTAGTATATGTTGTGTCTCGGATTGTGATGATAATAGGCAAGCCGACGTGTATGTTATTTAGCGGCTATGTCGTTGCTCTAGTTAGCCGAATTGTTAGATGACTTGGTTAAGCTCGTAATCACGGTGAATTGCTTGTTGTGGTCTAAATGTGTACGGTTATGGTCGCGGATAAAAAGTAGTAGTGTTCATGTGATGTCTAAGTTAAAAATGCATATTAGTGTGTGAATGGCGCATCGATACACGTATATGTACCGGGTCCGATTATTATGGTGGATGTATTTGTTAATTGTGTGTGGTGATTCTAGCGTACAAAATTACTCGGAAAAAAATTGGTAAGTTGAGTTGTTGGTTCTCACTTGGTTATTTAAACTCTAACAAATGTCAAAGTGTTAGAATAATTCAAGTCTCTAGAACGCGACGATTCTTGAAATAAATAGGAGCTGAAAATTATTAGTGTTGTTTTAGACTGCACGTAGTGATTTCCTCGTGTGGAATGATTGATGAACTAAATCATGTTTTCTGTAGAAAAGTTATATAGAAGAGTTGTAGATAACTTTATTATCTTACTTGTACTAAAATTTGACAGGCATAAGTCTGATCGTTTAGGAGTTATACTTTTTACAAATTCAGTAACTGAATCTGTCCAAATTCTGTATAGATTTCAGAAACTGCATTGTTTGCTTAAGTTAAGGTTACAATCTATTCATGGTCGTTACAAAAAAGTTGTAGATTCTTTTCTTATCTTGCTTGTGTTAAAAGTTCACAACCATAGGTCTGAGAGCTTAGGAGTTATGAATTTTACAAACTGGTTGCTGTGTTCTGTCTAGTGTCAGAACAGATTTTGAAAACTGAATTGTTTGATTTAGTTAAACATAGAATCACTCCTGGGTGATTATAAAAGTTATGTAGTACATTCCCTAAGCTTTCCAAAAAGTCTTGGATCACTCTTTTTGGTGGTCTGAAGTTTAAGTTATGAATGTTTGAAGTGTGAAGTCTGAATCTGTCCAGTTCTGGACAGCAAAGTCTTCTAGTGTCTTTTATCCTTAGTTAAATATTGAATCACCTTGAGATGTTTATAAATGATATGTAGACAATTTTATTACCTTTCCAGAAAATCTAGGATCAATTTGTTTGGATGTCTGAATCTTTAGTTGTGAATTTTTGAAACTGTAAGTCTGAATCTGTCCAAATCTGGACAGAGCTGCTGTGTTTGCACAATTCGACCTTGCTAAGTGTTTAATCATGTTATGATGACAATACCAAAGTTGTAGAGCACTTTTTAAGCTTTCTAGAAAGTTCTAGTTTGCTATTTTTGGATTAATATTTGAAGAGTTATGATTAAAACAAGTAACTGTTGTGCTGTTGTCCTAAAAATCTGCATGTGCTTATTTAATTGTTAGTTCACCCTTTTTGCTAAAAATAGTTGGTTAGCACTAAATTAATATAGACTTGCCACGACTAAGCTGAATAATGCATGTGCGTCATATTTTATATGTTTCTTCTCTAGTTGATTTTGATATATGAGTTCATAGACATGGATGCCTAGGTCCTATTTAATCTTACGTTATCTTGGTTGCTCTTGTGTGGTCAATAGGAGAACAAATGAATGATTAAGGTGAGCGTAGTAAATGCGTGTACTTGTGATGTCGTAGTCGTGTTGCGTAAATAAATAAAATGTTGTCGTTTTTTTATTGGTGTTAATGTTGATCGCCGATAACATGTAGATAACTAATGCTAACGTGTGGTTGTTCACGGTGTCTTACAATTTAGTGTTTAGTTCTCTACTGTGTTTTGAATATCTTGTGCTACTTTCATTATATTCATACATATGCATCTTGCATCTCATTTAGGAACGAGAGATAATGATCGTGCAAGTGATGTGGTGCCAACCACAAGATGCAGTTGGTGGACGACCTAAAGAATGATTGACTTAACCATTGGATGCTCGCCAAGCGAGTGCCACCCAGCAAACACTATCTAAGTGTTGAATTGAACGCAAGCCCCGGTTTTATGCATAATCGTTTATATATGCTATTTTACTATACTTAATATTTGTAGGCTTGTATCGTGCACTTAAGTGTAGGAGTTGGTTGAAACCCTAGTTGCATGAACTCAGGATTCTTTTTGAGATGGATACTAGTATGCTAGGTCGAGTAGGTGCTATGCTGAATCAGGATCTCAGTAGAAGTCGAGTGATTTTTCTAGCACTCGCGCGAGGTTAGGAATTGATTGTATCTATTTTGATAACAAAATGATGACGGTCTATGGACACGGATCCATGGGGATGCGTTGTCTATGAGACGAAATTGGAATAAGGATTAACATGCGGATACCTGTGTCAAGCGTTTGAACGTACTAAACACATGTCGGGAAATATAGTAACCGGTAAACCTAGTACCTGAGTGAAGCCGGGCACGGACTTTTCTCCTCATTTGTCCTGAGACTGGGTCTCCCATTCTAGATATGGTGGGTACAAGTGCGGCCACTTCACGGCGGTAGCCGGGGTCAGTGGAGCATTGTACGCCAAGGCGATGAGCCCTGGCCGCGAACGGGGGATCGATGGGGACGGTTGATATGTGTGGGGATGGAGTGCCCCTACATGTCGTGTGTTTAGGTTTACCTTGCAAGGTTAAAACTCGATTCGAATCGTCTGCTTCTCGCAGCTAATGAGACTGCTTGATCCATTGTACTGCATTGAGTAATAAGTGGAAATGAGATGACTGGCAAAAGATGTTGATTGATATAATGTTTGATACCATGTATGAATAGATAGGTTCTCATCTAGTCTACATTATTATTCTAGAACTTGAAAAGCTAAAACTTGTTTTTAGACTCATCTAGTGCTTTTGGCAAACGAAACCCCTCAGCCAAACAGCTGCATGGTCTAGAGGTAGAGGAGTAGACTCCTCACACCGGGTAAGTCTAGCTAAGTATTAGTATACTCAGCCTTGCTTGTGGCATAATTTTTGCAGGGACCTCCTTGATTTGGTTGATGGTGTGACTTGGCCTCCATCACTGCCACCGGGATAGATGGTCGAGTGGGTTACTGCTTCCGCAGCAGAGGACCAGGAGGAGTAGCGTGGCCAGGCTTCGCCATGTTACTCAGTTTTCTCCATTAGTTATCTCCGTTGCACTAAAAATATTGTTATTGCTTTTGAAACTCCGATAATGTAATCAATATTGATACTTATTAAATTTGTGGTATTATGTTTTATTGTATTTCTCTGTGCCTCACCTTCGAGTGAGCTAGTGGTATTCGATCCTGGATAAGTGGCTTTATCGGACTAGATCTGAGGGACTGACGGGTTATTCCGATTTAAGTGTGTTGTTGCCTTTAAGGGTGCGACTTGGGCACTTAAGCTGGAATAATTCGGGCGGTTCCACCACAGCTGGCATCAAAGCGAATACCATTACAGAGAAGTTAATAAGTCATAAATACCAACCTTTCAAAAGTAAAACTTGCTTAGAAACCAATGTTGGATAGATCGTCAGGACGATAAGGATAGACTTAGGACGTGAAGCCTTAGGAAATAGATGGGTAGCTAGGTGGCTATTTATATAGACCGTAAATGCTACTATTACTACTATTAATAAGGATGCTGTAGAAGCACCCGAAAAGTAGTTAGGTCTGAGAAGACGACTAGAATGAGCATGCATCATGATTGTCGCATTATAATTGTCTCTTGTGCACCAACATGCTTCTCTCCCCTTTATTCCAATAATAAGAAATTGTGAATATTGTGATGTATTACTATTTTAGGAACTGCAAAAAAGTGTCTTATCCTATGTTGTTTTGATAACCTTGCTAGGTTGTGTTATGTGTTTCTCTTGTCTTGCTATCTAGGCGGAACTGTAATCGTTCAACCCTTTTTGCAAAAAAAATGTTGTCTGTCCTGCTCATGAGAAGACCCCCAAGCAACTTTGAGATTAGCAAGTGAAACCTCTTAAAAAAATCCTGCTTGTGTTGGTATTTTCTAGCCCTTAAGTGTTTTACCCTTGAAGTTAAACCTGCACAACTTATAGACACCCATAGCTTGACCCCTAAATCGACTGAAGCTTCCTTGTGAACTTGTTGTGTCAAAAAAATTGTTGGTTGATGTCTAGTTGCACAAAACCTATCAAGGCCATGTTTCTTTCCATAGATCATGTCCCGAATCTTCATAACCTTTCTGGTGCTCATCCTAATCGATCTCATGTCACTACCTCTCTTTTCACCTGGAACTGGTAATCTTTTTCTTGTGAATTACGATGTGGCCTTATCATCGAAATCTCTGGATCCTTTAATGATTTTGCCCTGTTATCTGGTTATCTGCTATAACCTGTTCTCAAGTATCGGATGTTGATCTACCTAAATCTCTTAATTCTGGTCATTTTCATACCCCCTTCTCCTAGGATCATGACACTGTTTTACTAACTTTATCTATAAACAGTGTATTCCTTTGGTTATGTGGATTTTATTGCTGTCATTGGATCTCTCGTATCTTCGAGAAGCTCATTAATCATGATCTCTTGAGTGCTTCCTTCTTGTATCCCATCTCGTACTGATCTCTGGCCTGATGATCTCTATGTTGATCATAAAATAGTTCTCTGAGTTGAAGAAAATTCTCATGTGGTGCTCTTTTTGCCAACAATCTCTGCTTCAACTTCAGTGACATTCTTACTTTCTGAGCCATACTCTCAAGGGCTCCATCTATTTGTGCCACGTGGATTTATCGTTGGCTGCGTTTGGTAATAGTATTATGGCTAACGACTGATGGTGCCGCGACGAAACCGAGAGCCTCCTATTGGTGCACACATGGTTGAGCTGCTCGGCACGCGCTGGTATCATGGTTAATAGTCGTGATCCATTATGGAACTACACCGATGTGCTATCTTTTGTGGACATTCTCTCAGAGTGATCACTGCATTTTGTCTCAACATGTCGCGATATTCTATCCAAATCTATCTTCAGTATCTTTTCAGATACCCTTTCATGAATTTGCATCTATCTTCAGTCTGGGAGTTACATGCTTCTCCACCCTAAGATCCTCATTCGAATATTGGGACGAGATTCTTTTAAGGGGGGAAGGCTGTGACACCCTAGGTGTCTATTTCACCTTACGTCGGGAGATTTACCCTAATCTCGGATGCTCAGTGAAAATTTCTATTTCTCGCTCGCGTATGTCTCTGATTATCCAGACTATTCGTACATGTTTCAACGAATTCAGAGTTTTTCAGTCTCACAGAAGGCCGAATTTGGAACTTGTTAAAAACTTTTATTTTTGGCACGAATGCAAATTTGGTAATCAATCTCGATTTATAAATCTCGTCTAAAGCTCATTTACTCGGACTCTCAATGGCCGTTATTCAATCCGTGTCCGAATCGGATTTCTCGACTTCAGTCTGTGTCCAAATATTTTATCAAGGTCCGTATTCTCAAGCGGAACCTCTAAGGTGTCAGCTTCGAAATAAATTTTACCCAGCCCGACTTGCTAATGCCCGTAGTCGATCTGAATCCAAAAACGTAAAATCAAAACTCACACAAAATGGCCAACCTAAATTCATGACAACGGTATTTTTGTGAGCCACGAATCAAAATGGGGCGTAATTTTAAGTTTGGCATGAACAAAAGCGACAATTAATTTTAGTGGGGAGTTTAAAACCTAGTTTCTTTAATTAGTTATTTTCTTGATTCGCTGTCATGGGTCGTGCAAAAAGAAAAAGAATAAAAAAATTGGAAAACACACGCACACAGGCTACACACGCACGCCACCCATGCCAACAGGCGAGCAGAGCCACCGAGTGGCCGCTCGACCTGGGCACCGCCTGGCTAGCCAGTGGAAGGCTGCCACCTAATCCCGACCAATGGAATTCTAGCGATACCTCATTAAATATCCGAGCAGCTGCTCCTCTCCCTGTATTCTCCCCCAGCCGACGTTCTTCTTTCCTGGCGTCTTCCCCCTCCTCTCTGGTTCTGCGCAGGACTTAACGATTTTAATGTCACTCATTAATTGGTGCTACCGCTCAACTTAACGATTTTAATGTCACTCATTAATTGGTATTAATGTTCCAAAAATTTAATTGGCAATTATGACATTAACCCGATGGTTAAAGCAGCATTATTTTAAATTAATTGGAACATGGAGTGACCACCCAGGATAACAGTGCAACCACGAGTGCTATCATGGCTCTGGCTTTGGTAATTAGCTTTATATGCTTAGTCCTAGCAACCTTACCTGAAATATGGGCAAGAGGGGGAGCGGTAGGTGCTGGCAGCCCACGTTAACATGGGGTCGTATTCTTGGCTAAGGTACCTCACCTAGGGGGCCACCACTATCGTCTTTAGAAACCTTAGCGGGTTGCTTCGTATTAAGTGTATTTTGTGAAAGCCTCATAATGGATCTCTAGCCATTCACCTCGGCAGTGTTTAAGGGTCCGATCAACCTGGGCTAGATGGGATACATGGCTTGTGGGTAAAGTTGTACCACCTCTGCAGAGTGTAAAACTGATATATCAGCCGTGCTCCTGGTTATGAGCGATCTAGACTCCTCACATGATAATTGAACTTGAAGATGGAATTAAATTGAGATCCGATGATCTACCAATAATTTGCTTAAGTGATTTCACTTAAGTGTTTTTGTTATATTCATATTCCTTTATTTAAATGGGATATCATTCACACTTATTAGTAAGACAGGTGCACACTTATTAGTAAGACAGGTGTTGTTAATAAAATGTTGACCAACTAAAACGCTTACTGCTCAACCTTAGCCTCACCTTGTTATACCTACATTAGTTTTTCCCCCACTTGCTTAGCCCCGACCATAAGTGAGCTCACCCTTGCTAATATTTTGATCAGAGGGTGATGCTGGAGACTTTGGAGATTTTATCGACGATAATGAATTCTAAGTCTAATGATGCGCCAGTCATCTTCCTGTGGGAGATTGCCCCTGTTATTTATTTCCGCTTTACTTTGATGTGATACTTGTTCAAGATACAATGATGCAAATGATGTAATAAAGTATTATACTCTCTCTTTACGCCTTTATTGCATTGTCTTTTGATATATTACACTTGTGACGTCAACATATGTGTGGAAATGGATCCTGGCACACATATGGTATGCGCTCGGTTCTACCCCCTAGAATCGGGTGTGATAGAAGTGGTATCAAAGCTATGCTGACCCTAGGTCGTTAGATTAGTTAGAAATGGAAAGCCTAGTTATTCAAAACTTGCTAATTTCATTCTTATAACTTATTTTATCAGCCTTACCTCTTTAAAATTTCAACTGAGTTGGCTCTTCTCTTGTAGATGGTTCGTACTCTCCAAACTACCCGCATCAACACCAGCTACGCCCCTCAGCCCCGGCAGATCCCAGTCTACCCAGTGGTAGTCGAGGAAGTTCCGGCGGATCCCATCCGAGTGGAGAATGTAGTCAACCTAGAGGATAGCTCGGAGGAACAGCTGCTGACGCCCACCCCGTTGGCAGAGTCCCTAGCCTTCGCAGCTGGGTCATCGACGTCAGCACCGCCTGCACCAGCCTTCCAAGCACCTGCACCCGGAGGCGACGACCCCGACGACGAAGAAGGTGGAGACGAACACGTCCACGAGGAAGCTGACTACGCCTAGCAGGACTACTTCATGGGGTTTGGTCCTGTTGTCGAACATTACACATCAATGTTCGAGACGGGGCACTTCCCCAACCTGCTGCAAGAAGTGCTACACGCGCTAGGCACCTACGTCCGCCCCCTGTACGAAACAAGGCGAGTGAGCAAGCCTCCCCGGGCTTGCTACTACATCACTCGCATCCACGTCAGGGTGATGGATGCAGGTGACAGGGGATTTAGGACTCTGTCTGCTCACGAGTCCCTGACGCCACTGTCTACCT
The DNA here is from genome assembly GCA_029449295.1 of Zea luxurians. Lineage (NCBI taxonomy): Eukaryota > Viridiplantae > Streptophyta > Magnoliopsida > Poales > Poaceae > Zea > Zea luxurians. Next base: position 4,793,343 of record JAOPSE010000121.1, on the reverse strand, counting down.
ACGCTGCCTCAGTCAGCGATGCTGCCCGTCGGACCCTGTGGTCGCTCAGCCACACCTACCGGCAGCAGCTGCAGAACACGAGGTTCAGGCATCTTCCTCAGCGTCTGCGTGGAGGAAGTCAGACCAGCATCGTCCCAGGTGAAGCTGGTGAGGATCGCCTCAACACCCTAGCTGGTGTAGTGGCCGGTCTCAACACCGACCTAGACAGTGCCACCCTGGATCTCTACAGGGTGCACTTGGAGCTGGAGAATGCCCATGCCAGGATTGCAGCCCTAGAAGCCCAACTGCAAGGACTAGATCCGCCCGAAGCTCAGGTCCCCGCCATGGCGTTGTCTCCTCCTCGCAAGAGGCTACGCTATGGAGAGCCCGGATCCGTCACTAGGCTGCTTTAAAGTATTTTGAGCTATGATGTAATAAGTTAGTCTTCGCGTTAGAAGTTAAACACTCTTTTAAGTTATCATATTAATAAATATCAACCATGTGATGTGATTGATTGAAATGTTTGATTTGGATCTTTGTTTGAGTGCAATGGTCTTATGGAATGATGGCCATAAGAACAGATAAAAATTTATAAACATAAGCTATCCCCCCTAGAATCTTTTCTACTCTTCGCTCCTCTAAGATGTTCACTTCCCAACCAATCAGATGGTGAACGCTCATCAAGGACCCAACAACAACCGGAACCAGCATGGTCAACAAGTACCACCACCACCACCGAATCCCAACATGGAGCAGTTCATTGCCGCCCAGATGTAGATTCTGCAAGGACTCACTGCGGCTGTTCAGCAAAGTCAATAGAACCAACAGAATCAGCAACCCCAGCAGCATCAGCAGTATGCACCCCCGGCCAGAGATAAGCACCGGGATTTCATGAGTCATCACCCGCTGACATTTTCTCATGTGGTTGATCCTCTGGATGCCGATGACTGGCTCAAAGTCATTGGAAAGAAGCTAGACAACACCCAGTGCAACGACCGGGAGAAGGTCTTGTACGCCTCGGGAAGACTTGAGGGTTCCGCGTCCGACTAGTGGGATGCCTTCACAGCGGCACACCCCAACGCGGATACAATAACCTGGCAGGAGTTTCAGGAGAACTTCCATGCTCATCATATTTCCTCAGGAATTATGTAGTTGAAGAAGGAGTTCCTTTCCCTTACTCAAGGGAATATGTCTGTCAGCGAGTATCGTGATCGCTTCACTCAGCTTTCACGCTATGCTCCAGAAGAAGTGGACACAGATGAGAAGCGCCAAGAGCGTTTCTTGGAAGGACTAATTGTTGGGGATTTGTTCTCAAATGCTATGAATTAAGAACAAGGCAACATAAAAATGTTAAATGTTAATGCCCTTCGTCCGCTGAAGCATTATTTCCCCAAGGATTTAATGAACTTCGGACGAAGGTCACAGATTGAATATCACGAAGGTCATACCTTCGTGATTAGGTTTATAAAACAATGTAAAATGAAGCATAATGTATAAAACATATGTTAGAAGCAGATAACATTATTCTTATATTTCATTATATAGATCTGAATATTAAAACATGACATTTGAGTACGTTTATACCTTCTCCTTGACGGAAAACAATAATTCCAGTGTGATGCATCAACAATTACAAGATTGTGTGAACAGTATAGGGGTACTGTTCATCTATTTATAGGCACAGGACACAGCCTATGTGAAATTACATTTATCCCCTTTATAATCAATTACAATACTGACACAAAACATCATGGGTCTTTGAGTCATTTGATCTTTAAGTCGGTTCGCCCCCTTCGTCTTGAGACTTGTCACTGTGCCGAAGCTCTATCGGTGATAACTTCGGTGCTGTTCTTGAAAGGATCTTGCCGAAGGTGTTTTCCTCTTTTAGGATCTTTGGCTACGAAGCATACCCCCAACAGTAGCCCCTTCGCGGTGCTAGATCGTTTTTCGTAACGAGCTTGATCCGTGAAAAAGTCTTCTAGGCTTCGGGATGCCGAAGATCCGAAAAAACACCTTCCCTGAGCTTGTTGACAAGAAACGATTAAAATAATCCGCGTGTGAGGTGGCTCCATCCTGCAGCAGTTGCACGCGCCCTGGCGATTCACCTTTCCGGACCCTGTGGCCCATCGTCCAGTGAGTATGGGTGGCTGTTTTTCCGGTGCGAAAGACCTTGACGATTCACCTTCCCGCCTGCGGCACTATATAAACAGACGGGTAGGTGTGAAGTTACCACAGCATTCATTGCTATTGTACTGTGGTGCTGTCAAAAATTTAACCATAGCCGAAGCTTGATCATTGTGCTCAAGCGAAGCACCGCTTTCAATTCTGCTTCGTCATAAGAGAAAGAACTTAGGAGAAATCGAGAAAGTCAACAACTTCAAAAAAATTTCAAAAAATTCATAATCAGATGGCGAGATTGCGTTCTACTGCCAGGATTGACCGTGAGGGAGATGAGGCCGAAGCTACTGGAACTGTTCCAATTTCCAAAGCAATGAGGCGGTCTGGGCTGGTGACATCGGAGGATATTCCTGTCGCCGAAGCAGGACAAGCTGATGCTGAAGAAACTGATTCCGAAGACGATTATAGCAGTGCAGTGCCGAGCAAACCTAGCCACCTGGACTTCGGAAAGTCCACCATCTCCGAAGCTGATTTTCCTAAGATGGTGAAGTTGGGCTATCTTAGTGAAGCGAAGAAGGAGTTGATTCATTTTGGTGGAAAAGAGACTATCCCGAAGCCGGGAAAGAATGAAGTAGTGGTTTTCAAAAGCCTTTTTAAAGCTGGTTTAAGATTCTCTTTGAACAAGATGATCGTTGAGGTACTGAAAAAATTTGGGATCTACCTTCATCAACTAACCCCTAACGCTATCGTTAGGCTAAATGTTTATATCTGGGCTCTCCGAAGCCAGGGGTGGAACCATTCGCTGAAGGTTTTTGCCGAGTGCACGAACTGCACTATCAGACCAAAGCTAGAGGAGATGGTCTTCATGAAAATTTTGGCTGCTACAACTTTGCTTACCGCAAGACTACAAAATTTCAAGTGATCAGTTACCAAAGCAAATGGCCAGCTGGATGGAAATCTGAGTGGTTCTACGTCAGAGTGGACGAAGATGAAGATAAGTTGGTCCAAAGTCTGTTAGAATTGATCTTCGGAGAGACCCGACCCCCGTGCAACATGTTACCAGGGAGTCCAAGTCAAATTGCTCTAGCTGAATTTAGAGTGATTGCAAATCATATTGGCACTAGGGACTTGGTGCAGGAATTTCTGGCCTTCAGAGTATTCCCGACATTGAAGGAGTGGGAAATGCCGAAGCTAGAGGGGAAGAAGAAGAAAGGGGAACTTGTTCGGTTGCCCTACCATTTCAAATTCAAGAAACTTTTCAAGGTACCTTGCCAAGAGTGGCTGGACACAATCGAAGTAATGTGTAATGAAATACTTGGAAATTATTCTAAGAAAGAAGACCAATTGATGACTGCGGCCTTTGGCACCCGTCCGAAACAAAGGCTAAACCGCGTAATGGATGCCTTGGGTTTTGAATATCCTGACTACGAGCGACTAGATAAGGGTGCTGAAGGCCAAAAGAGAAAAAGAGTAGCTGATGTTCTGAACAAAGACGATGAAGAACAATCGAAGAAGAAAAAACCAGAGTCTGAGCCGAAAATAGGTGTTTCGAAGAAGAGAAAAGCTTCGTCTCCGAAGCAAAAAGCAATTGACGAAGAAGAAGGAACTCCTGCAACACCCTCTACTACCGAAGTAGAGGAAATTTTAAAGGTAATGACTAAATCTTTGCCTGTCAAGCTAAGTCCACTGGGGCCACGACTGACAGAGGTCATTGAAAAGACACCGCCAGGAGCTTCAGCTTCGAAGGCGCCAGCTACTAAAAGTCTGACAGCTACTGAAGCTGCACCTTCGGAGGCCACAGATGCCGAAGCTACTAGAGCCGAAGATATTAATTTAGAAAGCATGGTTGCTGATATAGATAAAATTCTGGTAGACCTGGCTACAGAAGAAGCTGTCGGGGCCACCGAAGAAGCTTCGGCCCCAGAACCCGAGAAAAAGAAAGAAATTGTCGAAGAAACATCGGAAGATGAAATTTTCAATTTTCAAAACTTGATTGGGCAAGAACTGACGAAAGCCGAAAAAGAAGAACTGAAAGAGTATGCCATATCTTGCGGCTATCGGCCGGGGGCGATTCTCTTCTGGGGTGTTGATGATGAGAAGCTAGGCTGCATTCAGGATCAAGCCAGAGCGAAGGTTATTGGTACTCTATCGAAGAGTATCGGTTTCCAGAAGCTCGAAGCTGATATTAGCCGCTACCGACGACAGCACATCGTCGGTAGTTTGTTTTATTCCAATTTCAAGGTAAACAATTTCTTTCTAACTTTTTATTTTTCATAACAAAAATGTTTCCTAACGAAAATTGTTCGTGTACAGAGTATGCTACTAAGCAAAGCTTTGAAGATGCAACAGGATCTAGAAGATAAAAAGCACGAGGTTATAATTGAAAACTTGGAGATTAAAATAAAAGAACAATCAGCTGCTTTTGAGAAGAAAGAGTTCGAACTCTAGACAACTGAAGGCTTATTAGCGGAAGGCGAAGCAAAAATAACAGAACTGAATACGAAGCTTCTCTGCCAGTCAGAAAGTTTCGAACAGGAAAGGCTGAAGCTTAATGAAAAACTTGAGGCCGAAGTCCAGAAGGGTTTAGATTTGAAAAAATCATTGATAGGCCTTCAAAGAAAATGTTTGGAATTTAGCAATCAATGTATTCAACGGCTGAAGAAGGTATTTCATTCGGTCGGGGCCATCTGTGAAAAATTTTCTCCTTCAGCTGAAGATCTACCAAGAGCCTTCGAACACATCGAAGGTGAGATTGATGACCTCGATGATGTTATTGCTGGACACGGTGACTTCTGTGCCCTAGTAGCTTCTCGGGGCACCGCTGCTGCGTTCCTGAAATCTGGCTGTGAGCACGGAAAAATTATCAACAGACCCAATTTCAGCCTATCACCAGCAATTCTGGATGATATTCCTAGCATTGCCCGAATCATTGGGAACAAATTTATAAAGGTGGTATGGACAAAGGGTGGGCGAGAGAAAGCTGGTGACGAAGCTCGGAGTCATCTTAAGCCGGTAACAAAATCATACCTTCGTGCTTGCCTCTTCCTTCGAAATTGAATTGTGTTTATAATACTTTAATTCGTGTAGGACGATGAAGCGGAAACCAAAGCTTGAAGAATAAAAAGATGACGCCGAAGCTTTTACTGGATAACAATGCTGAAGCTGAAGCTCAACGAATATTGATGAAGCTTAGATAAATGACTCTAGAAGGGATTCTAAAAACTTTCTGTAATAACTTTTACAAATGTAATCAAATTGTATTCTGTGAACTGTGTCCATACCTTGTAATATATTCTTACCTTCCCGTCAAAGTATGAAGTGCTTTGGTGTGGACGAAATTATCATTTTTGAGCCGAAGGCGAAAAAACACATTCCCTTCTTTTCGTACACAGCGAAGCAAAAGAAACTGCTTCTTTTTCCTCTTTTGCCGAAGCATGATCTTTAGAGCCGAAGTGATTACTTGTGTTATGATGATAATGATCCTACGTATGTCTAAATGAATGTTTATGAATGCAAATGCTATGATGCGATGTATCGTGCAAATGAGTGTCCAAACACATATCCGAAGCCATAACCATAGTCTCCGTTCAGTCTCTTTGCCGTTTATTTTTCGGCTTCACCGTTTACTTTTCGATGTATCAGCGCTGACTTTTCGCTGTAAGCCTCCCTTAGGAGCTTCTTCGCCTTTTACTTCGGCGGAATCAGCGTTTATTTTTCGCTGTAAGCCTCCCTTAGGAGCTTCTTCGCCTTTTACTTCGGCGGAATCAGCGTTTATTTTTCGCTGTAAGATCTGCATTACCTTAGGAACGACTTTTGAGCAGAAAACTTACGCTGCCCTCCCTTAGGAACGACTTTTATGTAGCTTCGTCGTGCTTTGCATCCCCTTAGGGACGTCTTTTGAGCTTCTCCCTGTTTTCTTTTCTTTTTTCTTTGCACTCGATGGTGCGTGCTCAGCTTTTACATTTACATCTTTGGGGGATATTGCTCTTATAGAGCTGAAATAAGAAAAGGAGAAATTACATGCTATGGCCCCATTAAAAACCTTTCTCCCCCTTTGGAAAGGAAAAGGGTGCCATAAGAAAAAACAGAAAAAATTCCATCAAGCTAGACATAATATCTCCGAAGCTCATCCGCATTCCACGATCTAGGAATGTCGTTGCCGTCCATATCCTTCAATCTATAAGAACCGGGTCTTGACAAAGATACTACCAGAAAAGGTCCTTCCCATTTCAGCTGTAGCTTGCCTACTGTATCTGGGTTGGCCACTCTCCGGAGCACCAAATGTCCTGGCTTAATGGTCTTTAGCCGAACTTTTCTATCACGCCATTTTATTGTTTCGGCTTGATATTTATTGATATTTTCCACAGCCTGAAGCCTAATTCCTTCTATAGCATCTTTCTCCACAGAGTAATCAGCTTCGTCCTCTGCCGAAGCCACTGTTCTTATTGATCCCGCTTTTGCTTCTTCTAGAGTTATTGCTTTGTCACCAAATAATAACTTGAATGGTGTAAAGCCTGTTGACCTTGATGCTGTTGTATTGTGGCTCCACACCACTTTAACCAACTCATATGGCCATTTTCCTCTGGGCTGATTGAAGATTGATTTCATTATTCCCATCATTATGATGTCGTTAGCTCTTTCGACAAGTCCATTTGACTCTGGATGCCTAACCGATGCAAAATGGATCTTCGTGCCAATTTGTCCACAGAACTCTTTAAAAGTTTCGGCATCAAACTGTGTTCCATTATCCACAGTAATGGCCTTCGGCACTCCGAAGCGACAAACAATATTCTGCCAGAAAAATTTCTGAATGGTAACCGAAGTTATTGTGGCTAAAGGCTTCGCCTCAATCCACTTAGAAAAATATTCTACTGCCACCACAACATATTTTAAATTTCCTTGTGCTGGTGGTAACGGGCCTAACAAATCAAGGCCCCACCTTTGCAATGGCCAAGTTGGTTGTATTAACTGAGTCATAGACGAAGGTTGTTTTTGATCTCTTGCGCATTTCTGACAGCCTTCGCATTTTTGAACTAATTCTGCTGCATCCGAAGCTGCCTTCGGCCAATAAAATCCTTGACGAAAAACTTTTCCCAGCAAGGGCCTAGATCCAATGTGAGATCCACACAGGCCTGTGTGTATTTCCTTCATCAATTCTATACCTTCAGCTCTGGATAAACATTTGAGGAATGGAGAACAGACTCCATGCTTGTATAGCTCCCCTTCTATTATGACATATGGTCAGGCTCTTGCCTCTATTCTCTTATTATAGGCTTCGTCATCTGAAAGGAAATTGCCTTGGAGGAAAGACATTATCTCAGTTCTCCAGTCTTCACTATGAACAGGAGATATATTGAGCACTGCTCTTTCAAGAAGTTCCTCCGAAGGTGCTTTTATTGTTTCAAAAAATACTTCCGAAGGTAAGGGCAGCCCCTGTGCTGCTGACCTGGCTAGGAAATCAGCATGTTCATTTTCTCCTCGAGGAATATTCTTGACAGAAAACCCTTCGAAGGAAGCTTCAATGCTTCGGACCATGTCCAAGTATTTCTCAAGCTTCGGGTCTCTTGCTTTACAACTCTTGTCAACATGACCAGAAATAACTTGGGAATCGGTTTTGAGAACCGCCCTTCTAATCCCCATTGCCTTTAACTTCCGAAGCCCCAAAAGCAAAGCTTCGTACTTAGCAATATTATTTGTGCAGCTAAAATCAAGTTTTACTGCGTAGCAAGTTCTAACTTTGGAAGGTGCAACTAACACAGCAGCTGCTCCTGCCCCGAAGGTTCCCCAAGAACCGTCGCAGAATATTGTCCAAGCTTCGGCATCTTTAGTTGTTTCTTCTCCCTGAGCCCCTGGCGTCCAATCTGTAACACCTCAGGTGTTACTTAGGGTTTTCACTTAAGACTACACAAGCCAAGCCCATCATCACATGTGGTTGAAATAGAGCAAAGCCCCCCAAACTTGGGACTCAAGGTCCTAAGCATGTGCAACCCATCTTAGATACCATACCCTAACTTATCTTGCACACATAATGGGGAGTTTTACCCAAACCCTAATTCAAACCCCCTTTGGACAAGAGAAGCACTATGAGTAAGGGTGACCAAAAAGTTATGAAAACCTCATAATCTTGACTTGGGCCATTTATAAAAGTTGTAGTACCCTTAATACCCTACAATTAATAGTAAGAAAGTGACCCCAAAAAAAGAATTCAGAAAAGCCCCAAAAGGTTCACCCAAGGGTTGAGCACAAAAGAAAAATCAGGATTTTTCTAAGTTCAAATCCAACCCTTGGCCAAAGATCACACATGTTCACCCTCATTCAAACTTCAAAACATTTCGACCCAATTGACAAAGTGGCGCCAAATTACCTCTAAAGTGCCCTGGAGAAAGTTGACCCCTACCCTAAGTCGTTTGACACGACTTGGCATAGCTTTTGTCCCGGTTTGGACAGCTATGACATAAGCAACTTCTCACCCCTCTATCTCCCTACCCCGACCATATCTTAGCTTCGAACTCACAGCAAAAAGGTAGGATATGGAGCAGGGAAGAGACCGTACACAGTGGTTTTGCCAAGATACGCACGCTAAGGTGCTCAAATCCGCCGTTGAACCATGGCAGAAGCGAGCTCCCACGTGTTCGACGCGGGCTGACACTCGGGGGCGCGCTCAGAGCACGCCCGTTCGCGAACCTCCGCGCGCCCGCGGCCGCCCGTGACCACGCCCGCGCCACGGCTATAAAGCCCGTCCCAGAGCCTGGTTGTCTTCCCCGTTGCCTCCTCCGTACCACGCCTAACTCCCCCGAGCTCGCCCATAGCTCCGGCGACCTCCCCGCGACCCGCCAGAGCCGTCCGAGGGCAACCACCGTGGCCAACCCCTTTCCTGCCCTCCTCCGTTCGATCCAAGCCCTCGGATAGCTCCCCTGGGAGGCCGTGAAGCTTGCACAAACTTGAACCGAGGACTCGCACCACCGGAATAGCGCAATCGTGCTCGCCGGAGTTCAAAACCCCGCCGGCGCACGTGGATCGGGTAAGCCCCTGCACCATTTCCCAATTTGTTGCGCGCATGGCCTCTACGTCACCCCGTGGAGCTCCTCGTGCACTTTAATTGAACTATACCGTCGTGGTTTGGCCGGAACAGGAGCCGCCGACGACCCCCACCGCCTGTGCTCGTGGCCAGGGTAGCTCCGACCACCTCCGACGCCGACCCGCACACCGGCGTGACCGTCGTGACCCCCCGACGTCACTGACCACCCCGATGGAGCTCTACTGCCGCCGGTAAGCCTCGCCACCGTAATCTATACCGCGGGTACTGTTTAAGCCGGCCAGGGAGCGCGGGTTAGATTTCGGCTAGGTCCAGGGGGTTTTGTGCAATGTCAGTGACCCATGCCAATAGTAGACCGAGGACTGTTTTGTGAGAGAAGAGGGAGAGAAAACCCAGGGGCCTCAGCGCAAACCTGTATTCTTTTCCATTTTCGAATTTATTTTTCTTTAAATATTGCAGAGAACTTAATAAATGCATAACTTGAAGAATAATCATCCAAAATTGGTCAAACCAATTTTGCTGGACTTTGTGAAATATAAACTATTAGGCAAAAATCATAAACCCCACAGTTCCTGTAATGTTTTACAGAGTTTTGAATTAAATAAGAAAACTACCCAAAGTTCATTAATAAAGGAAAAAATAGAAATATTGTTAGACCAAGGCTGATAAAAATAGTGGAGACCCTAACCTAGTGGTTATCCTATTTAAAATTAATAAACACCCCAGTATACAAGATTAAGGAGGATTTATTCACTAAAGCTTGTTTATGCTCAAACTTAGAAAAATTAAGAAAAGGGTTTAAAAATGAAAACCAGAGGGCAACTATATTTTTCCTAGCATGCCTAAGTTATATAGTTCACTAGAAAAAATTTATTATACACTGGTTTAGTATAAAATAATTGGGATACCTTTTAATTTAAGAAAACAAGGAAAACTTAGAAAAACCCTAGAAAAATAACCTTAAGGAGAAAACACCCCAAACCTTGGGATAACTAATGGGTTGTTATTATGAACATAGGAAAAATATGAAATCTGTTGTTTGATATTTTTTTCAAATGACAAGTTAGTTATAAGCACCTTTTTGGCATAAAACTTTAGAAAATCACAACTAAATAACCACCAATTAACCTTCTATGATTTTTGGCACAGAAGCATATGACTACTGTTAGATACCAACAAAAATGACCCTTAGGACATAACCCACCCCTAGTTAAGGGTTGTAGTGCAAAGTGACCCCCTTTGCCCAACTTTTGTTATTTTTGTCCAAAGCATGCTCTTTTTATTCTGGACCTCAAATTCATAGAACAGACTATAGTGACCAATAGTGACCCACTATAGTTTTTACAAAATTTTTGGAATAGGTTAAATCACTGTTGTAGTTCAAATCCACCCTAGAATTCATAAATAGAAAAAGAAAGAGGAAATTAACAATGAGAGTAATGTCATTTTAAGCCAACTAGCAAAATCCCTTAAAAAGTCTACTAAAACATCTAAGGGAAATCCAAGTCACAAATCCACCATGCTTATCCCTAACAAAACCCAAACCTAGAGTGATAAGCATAAACCACTAAAAGCCACGTACGACCAAGAAACCCTAAGTTACTAACTAACTTAGTTTTTCTTCCTTTAGCATAATGTTGTTAAATCCAGCATAATCATGACATGCATCTTCTTATTCATTGCATTCGATAGACTGCAACCTCGCTGACGAAGAGTACGTCCTCGTGCCGGAGCAAGGAGCTGCTCAGGAGGTAGCCCCGGATCCAGCACCAGAGCCTGCACCAGAGGATCTGCCTGCCACAGCTTTGGAAGGCAAGCCCCGGTTTATGCATAACCTGTTCTATATGTTATTTTACTACACTTATTGTTTGTAGGCTTGTATTGTGCACTTAAGTGTAGGAGTTGAGTGAAACCCTAGTTGCATGAACTCAGTAATCCTTTTTGAGATGGATACTAGTATGCTAGGTCGAGTAGCTGCTTGCTAATTAGGGATCTCGGTAGAAGTCGAGTGATTTTTCTAGCACTCGCGCGAGGTCAGGAATTGGTTGTACCCACTTTCATATCATACTGATGATTGGTCTGTGGACACAGATCCATGGGGATGCGTGGTCTACGAGATGAAATTAGAATAAGGATTAACGTGCGGATACCTGTGTCAAGCGTTTGAATGTACTAAACATATGCCGAGAAATATGGTAAATCGGTAAGCCTAGTACCTGATTGAACTTGCCCGCAAACTTTGCCCCTCACGCGACCTGAGACGTGGTCTCCCATTCCGGTTATGGTGGGTACAAGTGCGGTCACTGCACGATGGCAGTCGGGGTCAGTGAGGCATTGTAGCCAAGGCGGTGAGCCCTGATCTGTTGCCAGGGAATCGATGGGGATGGTTGATGTGTGTGGGGACGGAGTGCCTCGCCACGTCGTGTGTTTAGGTTTACCTTGCAAGGTTTAAAAACTTGATTCAAATCGTCTGCTTCTCGCAGCTAATGAGACTGCTTGATCCATTGTACTGCATTGAGTAACAAGTGGAAATGTGATGATGTGACAAAGATGTTGATTGCTAAATTGCTTGCTACCATGAATGAGTAGATAATACACCTCTAGTCTTAAGAGAGTCACACTAAAACTTGACAAAGCTAAAACTTGATTTATAAACTCAGCTAGTGCTTTTAGCAACCAAAACCACAGCCAAACAGCTGCATGTCTAGAGGTAGAGGAGTAGAGTATACTCAGCCTTGCTTGTGGCATAATTTTACAGGTTCTTTGGAGGACATGGTTGCTGGAGTGACTTGGCCGTCCATCTTGCCACCGGGTTGGACTGTCGAGTGGGATCCCACCTCGGCAGAGGAGGAGCATGAGGAGTGATGGGACGGGCTTCCCCATCTCTCTGTTTATTTATCGTTAGTTTTATTCCGCTGCACTTCGAACAATGATGACTACTTTTGTTAAAACTCCAGTGATGATGTAATAAGTTTAACACCCTTTAATGTATGGTTTTATGATTTATTGTATTTGCTCTGTGACTCACCATCGAGTGGGACTGTGGTACTTGATCCTGTCAGTGGCCTCGTCGGACTAGATCCGAGGGATTGACGAGTTATTCCCATTTAAGTGTGGTCTAGCCTCTAAGGCGGGACTCAGGCACTTAAGTTGGAATAATTCGGTCAGTTCCGCCACACAATCAGCGATGAAGTCTGCTAACGCCTGGGACTGTATTAAGGATCTATGCACATAATCAATGATGAACTCGTTGAGTTCCGCAGCCCACTTTCCAATTCTTCTAGTAGCTTCTCTGTTCCTCATTATATCCTTCAAAGGTTGTGACGAAGGAACAATTATATGATATGCTTGAAAGTATTGTCGTAGCTTCCTGGAGGCCATTAAGACAACATATAACATCTTTTCCAATTCTGTATAATTCTTCTTTGATAGACTGAGGACTTCGGAGACGAAGTATATTGGGGCTTGCTTTTTGGTTTGTCCTTCAAGCTTTTCTTGGACAAGTGCCGCACTCACTGCCGAGTGCGAAGCTGCCACATACAACAACAGAGGAGCCCCTGGCGCTGGTGGAGTTAGAGTCGTTAGATCTATCAAATACTGCTTCAGCTCTTCGAAGGCCTTCCGCTGAGCTAATCCCCATTGAAAGACTTTGACTGACTTCAGCACTTCAAAGAATGGTAGATTTCTCTCTGCTGATCTAGATATGAATCGATTCAGAGATGCCAGTCTTCCTGTCAGCCGTTGAGCCCCCTTCTTTGTGCTTGGCGGCTCCATCCAAAGAATAGCTTCGATTTTATTTGGATTAGCTTCGATTCCTTTTGTTGAAACCAGACAACCAAGGAATTTCCCCTTCTTCACTCCGAAGACACACTTCTCTGGATCCAGCTTCAGACCAGCTTGTCTAAAATTAGCGAATGTCTCCTGCAAATCAGCGATGTGATTTTCTTGCTTCGTGCTTTTTACTATAATATCATCAACATAGGTTAGCACATTTCTGCCTGTCTGAGAATGGAGAACCTTCGCTGTCATTCTACTGAAGCTTCCTCCAGCATTCTTGAGCCCCTCAGGCATCCGAAGATAACAATATGTTCCACTAGGGGTTATGAAGCTGGTTTTTGGCTCATCCTCTTTCTTCATCCAAATTTGATGATAGCCTGAATAACAATCTAGCAGACTCATAAGCTCTGATGAAGCTGTTGCGTCTATTAGAGAATCGATCCTTGGTAATGGAAACTCATCCTTTGGACAAGCCTTGTTGAGATCAATAAAATCAATACACATCCTCCATTTACCATTGGCCTTCTTTACCATAACAGTGTTGGCTAGCCATTCTGGATATTTCACTTCTCTGATGACTCCAGCACTAAGAAGTCTTTTCACTTCATTCCAAGCACCTTCGTCTTTGTCATCAGACATTTTCCGAAGCCTCTGCTTTCTGGGTCTAAAGGATGGATCAACATTGAGCGAGTGTTCAATGACATCTCTGTTAACACCACAGAGATCATTAGCTGACCATGCAAAGACATCTTTGTTGTTGAACAAAAACCTTATCAGGGTTTTCTCCTGTTCTTTAGACAATTAAGATCCCAGCAGCACCTTCTGCTCTGCAATATCTTCACATAAAAGCATGGGCTTCGGCTGATCGGCCGAAGCAGCCTTCTCCCTTCTGTACTTGTACTTCTCACAAGCTTCGGCTCCATCTATACTATGGATTGCCTTTGAATCGGTCCAGTTCCCTTTGGCCTTTCTGGCAGCTTCCTGACTCCCATGAATAGCAATAGGTCCTTGATCCTAAGGTATCTTCATGCAAAGATATGCTGGATGAAGAATTGCTTCGAAAGCATTGAGTGTTCCACGACCAATGATTGCATTGTAGGGATACTCCATGTCGACAATATCAAACACAACTTGCTCAGTTCTGGTGTTGTTAACAAATCCGAAGGTCACTAGCATCGTGATCTTGCCTAGTGCTACAATCTGTCTTCCTCCAAAGCCACAGAGAGGGTGTGTAGCATCATGAATCTTATCTTCTGGCTCTTGCACTTGTTTGAAGGCCTTAGCAAATATAATATCTGCTGCACTACCTGTATCAACCAGAACATTATGGACCAGAAAACCTTTGATAACACAAGAAATAACCATAGCATCATTGTGAGGATAATCCTTGAGCTGAAGGTCCTCTTGGGAGAAGGTAATTGGGATGTGAGACCATCTTGACTTGATGAAGGGTCCCTGCACCCCGACATGCTGTACCCTTCTTTGTGCCTCCTTCTGCTTCTTGTTGGCCGATTCTGAACACGATCTGCCTGTTATCGGGAGCACCAGCTTCGTAGCCGAAGCAGCTCCAGCTTGGTTGTTGAATGAAGCCATTAGCTAAGAAAGTAGAAGTGAGTTCACCGGAGGTGGGCGCCAATGTTGGGGATTCGTTCTCAAATGCTATGAATTAAGAACAAGGCAACATAAAAATGTTAAATGTTAATGCCCTTCGTCCGCTGAAGCATTATTTCCCCAAAGATTTAATGAACTTCGGACGAAGGTCGCAGATTAAATATCACGAAGGTCATACCTTCATGATTAGGTTTATAAAACAATGTAAAATGAAGCATAATGTATAAAACATATGTTAGAAGCAGATAACATTATTCTTATATTTCATTATATGGATCTGAATATTAAAACATGACATTTGAGTACGTTTATACCTTCTCCTTGACGGAAAACAATAATTCCAGTGTGATGCGTCAACAATTACAAGATTGTGTGAACAGTATAGGGGTACTATTCATCTATTTATAGGCACAGGACACAACCTATGTGAAATTACATTTATCCCCTTTATAATCAATTACAATACTGACACAAAACATCATGGGTCTTTGAGTCATTTGATCTTTAAGTCGGTTCGCCCCCTTCATCTTGAGACTTGTCACTGTGCCGAAGCTCTATCGATGATAACTTCGGCGCTGTTCTTGAAAGGATCTTACCGAAGGTGTTTTCCTCTTTTAGGATCTTCGGCTACGAAGCATACCCCCAACACTAATTGGACCTCTGAATTACCGACTTCAGAGTCATACATTTCCTAATTTCCAGACATTGTTGAACAAGGCAATTGGCCTTGAAAGCAAAAGAAAGGAATTATCTGACCACAAAAGAAAGTTTCAAGGTCAGTCCAGCAGGAATACCCACCCCAACAACGCTCAAGGTTCGCAGTTGCGCTCTGGAAATCAAGGCAGAAACATTTATCAAGTGCAACGCTCTGGACAGCAAAACTAGAGAAATAATCAGAGTCAGAACCAACAAAGGAGCAACTCTCAGACCAACCAGAGGTCTGGTGGGAGTTCATAGAACCATCAAGGTGGCGCCAGTAACGCGCAGGCCAGAAGCAACGCACCGGTCCAACCCAATGGCTGCTTCAAGTGCGGTGAGCTAGGCCACTATGCTAACAACTGCCCAAGGCGCAACCAGCAGACACCCCAGAAAAGCAATAATCAGAGAAATGACCAGAACACCCCCGCTCGTGGATCTGCTCAGAACAAGACACGACAGAACCAGAGCAGAGGAAGGGTCAATCACGTCACTGCGGAATCAGTGCCTCAGGATGCCGAAGTAGTGTATGGTATGTTTCTTGTTAACTCCATACCTGCATCAGTTTTATTTGACTCTGGAGCATTGCATTCATTTATAACTGAGTCATTTGTGGAAAAACACAACATACCTAAGTACCCCCTTAAGAAGATGTTACACATTAGTTCACCGGGAGGTGACATGAAGGCCACACACTCATGCCCCCATGTTAATCTCAAGATTCAAGGAATAGATTTTTCAGTCGACCTAGTGGTCCTAGGATCCAATGGTATTGATGTGATTCTTGGATGCAACTGGTTGAAAAGTTGTGATGGAGTGATACAGTGTGCCAATGGAATAGTTATGTTGACAAGTCCTCAAGGTGAAAGAATCCAAGTTAACATAGACAAGTCAACAGATGAAAAAAGGGAAAACAGTGATCAATCACTTGGAAGAAAAGCCATTGGAAAATATCAAAGTAGTGTGTGAATACCCAGACGTATTTCTGGAGGAATTACCAGGTACGCCACCTGACCGTGATATAGAGTTTTCTATTGAATTATTACCCAGAACCGCACCGATCTCGAAAAGACCTTATAGAATGGATGTCAAAGATTTAGTAGAACTAAAGAAACAAATAGAAGAATTACTAGAAAAAGGTTTCATTCGCCCAAGTTCATCCCCTTGGGGAGCCCCAGTGCTATTTGTGAACAAGAAGGATGGTTTGAGGAGAATGTGCGTTGATTATAGAAGTTTGAATGAAGTAACCATCAAGAATAAATACCCACTACCTCGGATTGAAGACTTATTCGATCAAATGAAAGGAGCTAAGATATTCTCGAAGATAGATCTGAGATCGGGATATCATCAGTTAAAGATTCGAGCAGAAGATGTACCCAAGACAACCTTCACGACGAGATATGGATTATATGAGTTTTTGGTCATGTCATTTGGACTGACTAATGCACCAGCATACTTTATGAACTTGATGAATAAAGTATTCATGGAATATCTGGATCAGTTTGTGGTCGTATTCATTGACGACATACTGATATATTCTTCGAATGAAGAAAAACATGAAGATCATCTAAGGCTAGTCCTACAAAAGCTTCGTGACAACCAACTATATGCAAAGTTCTCGAAGTGTGATTTTTGGTTGAAGGAAGTTGCTTTCTTAGGGCATATCGTTACCGATGGTGGAATTAAAGTGGACCCAGGAAAGATAAGTGAGATACTAGATTGGAAGCAACCAAAGGATGCGTCCAAGATCAGAAGTTTTCTTGGATTGGCAGGATACTATAGAAGATTTATTGACGGTTTTTCCAAGTTAGTGAAATCGCTTACCTCTCTACTGGAGAAAGGTAAAGAGTTCAAATGGGATGAAGCTTGTCAGAATTGTTTTGAAGAACTCAAGAAAAGGTTAACCACTGCACCAATATTGGTAATGCCAGACATTCACAAGGGATTTGATGTGTATTGCGATGCATCACACCTTGGACTTGGATTTGTGCTAATGCAAGAAGGAAAAGTGATAGCTTATGCTTCAAGACAGTTGAGGAAGCATGTGAAGAATTATCCTACGCACGATTTGGAACTAGCTGCCGTAGTGCATGCTTTGAAGATTTGGAGGCACTATATGATTGGAAACAAGTGCAGAATCTTCACGGATCACAAAAGCCTGAAATACATATTCACTCAGAAGGAACTCAACCTCAGACAGAGAAGATGGCTTGAGTTGATTAAGGACTATGATTTGGAGATACAATATCACCCCGGAAAAGCAAATGTAGTAGCCGATGCTTTGAGCCGTAAGGGTCAAGTGAACAACATCACTACTCATTTGATGTCACAAGAATTGTGCTGGGAAATGGAACAACTCAACCTTGGATTGCTCAAAAATGTAGAAGCAACAGTTATGGAAGTTGAATCTACTTTGGAAGAAAAGATTCGTAAAGGACAAGAGTCCGATGAGAAGATTAAGGAAATTAAAACTTTGATTGGTTTGGGTAAAGCCCCAGATTTCATAGAAGATGAACAAGGCACGATATGGTTTAAGAAGAGAATCTGTGTACCCGAAATCGAGCACTTGCGCCAACTTATTTTGAGAGAAGCTCATGATTCATCTTACTCTATTCACCCTGGAAGTACCAAGATGTACCAGTATCTTAAGGAAAAGTATTGGTGGTACGGTTTGAAAAGAGATGTTGCTACTCATGTTGCATTATGTGACGTGTGTCAGCGAGTTAAAGCCGAACACCAAAGACCAGCAGGATTGCTACAACCTCTTAAGGTACCTGAATGGAAATGGGAAGAAATTAATATGGATTTCATAGTTGGACTACCCCGTACTCGAGATGGCTATGATTCAATATGGGTCATAGTAGACAGGTTGACTAAAGTAGCCCACTTTATACCTGTGAAGACAACTTACTCGGGAGCCCATTTAGCAGAGTTATACATGTCGAGGATTGTTTGTCTGCATGGAGTACCGAAGAAGATCGTATCAGATCGAGGAACCCAGTTTACCTCTCGCTTTTGGAAAAGACTACATGAGTCCATGGATACCAAGCTAAATTTTAGTTCAGCTTATCATCCGCAAATGGATGGGCAAACGGAAAGAACAAACCTAGTGTTGGAAGATATGCTAAGAGCTTGCGCTCTAAAGCATGGTAGAAGCTAGGATAAAAGTTTGCCTTATGCAGAATTTTCGTATAACAACAGTTATCAGGCAAGTCTAAAAATGGCACCATTTGAAGCACTTTATGGATGAAAGTGTAGAACACCGCTTTATTGGAATCAGACCGGAGAAAGTCAAGTATTTGGTCCAGAAATTCTCCAAGAAGCCGAAAAGCAAGTGCAGATTATCAAAGAAAATTTGAAGACAGCATAGTCAAGACAGAAAAGCTATGCTGATAATAGAAGAAGAGAATTGATGTTTGAAGTAGGAGACTTCATATACCTTAAAGTTTCACCAATGAGAGGAATGAAAAGGTTTAAGGTTAAAGGAAAATTATCACCTCGCTATATTGGCCCATTCAAGATTTTGGAAAGAAAAGGTGAAGTAGCCTACCAGTTAGAGCTACCCGATAGTTTATCAGATGTGCATGACGTATTTCACGTATCACAACTCAAGAAGTGCTTAAGAGTACCAGAAGAACAGTTACCCATGGAAGAACTGAATGTTAATGAGGATTTGACCTATTCGGAGTACCTGGTCAGAATTCTGGAAACATCTCACAGAATTACACGGAGTAAAGTCATTAACATGTGCAAAGTTCAGTGGAGTCATCATTCGGAAGATGAGGCCACTTGGGAAAGAGAAGATGAACTCAGAGCAGAATTTCCCCAGTTATTCTCGAAAGTTTCTTAATCTCGAGGACGAGATTCTTTTTAAGAGGGGTACGTTTGTAACACCACAAAGCCATCAACTAAAAATAATAAATTTAGTTATTATATTAATTAGGGTAATAATTTTTTTAAGTTTTTAATTATTTATTTGCATTTTGATTATTTTCTTTGTATGCGCTTGATTGATTATCGGATGTTTATTATCAATTCTTTTTAAAGAAAATTCCTAGTGAATAATATAATAATTAAATAATATAATAATTATTAATCTAAAAATAAGTATTTTATTTATAAATAATTTTGGTGAATTTTTATGAATTTTCGAGCTCTTTAAAATAAAATCAATTTCGCAATTTGAAAAAAAAACTAAACTAAACCCTAAGGCTCACTAGGGGCCCAACTACTAACCCTAGCACGCCCCTGCTGTTCCCAGCCGCCACGCTCTCTCCCAGTCCCCAAGTCGCCGCCGCCTCCCCATTCTCTCTCTCTCCCTCTTCTCTCTCTCTCTTTGTCTCTCCTCCCCTTGCTCTCCCTCACGCGCTCACGCACCAGGAAGCACAAAGCGCCGAGCACGCCAGCCGATGCCCCTGCACCGCAGCCGAGTCACGCGCGCCAGTAGCAGCGGCCGAGCCGGCCCATGCGTTTCCTCCTCCACACCGCCCCTGCCAGCCACGCGACGCGCGCTGCCCAGGCGCGCCGTGCCTTGCACGCGCCCCGGCCTCCCCGCGGCCGAGCAGCCGGCCCCGCCGTGAGCCCTGCCGCGCTAGAGCGCCCGAGCGCGAGCCCCGCCCTGCTGTGCCGCGACGACCGTGCCAGTCCAGTCGCGACCCCGCCCCTGCACCGAGCGCCATGTCCTGCAGCCGATGCCGCGACCCCGACGCCGAAGTCCAAGCGCCTGCTGCAGCGACCGTTCTTCATCTCCGAATTAATGAAACTTTATGCAACCGTTTCTTCTCCCCCATTATCCTCCTTGTAACTGACGCTTGTGATGGCCATTGAAGACCACCGGTGACTCTCCCTCTCCCTCCTGCTCCCTATAAAAGGCAGCAGAGCTCTCCCTTCTCCTTCCTACCCGAACTCGCCCCCATCTCTCTCTCTAGCTTTTCTCGCTCATCGCTAGTGCCGTTGTCGCCGGAGTTTGTCGTTCGTCGCCGGAGTTCACCGGAGGCCGCAGTTCGTCGCCGGAGCCACGCACTCGTCATCCGCCGTCCGTAGTCGAGCCCCTGCTTTTCTCCACCCGACCGAACCCCGTCGAACTCTCCCCGTCGCACGCGCGAACCCAAGGTTGATGACGATCCAAATTATTTTGTGTATTTTATAAAAGTACTTTTTGATTCGATTCATGAGTTGTATATTTTGTTTGTTGTAATATGAACACGTGTGATTCGTAATTTATGTGTATGTGCGTTATAGAATTTTTGGTAGAGATATGCGATTGTTAGTACACCGTGATATTTCATGTTAGTCGTGGCGATGATTTTTGGATTAGAAAAAGATGACAAAATTTAGTAGTCACACGTTGGTGATAAAAACAATAGATAAGAATTTTTGTAGGTAAATTTGGTCGCAATAAATATTAGAAACTATTTGGAGAATTATAGTCATAGGTGCATTTTAATGGATTTAGAAAATGGTATAGAACTCATGTGATATGAATAATATAGGATTTCTAGATGATTTAGTTAATTATTTTATTAATATTTTCTTTTTATAAAGAAATAAGAAAATATCATTAGTAGGATGGAAAATAGATTTTTGCTAGTCAAATAAACATGTTCGCAAATTGAGCACTTAAATTTTAGAGTAAGCAAAATACTAGTTTATGTCAAAATAACCTCACTTGTGTTATAAAAAGTTCAATTAGTATTTATAGGGATTTTTAGAATGTTAAATTCATTTTTGGCTATACTCAATAATTTGAGTTAGAAATAAAAAGAATAAAAGGTATTAATTTATTTATTAGTATTAAAGACGATAATTATCATTTAATTTCATTGATGATGTTATAATATATTAATACTAGTTAAAACTGTATTTATTGCACCCATTCATAAATTCATCATTTAGGACTCACAATAATAACTATAATTGAATTAATAAGTATTTACGCGTTTAGGACGTATTTAAGATGTGATAAGTACTATGTGTGTTTAATTGTGTATTGGTGTATGTTTATGAAATGGTGCGTGTTTATTTATTGGTGTATGCTTTCTTTTTGTATGGCAACGTGTAACGTTATTAGAGGCTGACGGTGTGGTAGACGAACCCAATTCGTTCGAAGACGATCCGCAGGACGTATTTAAGCAAGGTAAGTGGATTCTCCCTCTGCATATTCTTTTTGTACCCACTCATTGCATATAATAATGTTTACTTTTTGATATATTGCATAATTTGATGGGTTAACCTAATTAAGGATTTCCTAGATTTACTACCTGTATTCCTTGTTTAACCTGGCTAAATTATTAGCTGTGCAAAATTGGTGCTACCGCTCAACTTAACGATTTTAATGTCACTCGTTAATTGGTATTAATGTTCCAAAAATTTAATTGGCAATTATGACATTAACCCGATGGTTAAAGCAGCATTATTTCGAATTAATTGGAACATGGAGTGACCACCCAGGATAATAGTGCAACCCCGAGTGCTATCATGGCTCTGGCTTTGGTAATTAGCTTTATATGCTTAGTGCCTAGCAACCTTACCTGAAATATGGGCAAGAGGGGGAGCGGTAGGTGCTGGCAGCCCACGTTAACATGGGGTCGTATTCTTGGCTAAGGTACCTCACCTAGGGGGCCACCACCATCGTCTTTAGAAACCATAGCGGGTTGCTTTGTATTAAGTGTATTTTGTGAAAGCCTCATAATGGATCCCTAGCCATTCACCTCGGCAGTGTTTAAGGGTCCGATCAACCCGGGCTAGATGGGATACATGGCTTGTGGGTAAAGTTGTACCACCTCTGCAGAGTGTAAAACTGATATATCAGCCGTGCTCCCGGTTATGAGCGACCTAGACTCCTCACATGATAATTGAACTTGAAGATGGAATTAAATTGAGATCCGATGATCTGCCAATAATTTGCTTAAGTGATTTCACTTAAGTGTTTTTGTTATATTCATATTCCTTTGTTTAAATGGGATATTTGGGATTCACACTTATTAGTAAGACAGGTGTTGTTAATAAAATGTTGACCAACTAAAACGCTTACTGCTTAACCTTAGCCTCACCTTGTTATACATGCATTAGTTTTTCCCCCACTTGCTGAGCCCCGATCATAAGTGAGCTCACCCTTGCTAATATTTTGATCAGAGGGTGATGCTGGAGACTTTGATGGAGATTTTATCGACGACGATGAATTCTAAGTCTAACGATGCGCCGATCATCTTCCTGTGGGAGATTGCCCCTGTTATTTATTTCCGCTTTACTTTGATGTTATTCAAGATACTATGATGCAGATGATGTAATAAAGTATTATACTCTCTCTTTACGCCTTTATTGCATTGTCTTTTGATATATTACACTTGTGACGTCAACATATGTGTGGAAATGGATCCTGGCACACATATGGTATGCGCTCGGTTCTACCCCCTGGAACCGGGTGTGACACTATGTCTTGAATATCTTGTGCTACTTTCATTATATTCATACATATGCATCTTGCATCTCATTTAGGACCGAGAGATGATGATCGTGCAAGTGATGTGGTGCCAACCACAAGATGCAGTTGGTGGACGACCTGAAGAATGATGGACTTAACCAGTGGATGCTCGCCAAGCGAGTGCCACCCAACAAACACTATCTAGGTGTTGAATTGAAGGCAAGCCCCGGTTTCATGCATAACCGTTTATATATGCTATTTTACTACACTTAATGTTTGTAGGCTTGTACCGTGCACTTAAGTGTAGGAGTTGGTTGAAACCCTAGTTGCATGAACTAAGGATTCCTTTTGATATGGATACTAGTATGCTAGGTCGAGTAGCTGCTATGCTAAATCAGGATCTCGGTAGAAGTCGAGTGATTTTTCTAGCACTCGTGTGAGGTCAGGAATTGATTGTATCCATTTTGATAACAGAATGATGACGGTCTATGGACACGGATCCATGGGGATGCGTTGTCTATGAGACAAAATTGGAATAAGGATTAACGTGCGGATACCTGTGTCAAGCATTTGAATGTACTAAACACATGTCGAGAAATATGGTAACCGGTAAACCTAGTACCTTAGTGAAGTCGGGCGCGGACTTTTCTCCTCACTTGTCTTGAGACTGGGTCTCCCATTCGAGATATGGTGGGTACAAGTGCGGTCACTGCACGGCGGCAGCCGGGGTCAGTGGAGCATTGTATGCCAAGGCGGTGAGCCCTGGCCGCGAATGGGGGATCGATGAGGACGGTTGATGTGTGGGGATGGAGTGCCCCTATATGTCGTGTGTTTAGGTTTACCTTGCAAGGTTAAAACCCAATTCAAATCGTCTGCTTCTCGCAGCTAATGAGACTGTTTGATCAATTGTACTGCATTGAGTAATAAGTGGAAATGAGATGACTGGCAAAAGATGTTGATTGATATAATGTTTGATACCATGTATGAATAGATAGGTTCTCATCTAGTCTACATTATTATTCTAGAACTTGAAAAGCTAAAACTTGTTTTTAGACTCAGCTAGTGCTTTTGGCAAACCGAACCCCTCAGCCAAACAGCTGCATGGTCTAGAGGTAGAGGAGTAGACTCCTCACACCGAGTAAGTCTAGCTGAGTATTAGTATACTCATCCTTGCTTGTGGCATAATTTTTGCAGGTACCTCCTTGATTTGGTTGATGGTGTGACTTGGCCTCCATCCCTGCCACCGGGATAGACGGTCGAGTGGGTTACTGCTTCCGCAGGAGAGGACCAGGAGGAGTAGCGTGGCCAGGCTTCGCCATGTTACTCGGTTTTCTCCATTAGTTATCTCCGCTGCACTAAAAATATTGTTATTGCTTTTGAAACTCTGATAATGTAATCAATATTGATACTTATTAAATTTGTGGTGTTATGTTTTATTGTATTTCTCTGTGCCTCACCTTCGAGTGAGCTAGTGGTATTTGATCCTAGATAAGTGGCTTTATCGGACTAGATCCGAGGGACTAACGGGTTATTCCGATTTAAGTGTGTTGCTGCGTTTAAGGGTGCGACTTGGGCACTTAAGCTGGAATAATTCGGGTGGTTCCGCCACAGAACCAGCCTGAAACCAGCTGAACCAGTATTTTGTGGATAGCAATTTTGGCCAAGATAAACTTAAAAAGGTTGTACTACATACTTTCACTAAGGATTAACAAGGGTAAAATAGATGTTTTGGATCAATGATTTTGAGCTTTAGTACCAACACCTACCTTCTTTTTGGATCCCCCTTGATAGTACAACGATTCCTACACTCAAGTTAAATAAAATATAATTAAGTAAAGTCCTCGAGCCATTGGTGTCTCATATATGATTTCTCCATGGTGTTGCTTCATAAGGATCACAAACATCTTTATCTCACCTTTTGATGCAAACACAAATCAAGCATGTGACTTGAACCATTTCACCATATATGAGCTCAACTCATGGCTTCAAGTCACCTTACTGATGCATCAACACAATATAATTCTTCATAGATGATTAGTTCATCGACTTAGTGCAAGTATTCTCTTCTTCACTTTAGCCATGTTACCTCGGTCCACAAGCCGTCGCTTGGCCTTCACATTCGCTTAGTTCCTCAAAGCCCTTTCCTTGCTATCTTCACCCTATCAAGCTATTCTTGAGTCACATCATATTGAGCATGTATTGAGAGAATCATTTCTTCAGTATTGTGAACCTTGCTTGAGTGTCATCTAGATATAAATTCTAAGATCAATCAAGCTCTAGTTTGATTCTCATATAAGCATATATGGACTAGTAGTAATATGGTCAAGCCAATTCACGTTTCCTCATTTTTATTCACTTTGGCTTGACCAACCCTTCTAATCACTTCAAGCTCTATTCTGATCATATGTATGCATAGTGATTTCTCAGGTCTTATCCATATATTCAAACCAATATAGAGATCATATTATATTTATTTGCATTGTCTCATTGGTTATTTAACCTTATGTTGGACCTTTGTTCAGTGATCATTATACAGTATTTAAGTATGTTCATTATACTGAATTTCATGTTCAACACTTAGCAAACTTTTTAGACCTTTAAATGTGTTGTTATCCAAATCACCCAACCCATAAAAGGAATTAATGCACTTTCATATTCTCACCAGAATTCTTTTTCTATGATTTTCTAAAGCAAACAACCTTTTTCTATTTGTAAATCTTAACTCAAAATATTTCCATACAAATAGTAGTTCATATTTGATTCAAAGGTGATAAAACGCATAAGAAATGCTCACAAAAAGTTTCACACAAAACTGACAATATTTCCTAATCATTTCTTAGTTTATAAGAAATCAGTACTTCTGATTTTTCTACCACAAAATTCATGTCATCCACAGAACCTACTCAGAATATATTTATCATAGATAGGTAATTTTATGAGAAACTTAACAAAATTGGAATCATATTATTGTGACCATTATTCTAATTAATATGACTTTTAGAAAGAAAACTCACTTTCTTTTTTTAAACTAAAACCCTATATAAAAGTACCAGAAACTCGACATGCAACATTTTTAAACTGTAGATCTATTACAGAGAAGTACCACAAAATTTGTTTAACAATTTGTAGTGCTTTGAAACTCAAGTTATGGATTTTTAAATACTTTTTGTAAATTTATCCTGAGGAAAAACAGAAAAGTAAAGGAAAACAATCTTCCGTGTAGTCCCCTGAACTCAACACAAATGAAAACTCATAGATTTACTCTTATCTCATTATTGCGTTGAATCTATGACAATGCGAAAAAACCCCGGGCTTTACCCTATTTCCTACCTACAGTCCTCTTGTCTTCTTCCTTCAGTCGGGTGAGGGAGAGAGGGCAAGGGGAGCTCGACCGATGACTTACCAGCGGTGAGTCGAGCAGGGAGAGGGTCAAGAAGAAACGGTGGTCGACAACGAGCATGACTATGGCTTTGGCTCCTCGAACAGCGAACGACGACGCTCGACCCATGCACGCTTGCGTGAACCTAGGTGCGATGGTGTCGAAGGTGGGTGTCTGAGGTGCATCGAGCTCGGGAAGGAGGCATCGGGGCTTCAACACGTGACGACAAAGTGGGTTCGAGGCTCGGCTTGGGCAGAGGAGGATGGATGAGGCTCGGCCATGAGACCTATCCACCAGCATCCATGGCGGCACAGCGGTGGAGTGGATGAAGAAGATAAGGGCATAGGCGAGCAAGGAGGGGCAAGGCGAGAGAGCAGGAGAGGGTGAGGGTGTTGGCGTGCTTAGGCTACAACACTTGGTAATTTCAGGTGATTGTTAACTAGTTCTATGCTTTGGTCCCGAGTATTATTTCCACATCAAGCAAAACTCATACTACATCATACATATTACACACAAGCTAAGCAAACCTTCAATTCATATCATGAAATCAAGGGTTGAAAAGCTAACCCAAACCAATTTAAATTACTCTAAGTTGGTTTAGCTACACACACAAGTACTTCTTAATGGTATAAGATTCTAGAACATAAGCTTCTATTATTTCAAGCATAATATCACTCCACATCAAATAGCAAGAAATTCAAAATTTTGATTCAAGTGATGAATGAATAATGATGCTTGTGATGATGCTTTCCTGATGCATAGGAGATGTATAAGCACGCTTAACACTAGGGGTGTTACAGTTAAACAAATGACAAGTCACACAATACTTCACCATTTCAAGATGAAATATATGGTCATGTTTGCTTGCTCTGAGACACGTAAAAGTGGTCCTA
Source organism: Zea luxurians (assembly GCA_029449295.1). Taxonomy (NCBI): domain Eukaryota; kingdom Viridiplantae; phylum Streptophyta; class Magnoliopsida; order Poales; family Poaceae; genus Zea; species Zea luxurians. Next base: position 4,766,431 of record JAOPSE010000121.1, on the reverse strand, counting down.
CAAAATCACAATCAAGCTTGTAGCATGCACATGAAGATGCAATGAGACAGGTTTTTGTGTCCAGGGACACAATAATTTTTTTGCTTCATTGAACCACTAGACAACACTGTCATCATAATTTCTCATCTAGCATCGGGAGATGAAATGATATTTATGTCTCAGAAAATACTTCAGATGACAGTAGTAGCACTTTTTGAGGTCACAAAAGAAAATTCAGCCTTCGAACCTAATAAGCGAGCCCAAATGTGCATGATGTATCACGTGTATGTACAGGCAAAAACTACGTCCTTCCTAGAAGGATGCTCTAGTTCCAATAGAACAACAAGTTTGATCATCCTAAATAAAAGTACAAGATCCGTTTGACGCCCTTAACCATATATGTACTACAATCAGGTAAGATGGGCTGCTCTAGAAATTGAACTCGATCCTAGGAATTGGGACCAAATCTCGTAACTCAAACAAGCTCTAAGGCCTATTTGGTTCCTAAGGAACAGACATCTAGAATGATTTCTAGCTAGATTGCTTGTCTAATTTATATAAGTTTTGATCAGCTAGAATGATTCCTAGGTGAATTCCAGCACAAATGAACAACCCCTAAACCTTGAATACAAAATATTCCAAAAAGAACCCCCGTTTACTCATTTGCCTTTTAAGTTTATCAATCTGTGGCAATAGAACATAATAATCCACCTAGAACCAAACTAATAATTATGCCTAATGGTATATGATCTAAGCAAGTCCCTAGTGAACTCATCTTGTTATATTTCACTAGACCAACAATTTGACCAGAACACATACTTGGATAGTTCTAGAGAATCTCCCCAAGCATCCAAATTTCAACATTCTCAAACTCTGATATGATAACATAATGAACACATCTCTTGAAAATATGCATAAGCAACAACAACAATAAAACTTTTTAGTTCCAAGCAAGTTAGATAGGCTAGAGTTAAAACCCAATATAACATAAATCAAGGTTCAAACCTATGGATAATTTTTTCATGAACTCTTAACTCTTAATCTTTGTGTATATTGTATCCTAAAAATTCATCTGGTAGGGAAAAGACTACCCACACAGTATTATATTAAGAAGAAGTTTAATCAGATACCAACCGAAAAAAGATCACGGAAGCTGCCCCCCCCCATGCAGCATGAGGGTCCGCCCCCTATTAGGACATATCTTTACTCATACTTTAAGCCCTTGTGAATCATCTAGATCCCTTAGTGATGTTTTGGTAATTAATGACAACCATATGTGGGTAATAATTCTTGGAGAAATAAGAATGCAGGTTGGACCACAGGGAAAAGAGCTTTATCAAAAGCCTTAGAGACTTAAAGCATTCGTTGTGGATCGAGTGAAGGAAAACGTATAACATAGTTTTTGTTTTTGCCAGTCACCAGTTGTTTAGAGAAGAAATTGACCAGATTATTAGGCTAGATAGTCGTACTATCAAAAGCTTAGTGCCTCATAGAGCATCTAGTGTTTGCATTTGCATGAGGACTAACAGCGCTTTCGATTTCGAAAGTTAAAATCTTTTCAAAAGCGTGTATGGAAAGTTGGTATGTTTAGTGGTCGACAGACAGTCTAGGTCAGGAGGCTTTACTGTCTACGACTCACTCAGAAGACCAGCAGAAGTGGTCTCTCTCTCTCGGTGTTTTTAACTTTTCTACTACGGACCGTCTAGGCCTGGGGGCTGGACCGCCCGCAGCCTTAACTAGATAAGTTGCAAGTTTGCACAAGTCCCTGTGTGCTTGTGCGGATCATCCGGTCGGGGTCGGCGGAGCGTCCGCAGGTGCCAAAATGGAATTGGGCAGGGACTATGTGTTTTTGGATGATGGTACTATGGATTGTCTAAGGTTTCAACCCAAATAGTACTAATTCTCAGGAGGTGCACCGTCTGGCCTTATGAGCAGACAGTCTGCCTATGTAAATGTTGTTTAAGTAGAGCTCGGGTGGTTCTTGTTGCCAGGTCTCAAACCGTCTGGTTGTGGGTTGCGGATGGTCTGAACCTTCCTTTTTCTAATAGCTCTGATACGTTTCAAACGGGAATATAACCGTTACTGGTATGATGGACCGTCTGGCTAGAGGGCACGGACCATCCGCGTGTACGCGGAAGATGCACTACTTGCACATAATGGCTAGGAAAGTTTGAAGGCTTATAGATAGAAGGGGTGCTCATGTGTGAGAACTCTCTTGGCCATTCCTAGCACAAATTGAGCACATTTGTGATCCTCCAACTCACTCACACTCTTTGGTTGAGATTACATTCTAGTGGGAGATTGAATGTTTTTAGTGCATTTGCATCATTTGGTGATCCTTGAGGCACTAGTGGTACACCGAGCAAGCGTCATCGACTTATTACTCTTGGAGGTTGTCACCTTGTCACAACCCGATTCTAGGGGCAAAACCGAATGCATAGCATATGTGGGCCAGGATCCATTTCCCGCACATATGTTGACGTCACAAGTGTAATATATCAAAAGACAATGCAATAAAGGCGTAAAGAGAGTAGAGTACTTTATTACATCATCTGAATCATTGTATCTTTAACAAGTATCAACATCAAAGTAGGGCAGAATTAAATATGGGCACTCTTCCACAGGAAGGTGACTGGCGCATCGTTAGACTTAAAACTCATCATTGTCATTAGCGAAGTCTCCAACATCACCCTCTGATCAAAATATTAGCTAGGATAAGCTCACTTATGGTCGGGGCTCAGCAAGTGGGGGAAAATTAATGCAAGTTAACAAGGTAGGCTATGGATAAGCGGTAAGTATTTTAGTTGGTCAATATTTTATTAGCAACACCTGTCTTACTAATAAGTGTGTATCCCAAGTATCCCAATTAAACAAAGGTATAAGAGTATATCAAAAGCACTTAAGTGAAACCACTTAAGCAAACCATTGGTAGATCATCAGATCTCGATTTATTGTCCATCTTTAAGTTCAATTATCATGTGAGGGTCTAGGTTGCTCTTAACCATGAGCACGACTGACATATCAGTTTTACACTCTGCAGAGGTGGTACAACTTTACCCACAAGCCATGTATCCCATCTAGCCTGAGTTGATCGGACCCGTAAACACTGCCAAGGTGAATGGCTCGGGATCCATTATGAGGGTTTCACAAAATATCCTTAGTACAAAGCCACCCGCTATGGTTTCCACGTCAGTATTGATGGCCCTCTAGGTGAGGTAACTTAGCCAAGACTACCATCTCATGTTAACATGAGCTGCCACCAAACCACTGCCGCCCCCTCTTGCCCATTTTTCAGGTAGGGTTGCTAAGCACTAAGTCTATAGAGCTAATTACCAAAGCCAGAGCCATGATAGCGCTCGTGGTTGCACTGTTATCCTGGGTGGTCACTCCATGTTCCATTTAACACAAAATGTTCTTGTTTAACCATTGGGTTAACAACAAAAATAAACTTCATTTCCGGAACATAGTATCATTAAAAGAGTGGCATCATATTCATCAAGTTGGGCAATAGCAAAAATTGCTAAGCATAGCATTTATCCTAGGGTAATTCAAGGAATAGGGTTGGTAATTCTAGGAAATCCTTAATTAGGCAAATCCAATCAAATTATGCAATATATCCAAAAAGTAAACATTATTATATGCATTACTTGGGTACAAATAGAATATGCAGAGGGAGAATCCACTTGCCTTGCTCGAAAGTGTCCTGTGGGTCGTCCTCAAACAAGTTTGGTTCGTGTACCTCATAGTCAGCTTCTAGCATCGATTTGCGTATCGTACATACAAAAAGAATACGTACGCCAAATAAATAAACATACACCATTACAGGAGTAATCATTCACCATTACATACCCATTCATGAATCACACTTATTATACTCATAAATACATCTTAAAGCGTAAATACTTATTAATCATTACGACTATTACCGCGAGTCATTATTGGTGAAAATATGAGTAAGTGACTATAACACTAGTTTTATCTAGTATAATATAGATAAACATTTATTAACAATCTTTATGGAAAATAATTGCTAAATATTTTCTTTATTACTAATATTAGACTTGTGGGTAAAGGGTACAACCTCTGTAGAGTGTAAAACTGGTATACTAGTCGTGCTCGTGGTCATGAGCAACTTAGGACTCTCGCATGATTAACTTATGGAATTAAACTCAATTTGTCATTTGCATCGCATTGTGGTTTATTATTAATTTTGATCTACTATTACTTTAGGTTGGTATACACTTACATTTAGTAACTGCTAATAAAATTTGACCAACATATTAAAAGCAATGCTCTGCTTTAACCAGTATTTGTTGATCAGCCTTACACTACACATGAACTCCCACCTTTGGTGAGTTCATGCACATTATTCCTCACAACTTGATGAGCTATGATCTTTAGTGAGGTCACCCTTGCGATATATAAACCCCCCCACAGGTGAAGAGCAGGTAGTCCAGGAGGAGGTCTACAACGAGGAGTACGAGCTTATCTAGGTGGCGTCTCCCAGTCAACTTGATGGTGCCAAGGAATAATTATTAGTTCACTTTATTGTTGTCATTTATTTTTGTAAGACACTTCAGCTATGTAATAATATTTGTGACATTTATCTCTATACACTTGGTCATTATATGTGTTGTTCTTCTTTGGCGCACATATGAGACGCACCCGGCTTTATCCCTTAAATCCGGGTGTGACACTACCTGTAAATTTGTCACTGTTTATGTTGCTTCCTTAAGAAGCTAAACCCATGGGGCTTCCATGGGTTTCCACCCAGTTATGGATTGGTTTGGGATCAATAATGTTAAGTAAATAATTTATAGTAGAACTTCAGCCAAATTAAGTAGATAATTTATAGTTAAAGGCACATGTTTGGTTAGATGCTAGATTGCATAAAAGCTGCGCATATACCTTCATGCTCCAGTAAGTCAACAAAGAAATGCAGATAATTAAAGAAATGCATATATAGATGTGAGCAGGCGGGCTACCGTGGTACTATGCTACCGTCGTCGTCGCACAGGGGGCTTGGCGTCTAAGGGGATGGAGCACGGCCCATGCTGGTGATCGTGAGCAGGCGGGAGAGGAGCGGCCTCTGCTGGCGAGCAGGCAGGAGAGGAGCGGCCGAGCGAGGATGGAGCACGGAGAGAGGAGCTGTGGCAGAACCTCCCAAGTTATTGGGCCCACATGCACCTGTCCTTGTCTCAAAGACCTCAGACGGCTATGCATGTGCACCAGATAACTTAACAGGATCTATCCGAGTGCCCCAAGGACCTCGGATAAACCACTTACAACCAAGACCGCGAGATTAAGTAACACAAATCACACACACCAATATTTTTGCAGCGGAAATCTTATTACCAAAGTATAAGGTTGAAATATATGCTAGCTCAAGTGACCATCCTCAGTAAGAAGTATAGAAGGGTTACTTAGACTTATAAGAAGGCCGAGCCCACCGGCACTTAACACCATCATCAGCAGCACAAAACTATAACCTGAAAAACAACAGGGAATAAACCTTGAGTATGGAATTACTCAGCAAGACTTATCCGACTAAAGAAAAGACTCTCAAGGGTATGCTGGTTTTAAAAGGATTCAAGGAAAGGCTTATCAAGAATCAAGGACTCTGTTTTGCATAAAAGCTTACTATGAGTGGATCCTTAAAATCCATTTTTACTTGTCAGGTTAAGTAAAGTTTCCTGCATCTAGAGTTCTTTCTACCCTAGTTCAAGCACTTGGCCTATACTAGCCGTCTTTTATCAACCCTTTAAGTTTACTGGAATGCTACGTGTAGGTCAGTGACCAAGTCTTCATGTCCAAGAAGTAACGGCGATCCGAATCGATTAATACCTAGCTGGGGATCTCCAATCACACGAAATATGTAGCACTTAACCCTTGCATATGTCAACTAGCCACTGGGGTTCTTAAGACCAGATCAAGTTCACGCCAACCGAGAGCACAGATACACCACCGTCCAGCCTCTTGCCACGGAGGGTACACGCTACTGTCGCCATCTCTCCACTCCCATTGCGTGTTGTATTATTCTGGTATTAGTCTACCCAAGGCAAAGCTTATCCATGATGGGGCATGTGACCAGTTAAAAGGTCCTCAATCATCAAGCCTACATCGACAAGGTCCTTAATCGACTCAGACGAAGACACTACACCGAGACTCCCTTCTCGTGCAAGTCAACTGCCTGGTCTCAGCTTTATTATTTTCAACCCAAAGTTTGGTACCTGGCAGAGGTACATCTTTTCCGATGTTGAACCCATCAAGGCCTTTGACAGATCCACCATCAAGTTTTATTTTTGAAAACATTCCCACCCACTGAAGCATCACTTTTGTTTTAAAACAAAACATTTTTATTTGCTAAAGCAGGGCTAAGCACCAAAAATCCTTTTTTAAAAAAAGGATCAAGGAAGGGTATTCAATTTTCCAAGGAAGGAAATGCATCAATTATTTGGCACACAACTCCTATCACCTAATGCATCAAACAAGGTGATAAAGATTTTTAAAACATCAAGGAGGTGGCGAATGCACCGGGGCTTGCCTGAATAACACTAGGTTAGTGTTGTTAGGTGACGTCCGCTTGACGATCATCCTTGTCCTAGCACTTGATCTGGCAGGTTCGTTCTTCAATACCAATATGCGGAGTAGCCCGCGGTTGGGGTCGACTTGGGTCGTCTTCCGCATCACGCGATTAATTATCGTACCTCATGAGATGCACGATGCACATGTATGAGCACGAGTATAACGAGTATAATATAGATAATCTACACTAAAAAGGATGAAAAACTTAAAACCAAGCATTAAGCATTATGGATATCACAGCAGGGCATCGACTACATCCATTAACCAAATTGATGTAATAACACTAGAACATCTATTTTTATTCCTAGTTTTTTATTAACTCTTTAAACTGTGTATCTTAATTACTTGATTTACCGATTTATCTAAATCGATCATCACAATATACGCATGCTAAATTAATAACATTTATTGTGACCAACAATTCTATTTAATCTTTTTGTAGACCTAGTTGACTGTAATACGAATCAACTTACCCTTATGACATCTGACTTGAAACCACAAAATCAACGACGCCTTTCAGCTCAGTATTTCACCGAAAATAGGTTGAGTGCTGCGTCGAATCGCGCTTCTTCTTTGTCCACGTTGAGAATCTTCTGGCCGTGTACTGATTTATTTTCTTCTACGCCTAATCTTCTCAGATCTTGACGTAGACGAGGATGATGATCGACGATATCGACGTGCCAGCACGACGATTCCCATTCGACGAAGAAGACGGAGCAGCCACTTCCGATTTAGGCTTTTTGTCGAGCGTCTAACGAGTGTCGCACGAACATCATCATCACTGTCCACTAATTTCTCAGAATTTCTTCCCCAAAAATCCATAGCTCCAATTCCACACCAAACGAACACACGAACCACACGGGCTTCGCTTTCTTCTCTGTCAACTCCGTTCTTCCACTTTGAGCACTTGCGATCACAAGTAGGGAACTGCAGGGATGCACGACCAGCGAGCACAGCGACGCTAGGACACAAATACTAGCGACCTGGGCGAACTCGGCTGGGAATAGAACACATGGCTGGGTATTAATAACTAGGTCCGAGCGCGAGGGAGAGGCTCGACCAGCAGGCTGGAGCGAGCTGGGCACACGACGACTTGAGGAAGCTGCGCACGTGCACGAATTTTAGTTTCGTTGCTCTACGCACAATGTGTGGACAGACAGCAAGTAGGGACACGCGGCAAAATTCCGGGCACGGTGCAGGGAACCGGCCACGGCGAGCATAGGGACACGGCAGCCCGCGACAAACAGAGGGCAACGCCGGTGACCTAGGCAAGCACAGCAGGAGTGAGGGAGCTGGCGAGCCAGGCACACAACAGAGGGACTCGGCTGAGCTTGCACTTGAGCAGGCAGGGCGAGCGCTAGGAAGCAGAGCGCTGCGCAGAGGCTTGAAACCGAGCAGAGAGGATCACGCGGCGCACGCACAGAGCACCGAAGCTAGGCGAGCGCAGGGAGCAAGGAGGTCCGGGCGCCATGGGGAACTCAGTCAAAGGGGCGACCTAGAACTAGGAGACACCATGGCGTGGAGCAGGAAGGAGCGCTGGGCATCGAGCTGGGAGGAAACGCGCTAGAGAGTAGGGAGACGCGCGCACAGGGCTGAATCCGAGCAAGGACCGAGGGACGCGCGCAGGACGAGCTCGACACAAACAGAATCCGAGCAGGGAAGCAGGCGCACCGCCATGGGAAGGGAGAGGAAGGAGCTTGGCGATGGAATGGACCAGGGCGCCGAGAGGGAGAGAGAAGCAGGCACGATGGCCAGAGATCCAGGGCGCGGCGACCGAATAGAGGGAGGTCCGACCGGTACCAGAGAAGCGGCCATGAGAGAGAAGCTAGGGGAGGGAGCTTGGAGAGGGAAAGCCGCGCGAGAGAGAAGATAGACACCATGGAAGATGGAGGCAAGGGCGCCGAAAGGGAGCAGGCACGCACCAGAGGGAGCAGGGCGCGCGGTAGAGAGGAGCAGGGAGGACGCTCCACGCGCAACGCAGGGAAAAACATGACATGATATTTCTTTTGAAGAACCCAGGGGCGACGCAGAGATAGGGACGCAGAAAAGATTTTTATTACAGGGAACCGACGAAGCGTACGCGGCCATGGCTCAAAAAAAATCATACAACGCTGTGAAATATCAGAGGAGAAGAGGAAATAAGGAAGCTCACGCGCGCTGGAAAAACTCCGAGCAGGGAACGACGGGAGAAAGCTAGGCGGCTGGGATTTTTGTAGGCTTTGAGCGACGGCAGATTTTCTTTATAGAAAATCACAGATATTTTTGAGTCCAGATTTTTAGCAATGTACACTGGGTCGACACGCTATTCAACTACACATCTCATTCCCCGAATCTCAAAACGGAAATCCGAGGAATAACGATTTGATTTGGCGAATTCTCCGAACTCGGACAAAATCGTACTGTTAATTCACTTTTGAAGATTTAGACTGAAGCAAGAAGCAACAGACTAAATTAAACGGATTTCGGCTTCTGTATTTTAATCTGCATTTGATTCAGTTGACTTCAGATGATTTCCGTTCGCTACTCGAACACTCGACTAGAGAACAATTTAATTAAACATCCGTAGACGCGATGTTATGGATGACAAAAAGGGGACTACATTATTTTACACCGGAAACTTAGTCGTCGGATTCTATTTAGTTGGCCCGGGATAAAAATTATTCGAGTGGGTCGGGCTTCCAACTCATATCCGTGCGAGCGATGAATTTTAAATAATCACCGGACGCACCAATTTTTAGAACAACGATGTTCCGAACATCACGAAAATTTAGGAAGAGCCCGTATAGATACAACCGATGTCGAATTCGCGATAGACGGAACAAATGCGATATTGAAATAACGATAGACGAAGATGTTTAAAATTTAACATCTGTTTTATCCACTGATATTACGTGCTTAAATCCACACTCGTTGTCAAGCGGAATATAAACACCTGGGGTGTTACAGCCCTCCCCCATTAAAAGAATCTCGTCTCGAGATTCGGAGCGAAAGACTTTTAAGACTAGAGAAGCATGTAACCCATGTCCATATCAGCGAAAATTGTGAGACATTTCCAAACAAGGGCGAGTGTCTCAGGATAGGGTTTCTCTAGTGGACATAACATGTATCGACTTAAGCCAATTTAGAGATGTCCACCAATAGAGACGATGCCTGCCATGAGAATGCATAAGGTTCCATGTGGCAGTTTGCCTTTTCTGATGATACTGTACTATCTGAGTCTATTGGGCAAGCGGCAAATACGCGATTTTACCCAAACAGAATCAGATGCACCATCTTGGGTAAAACACATAGAAGGAGGTTTACCAACAAGTGGTCGTGATAAGTTCATAGCACACGAGATGGGTGTGAATGTCGAATAACATCACAGTTGACCCGTGGCTAGCCAGAAAATCCAAGTCCATGAAAGGTGATATAGATTCGAGAAAATCACCAGCAGCAGGATCTGTAAATGCTGACTTTGCAACCCATCCATTTTATCAAGCACTAGGCAGGGCTCGACATGATCACACACGCTGGAAAAGCACGCGTGAGGCGGTCGAGGCGTGACTAGAGCGATGATTAGGTGGTTACTGGTCGACTTAATCTCGATTCTTATAAGTACTTTCTTTAGGGTGGGTTGAACCAAAATGAGTTCAGGCAAATCGATAAAACAATCTCTAAACTCAATCTTTGTTCACTAGGCAGTTACAAGTTAGTCAAAACCAGCTTGTTGAACTACTTTTGACATTGGGCATGTCCTCTCAGTAACATTGGTAAACCAAGGGTTGAGAGTTCACATTTGCAAGCAAAAGGGCATGCATTTGGGTAGAAATCCATTTGGTCATGTTGTTCATCTGTTTCTTTATGCGAGATGAACAGGCTAGGTTCGGGAATACATGGATTAAATAAAAGAGCGAATGAATAAACTCTTGCATCTCAGTAGCAGGGGAAATCCAATCTCCATTTTGAGAGCTAATCAGCTGTTTTCCAACACTAAAAAGCTCCGAGGCTTCACCTTTACACAAAGGATGTAAAGGGAACTTGGATGAGTAGTCACTACCAAGATCAAAAGAAATAAGACCACACATGAAAGTGGTATGCCCTTTTGATCCAACGGAGATGACAGATGTTGCTTGATCACTTCACAAACAACATAGAAATTGTTTCAAGGAGGAGGTCTACGGAAGATAACATATTGATATAATCTCATAATGGATTATGACTACCAACTGTGATACTAGCGTGTGCCGAGTAGCGCAACCATGTGCGCACACACAGAAGGCCCTCGGTTTCATCACAGCATCACTGGTTTTAGTCATAACACTATTATCAGACATAACCAATAAGAAATCTCACGTGACACAAATGAATTGGGCAAGGGTGACAATATACAAAGAGATACTCCAACTATAAGGATGGTTACAAGCAGAGAGCCAAATAGATCATGGCCTGATGAAATGAACAGGGCATGGCCATAACCTAAACTTGTTAATGAAGAGAGCACGATGGGAGACTGTTAATTCAGCCCCAAGCATAATTCGTTGCCCATCATAGAGATTACAAGGTCAAGGATTAAGTTGGTATGCCTTCAATAGATATGAGGAAACCAAAGGCATCAAATTCAAGAAAAATGATCGGACATGTCTTTCCTAGGTTAGGTCAATAAAGCAACATGGCGATTTTCAAGAACAGGCGAACTGGATAGGAGACATCAGCTTGTGCCAATCGAACAAGGGCATGGTTCTAGAAGGAGACATGACTCGAGGTTCTTGTTTTAAGCTTAGGTACATTTTATGTCCAATAAAGAAATTATCTAGTGTAATACTCAAAAGTGTAATAGAAGAGGATAGAGATAATCTCAATAGTTTGTGGCCCCTACTATTCATTACATGTGATTAACACTAGCTAAAAGTGGATAATGAGAACCAAGAATACATAAATAACTTGTGCATCATGCTGGATCTTACATTGTGTGCATTTTGTGACGATACAAAAACATAGTAATAATAATAATAATAATAATTATGTTAATACCCCAATGGGAAATTTAATCCTAAAAGAAATTCTAGAGTTGAGAAAAGAAGAAAGGAAATTCTAGAATTGAAACCAAAAGGAGAAAAGATATAAAAATAATATATATAATAATATATGTTCAAAGTAGTACTATTTATGGCGCAATATCATCTGAGAATAATTGGTCACAAGAGTTTGAATTAAATTTGAATACAAATTGAATTTGAAAAGGGAGAGAAAAGAAAATAAAAAGAAAAAGGCTAAAATCTAGATGGGCTGACTACACTCGGTTCAGCCCACTAAAGACTACCGCTCAGTCAGCCCAGTGTCACTCCCGCAGACCCGACCGGTGGTACCAGCCTGGCTGCCTCTCCTTCGCGCTCACTTCCGGCGTCTGTACCGTCGGACTCACTTGCGCGCGGGACCCAACTGTCAGTCGCTGGCCGCTATTCCCTCATGCGCTCACTTTCTTCACGCTGTCTATCACCGGTGGGGCCTACTGTCAGAGTTGTCAACAACCTTCCGGTCGGGGTGCGGCTCGTGCGGACCTGCTCGGATCCTCCCCCATGAATTGCGCCGATGACCGAAACCAACCAGGGGGGTTAAAACCCCAATCGGCCCCGCCTCCTCCTCAACGCCACACCTCCTCCTCTATTCCATCACCTAGCACCGACCCGAGCCTCACCGCTGTTCCCTAGTAGCGCCGCAACACCGGTTCACCGCCGCTACCGAGGACTCGTTTCTACACCGCTGCTCCGGGACTCGCGAGGGGCCTGGACGGATCACCTTGGTGTGTGGGTTGCTACTGCGGTGAAATCGCGTCAGCGGAGACAAGGAACTCCAGTGAATTCCTCACCGTAGTTGAAGGACCACCGCGGGACCGCACTCTACCGCAGACCGACCCCCTTGGGCATGCCATCACCGGTGAGTCTCGGTTACCCATATTCGCCATCATCTGCCATACGTGTTGCTCTGTTCAATCGGAATTTGGGGTGACGGTGGCGCACGGCCATTGTTGGCGGCAATGGCTCCACCGTTGGGGTAGAGCGCCGCCGTGTGTGGCCAGCGGAGGAGAAGATGCGCCCATGGCCATTGATCTACTGCCGAACGGTTCTGATTAGATCAGTGATACCCCTTCGTTTGGGCCGTCGATCTCAAATCGGATGATAGGCGCTTATCTCTATATTCATTAAATTGTGACCGTTGATCTTCGATCGTGTGGATCCCATGGCGTATCGGTTCACGTGGTTGTTGATTTAATCTGGACGCGTGATTTCTAATCGGACGACCGATATTATGCGATACCCCTTCGGTATGAATGTTTTGTAAAAGAGCCCCTAGAAAATCTGTTAATAAACCCGCAGTCCATGGCCTGGTTTTGTTGTGTCTCGGGACACTTTAAGTTAGGACCCCTGAGTTTTCCAGGAAATGGGGCCCAGTCCAGTCAACTTGAAATTCAGATAAAAATAAAATAGAAATAGATTTTTAATGTATAGAACTTGTTTAATTTGTAGAAAATGCATATGAACTCCAAATTGGTCCATTCCAGTTCCTAAATTTTTGTAATATTATTGTCTAACCAGTAGTGCCTCTGTTTTGGCATGAAAGACACATTAAAATCATTCTTTTACTTAATCTTGTATTAAATGCATAAAACCTTGAAAAAAATCATAACTTAAAATCTATAACTCCAAATATAGTAATTCTAGTTCCTATGATCTTATTTTAATGTCTAGTTTATTATTGTGTATTTTAATTACGTGTTTGGTGTGATGTTAATTTTTGCTACACTATGTATGTATTGTGTTGATGCGAGTAGACGAGCAAGCTACAGAGGATCCTGAGGTTCAGTTGGTAGAGACTGCTGAGCAGGAGCTCGTGCAAGGCAAGTTGTGCCCTTGATCACTTCCTTTTACCCATTCATGTTCTTATTAATCATAATGATCTGCATAGGTTAATTTTGCTGGGACCCAATAGGATACCCTAGATTTGACTATCTTTATACCTTGTTTCACCACTAGTTTTACTACTAAATTTTTGGGTAGTGCATGCTATTGCTTTATGTGGATTTGGGTATAGAGGTATTTATTACTCGTGATTACACTCTTCATTGTCTGTTTATTCTTTACTATTCACGATAAGATCATTATGTTAATGGGAACATGGAGAACCACCCGGGAAAACAGTGCTACCACAAGGGTTTAATGGGACGCCCTTGGCTGATTAACTAGCAAATCTAGTGGATGACTACCTTACCCGAAAGGGGCAAGGGCAGTAGGGGAGTGGTCAGTGTAGGGAGGTCCTTGGGTTGATTTTGCTGCGATGGCGGTCAGGCGAGGGATTCCTGCACTGGAGCTTCGTATAAACTGTAGCTGGTAGTCTAAAGCTAGTGGAACTTTGTAAAGGCCTCGTAGTGGTACCCTGCCTCGCTTCCTTGGTAGAGGTGTATGGGGTCTGATCAACTCCATGGCAAATGGGTAACACGACTTGTGGGTAAATATGCGCAACCTCTGCAGAGTGTAAAACTGGTATACTAGCTGTGCTCACGGTCATGAGTGGCTCGGACACTCACATGATTAATTTATGGAACTTAAACTCAATTGGTCATTTCATTGCATTTGGGATTATTTTATTATTACTTTTACCTATTATTACTAAGGTTTGGTATTTACTTACACTTAGTAATTGCTAATAAAATTTTGACCAACTTATAAAAGCGATGCTCAGCTTCAGCCTTTATTTTATTGATCAGCCTTACACTTCATGAACTCCCACCTTTGGTGAGTTCATGTCACATTATTCCCCACAACTTGTTGAGCGATGAACATGTGTGAGCTCACCCTTGCTGTCTCACACCCCCCACAGGAGAAGAACAGGTGGTCGAAGAGGAGCCGCCAAACACTGAGGCTTTCGACACAATCTAGGTGGCATCTCCTAGTCAGCTTTCTAGCGCCAAGGATGGATTTTAGATCCTGTTGTGTTTATCTTTTTGTTGGGGGCCTTCGGCTTCCGAAGGTCCTCAAAAACATGATTTAACAAAGTTTCTGGAGTATGATGCATGAACAGGTATCTTCGGACTTGAGTTAAAACCACAGTGTGAAGAAGCACAAACGGAATGCGAAGGATGACGCGGAGCCGAAGCTGTGCGCAGAAGAGCTTCGACATGATAGCAGAAAAGGAAACCGACTTAAAGATGAAAATGCTATTTAGACCTCGACGGGTTACTATAGAGTTATTAGCAAATGCAAAGGGCATGGGTGTAATTTTACATGGGCTGCGTCCCGTGCCTATAAATAGATGAACAGTGCTCCCGTACTGTTCACGCTGACTTGGCATTTGCTTTTGTGTCGCGCTTGTATCTTTACCTTCATTCAAGCCAAAGGTACACTTGTAACTTAATATCATTTCTATTTTTCCATAGTAATAAAATAGAAATGAGTTAATAATAAGATATGACTGTTCATATTATCTTTTGTTTTTTACGTGATTCTTTCTTCAGTATTATATATTGTGACTTACGAAGGTATGTCTGAAAGGGAATTAGGCTTATACCTAGTTCCTAAATAATTTTGGTGGTTGAATTGCCCAACACAAATAATTGGACTAACTAGTTTGCTCTAGTATATAAGTTATACAGGTGCAAAAGGTTCACACTTAGCCAATAAAATGACCATGTGTTGAGTTCAACAAAAGGGCAAAGGAGCAACCAATGGCCCCTCTGGTCTGGCACACCGGACAGTCCGGTGTACACCGGACAGTGTCCGTTGCACCAGAGGACTTCAGCTCAAACTCGTCGCCCTCGGGAATTTTCCAGAGCCAGCACGCTAAAATTCACCGGACTGTCCGGTGTACACCGGACATGTCCGGTGCTCAAAGGAAGAGCGGCCTCAGGAACTCGCCAGTCTCGGGAATTCGCGAAGATGGCTCCGCTATAATTCACCGGACATGTCCGGTGTACACCGGACTGTCCGGTGCAACCTCGGGGCAACGGCTACTTCGCGCCAACGGTCACCTGCAGGCGCATTTAATGCGCGCCAGAACCGCGCAGTTGTCAGGCACGCGGGAGCAGGCACACCGGACATCAAACAGTACATGTCCGGTGTGCACCGGACATCCAGGCGGGCCCAGAAGTCAGAACTCCAACGGTCATATTGCAACGGCTTTGGTGACGTGGCTGTCGCACCGGACATGTCCGGTGTGCACCGGACTGTCCGGTGCGCCATCGAACAGACAGCCTCACCAAACGGCTAGTTTGGTGGATGGGGCTATAAATACCCCCAACCACCCCACATTCAAGGCATCCAAGTTTTCCAACTTCCAACCACTTACAAGAGCTAGGCATTCAATTCTAGACACGCCAAAGAGATCAAATCCTCTCCAATTCCACTCAAGCCTTTAGTGACTAGCGAGAGAGATTTGCCGTGTTCTTTTGAGCTCTTGCGCTTGGATCGCTTTCTTTCTTTCTCACTTGTTCTTGTGATCAAAACTCAATTGTAACCAAGGCAAGAGGCACCAATTGTGTGGTGGCCCTTGCAGGGAAGTTTTGTTCCCGTTTGATTGAGAAGAAGAAAAGCTCACTCGGTCCGAGGGACCGTTTGAGAGAGGGAAGGGTTGAAAGAGACCCGGCCTTTGTGGCCTCCTCAACGGGGAGTAGGTTTGAGAGAACCGAACCTCGGTAAAACAAATCCGCGTGTCCCACTTCATTATTTGCTTGCGATTTGTTTTGCGCCCTCTCTCGCGGACTCCGTTTTATTTCTAACGCTAACCCGGCTTGTAGTTGTGATTATTTTTGAGATTTTCAGTTTCGCCCTATTCACCCCCCCTCTAGGCGACTTTCAATTGGTATCAGAGCCCGGTGCTTCATTAGAGCCTAACCGCTCGAAGTGATGTCGGGAGATCACACCAAGAGGGAGATGGAGACCGGCGACAGGCCCACTACAAGCCAAGGGAGCACTTCATCGGAAGAGTCCCGCACCAAGAGGAGGGAGAAGAAGAAGAACTCCTCCAAATGGAAGGAGAAAAGATCTTCCTCTTCTCACCACAAAGAGAAGAAGGAAAAATCCTCCTCTCACAAGCCGCATCGGAGTGGGGACAAGAAGAAGAGGATGAGGAAGGTGGTCTACTACGAGACCGATTCCTCGTCGACATCCACCTCCGGCTCCGACGCGGCGTCCGTCACTTCTAAACACCAAGAGCGTAAGAAGTATAGTAAGATCCCCCTTCGCTACCCTCGCATTCCTAAACATACACCTTTACTTTCCGTCCCATTAGGCAAACCACCAACGTTTAATGGTGAGGATTATGCTATGTGGAGTAATTTAATGCGATTTCATCTAACCTCGCTCCACAAAAGTATATGGGATGTTGTTGAGTATGGTGTACAGGTACCATCTGTAGGGGATGAGGATTATGATACGGACGAAGTAGCCCAAATCGAGCACTTCAACTCCCAAGCCGCAACCATTCTCCTCGCCTCTCTAAGCAAGGAGGAATACAACAAAGTACAAGGGTTGAAGAATGCTAAGGAAATTTGGGACCTACTCAAGACGGCGCACGAGGGTGATGAACTCACCAAGATCACCAAGCGGGAAACGATCGAGGGGGAGCTCGGTCGATTCCGTCTTCGCCAAGGGGAGGAGCCACAAGATATGTACAACCGGCTCAAGACCTTGGTGAACCAAGTGCGCAACCTCGGGAGCAAAAAATGGGATGACCACGAGGTGGTTAAGGTTATTTTAAGAGCTCTTATTTTCCTTAACCCCACTCAAGTTCAATTAATTCGTGGTAATCCTAGATATCCACTAATGACTCCCGAGGAAGTTATCGGGAATTTTGTAAGCTTTGAATGCATGATTAAGGGCTCAAAGAAGATCAACGAGCTTGACGAACCTTCCACATCCGAGGCGCAACCGGTGGCCTTCAAGGCAACGGAGGAGAAGAAGGAGGAGTCTACACCAAGTAGACAACCAATTGACGCCTCCAAGCTCGACAATGAGGAGATGGCCTTAATCATCAAAAGCTTTCGGCAAATCCTCAAGCAACGGAAAGGGAAGGACTACAAATCCCGTTCCAAGAAGGTTTGCTACAAGTGTGGTAAGCCCGGTCATTTTATTGCAAAATGTCCTATGTCTAGTGACAGTGACAGGGGCGACGACAAGAAGGGAAAGAGGAGAGAAAAGAAGAAATACTACAAGAAGAAGGGCGGCGATGCCCATGTATGCCGGGAATGGGACTCCGATGAGAGCTCCACCGAGTCCTCCTCCGACGAGGACGCCGCCAACATCGCCGTCATCAAGGGACTCCTCTTCCCCAACGTCGGCCACAAGTGTCTCATGGCCAAGGACGGCAAAAAGAAGGTAAAATCAAGGTCCTCCACTAAATATGAAACATCTAGTGATGAGGATGATGATAAAAATGAGGAGGATAACTTGCGCATTCTTTTTGCTAACCTTAACATGGAACAAAAGGAAAAATTAAATGAGCTAATTAGTGCCATCCATGAAAAGGATGATCTCTTGGACTCCCAAGAGGACTTCCTAATCAAGGAAAATAAGAAACATGTTAAGGTTAAAAATGCTTATGCTCTAGAGGTAGAAAAATGTAACAAATTATCTAGTGAGCTAAGCACCTGCCATGACACTATTGCCAACCTTAGAAATGAAAATGCCAAATTAATTGCTAAGGTTGATTCTCATGTTTGTATTGATTCAACTTCCTATCCTAGAAATGATAATGTTGATTTGCTTGCTAGGATTGATGAGTTGAATGTTTCTATTGCTAGCCTTAGAAATGAGAATGAGAAATTAATTGCTAAGGCTAAAGAATTAGATGTTTGCAATGTTACAATTTCTGACCTTAGAACTAAAAATGATTTATTACATGCTAAGGTTATTGAATTAAAAGCTTGCAAACCCTCTACATCTAATATTGAGCATGTTTCTATTTGCACTAGATGTAGAGATGTTGATATCAATGCTATTCATGATCACATGGCTTTAATTAAACAACAAAATGATCATATAGCATTATTAGACGCTAAAATTGCCGAGCATCACTTAGAAAATGAAAAGTTTAAATTTGCTAGAAGTATGCTCTATAATGGGAGACGCCCTGGCATCAAGGATGGCATTGGCTTCCAAAGGGGAGACAATGTCAAACTTAATGCCCCTCCAAAGAATTTATCTAACTTTGTTAATGGCAAGGCTCCCATGCCTCAGGATAACGAGGGTTACATTTTGTACCCTGCCGGTTATCCCGAGAGCAAAATCAAGAAAATTCATTCTAGGAAGTCTCACTCTGGCCCTAACCATGCTTTTATGTATAAGGGTGAGACATCTAGTTCTAGGCAACCAACCCGTGCTAAGTTGCCTAGAAAGAAAATTCCTAATGCATCAAATGATCATGCTATTTCATTCAAAACTTTTGATGCATCATATGTTTTAACTAACAAATCCGGCAAGGTAGTTGCCAAAATTGTTGGGGGCAAACACAAGGGCTCCAAGACTTGTGTTTGGGTACCCAAAGTTCTTGTTTCTAATGCCAAAGGACCCAAAACCGTTTGGGTACCTAAAATCAAGAACTAAAATTGTTTTGTAGGTTTATGCATCCGGGGGCTCAAGTTGGATACTCGACAGCGGGTGCACAAACCACATGACAGGGGAGAAAAAGATGTTCTCCTCATATGAGAAAAACCAAGATCCCCAACGAGCTATCACATTCGGGGATGGAAATCAAGGTCTGGTCAAAGGGTTGGGTAAAATTGCTATATCACCTGACCATACTATTTCCAATGTTTTTCTTGTAGATTCTTTAGATTACAATTTGCTTTCCGTATCCCAATTATGTCAAATGGGCTACAACTGTCTATTTACTGATATAGGTGTTACTGTCTTTAGAAGAAGTGATGATTCAATAGCATTTAAGGGAGTGTTAGAGGGTCAGCTATACTTGGTAGATTTTGATAGAGCTGAACTCGACACTTGCTTGGTTGCTAAGACTAACTTGGGTTGGCTTTGGCACCGCCGACTAGCCCATGTTGGAATGAAGAATCTTCACAAGCTTCTAAAGGGAGAACACATTTTAGGACTAACCAATGTTCATTTTGAGAAAGACAGGATTTGTAGCGCATGCCAAGCCGGGAAGCAAGTTGGCACTCATCATCCACACAAGAACATAATGACTAGTGACAGGCCACTGGAGCTCCTACACATGGACCTATTCGGCCCGATCGCTTACATAAGCATCGGCGGGAGTAAGTACTGTCTAGTTATTGTGGATGATTATTCTCGCTTCACTTGGGTGTTCTTTTTGCAGGACAAATCTCATACCCAAGAGACCTTAAAGGGATTCTTGAGACGGGCTCAAAATGAGTTCGGCTTAAGGGTTAAGAAAATTAGAAGCGACAATGGGATGGAGTTCAAGAACTCTCAAATTGAAGGCTTCCTTGAGGAGGAGGGCATCAAGCATGAGTTCTCTTCTCCCTACACTCCACAACAAAATGGTGTAGTGGAGAGAAAGAATCGAACTCTATTGGACATGGCAAGAACCATGCTTGATGAGTACAAGACACCGGATCGGTTTTGGGCCGAAGCGGTCAACACCGCTTGCTACGCCATCAACCGGTTATATCTACACCGAATCCTCAAGAAGACATCCTATGAACTCCTAACCGGTAAAAAGCCAAATATTTCATATTTTAGAGTTTTTGGTAGCAAATGTTTTATACTTGTTAAAAGAGGTAGAAAATCTAAATTTGCTCCTAAAACTGTAGAAGGCTTTTTACTAGGATATGACTCAAACACAAGGGCATATAGAGTCTTTAACAAGTCCTCAGGACTTGTTGAAGTTTCTTGTGACGTTGTGTTTGATGAGACTAACGGCTCTCAAATAGAGCAAGTTGATCTTGATGAGATAGGTGAAGAACAGGCTCCATGCATAGCGCTAAGGAACATGTCCATTGGGGATGTGTGTCCTAAGGAATCCGAAGAGCCTCCACATGCACAAGATCAACCATCCTCCTCCATGCAAGCATCTCCACCAACTCAAATTGAGGATGAGGCTCAAGATGTTGAACAAGAAGATCAAGAAGATGAGCCACCTCAAAATGACGGCAACGATCAAGGGGGAGATGCAAATGATGAAGACAAGGAGGATGAACAACCAAGGCCGCCACACCCAAGAGTCCACCAAGCAATACAACGAGATCACCCCGTCGACACCATCCTCGGCGACATTCATAAGGGGGTAACTACTCGATCTCGTGTTGCACATTTTTGTGAACATTAATCTTTTGTTTCCTCTATTGAGCCACACAGGGTAGAGGAAGCACTTCAAGATTCGGATTGGGTGATGGCGATGCAAGAGGAGCTCAACAATTTCACAAGGAATGAGGTATGGCATTTAGTTCCACGTCCTAATCAAAATGTTGTAGGAACCAAGTGGGTTTTCCGCAACAAGCAAGACGAGCATGGTGTGGTGACAAGGAACAAAGCTCGACTCGTGGCCAAGGGGTATTCACAAGTCAAAGGTTTGGATTTTGGTGAAACCTATGCACCCGTAGCTAGGCTTGAGTCAATTCACATATTATTGGCCTATGCTACTTACCATGGCTTCAAGCTTTATCAAATGGACGTGAAGAGTGCCTTCCTCAATGGACCAATCAAGGAGGAGGTCTATGTTGAGCAACCTCCCGGCTTTGAAGACAGTGAGTACCCTAACCATGTTTATAGGCTCTCTAAGGCGATTTATGGGCTCAAGCAAGCCCCAAGAGCATGGTATGAATGCCTTAGAGATTTCCTTATTGCAAATGGCTTCAAAGTCGGCAAAGTCGATCCTACTTTATTCACTAAAACTCTTGACAATGATTTGTTTGTATGCCAAATTTATGTTGATGATATCATATTTGGGTCTACTAACGAATCTACATGTGAAGAATTTAGTAGGATCATGACAAAGAAATTCGAGATGTCAATGATGGGGGAGTTGAAGTATTTTCTAGGATTTCAAGTCAAGCAACTCCAAGAGGGCACCTTCATTAGCCAAACGAAGTATACTCAAGACATTCTAAGCAAGTTTGGAATGAAGGATGCCAAGCCCATCAAGACACCCATGGGAACAAATGGGCATCTCGACCTCGACACGGGAGGTAAGTCCGTGGATCAAAAGGTATACCGGTCGATGATTGGTTCATTGCTTTATTTATGTGCATCTCGACCGGACATTATGCTTTCCGTATGCATGTGTGCAAGATTCCAAGCCGACCCTAAGGAATCCCACCTTACGGCCGTAAAACGAATCTTGAGATATTTGGCTTATACTCCTAAGTTTGGGCTTTGGTACCTTCGGGGATCCACATTTGATTTGATTGGTTATTCGGATGCCGATTGGGCAGGGTGTAAGATTAATAGGAAGAGCACATCAGGGACTTGCCAGTTCTTGGGAAGATCCTTGGTGTCATGGGCTTCAAAGAAGCAAAATTCGGTCGCTCTCTCTACCGCCGAAGCCGAGTATATTGCCGCAGGCCATTGTTGCGCGCAATTGCTTTGGATGAGGCAAACCCTGCGGGACTACGGTTACAAATTAACCAAAGTTCCTCTTCTATGTGATAATGAGAGTGCAATCCGCATGGCGGATAATCCCGTTGAGCATAGCCGCACTAAACACATAGCCATTCGGTATCATTTTCTTCGGGATCACCAACAAAAGGGGGATATCGAGATTTCATACATTAACACTAAAGATCAATTAGCCGATATCTTTACCAAGCCACTTGATGAACAATCTTTTACCAGACTTAGGCATGAGCTCAATATTCTTGATTCTAGGAATTTCTTTTGCTAGTCTTGCACACATAGCTCATAAATATACCTTTTGATCATGTCTCTTTTATATATGCTATGACTAATGTGTTTTCTAGTGTATTCCAAACCAAGTCATAGGTATATTGAAAGGGAATTGGAGTCTTCGGCGAAGACAAGGCTTCCACTCCACTCTACTACTCATCCTTCGCCGTCACTCCGTGCATCTCTCGAACTTTGGTATAATCTTCACTCATTTATTTTATGACCAAAGGAGGAGAAAGTACTTCTAAGGGCTCTAATGACTCCATTTTTGGCGATTCATGCCAAAGGGGGAGAAAGTATTAGCCCAAAGCAAAAGGACCGCACCACCACCCTAATTTTAAAATTAATGGTTTTTCAATTGGAAAATTTCAAAATGATATCTCTTTGTGCTCTAAAGGGGGAGTAAGTAGTATTTTCAAAATTGATGTCTTAAAACCCTCTTGAACACTAAGAGGAGACTTTATTTGAGGGGGAGTTTTGTTTAGTCAAAGGAAAAGCATTTAGATCAAAGGGAGAAAATTTCAAAAACTGAAAATGCTTTGCAAAATCTTATTCATTTACCTTTGACTATCTTGCAAAAGGACTTTGAAAAGAATTTACAAAAGAGTTTGCAAAAACAAAACTTGTGGTGGAGATATGGTCCAATATGTCAAAAACAAAGAAAACAATCCATGCGCAACATGTAAGTATTTATTGGCTCAATTCCAAGCAACCTTTGCACTTACATTATGCAAACTAGTTCAATTATGCACTTCTATATTTGCTTTGGTTTGTGTTGGCATCAATCACCAAAAAGGGGGAGATTGAAAGGGAATTAGGCTTATACCTAGTTCCTAAATAATTTTGGTGGTTGAATTGCCCAACACAAATAATTGGACTAACTAGTTTGCTCTAGTATATAAGTTATACAGGTGCAAAAGGTTCACACTTAGCCAATAAAATGACCATGTGTTGAGTTCAACAAAAGGGCAAAGGAGCAACCAATGGCCCCTCTGGTCTGGCACACCGGACTGTCCGGTGTACACCGGACAGTGTCCGTTGCACCAGAGGACTTCAGCTCAAACTCGTCGCCCTCGGGAATTTTCCAGAGCCAGCACGCTAAAATTCACCGGACTGTCCGGTGTACACCGGACATGTCCGGTGCTCAAAGGAAGAGCGGCCTCAGGAACTCGCCAGTCTCGGGAATTCGCGAAGATGGCTCCGCTAACCTCGGGGCAACGGCTACTTCGCGCCAACGGTCACCTGCAGGCGCATTTAATGCGCGCCAGAACCGCGCAGTTGTCAGGCACGCGGGAGCAGGCACACCGGACATCAAACAGTACATGTCCGGTGTGCACCGGCATCCAGGCGGGCCCAGAAGTCAGAACTCCAACGGTCATATTGCAACGGCTTTGGTGACGTGGCTGTCGCACCGGACATGTCCGGTGCGCCATCGAACAGACAGCCTCACCAAACGGCTAGTTTGGTGGATGGGGCTATAAATACCCCCAACCACCCCACATTCAAGGCATCCAAGTTTTCCAACTTCCAACCACTTACAAGAGCTAGGCATTCAATTCTAGACACGCCAAAGAGATCAAATCCTCTCCAATTCCACTCAAGCCTTTAGTGACTAGCGAGAGAGATTTGTCGTGTTCTTTTGAGCTCTTGCGCTTGGATCGCTTTCTTTCTTTCTCACTTGTTCTTGTGATCAAAACTCAATTGTAACCAAGGCAAGAGGCACCAATTGTGTGGTGGCCCTTGCGGGGAAGTTTTGTTCCCATTTGATTGAGAAGAAGAAAAGCTCACTCGGTCCGAGGGACCGTTTGAGAGAGGGAAGGGTTGAAAGAGACCCGGCCTTTGTGGCCTCCTCAACGGGGAGTAGGTTTGAGAGAACCGAACCTCGGTAAAACAAATCCGCGTGTCCCACTTCATTATTTGCTTGCGATTTGTTTTGCGCCCTCTCTCGCGGACTCCGTTTTATTTCTAACGCTAACCCGGCTTGTAGTTGTGATTATTTTTGAGATTTTCAGTTTCGCCCTATTCACCCCCCCTCTAGGCGACTTTCAATGTCCTTCATAACCTTCATCCAAGAATCATTATATCTCAAGGGAAATATTGTTCCGAAGGACGAAGGACTTTAACGTTTAACGTTCTCTGTGTTGCCTTGTTCTTAATTCATAGCATTTGAGAACAAGTCCCCAACATTGGCGCCCACCTCCGGTGAACCCTTTTCAACCACCTTCGGCAAGCATCGACCTTCGTCATGCCGCCAAAGAAAGCTTCAGCGACAGGGGCTGCCGCTCTGCAGCCGCTGGACCCGAACCATGAGACCCTTTCTCTTCGAGAGGCCCAAAGCCAGAAGAGGAGGGTCACCAGTCCAACGCCCTAGGAGGACGAGTTGGACCAAGAGATCAGGAATATGGAAATGCTCCATCGGCAAGTGCAAAGGAAGAAGGAAAAGATGGCTCGGCTAGCTGACCTACAAAGGCAGATTGACGAAGCCACAGAAGAAGTTCGTCATCTTGCTCAAGATGAGCAAAATCGAAGGCCCCAGCACAGAGAGCTTCACTAAGAGGGCTTCTTCAATGAGGATGACTGGTATGAGGATTTCCATCATGGAAATTTTGCTTTTGATGATGCTTCTCCTCTGTCAGCAGAACTGTAGGCTACACCTTGGCCCCCGTCTTACAAGCCACCCCAGCTCCCCATGTATGACGGACACTCAGACCTGAAGCAGTTCCTAATGAGCTACGAAGCAACCATATCTTTGTATGGTGGCAATACTGCAGTCATGGCGAAGTCTTTCGTCATGGTAGTCAAGAATGTTGCACAAACTTGGTACTCCTCTCTTCGGCAAGGAACAATCACGTCATGGCAGAAGCTGAAGGACATGCTGATCACCAATTTCCAAGGGTTTCAGACGAAGCCGGTCACCGCTCAAGCTTTGTTCCACACTACAAGAAACTGATAAATGTTCGTGGGTTTTGTTAAGAACGTGGGCACCGACGTTCTTACAATAGTTAAGTTCATGGGTTTTTTTAAGAACGTGGGTACCCACGTTCTTAAATTAAGTTCGTGGGCCCGATCCCAAACCGTCGAACTTAACATATTAGGAACGTGGGTACCCACGTTCTTAACTTAAATACGTGGGCCACGTGGACACCGTCGCACTTAACCCAAAAACCTAAATCCCCTAACCCCGCGCGTCTCTCTTCCTCTCCTTTCCCACTTCCCACCAGCTCGCGCCCGCCGCCAGCACGTGCTTTCCGCACCGCCACCGCGCGCCCCGCCGCTGCCATCCCACGCACCCCAAACCGCCACCGCTGCGTGCCCCGCCGCTGCCACCCTGCGCGCCCGGCACCGCCAGCCCGCGCCTCCACCCCGCGCGCCAGCTCGTGCGCCGCCCCGCGCGCCGTGCCGCCCGCTCGCACCTACCATTCTGGAGAGGAGGTGACGCAGGAGCGCCTGGACGAGCTCATCCGCGGATACACCGCGCTCGTCAACGTGGTCCCCTCCATGAAGGCCTTTCACTTGTAATCAATACCTCCACTGATAGGACTCGATTCCGTGCCAATTGTTGCGTATGCCTTCCTGCTTCTGGCACCCCCACCGGCCGCTAGGACCCTGACGCACCCTAGGTGCTCAACGAATTAGGTGCTAGGTTTAGTTCAGTTTTGTTTTGAGACTCTCCCCGTGCGCCATCATCGATGTGAATTCTACACTGCTAGCCCTGTGATTTTGCTTATGATCTCATGGATCCAGTGCCGTAGTAATATACTCAAACTACTAGGTACATACTTCCTCAATTTCTTTTGTGTTGCAATCGAAAAGAATCCTAAAAGACGACGAGCAAAGCATTCCCACTCCTGTTATATTCTTTTGGTCATGATCGTTCATAATGAATACAAATAAGATAAAAAGATGCTATTTTAATATAACCAAAAGTCCACTTTGTGTGTTTGACCCCCCAAAACATTTCAGTTCAATTTACTCCAAAGTATTTCAGTTTGTTCAATCTGTCCCCTCATAAGGTTTGTTTTACCGTACAATTTGTGTTTTAACTTCAAATTTTGTAAGGTGGTAGAGGAACATGATTTCTAGTGTGCATTTTTGTATCTCTTGGGTTACTGCTGTGTGTTACTACACAAAATTCAAAAAAAACATTTGGCATGAAGACTATCGTTTTGTTTTACGAGTGACATAAACATTTTATTTCCCCATTATGTTGTATGGCAGAATTTCAATTTTCAAATCACTTGTTTCAAGTAGCAAGAAATATTTCTGAATGTCACAGTTTATAGGTTCATTTAAACTGTAGTTAAATTGTAAGGTCAATAGTTGTTGCAAATATTGACCTTTGAACACCTAGACGGAGATCAATGCTGGTGGCACTGATTTTAGGGTGATCACGACACCTCCCTAGAGGCCTAGATGTATAGGAAGCAAGAGGTGGAGAAGGCTGCTGCAGCGGTCATGGAGAAGAGCGTTGAGGTGAAGGATGGGCTTGCGTTGCTGGTAAGAGAGAGCCATGGGTTAAAAGAGGTAGGGGTTAAGGCTTAATTCAGTGGTAATTTCAGGCTAGGATTGTTTGGGTAACCCACAATTGGGATTGCTTTGGTGAATTTGGTAAAGAAGACTAGTTATGAGAGAGATTGTTTGCAGGAATCATTACCTGTTAGTGGACCTGCAACGTGTGTGAGGGTGATAGGCTATTAAGCATTTTTTGTGCTAATAGATAGTACTATAGTATCTGTGTGCAATTGTAGTTTTCTGTATTGGTTAAATTTATTAGACGTATGTTGCTGGTTCTCGCTTGTCATAGTAAAGTTTCCTGGGGCTTATGAAGTGTGACGATTGATACAATTCTGTATCAGTAGAGTCCTTGTGTATTTCCTTTGCACAAACTGCTTTGTACTAGTACTGAACTACTTCATATTCTCCGATGTTAAATTGACCAATATTTACGAGGTAGCGGGACTTCAAAATTTTCCCTTTATATTGACATGTGTCTGCTAACTCTGTTAGGATGGGCATATTATTTATGTTGTTGTGGTGCATGTTCTGTATCAGTATTGTTATATGCTTTATTCTTAAATTAGTGCCCCCGTTTTTTAGCTGAGGCATTATGGGTAAATCAAGCAAGAAGTCCAGTGTTAAGGCTGCACCTGCTGCTGTCTCAGTTCCAAAGGGGAAATCTGCAAAGAAGGGTAAGGCTTTTCATAGCTCTATTGTTGCAATGGAATAATTGTTGATTATGTTGTCTTGTTGATTTGTATATACCACACTTATCATAGTGTCACAAGAGTTTTTTTTAATCATAATAGCATTTAAAAGTGTCCAGGACACATCAGTGCGGCTAAATTGCTGAAACTGATTAAGTGTTCTATTTCCACTCAACAATAGCATTAGGTGTCAAGTTCTTTATATGCTTGCCCTTACTAAGTGGGAAGCTATTTATACTTCCACCATTTAGTAAAACCATTTAGAAGAAATGGTTGCATAAAGAAATCAAAAGGACAAGTGTAAAAATCTAAATTAACTTGGGTAATTGACAATTGACATTGAATTTTAGTAGCAGATCTGAGTCAATTTCCAGTAGGTGCCTGCTGCTTGGTTAAACTTAGGTTAGAGCACAAAACATTTAGTTACTTATGTGATGTCCATCAACGTCCAGTGGCTAGAGGTCATGCAGTACAAGTTGTAGACTTGTAGTATACAATGTCACTGTAATTAAAAAAAACCTTCAAAACATACCACTATGTCTCCATTTTGCAGAGAATAACACTTGACAACATCTCGAGCAACTCCCCCAGATGTGTTACCATCAAAAATCCCTTTATCAGAAATGGTATTATAAACATTACTCCTTGAGGTCTTACTATTTCCCTGGTTATCTGATCGTTCATCTGTCATCGTAGTTGAAGTTATACTTTTCTTGGACCATAGAGGTTCCACTGATTCCGCAATCCAGACAAAAAAAATTTGATTCTCTAAATCTTCGTAACACATGTTCGATCTATTGCTTATGATCCTCCATCTGAAGGAGAGATGGAGTCTCCAAAATATCATGTTCTGAGGGAGATGCTTCACCATTCAGTTCAACGTCCTGATAGCCACTTTCTCCAACTGCTCCATTATCATGACCATTTGCACTGACAGGGCTAGATTTATTTGTAAAGTTTTGCATAGAAGTTCCATTCTTAGACATTAGTGAAGCAATTCTAAAGGGGGATATAACCTGTACATCTTGCTTAGAAGCTGACAGGCACGCCAGTATAGGAACCTGCTCGCCTAATAACTAAACTAAGTCAATTCCAGAAAATAGGTAATAACTAAGATGCAATAGCACCAGAAACTATTACTAAAGTGACAAGGAAAACACATTTACCTGGAAAAAGGAAGGAACGGTCCAGAGCCTGCAACTGAACCATTTCTGATATGTCGTTCCAACTTTCAGGAAATGCCTCTGTAAGCAAATTGTAGATGTTACTAGCAAGAGATGTTAAGATGGTTTTACTAGCGTGAAGAAGCTACCAGTAGCATGTCAAAAGGAAAACATATTATCGGGCTTAGAGTGTTTAGCGGGTAAACGGTCAGGCTTAGAGTGTTTAGCGGGTAAATGGTAGGGTTACACTTTCGCACTGAAAACAACTAATGGTCAATTAGTTAGTAGTAAAGAAAAAAAATGGATGTACAACCTTATGCGATGCAGATTAAGGGTGTAGATAAGGACTAAGGAGTGATCACTTGGCAGATGAAAGATCAGTTAAGTCTAATTAATAATAAAAAGCATTGGTGTATTTATGCCTGTATGATATATCAAAAAAGAGGCAAGCAAGTCAAAGGCACCAAACTGCATGGAATTGTGATCCATCCTTCGTCTTCCATGACATCGGCATGTGTCCCTAGTGGGACTGGGCTTTTCAAATCAACAGATGAAGAATCCCCACTGATATCCCTAGACCCATTATTAGCAGCTCCATCTTCGTTGTGGGTAGAGGAGGGCTTGTGGTGTGAATCGTCCGCAATGAGACCCTCCAATGTCGAAGTCGTCTTTTGTAAGGCATTCTGGTGACCTTGCTCTGAAATTCTTGGCAGCTCAGGCACTGCAGGCTGCGTAGTTCGGTAGAGGAAATTCATTGAGCGACACTACTCTGATTTAGTCCCTGCAGAGCAAATAACAGCAGAAGGGTAAACAGACAGATCCACACCTTGATTTGGTAATTTGCAGTTTAGCATCACATAATAAATAACCAGAGGACATTCTTAATGCAGCATTTATAAGTGGAGTCGCATTAGGCACTAATTGGATCATGAATTGGACTACACCAGTAGGGTTACACAAGGATCTGAATGGAGAAGAATGACAAAATTTGGGATTCATCGAGAGCAAAACCAAGCACACGGTTGACTAATTCATCTTCCAATTTGTGCTTTATGCAAATCAGATCCTTGGCTACTTGCTTGTTACAACTGGAGTAATTCTAGCAGTGGCCGGGTGTGTATCGAAATAGTTGTTCTTATTTTGCTTACTCTTCTGATGCACTTCCGTAACAATCTCTAAATAATAATGAGTTGTTATCTATTATATTGTACACCATGTTTTTTTAAAAATCTGGCATGCTCATGTAAAGATGATGCTGATTATCAAAGCTCCTGGTTCATTCTAGATACCGCTGATTGCATCTTAGGATCGACATACAATATAAGAGAATTTGCATATGCCATTCTAGATTTTGAGTTTCTCTTAGTCATCCTATTTTCTTGATGAACATAGTGGAGCCAGTAATGGTCCGATTCTCTTCGAAGTCAAATTCTTTTGGCCAGAAGTAATGATGATTTCAGCTGCATTTCAAGCTGCTGCTTCCATTATCAAGGTTGAGTGTTCATAGTAGGTTGTGGTGGGATTTTCATGTTAATCCAGCTATATAGTTTTTTCGTACTATTACAGGAGTTTGTTTTCATTGATGGTGCAAAACGCCTTGAGGTTCGTTTAAACCTCAGTTTTTTGTTGTCATTAATTTTCTGATAATGAAAGCATGAACTATAATTTGGTATCTTCTGTTTATATAGGGAAAGAGGCCTGATATATTTGTAGTCAACTCTTTTGGTTCTGGTTTCCAGGTAAGACAATAGAGATTCACTTCTTTCAATAATTGTTCCTTTTGCTCACTGAAAATCTTTGTTGTTGCACCATACATGCACTTTTTATTTTCCTACTCTTTCCATTTCTCTCTAACTTGAAAGGGATTCCTTTTGCTGAACTCCCTTCTACCTAACCCGTGGTGCTGTATGCTTTCTGAATGTTGGAGGGAATCTGAAGGGTGAGTATTGTTTCTCATATCACATTCAGGTGGTAAATAAGTGGAGCTTCTCATATTATATAATTTCAAATCTATGGTTAATTAGAGAAAAAAGTGTTGTTCTCATATTATATAATTTCAAATATATGGTTGATTGGAGAAAAAGGGATGTTCATGAAATCTTTCACAAGTGAATATTATCCATCTCAACCATTTTGTTTTGGTATGATCTATATTATCGAGGTATGCATGGCATAAATGTATTACACTTTGCTATCTATGCCAAACTCAAAACGCTTGTGGCCAGCAGTCTTGAACATGATTATCTATGATCTATGATGCAAGATCCTTTGCACCCACTAACAAAATTTATTTCTGTGTCTCAGTCCTTTGCGAATATCAAATGGTACTTTGCTGCAGGTCCTTGACAGATTTTGTTTCTTTTTTCCTTATCGTGCAGTGGCAAAGGTTATTTTTAGGAGGCAAAATTGATGGTTATAATTTTTTCCATAGTTGGCAGGTGCATTTTCACGGGATGTTGCTTGAGCCCAAATGGATGATAGCAGAAGTGTGATCTGACGTGCGCTCAGCTTGACCAACACAGTGATTCTTGAATGCATTAAGCATAGTGCACAAGCAGTTATTTATGATAAGAAATCTTTTGCTCAAATGTAGCTAATTAGCACTTCATACATTCTGGATAGAATCGATTGTATCGTTTCGTCATCTGACTTGTTTGAGGAACTTTGGTCTTCCTTTACAGACATAGAAGGTGCTCTCAAACACATTAAAGGACCTCTCAGAGATATTGAGGGAACTCTGATCGCTACTGAAGGAGCTCTCATGGCCATTGAATGACCTCTCTTTTCATGGAAAAATAGGTAACTTTATTCATGCTACGGCGGCGACTTTGAGACACGTGAAGGTTTTGACTCCTTGATTGCCATCTGTCTCAAAAGATAGTAATCCGGTGTCCTGATCGAGAGCGATGGAGCTAATGTTTGAACTTGTGAACTAAAAATGTGAACTATGGATGTGAACTTGTGTGAATTTGTAAACTTATGTATTTGGACTTATGTGAATTTGTGAACTTATATATTTGGACTTGTGTGAATTTGTGATATGAACATATATCAATGTGTTTGAAATCTGTATTGTGTATGTGATATATTGTGTTGCATGTGATATTATGTGTGTCTAATTTTTCATTTTTGTATTTTTTATTTTTTTCTAGAAAAGGTTTAAGAACGTGGGTACCCACGTTCTTAAGCTTAAGAACGTGGGTACCGTCGAACTTATTGTGCAGTCCTCATAGACCCACGCAGGGTTAAGAACGTGGGTACCCACGTTCTTAATGTTAAGAACGTGGGTACCGTCGAACTTATTGTCCAGTCCGCGCAGACGTCCGCAGGACACATAAGTTCGACGGCCACGTGGCCCCGTCGAACTTAACATTAAGAACGTGGGTGCCGTCGAACTTATGGGAATAAATTCGATGGCCCCGTCGAACTTAAAAACGCACGTTCTTAATGTTAAGTTCGACGGTACCCACGTTCTTAACCTTAAGTTCGACGAGGCCGTCGAACTTACTTCTCTAAGTTCGTCCAAAAATCACCGTCGGCTATATTCGTCGGTAAACCCACGTTCTTACGGTAAGTTTGACAGCTTATTACAGTAAGTTCGACGGTTTTTCATCCACGTTCTTTAACCAGTTTCCTGTAGTGCCAGTGCACACAAGATCACGAAGAATACCTTCAGGCGTACGTCCGAAGGTTCTTGCGTCTGAGGGCACAAGCGCCAACAGTGCCCAATGAAATCGTCATTGAGGCCATGATTAAGGGGCTTCGGCCAGGACCTACGGCCCAATACTTTGCCAGGAAGCCCCCTCAGACCCTGGAGAAACTGCTTCAGAAAATGGATGAATACATCCGCGCTGATAATGACTTTCGTCAAAGAAGGGAGGAAGCTTACAGGTTCTCCAAAATGACCAGGGGCTTCGGAGGGAGAATCCACCTAAGGCACGTCAGATCAATCCACTCTACTCAGAATGACGACAGAGGAAGTCAGCAACAGAGGCCGCAATATTCCTCGCAGAAGGAGATAGCAGAAGCAGAGGAAGGGCAGCAACAAAGTTACCCTCGGCCGCCAGCTCCAAGGGGCAGAGGCGCCAAGGGCTTCGGAGGGAGGTTTGGGGATCAGCCCAGGAAAATTTATTGCCTATTCTGCGGTGAGGACAAGGGCCATACTACAAGAATGTGCCATGTTACCATTCAAAAACAGAAGGAGATAGCAGAAGCAGCAGTTCAACAGAACCAGCCGAAGCAGGTCATGCACACTGCTTCGTATCACTCACCATACATACTAGAGTATGTGGGTAACCATTCTGCAGCTTCTGTTACTTCGGCTAGCCAACCACAAGCATCTTGGCAATAACCTCCACCTCCACCACCAGTACAACCCGCATATTCCCGAGGCCAGCAGCCAGAAGGGAGCCAGCATAATCACCAACAGTGGGACTTCAGAGAGGAGTTCAAAGCTCGCACAGTCAACAGTAATGTGCCAGAATCGAAGCACATCTACTAGGAGATATCCTACCTCTAAAGCAGTTTTTGCATTCGTCATCATTTTCTTTTTAATAAGGAACAATCATTGAAAGCCTAAGTTTTTATTGTCATTTTCAATTTATTGTAATAGCTTCGTTTTTGTCATAATGAAAATATACCTTCTCCACAGACTTACGGAGTCCAAAAGTTGCCGAAGCATGAAAATTCGTTCCTAAGAGAACTTGTGGCTACAAAAAATATCTCCAAAGCTACAAAAAGTCGTTCTACGGAACGCAGCGTAAGTTTGCCGAAGTTACAAAAAGTCATTCCTAAGGGAGCGCAACGTAAGTTTTCTGCTCAAAAGTCGTTCCAAAGGGAATGCAGAGCTTACAGCGAGAAATAAACGCTGATTTCGCCGAAATATAAGGCGAAGCGCGAAAAGTCAACGCGAATACCGCCGAAATAGAAGGCGAAGAAGTTCAAAAGACGTTCCTAAGTGGATGCAGAACTTACAGCGAAAAGTCAACGTTGATACACCGAAAAATAAGCGGTGAAGCCAAAAAATAAACGACAAAGTGATTGTGTATTCCACTGAGGGAATGTGTGTGTATCTTCGGCACGAATATCATTTTTCATAGCATAACATCATCACATCATTCACATATCATAACATCATACATCATATTGCATCAATGACATAAGAAGGGGATACAATATAGATCTTCGGAAATTGCTTCGAAGAAGTTGTGCCAAGGCACAAAATGATTTGAAGAAGTACAGCTTCATCAGCTATAATGTGGAAGGAGATCTATTGCTCACGAAGCTTAATGTTTTTATGGAATATGGATATTCTTCACGAAGCATGAAAAGAAGGGAAGGTGTTTTTCGCCGAAGGCTCAAAAATGGTATGTACGTAAAGTTTCATGCATCGTAAAGAATTGAGTCACAAATAGCTTATATATTACATTCAAGACTACAGGATGTTACACACTTTGTTCAGCAAATATTACATTCCAAATGTTTTCACAATAACAGCTATTCTTCTTTTAAAACTGCTTCTGCAGCTTCATTTAGTAGTTGAGTAACAGCTTCATCCATAATAGCTTCGGCCACTTTAGTAATTTCATCTTCTTTCTTTGCTTCGGGGTCGGCCAATGACTCGATGGGCTTTGAGGGAGGAGATAGTGCGGCTGCGAGATAAAACGTAAATAAGTTCAAAGTCACAAAAATAAAACATAAAGTTAAAAGCAATTAGGCAATACCTATTCGCCTTTCGAGTTCTGCAGCCTTCTCGGCTGCCTCCGCTGCTTCTCTTGCAACGTGAGAATCTTTTTCGCTCTTTTTTATTATCTCGTGGGCCATTCCTCGGTCGCCATTCACCTAGATGTCAGTAAAGAATTTTCCGCCAACTACGTTTGCTTCAGCTGAGGGGTCCTTCGTATCATCAATAGATAAAGTAGCTTCGGCTTGGGCCAAAGCCTTTACATGCCCGCAGCCTGACTTCTCTAAAATAGCCGCAATTCCTCTGGCACCTGAGAAGGCGCAGATATCCCCATGACTGCTCAAAATTTCCTCAAAAGCTTCGGCCTCGTTACTGATCCAGTCAATTGGGCCCTTAGGATCGCCTCTTACGAAGTTATCCTCGGTGGAGAATGTGCCAACATTGGCGAAGCTAGTTTTTATTTTTTCCGCACATTCTATGGATTTTTCATAACATTTTTCTTTCGAAGAGCGAAGTTCTACAACCGTTTTCTTCCAATAGTTTTTCCAGTAGTCACTGGCGTCTCGGTCAGCTTCGGCGATATCACATTTTAATTTTGCCTTAGCCAGCTGTTTCCGAAGATCCTCAATTTCGCATTTCTGAGCTTCAGCTTGGGCTTTGGAAGTAGCTTCATCTTCTTTTATTTTATTCAACAATGAGTTTAATATTTTATCTTTTTCAATACCTTCGTTCCTTAGTTCAATTACTTCGGAATGAAGGTTGTTCAAAGCTATAGTACATCCTTCGTCTTCAGCACTTTTTTGCGCCCTGAGGGCGTTGCTAAGAATAAGGCCCTGCAAAAAGAGTGCGTTATTAAGTATAAGCAAATAAAAAAATTTTGTTTTCAAGTACAAAAATCTCATTCTCTCATCGAGAGTCCCTCTTCTAGTGTCGGGAATCCAAAGCTCCTGCTCATCTCCCGGCAGACAGAAATCTCTTTGTTGTCCGGGAGCAATACAAGAAGTCTTCTTCTCCGCTGCCGTTGAATATCAACGCCCCTTTCGGATATTTCAGTCTCTGGGCATAACATTGGGCTTCTCGCTTCTCTTCTGCAGATAACCTCTTTCCCGAAGCATGTCGTACAATATAATCGAGAGCTTCGGAAGATGCTACGGGAATAGGAATGGCAGTTTTTTTCAGACAGAATTTTTTCTGCAGCCTCTTTTTTCCGTTTCTTCTTCTCCAATTTCCAAGGATTTCTCCTTGGCGGGCTCTGAGGGCCTAGCTTCGGTCTCGGCTTGGCTCTTGGTAGCTTCGGCTTCGGATAGTTTTGCCTCAATTTGTGTTTTCGAAGCTTCGACAGTCTTCTTTGTAGTAGAGCTTGAAGTTTTTTTTGTTTCCAGCACATCTAGTACGTTCACCATCCTCTTCCTCTTGGGAGTCGTTGTAAGATCCGTTTGTGCCTTCGGCATTGTCACCTCTGCCGAAGGGCTTATAACTTCTAATGTCTTTGTTTTCTCGACCTCTATCTCTTCAATATCAGTGGCCTTTGGCTCATCTGATTTGGCTGATGACGCCTTCGGCATTACAGCCGGCTCTTCAGTTTTCTGTGTAATCGCAGGTTCTTTGGTTTCGGACGCCGAAGATGTTTCACCGCCAAATTCAGGCACTATGGCCAATTCGATGAAGCGCGGTCGGTGAGTAAGGACCTTCACCTTTTTTCTCTTCGGCGCGGGCTCGCTTGGAGCAGCTGAAGCATCGTCTTTCCCGGAAGTTGCATTTTTTCTTTTTTGCCCCCGCGACGGGTAACGGTAGTCAGGGTACATGAACCCAATAGCATCAAAAACTCTATTTAGTCTCTTCTTTTTCCGGCCTCCAAAGGCCATAGATAGCGCATTGTCTTCCGCTTTGAAATACAGCCCAAGCAGCTCATCTCTTGTAGCTTCGACGCTTTTCAGCCAGTCGTCGTCTGGCTCGATAAACTGGTCTCTAACCTGAAGGTATACTTTAGTCGAACCAAACCACCTTCGTGGGGATTGCTGATGGTTTCTTTTGGCATCTCCCAGTTGGCTACCAATGGCCATATCCTGTAGGCCACGTGCTCTTGAACTAAGTCTCTTGTCCCGATGAAAGAGCAGACTAAGCCGAAGGCCTTGCGACATTCTTCGGCCGCTTCGTCAATTTCTACCTTCAGTTTCCGGAGGCCGAAGCGTTGCCAGATAGGGCGCATGATGATCCCTTTAATATCCTCTCATGCCTTTAAATCATTTTTCACATAGAACCATTCTTTCATCCAGTCTCCGGGCCATCTTTTCCGAAAGGTTGGCACGGGGCAGCTTGACCTAGAGCGAGCAACGAAGCTATAGCAGCCAAAATTGTTATGATACTTCTCTTTACCCCAGGGTTTTGTCTCATATAACAGTTCGTGCATACTGTAGAAACTTTTTGCATTTGGCTCCAAGCCCTGACTCCTCACAGCCCATACGAAGATCCCCATTCTTATGATTGCTTCGGGCGTAATTTGATGAAGGTAAACCTGATATATCTTCAGAACTTCTACCACAAAGCTGCTTAGGGGGAACCGAAGCCCAGCCTTGAAGAAGCTTCAGAAGATCATGACTTCATTCTCTTCGGGAGCAGGAGAAGTCTTGTCTCCGTTGTCAGCCCTCACGATAGACACATCTCGAAAGTATCTTCCCCTCATATTGTCGAGATGACTCTATTTAATAGTTGATTTTCCGAACACTATATGGCTTGGTCGCCATGGTCGATCTTCGGAGTCTTCCCCACCACTTTCCACATCATAACTATCACTATCACCAGTGTCTTCAGATAAACCTTACAAAATCTCCCTTGTAATCTTCTCTGTATTTGTCTTTGCTATTAATTCAAGAAAGCCAAGATTCTTCTCCTCAGAAAGGCTCAGCTTCGTTTCAGCAACAACTTTTTTATCTTGAGACATCTTCGGAAATGCTGAAAAAGTGCTCTCAAAGCCGAAGCTTAAAAAATTTAAAAAGCCAAGCAAATGTTGGTGCGCAAGAGCTAAAAATTGAGTAAGCAAGAGCAGATGGCAAGAAAGCGTGCCAAATGAGCTCGTGGTGCGCTCTTATTTATACACCTAGTGCGTTGAAAATTGGAAGGCCCCGCTTGTCAGTGACTGTTGCTATTCTAGCAAAGGGAAGGTGTTTTTTCGGACCTTCGGCTTAGGGCCTTTGTCCATATCGCAATCTGAATTTATCATTCTAACAAATTAATATTGCGAGGGGCTACTGTTGGGGGCCTTCGGCTTCCGAAGGTCCTCAAAAACATGATTTAACAAAGTTTCTGGAGTATGAT
Organism: Zea luxurians; assembly: GCA_029449295.1. Lineage (NCBI taxonomy): Eukaryota > Viridiplantae > Streptophyta > Magnoliopsida > Poales > Poaceae > Zea > Zea luxurians. The sequence continues at coordinate 4,728,669 of JAOPSE010000121.1, read as the reverse complement.
GCATGAACAAGTATCTTCGGACTTGAGTTAAAACCACAGTGTGAAGAAGCACAAACGGAATGCGAAGGATGACGCGGAGCCAAAGCTGTGTGCAGAAGAGCTTCGGCATGATAGCAGAAAAGGAAACCGACTTAAAGATGAAAAGGCTATTTAGACCTCGACGGGTTACTATAGAGTTATTAGCAAATGCAAAGGGCATGGGTGTAATTTTACATGGGCTACGTCCCGTGCCTATAAATAGATGAACAGTGCTCCCGTACTGTTCACGCTGACTTGGCATTTGCTTTTGCGTCACGCTTGTATCTTTACCTTCATTTAAGCCGAAGGTACACTTGTAACTTAATATCATTTCTTTTTTTCCATATTAATAAAATAGAAATGAGTTAATAATAAGATATGACTGTTCATATTATCTTTTGTTTTTTACGTGATTCTTTCTTCAGTATTATATATTGTGACTTACGAAGGTATGTCCTTCATAACCTTCGTCCGAGAATCATTATATCCCGAGGGAAATAATGTTCCGAAGGACGAAGGACTTTAACGTTTAACGTTCTCTGTGTTGCCTTGTTCTTAATTCATAGCATTTGAGAACAAGTCCCCAACACTTTTTTTTGTAAGACTTCCGCTATGTAAAAAAGTACACTGATTATATTGTGACATTTATCTCTATACACTCTATGATTATATATGTTGTCTTCTTTGGCGCATGTATGAGATGCACCCGGCTTTGTTTCTTAAAGCCCGGGTGTGACATCTAGGCATTTATTTTTTCTATGTTTGGTCATGGAGTGATAATGAAAAATTCAACTTTGGGGTCATAGTCCACCAAATAAGGACATGACCTAGTTTTGGGTTTATGCAAACAAGTTACCAACCTTCTATCGGCACCTCCAATACAAGGCAAACACGTATAACACCTAAACATATTACCTAAAGAACAGAGGATAGCTATTTCATTGGGGTTCATAATATAACAGTGTGGCAGAACCACCCGAATTATTCCAGCTTAAGTGCCTAAATCATGCCTCAGGGGCCGTAACACACTTAAATCGGAATAACCCGTCAGTCCCTCAGATCTAGTCTGATAGAGCCACTTAACCAGGATCAAATTCCACAATCTCACTCGAAGGTGAGTCACAGAAGAAATACAATAAAACAGGAATCCTCAAATTAAGTACTGAGTTATTACATAAATCGGAGTTTTTGAGTAGCAAATGAAGTTCACAAAATAAAGTGGAGCGGATAATCGATGTCGTCGGTATCGAGGAATTGGGCAAGGCCTAGCCCACTACTCCTCGTGCTCCTCTCCTGCCGGAGCAACATCCCACTCGACCGTCCAACCCGGTGGCAGGGTGGTAGGCCAAGTCACACCATCAACCATTTCCTGAATGGTACCTGCAAAAATTGTGCCACAAGCAAGGCTGAATATACTAATACTCAGCTAGACTTAACCGGTGTGAGGAGTCTACTCCTCTACCTCTAGACTACGCAGCTGTTTGGCTGAGGGGTTTGGTTTGCCAAAAGCACTAGCTGTTTCTAAAATCAATTTTTAGCTTTTCAAATTCTATCATCATTAACTTAGCTAGATTTGCTCCTTCTAAGCATACATGGTAACAAGCATTTAGTTCAATCAACAAGTTATCTCAGGTAACCACATTTCACATCTTACTCGATGTAGTACAAGGGGTCAAGCAGTCTCATTAGCTGCAAGAAACAGACGATTCAAATCGAGTTTTAACCTTGCAAGGTAAACCTAAACACACGGCATGTCAGGGTACTCCGACCCCACACATGACAACCGTCCCCATCGATTCCCCGTTCGCGTCCAGGCCTCACCGCCTTGGCATACAATGCTCCACTGACCCCGGCTGCCGCCTTGCAGTGACCGCACTTGTACCCACCATAGCTAGCATGGGAGACCTAGTCTCAGGTCGCATGAGGGATAAAGTCCACGCCCGGCTTCAATCAGGTACTAGGTTTACCGGTTACCATTTTTCCCGGCATGTGCTTAGTACGTTCAAAAGCTTGACTCAGGTATCCACACATTAATCCTTAATTCTTTTTCCCGTCTCATGGACAAGACATCCTCCCTGGATCCAAGTCCATAGACCAACATATATCCCGTTATCAAGATGATGACAATCAATTCCTGACCTTGCACGAGTGCTAGAAAAATCACTCGACTTCTACCGAGATCCTGATTAGCAAGCAGCTACTCGACCTAGCATACTAGTATTCATCTCAAAAAGGAATCCTAAGTTCATGCAAATAGAGGTTTCAAGCAACTCCTACACTTAAGTGCACATTACAGTCCTACAAGCATTAAGTGTAGTAAAGTAGCATATAATAATACGATTATGCATAAAACCGGGGCTTGCCTTCAATTGCTGGGGCTGCAGGGAGATCCTCACTAGCAGCCTCTGAAGCCTGCTCCTTGTCCTCCTCTTGGACAGGTCCTTGCTCGGGGATGAGCACGTACTCTCCGTCGGCAAGATTACAGTCTAACAAATGCAATGCGTAAGATATATGCATGATATGACATGTGCTTTTAGAAATTACAACTTGAAGGTGTATGATCTTCTTGAGTTTAAGCAAAGTCAACTTTACTTATGTAAGACCCTTGGGTGGTATACTTGGTAATTTTGGGTTAAACTTAGCTAAGGTAAGTGGTAGGTTTATTTTTGGGGTTCCACTGAATACCTTTTAAACCTTAGTGAGAACTGATAAGTATTTAAGCTAGACTTATTGGAGTGGGGTTTATTTCTTCTTTCCTTTTCTGTTATTCTCTTAAATGTTTTGGAGTGGGTTTGAACTACAAGTTGCTTTTATAAAATTCTAAAAATTCTGCAAAAATTACAGTGGCTTGGAACTAGTGTATGTTTCTCTGCCTCAAAATTTGGGGATCAGAAAGTGAATAGTTTTCTCTGGACAAAATTATTAAATTCTAGGGCAGAAGGGGTGCTTTGAACTACAACTATCATTTAACAGTGGGTATTCTCCAAAACTTATTTTTGCTGGCCTTTAGGTGTTATAACATGACTTGATACAAATTTCTAGTCATTAATACCTTTTAATAAATTTTCTATGGTTTTCTCAAGTTTCTAGCCAAATGGGTGCTTTCTACTACCACTATACTTGAAATACATCAAACAACAGAGTTCTTATTTTTCTTGGTTATTATTTTGTGCAAGAGCAATCATTCTGAGATTTGGCCTCTTTTTGCTTAAGGGAAGGGGTGGTATGCATTATTTGAATTAAATGGCCTTTCTCATAAAATACTAGCAATAGGTATGGGTTTGCTTCTTTTTCATGGGTTTGCATTTTTCTCTGGTGGTTTACCTTACTATGGACTTAGCTAATATTTGGTTGCCCATTATCACATCATTAGGGGTTATTCAAGATTTATTTGGAAAATGCCTTATTATCACTTTATATTTATTTTCCTTAATTAAAAAGTTGGGCTGAGGTGTTCTTTATTTTTGTAGTGGGGCTCTGGTGGTTGTAGGTCCACTGGATTTTTATTACTCATTTTTTGTTGTAATTTTGCTACTCTAATAATTGATTTTCAGTCCAAATGAGGATAAATAAAACATTTTTAATTTAAAATTGGTCTGAACTAATAGTCTCTGTATTTTTCCTAGGTTCTTTGTTACATAAGCAAACTAGGAAAAATAATTTTACTCACTGTTCACCAATTTCTAATGCCTTTCTGGTTTTTCCTAAGTTTTGGGCAGAATAGTTTTAAATGAATAACTACATCATATTTTCCAATGCTGGGGTTCCTACTATTTTTAAACAGTGTCTAAATGAGGTTTGAACATCTAAAAATTTTCTCAAGTTTAGCACAGAAGAAAAACTAATTTTCCTTAATTAAACTAGGTTTGGTAAGCTTCTGTTTTTAATTTTAAACTCTAAAATTTAGAATAGAAAGTATAGGGTTTATCATTTTTAAATGATAGTTCATAATATTCAGGAGCTAACAAAATTAGTTTGACAACTTTTTATGCAGAATTCATCAAGTTATGGGTTTTCTAAGTTCTCTGGTCATTTTAAAAAAGATTAACAGAATTGGTTTAATGAAAATCCACTTTGCACTGGGGTCCCTGGCGGGTTTTTAAGTTTTCCTCGCGGATCAGTCCTTAGGCTACTATTCACATGAGTCACTGACGTTACAGAAAACCCCTCGGGTTCTACAAATCCTAACCCGAGGTCCTTCTTCTAACTTAAACAGTAACCGCAGCGGAAGAAAGGGCGGAGGGGCTTACCAGCGGCGAGATGGCTCCGGTGAAGTGGTCGAGGACGTAGGGGAGGTCTCGGGGATCACAACGAGGTGCGGGTCGCCGTCGGAGATGGCCGGAGTCGGTCGGTCCACGCGCGCAGGCGGGGATGCTCGTCGGCGGCGAGGAGTCCGGCCTGGTCACGGCGAGATAGAGCAATTGGATGGGTCAGAGAGGTTCACAGGGTGCCAGAGAAGACATGGGTGCAAGGAATTGGTCGGAGACTCACTGGTTAGCTTGGTCCACGCGCGGCGGCGGAAGACCGAAGTCCAGTGAGGTCGATCTCGGGCCTCCGGTGAAGTCCGGCCTGGTCCGAGGGCTTGGCGAGCTTCACGGGCTACTGGTGGAGCTAGCCGAAGCACTAGCTCGACTCGAGGGTGGTTGGAGTGGGCTGGCCACGGCGGCCGAAGCTCTGGCGGTAATGGCGGGCGGAATTGAGCTCGCCGGAGCTAAGGAGAGGTGGCTGGCCGGTGAGGGTGAGCGCAGGGTGAAGTGAGGCGCGCCTGGGGAGGCTTTATAGGCACGGCGCGGTGCACGGGCGGTCGTGGACCGGCAAGCGCGCGCGGGCGTGCACTGGGAGGCGCGGTGCGCGAACGGGCGTGAACCGGGGTGTCAGCCACGGTCGAACACGTGTTCCCGTTGCCTCTGCCCATGTTCAAGCGCCGATTGGGTGCAAATCTTCGCGAATTTGGGCAAGATCGCTGTGAAGGATTTGTTCACCTGACCAAGCTTTGTCTTTTGTGTATGGACGTCGCGCGGTTTTAGGCCAGGGACAGGGAGTTGTAGCGTCACCAAGGTGCCAGTGTCAGAATGCCTGGTCCCGAGGTCAAACTGCGCCAAAACCGTGTCAAATGAATTTGGTTTGAGTTCAAACTTTTCCAGGACGTGTTCAAGGGAATTTGGCACAACTTTGATATTTAGATCTCCTGGCTTTGAGTTTCGAAAAACAGAGAACGCAGTTGATCTTTGGAAAGGGGTCTGAATTTCAGAAATTCAGAAATCTGAATTTCTCCAAGAGTTTATAGTCCAAGGGCTGATTGGGGAATTATTTGAGTTATTTTGGCTAAGCTTTCTCAACCTTTCTTGTTGCTTATTAAATACACTTTAATTTTCATAATTGGCTCAAGTCATAATTTTAAATTTTTCATACCCTTTTCCTTATTTTCTTGAATTTTGCTCATGGGGCTTACTTAGGGTTTTTATTAGGGTTACACATTCTTGCCTTCTTAAAGGCCTCAATTGTTTGATCATGATACTTTTAAGCATATGCTTGGTGAATTCCTTCTTACTTAAGTTAGTTTGATGCTCATGCTTACTTTGGTTCACATAAAATAATGGTTCTTGGGTTGGCACTTTGAGAGAAACCCTAGGTGACACTGGGGTGTCACAAACAATACACCACATTATCTACGATCACTGGTTACTGGAATAAAGATGAGAGAAGCATTTTGGATATATAGGTGACAAACATGATGCAACAATCAGGATGCATGCTCGTCCTATGTGTCCTCACGAATTTTGCCAACATAATGTGGCCATAGCGTTCTATATCAGCGGCATACGTTCTCTCTCGGTATTTTGCTAATCGTCAGCTACACATACGTTTTCAAGGTTAGTGTACCTGCAAAAAAATCCATCACAGATCAATTTCCCAATGATGCAATTCACACATGACAGTTTATCATAGTTTATACTCCATATATTGCTATATGGAGGCTAGCTCATCATTAAGCACTGAGCCACACATAGGCGCCGTTGCCACACTTTAACCATAGGGCAACTCATTATGGTAACTCACCTTCTTACCTGAGCGTAGGGGCGTCGTTACAAGTACATTACACTTCTTAGTATTCCCATGTCTGTATACCCATACACATCCATGGGGTACTGAATTCCCGGAATAGTAATTACTCCACATCACAGCCTTCATATATACATATGTGGAACATGTATATAATCAAGCGCTTTTTATACTCTTCCCTAGACCGACGGTTGTTCGGTCATGCTCTCACATCTCACCTTACCTTGAGCGTCGATCCATCCACAACTGAATGGCCTCAAAAATAACAATACACATGTATGCAATACCCTCGGTTGTGGGTTAGTGGTTTTCAAATAAGCCACCTAATAGTACTTAATTTAGGGCTTAACAGAGGATGTCGCTAGCATTATAGTTTTTCTAAACTGTTTTTCAAAGCCAAACAATGTGTTTAGTTGAAAATAGGTTTTCTAAAACCAAAACTTTTGCTTTGAAAATATGTATGTGATCGTATATACTTAATCTTGCTCCGATACCAGCTGTGGCAGAACCTCCCAAGTTATTGGGCCCATATGCACCTGTCCTTGTCTCAAAGACCTCAGACGGCTATGCATGTGCACCAGATAACTTAACAGGATCTGTCTGAGTGCCATAAGGACCTTGGGTAAACCACTTACAACCAAGATCGCGAGATTAAGTAACACAAATCAGACACACCAATATTTTGCAGTGAAAATCTTATTACCAAATTTTACAAGTTACAAAAATTTTACATTATTTTATCAGAGTGATTACAAAAGTATAAGTTTGAAATATATGCTAGCTCAAGTGACTATCCTCAGTAAGAAGTATAGAAGGGTTACTTAGACTTATAAGAAGGCCGAGCCCACCGGCACTTAACACCATCATCAGCAGCACAAAACTATAACCTGAAAAACAACAGGGAATAAAACCTTGAGTATGGAATTACTCAGCAAGACTTACCCGAGTAAAGAAAAGACTCTCAAGGGTATGCTGGTTTTAAAAGGATTCAAGGAAAGGCTTATCAAGAATCAAGGACTCTGTTTTGCAGAAAAGCTTACTATGAGTGGATCCTTAAAATCCATTTTTACTTGACAGGTTAAGTAAAGTTTCTTTCATCTAGAGTTCTTTCTACCCTAGTTCAAGCACTTGGCCTATACTAGCCGTCTTTTAATAACCCTTTAAGTTTACTGGAATGCTAAGTGTAGGTCAGTGACCAAGTCTTCATGTCCGAGAAGTAACGGCGATCCGAATCGATTAATACCCAGGTGGGGATCTCCAATCACAAGACATATGTAGCACTTAACCCTTGCATATGTCAACTCGCCACTGGGGTTCTTAAGACCAAATTAGGTTCATGCCAACCGAGAGCACAGATACACCACCGTCCAGCCTCTTGCCACGGAGGGTACACGCTACTCTCGCCATCTCTCTACTCCCATTGCGTGTTGTCTTATTCTGGTATTAGTCTGCCCGAGGCAAAGCTTACCCATGATGAGGCATGTGACTAGTTAAAAGGTCCTCAATCATCAAGCCTACATCGACAAGGTCCTTAATCGACTCAGACGAAGACACTACACCGAGACTCCCTTCTCGTGCAAGTCAACCGCCTGGTCTCAGCTTTATTATTTTCAACCCAAAGTTTGGTACCTGGCAGAGGTATATCTTTTCCGATGTTGAACCCATCAAGGCCTTTGATAGATCCACCATCAAGTTTTATTTTTGAAAACATTCCCACCATTGAAGCATCACTTTTGTTTTAAAACAACACATTTTTATTTGCTAAAGCAAGGCTAAGCATCAAAAATCCTTTTTTTAAAAAAGGTATCAAGGAAGGGTATTCAATTTTCCAAGGAAGGAAATGCATCAATTGTTTGGCACACAACTCCTATCACCTAATGCATCAAACAAGGTGATAAAGATTTTTAAAACATCAAGGAGGTGGCGAATGCACCAGGGCTTGCCTGAATAACACTAGGTTAGTGTTGTTAGGTGACGTCCGCTTGACGATCATCCTTGTCCTAGCACTTGATCAGGCAGGTTCGTTCTTCAATATCACCATGCGGAGTAGCCTGCGCTTGGGGTTGACTTGGGTCGTCTTCCACATCACGCGATTAATTATCGTACCTCATGAGATGCACGATGCACATGTATGAGCACGGGTATAACGAGTATAATATAGATAATCTACACTAAAAAGGATGAAACACTTAAAACCAAGCATTAAGCATCATGGATATCACAGCAGGGCATCGACTACATCCATTAACCAAATTGACGAAATAACACTAGAACATCTATTTTTATTCCTAGGTTTTTATTAACTCTTTAAACTGTGTATCTTAATTACTTGATTTACCGATTTATCTAAATCGATCATCATAATATACACATGCTAAATTAATAACATTGATTGTGACCAACAATTCTATTTAATCTATTTATAGACCTAGTTGACTGGAATACGAATCAACTTACCCTTATGATATCTGACTTGAAACCACGAAATCGATGATGCCTTTCAGCTCAGCATTTCACCGAAAATAGGGTGAGTGATGCGTCGAATCGCGTTTCTTCTTTGTCCACGTTGAGAATTTTCCGGCCGCGTACTGATTTATTTTCTTCTGCGCCTAATCTTCTCAGATCTTGACATAGACGAGGATGACGATCAACGATATCGACGTGCCAGCACGACGATTCCCATTCGATGAAGAAGACGGAGTAGCCACTTCCGATTTAGGCTTTTTGTCGAGCGTCTAACGAGTGTCGCACGAACATCATCATCACCGTCCACTAATTTCTCGAAATTTCTTCCCCAAAACTCCATAGCTCCAATTCCACACCAAACAAATGCACGAACCACACGGGCTTCGCTTTCTTCTCTATCAACTATGTTCTTCCACTTCAAGCGCTTGCGACCACAAGCAGGGAACTGCAGGGATGCACGACCAGCGAGCACGGCGAGGCGAGGACACAGATGCTTGTGACCTGGGCGAACTCGGCTGGGAAAAGAACACATGGCTGGGTATTAACAGCTATGTCCGAGCACAAGGGAGAGGCTCGACCGGCGAGCTGGAGCGAGCTGGGCACACGACGACTTGAGGAAGCAGCGCACGCGCATGGATTTTAGTTTCGTTGCTCTACGAACGACGCGTGGACAGACGGCAAGCAGGGACGCGCGGCAAAATCTCGGGCACGATGCAGGGAACCAGCCACGGCGAGCATAGGGAGACGGCTGCCCACGGCAAACAGAGGGCAACGCCGGCGACCCAGACGAGCACAACAGGAGTGAGGGAGCTGGCAAGCCAGGCACGTGACAGAGGGACTCAGCTGAGCTCGCGCTTGAGCAGGCAGGGCGAGCGCTAGGAAGCAGAGCGCTGTGCAGAGGCTTGAAACCAAGCAGAGAGGAGTACACGGTGTGCGCACAAAGCACCGAAGCTGGGCGGGCGCAGGGAGCAGGGAGGTCTGGGCGCCATGGGGAACTCAGCCGAAGGGGCGACCTGGAATTGGGAGACACCATGGCGCGGAGCAGGAAGGAGCGCTGGGCATCGAGTAGGGAGGAAACGCGCTGGAGAGCAGGGAGACGCGCGCACAGGGCTGAATCCGAGCAGGGACCGAGGGACGCGCGCAGGACGAGCTCGACACAAACAGAATTCGAGCAGGGAAGCAGGTGCATCGCCATGGGAAGGGAGAGGAAGGAGCTTGGTGATAGAATGGAGCAGGGCGCCGAGAGGGAGAGAGAAGCAAGCGCGGTGGCCGAAGATCCAGGGCGCGGCGAGCGAACAGAGGGAGGTTCGGCCGGTACTAGAGAAGCGGCCATGAGAGAGAAGCTAGGGAAGGGAGCTTGGAGAGGGAAAGCCGCGAGAGAGAGAAGCTAGACGCCATGGAAGTTGGAGTCAAGGGTGCTGGATGGGAGCAGGCGCACACCAGAGGGAGCAGGGCGCGCGGTAGAGAGGTGCAGGGAGGACGCTCCACGCGCAACGCAGGGAAAAACACGGCATGATTTTTCTTTTGTAGAACCCAGGGGCGGCGCAGAGATAGGGACGCAGGAAATATTTTTATTGCAGGGAACCGATGAAGCGTACGTGGCCATGGCTCAAAAAAATCATACAACGCTGTGAAATATCAGAGGAGAAGAGGAGATAAGGAAGCTCATGCGCGCTGGAAAAAATCCGAGCAGGGAACAACGGGATAAAGCTAGGCGGCCGGGATTTTTGCAGGCTTTGAGCGACGATAGATTTTCTTTATAGAAAATCGCAGATATTTTTGAGTCCAGATTTTTAGCAATGTACACTGGGTCGACATGCTATTCAACTACACATCTCATTCCCCGAATCTCGAAACAGAAATCCAAGGACTAACGATTTGATTTGGCGAATTCTCCGAACTCAGACAAAATCGTACTGTTAATTCACTTTTGAAGATTTAGACCGAAGCGAGAAGGAATGGACTAAATTAAACGGATTTCGACTTCTGTATTTTAATCTGCATTTGATTCAGTTGACTTCAGATGATTTCCGTTTGCTACTCGAACACTCGACTAGAGAACAATTTAATTAAACATCTGTAGACGCGATGTTACGGATGACAAAAAGGGGACTACATTATTTTACACCGGAAACTTAGTCGTCGGATTCTATTTAGTTGAACCGGGATAAAAATTATTCGAGTGGGTCGGGCTTCCGAACTCGTATCCGTGCGAGCGATGAATTTTAAATAATCACCGGACGCACCGATTTTCGGAACAACGATGTTCCGAACATCACGAAAATTTAGGAAGAGCCCGGATAGATACAACCGATGTCGAATTCGCGACAGACGGAACAAATACGATATTGAAATCGCGATAGACGAAGATGTTTAAAATTTAACATCCATTTTATCCACTGATATTATGTGCTTAAATCCATACTCGTTGTCGAGCGGAATATAAACACCTGGGGTGTTACAGGAGCGGAATGCGCCGGGGCGAGATGGAGCACGGGAGAGGAGTCGTCGGCTGCCAGGGCGGGTTGCGCACGACCGCTAGGATGGGAGAGGAGCACTAAGTGCAGCACGAGGATGGAGCACGTGAGTTAGGGTTTAGTACTTGAGTTGTGTATGTAAGATTGTAAGTCTGCTGGGATTGGACACTTGGTAGTCGAATACGGTCTATACGTATGGGTGAAGACCCATGGAAGCTCATGTCTATGCAAACCCATCTACACCCATGGGTATCAAACATTTTGACCTGCAATACAAAATAAACCCACCCAACCCGTTCACAATTAAAACACATCACAACCCACCAAAACAAACCCATTTCTTAAACCCACCTAAAATATTGCAGGCCTACATATGGATGGGTAAGACCCATGGAAGCCCATGTCTATGCAAACCCATCTACACCCATGGGTATCAACTATTTTGACCCACAATACAAAATAAACCCACCCAACCCGTTCACAATTAAAACCCATCACAACCCACCAAAACAAACCCATTTCTTAAACCCACCTAAAATAATTGTTTACACCCACCCCATTTGCAGCCCTAATCGCAACCCTTATATATATATATAAGCATCACTGCATGATGGTCCCCACGATAGAGAAGGTTTCTCTATTCTAGCGAAGGGAAGGTGTTTTTTTGGACCTTCGACTAAAGGCCTTCGTTCATTTCACAGTCTGAATTTGTTATAAAGGAACAAACTAATACTGCAAGGGGCTACTATTGGGGGCCTTCGTCTTTCTAAGGTCCTCAAAAACATGGCTAACCATATGTTTTTAGTATATTATTAAGTATTACTGGAGCTTCATTACCAGAAAACCTTCAGTGCAGATCAAGGTAAGTACGACGAAGCAAGCTTCGTCACGATGAAGCAAGAAGGCGACACATGGAAGTGTTGCTCAAGTTGTTGAGTACAAATGACAATGTTGTCCCCATAACATTTGTAAACCTTGTGTGTAATTGCTAAGGGTATGAATGTAATAACGTGCAAAGTTGTACGGTTGCCTATAAATAGATGAACAGTACCCACGTACTGTTCACGCTGGATTGTAATTGCATTCACGTCATTGCCTTTAAGCTACCTGAAGGTATTAATGTAATATAAATTTTGATATTATCAATACATTTTTTATGTAATAAATGTATGTCATGACATCACATGTATGTACAAGACTCATTATACCCGAGAGGGAATAATGCTTTGAAGGACGAAGATCTTTAACGTATAACAAATGTGTTGTCTTGTTCTTGATTTACAGCAGTTGAGAACAAGTGACCAACAATGATATCCTGGCCTAAGGCTTAATAAAATTAATAGAGTACTTATATCAACAAGGTGCATCTTCTTTTTTGGAAGCCTATCTCGAAAGAACCTCCAAGTTAAGCATGCTTGTCTTGTAGCAATTTGAGATGAGTGACCAACCGGGAAATTTTCTCGAGTGCGCATGAGTGAGGACAAAGTGCGCACAAAAAACCTGTGTTGGTCTGTGGGGACAATATATGATCCTAGAGAGCTACTAGGAGTAAGTACCGCCAGTCTAGGAGTGGACGGGGTGTTACAAATCTCTACTACTTATTAAGGCTGCAAGAGTAGTCTGACATTCCGTGTTCTGCCACCACTCCCATTCCTTGTTCTGCATTTCTCATTCCCATGTTTTGTAATTCCCATTATTTGTTCTGCCTTTCTCATTCCCCCCTCCCCGCAAAGCCCATTCCCATTCCCATTCCCTCGTACAGTCCACGTCTAGCTAAAATTAAAAAACACACATGTCCTCAAGGGGATTTGAACCCGTGACCTCTCAAGCAAAGTTCAAGAGTAGCTACCACTACACCACATGTGTGTTTATGTCTGCATCTATGACAGGAAATACATCTACTACATCTCTCACCAAGCTCACTTGCTACCCTTGCACAATGCGTAGTAGTAGATAAGTATCACTGAGATTCTTCAATTATATTTTTGGATGGAGGTAATATTATTTAAAGAAGAGCTTTGCATGCAATTTCTTTTGTTTGAATAATGTTTTATACTTAAATTCCCTTTTTTGCATGTGTGACATTTTTTCTTCATAATATTTTTTCCATGGATTAGACTTGTCAGTCATTTTCATAAACCAACGCCAAGCATGAATCCATGTTTCTTACTTGAAACCCCAAACAAACACCATGAGCAGGAGGCACTCGCGTTGGCATCGCTCATCAATGACGAGAAGAAGCTTGGCGACTGTCAGTTCAACCTCTAGAAGCAGTCCTACATGGTCGCATGCGCCACTGTGTACGACAAGCTACTGTGAAGCCACCGCTTGGACGCGGTCCAGATCAGCTGCACCGCGCTGTCCATCGTTAAGCAGGGGGCCTCTTGGTTATCGCCAACCTCGACGACTCTCGGGTTGTTCCGGACACCGCATCCGACAACGATGCCATCACGTCGTCCAGCTCATCGTCCACCTGAAGCCCAACCTGCCACATAAGTCGCTACTGATCGGACATGAATTCTTGTGCGCTAGGACGACGGACATTGCTGACGTTGTGTGAGTGTCCTCGAACATGATGTATGTAGTGGAGTAGCGCATCCGGTGGTGCAACGACTAGGTGTACTACCTCGCTGATGAGCCTGGGGTGCACTTCGTTTGGCAGCCCAACCAAAAGTCATCGGTACTCGTCATGTCGCGCGCGTTCGACGACTACTATATCGAGGATCGTGGCGTCATCTTGGCACCAGAGGTGACGCAAAGGAGGATCGACAAAAGTGACCAGTTCGTCATCCTCGCCACCGTCAGGGTAGCTTTTGTGCCGGTCTGCCTTTAATTCTCTTCGCAAACACACACACTTACATTTTTGTTAAAGCAAGAGCGTATGGTGGTGCGTGTCTGATGACTAATGATGTACGAGAGAATTTCTTCCGGCATGTGTGGAACGTGCTCTCCAATGATGAGACCATATAAATCGTGGCATATATCGAAGTCTGCATGATACTGATGGTTGCAATGTAGTGGTGAAACAACTAGATTAAATAACAAAATTTATGTATGGCTAGGATCACAAATTGATTATGAAACATTTTCTCATAATAGTATGACACACATTTTGTATATAAGTTATCGTAGTATACTGGTATTATATATTCCCGTTGCAACGCATGGGAACTCAACTAGTTCAATTGAAGAATGCTATGAAGACTATGGCAATTGGTGAAATAAAGCTAAAAGAAGATGATGATGATGATAGTGTGGTTGTCATTCCTTCCTCTTCAACTTTAAATGAGGAAATTTATCAAAGCCAACAAAATTATGAAGTTGAGGATGCTCCTAATCAAGATACTTCAAGTCACTCGGTCCCTCCTCAAACTTCAACTAGTGATTCTCAAATCATATCAAGAATCCATCATTATATTGTAAAAGATCACCGGATTAATCAAATTGTGGGTGACATAAATGAAGCACTACTTGATGTTGATTAGGTTAATTCAATGCATGAGGAATTAAATAACTTCACTCATAATGAAGTTTGGGAGCTTCTTGAAAGACCCAAGATCCATAATGTTAATGGTACCAAATGGATGTTTCGCAACAAGCACAATGAAGGTGGATTGGTAGTAAGGAACAAGGCAAGGTTAGTGGCACAAGGATATACACAAATAGAAAGATTGGATTTCTGTGAGACTTTTGCCTCCATGGCAAGATTGGAGGAAATCCGGATTCTTCTTACTTACGCTTGTGCTCACAATATCGAACTCTACCAAATGGATGTTAAGAGTGTTTTTCTAAATGGTAAGATTAGTGAACTAGTGTATGTGGAACAACCTCCCGATTTTGAGGACCCTAAAAAGTCCAACCATGTGTACAAGCTTTCTAAAGCTCTCTACGGGCTTAAGCAAGCTCCACGCGCTTGGTGTGAAAGGCTTAGGGATTTCTTACTTTTCAAAGACTTCCAAATTGGGAAGGTTGAAACTATCTTGTTCACTAAGAAAATTGGTAAAGACTTGTTTATTTGTCAAATTTATGTTGATGATACCATTTTTGGATCAACTAATGAGTTGTTTTGCGAGGAGTTAGGTAAAATGATGTCAAAAGAATATGAATGTCGATGATAGGAGAATTAACTTTCTTTCTCGGTCTTCAAATCAAACAATTGAAAGTTGAAATTTTTGTGAGCCAATCCAAGTATTTGAAGGACATGTTAAAGGAATTTGGGCTAGAAGATGCAAAGCCGATCAAGACTCCCATGTCGATTGTGAGCAGACAAAGAGTTGGGCTTGCACGCGGACTGTCCGGGAGATCTCTTGGAACTCAAGCACCATGTTGTCATCTCGGTATTTCAAGTTTCATTGAATTTTATTCAAATTATTCAAGTTTGGGGATTTCTAGGGTTTTCTCTCTAATTTGAAAACAGAAAGTGGATTTATCGAATACATCAATGGAATTGGTTATGCTATCCATTATGAAACTGCTACTAAAGTTTGAAATCATTTGGTTGGATAATCTTAACAAATTGATGATTAATTGGTTTGGGGCGACTAGGGATTTCAAAATCACCTTTGTAGGACTCACGGACCATTCGCGAGGGTGGCCCAGGATGTTAGGCATTGGTTGTGCGGACCGTCCAGCCCCCTAGCGTGGACAATCCGACCCCTAGCGATTCAGCACCTCTTCAATTTCTCCATTTGTGACTTGTGTCAAAATAGTAATTGTTGGCCATTCTTTCATATATACTATAGTGGTCTAGGTAAACTCAAGAAGAAGTGAAGTGCGCTTGAATCTAAGCGTCATTGTGTAGATGATGTTGATTATGATCCAGCGGTAGACATAGAGTCATAATCATTAGTTGGGGGTAGCATATCCTTGCATACAATGGATGCACCTCAGAGTCATATAGACCTTCCTATTGATATAACAGGATGGACCTATCCTAAGAGGAAGTTTTCTATGACAGAGTATTGCTCTAGGAGGATAGTAAATCAGTATTCGCTCCACTATGATACTAATGTTCAGTACTTCCATACTCAACTACAATTCGCTGTTTTCTGGGGAACTCTTATGGACACCAACTTTCACAAGCACCAAGTTATTCATTGACTGTATATGGAGAATGAGTATGTGATGGAGGGTTGATCCCAAAATTCAAAGCTTGTGGGTTGTATGAGTTTATGGGATAGAGAACTGACTTTAGTGAAATGGCGATTAAGGAATTCCTTCCTACTGCTGAAATTGATGTTGAGGACAAACTATTCATTTGGATGATCGGGTTCAAAAGGTATGTGGCTACCTTTGCTGAATTTGCTACTGCCAACTACCTGAACTATGATGATAATTCTGCTGCAAATGACATCTCTACTAAGGATAACATTGAAGACTATGGGAAGTACTATGAGCCAGCTAGGCTAGGAATTCCTAGGTGGATTGGTGAGACTTCAGAGCTCAGGCATCACCCAGCTGTCATAAATAAGATAGCTAGAGTCACAATCCTTCAAAAGAGTGGAGACAAGAGCATGATTTGAGACAAATTATGGAACATCATCCACCATGTTTTGAAGGGTGAGGTAATGACTGTGGTCCTATTCATGATGAAGCAACTAAATGATTTAAAGATGGACAAGAATCAAAATCTAGCTTATGGTCCTTACATTATGGCCTTGATTAATGCAAAACCATATTTGAGGGTAGATGTGACATAACACATACCCCTTTTAAGCCATTCAAAAATGAGACTGTCTTTCTTCAGAGGCCACTAACTCCATTTCCAGTTGTGAATGCTGGTTTTGGTGCTGATATCCCTGAGGGTGACTCTGCTTGAACTGTTGGGGTGAATTGCCTGAGAAACAGGGATGGTTACTGCTCCTGGCCTGCGGTCGACCAAACTTGTGCTTCCAGTCTTCCATCTCCCGACACTTCCTCTCAGTCATTATAGCCCTATCAATTAGATGTTGGAATGTAGGGAAGGTATGGTTCATCAGCTGGTAGTGCAGGGGGTCAACCAAACCTCTCAAGAACCTCTACTGCCTTTTTGAATCGGTGTTGACTGTAAGGCCCAAAATCTATGTAAGAAAAAAATTATTATTATTAATAAAATAAATAAATGAAGAAATAAAATAGAAAATTCAGATATCTCAAATTATACTTGAGTATTGAAAATTGAGGATTGAATTTTGAAAACCAAGAACAATTTTAGAAAAGGAGTAATAGAAAATTTTCTATTCAACTAAATGATTATGCATTTCATGAAATAATGTACCATAAGCAATCACTTTCATGAATATTTAATTTTTAAGTAATTTTAAATTCATGTCCCGTAATGAAAATACCATTTTCCTAAAAAAATAAAGAAAACAATATGAGTGTGTTTCATATTTCAAACATCTACCAAACAAATAAATCAATTAAAATAAATATATATTTATTGCTTCATAATTAATTTTGGATATGTATTAAAAAAATTTGAATTCTTAAACTTTATTGTGGAGTTGAATTTGAAATTTGTAAATCAAAAAGGGAATAGAAAAATAGAAGGTGTGAAAGGAAATTGTAATAATCATTTATTACTCCTAGAATTAAATAATGGTTAAGAGAATAAATAATAATATTAAATTTAGTAGGATTTGTAATCACACTAGGATTATGTGGGGTTTTGAAATTTGAAATTTAAAATAAGGAATTGAAATTGGTTGGATATTCCAAATTGGAAAGGGAAAAGAAAAATAGGAAGTAAAAAGAAATAGAAAAGGAAAACCTTAACTTGGGTCGTACATTCCCTAGGCCCATTTCTGCTCAACTCTCCTCGGCCCACTTACCTTATCTCTCCCCCCACCCCCCGCGCGTGTAGCATCTTGCCGCCATATGGGCCCCACTTGTTGGCTGAGTCTTCCCTTCCGCAGCCAAGCTTCCTACGCACCGACGCATTGCCATGGAGGTCAGATCCGGTGTGGACCGAGCTCCAACAAAATTTGCGCAAATTCCGGGGTCCTCTGTAGGCTCGGGCGATACTTCCGCACCCACACACCAACAACAGTGTGGACCTTCCTCCGCTGTCGTTGCCGCGATCGAAGCCAAAACGCACTGCTGTCGCGCGGGATCTCCTGTTCGTGCGCCGACTTCACCGGTGTTGTGACCTCCACCCCCGCCTGGGCCACGAGTATAAAGGGGACCGCCTATCCGCAGAACCCTAAAGCCCCACGAAGCCAACCACCCCTTCCCGTGACCGAGAAAACAAACCCGAGAGAGAGAAAGCCGCCGTAGCCATGGCAGGGAAATCCGCCGCCGTTGGCCTGCACGTATCCCGACGGCGTGACTTCTACGGCCAACCATAAATGCTCCCTGTGGCGCCTAGGGGATGGATGGGGTCTCTGTGGGTGGCTTCGGCGGCGGAAGAGCGCAAAAGTGCTCGCCGGAGTACCTACTCCGTCGCGGGGTCATACATCGCCGTGGACAGAGACCGACGCAGCAAAATACGTGGTAATGCCTTATTCATCGCTTTAGTTTCATACTCTCTCGGGTAGCATCGATCCAAACGGGGGTAGCTTACTAGTGCTCCTGGAATCGCTCACTAGAGCGGATTCCCGTCGCGGATTCGTTTCGCGCATGGGGAGCATCGGCATCATCTTCACCATCGGTGGGAAATTTCTCCCCTGCTCCGCCATTGACTTAGCCTTGAGTATTGCCTAGGAGACTTTACTATCGTGAACCAGTGACCCAAATGCATAGCACACCGGCGATGGTCCACCGCGCTGATGCACACTTCGCTACTCTGGCGAGCGTGGGCGGGGAGGACGAAAGCCATGCGCCCTCTGATCTTCATCGAAGGGGTGAAAACAAATTTGGTCGTAACCGTTAGATTGAGATCAATCGATCAAGAACCTATCGCGGTTGTTGGGGCCATGCTTCGTTGCGCCGAAGGTCTTACACGAAGAAGCAGCTTCGGCTGAAGTTGTCCCCAGGAGATGGCCGAAGGTTCCTTTTTATGGAGCTTCGGCATTACAAACCGACATAGAGATAGAATGACCTTTTAATCCATGAAGGTCTGAGTCAATGTTGTAAGCTTTTGTAAGGGGCATAATTGTAATTCGTCACAGGCTGTGTCCTGTGTCTATAAATAGATGAACAGTACCCCCGTACTGTTCACGCGAACTTGACATTTGCTTTCGCATCACACCTGTACTTTTGCCTTCCTCAAGACCGAAGGTACATTCGTAATTTGAAGTCATTTATATTCGTTCATGATAATAAGAATGGAGATGATTCTATGATAATATTTAAATGTTTATTTTATACCTCATGATTTGTATGAACACTTCGTTGCTTATTATTATACTCACGAAGGTACGTCTTTCATAACCTTCGTCCGAAATTCTTTATATCCTGAAGGGATATAAAGTTTTGTAGGACGAAGGACTTTAACACATAACATTTTCTATGTTGCCTTGTTCTTTACTCTTAGCATTTGAGAACAAGCCCCGAACATTGGCGCCCACCTCCGGTGAACTCACTTCCACTTTTCTGAGCTGATGGCTTCGTTCAACAATCAAGCTGAAGCTGCTTCGGCTTCGAAGATGGTGCTCCCGATAACAGGCGGTTCTTGCTCAGAGCCGGCTAACAAGAAGCAGAAGAAGGAGGCTCAGAGAAGGGTGCAGCATGTTGGAGTGCAGGGACCCTTCATCAAGTCAAAATGGTCCCACATCCCAATTACTTTCTCTCAGGAAGACCTTCAGCTTAAGGATTATCCTCACAATGATGCCATGGTTATCTCTTGCGTGATCAAAGGATTTCTGGTCCACAATGTCTTAGTTGATACAGGCAGTGCAGCTGATATTATATTTGCTAAGGCCTTCAGACAAATGCAAGAGCCCGAAGACAAGATCCATGATGCTACGCACCCTCTTTGTGGCTTCGGAGGGCGACAGATTGTAGCACTTGGGAAGATTACCATGCCGGTAACCTTCGGATTTGTTAACAACACAAGGACTGAGCAAATTGTGTTTGATATTGTTGACATGGAGTATCCTTACAATGCTATCATTGGCCGTGGTACTCTTAATGCCTTCGAAGCAATTCTTCACCCAGCTTATCTCTGCATGAAGATACCTTCGGACCAAGGGCCTATTGCTATTCATGGAAGCCAGGAAGCTGCTAGAAGGGCCGAAGGAAGCTGGACTGACTCCAAAGCAATCCATAACATAGATGGAGCCGAAGCTTGTGAACAGTACAAATTCAGAAGGGAGAAAGCAGCTTCAGCAGATCAGCCGAAGCCCATGCTATTGTGTGAGGACATAGCAGAGCAGAAGGTGCTGTTGGGCTCGCAATTATCTGAAGACCAGGAGAAAACCTTGATAAGGTTTTTATTCAACAACAAAGATGTTTTTGCATGGTCAGCTAATGATCTCTGTGGAGTAAATCGGGATGTTATTGAACATTCGCTCAATGTTGACCCATCCTTCAGACCCCGAAAGCAGAGGCTTCGGAAGATGTCGGATGACAAGGCCGAAGGGGCTCGCAATGAAGTAAAAAGACTCCTCAGTGCAGGAGTTATCAGAGAAGTAAAGTATCCAGAGTGGCTAGCTAACACTGTTATGGTGAAGAAGGCCAATGGCAAGTGGAGAATGTGTATCGATTTCACAGATCTCAACAAGGCTTGTCCGAAGGACGAATTCCCGCTGCCAAGGATAGACTCTTTAGTCGATGCAGCAGCTTCTTCAGAACTCATGAGTCTCCTGGACTGCTACTCAGGCTATCATCAAATCTGGATGAAGAAGGAAGATGAGCCGAAGACTAGCTTCATAACCCCAAGTGGCAATTTGGACTTCGGCCTCAAGTTTTGAATTAAGCTCTAGCTTCTCTTGTTCAAATTGTTTTGATTGCCAGATAAGCTTCGAAGTTAATTCTGATACTTTAGCTTCAGTCTCTGCCAGCAAGCCTTCAGTCGTTTGGAGTTCAAAGTCTTTCTTTTCAATAATAGCTGACTGCTCTTTTATCTTGCTCTCTAGATTTTCAATTATAGCTTCGTGTTTCTTATCCTCTAGATCTTGTTGCATCTTCAAAGCTTTGCTCAGTAGCATGCTCTGCACAGAAACAACCTTCGTTAGTAACATTTCCATTATTAAAAAACAATAGAAGTCAGAGAAAAGTTGTTTACCTTGAAATTGGAATAAAATAAGCTGCCGACGATATGTTGTCGTCGGTAGCGGCTGATATCTGTTTCTAGCTTCGGAAAACCGATACTCTTTGATAGAGTACCGATGACCTTAGCCCCAGTTTGGTCCCGGATGCAGCCCAATTTCTCATCATCAATGCCTCCAAATAGAAGAGCTCCTGGCTTGTATCCACAAGATTTGGCATATTCCTTAAGCTCTTCTATTTCAGCCTTCGACAGTTCTTGCCCAACTAAATTTTGAAATATGTAGGCTTCGTCTTCCGAAGTGTCTTTGGCTATTTCTTTTCCCTTCCCAGGCACTGTGGCCATGGTTTCTTCAGCAGCGGTGGCAGCTTCTTCTGCAGCCATGTCTAATAAAATTTTGTCGATGTCTTCAATGGTAGTTTCTAAGTTCACATCTTCGGCTGAAGCGGCTTCGGTAGCCGCAACCTCCGAAGGTGCGACTTCGACATTTGTTGTGCCCTCAACAGATGGCGTTTTCTGAATTGACGCCCTCGGTGGCGTCTTGTCAATAACTTCGGTTACTGCAATAATTCTTTGCCTTTTTGCTTTGGTTATCTTCGTTTTTTCCGGCTCCTCCACCTTTCGAAAAAGCTTCGTCAGTTGAGGCCCTAATGGACTTAGCTTCGTGGGCATGGGTTCAGTCATTACCTTTAAGATTTCCTCCACGTCGCCGGTCGATGGTGGTGCAGGAGTCCCCTCGTCATCGGATAATTTTCGCTTTGGAGTTGATATTTTTCTCTTCTTGGGAATTTTCTTCTCTTTTGGTGGTTTTTCTTCATCCTTATTCAAAGTTTCGGCCACTCTTTTCCTTTTTTGGCCCTCAGCACCCTTGTTCAGCCGTTCATAGTCAGGGTACTCGAAGCCCAGGGCATCGAGCACTCGGTTTAGCCTTCGCTTCGGACGGGTGCCGAAGGCCGCGGTCATCAGTTGATCTTCTTTTTTGGAATAGTTCCCAAGAATTTCATTGCACATTACCTCAACTGTGTCCAGCCACTCTTGGCAAGGCTTTTTAAAGTATTTCTTGAATTTGAAATGGTAGGGTAGCCGGACAAGTTCCCCCTTCTTCTTCTCCCCCTCTAGCTTTGGCATTTCCCATTCTTTTAGAGTAGGGAAGACTTTGAACGCCAAGAATTCTTGAACCAGATCCCTGGTATCGATATGCTCTGAAATAATTTCAAACTCACCCAGTGCAGCCCAGGTGGGACCTTCTAAGGTCATGTGGCATCGCGGCCTTGTTTCTCCGAAGATTAATTCAAGTGGGCTTTGTACCAACTTTTCTTCATCTTCGTCAACTTTCACATAAAACCACTCAGACTTCCAGCCTGCCGGCCACTTGCTTCGGTAGCTGATAACAGGGAACTTTGTTGTTTTCCGGTAGGCGAAATTGTAGCAACCGAAGTTATCATGTAGTCCATCTTTTCTGGCCTTCGTTTGGTAATGCAACTCATGAACTCGACAGAAACTGTCGGCAAATGGCTCCACTGCTTGGCTTCGGAGGGCCCAGATATAAACATTAAGCCTAACGATAGCGTTAGGAGTCAATTGATGAAAGTAAATACCAAATTTCTTCAATACATCTGCAATAATTCCATGAAGAGGGAATCTCAGCCCAGCCTTTAAAAAGCTCTTGAAAATGACTATCTCGTCCTTCTCTGGCTTCGGGGTAGTTTCTTCTCCCCCGAAGCGAAGTAGCTTCTTCTGATTCTCACTGAAATAACCTGCCTTCACCATCTTGAAAAGATCACCCTTTGAAACAGTCGATTTTCCGAAGTCTAAGTGGCTGGGCTTGCTAGGCATGGCAATGCGATAGTCATCTTCGGAGTCAGTTTCTTCAATGTTCTCTTCTTCTCCTCCGGCAGTTGTCGGGTCTGCTTCAGCAGCGGGCATTTCTTCCGCAGTCACCAGTCCGGAACGTTGCATTGCTTCGGAGATGGGCACAGTCTCCGAACCTTCAGCTTCGTCTCCTTCACGTTCAACTCTGGCAGTAGATCGCACTCTGGCCATTTGATTCTGAGTTTGGGGAAATTAAATACTTTTTTCTTTTTCCTTTTCTCCCGAAGCCTTTCTTTCTGACGAAGCAGACTTCGAGATGGACCTTCGTTCGATTCTGAGAATCAAGCTTCGGCTATAGTTAAAAATTTTGGCAGCAAAACAGTGCAAATAGCAATGAATGCTGTGGTAACTTCACACCTACTCGTCTGTTTATATAGTGCTACAGGTAAGAAGGCGAAGCGGCAGGATTTTTACACCAGGCGGGCAGTCACTTGCACTCGCTGCGCAGTGGACCGCAAAGATCAAACAGTAACTCTGCAAGGTGGGTCCGACACGAGCTCGGAAATTGAATCGTTTCTCGGCAACGAGCTCAGGGAAGGTGTTTTTTGGACCTTCGGCTTCCCGAAGCTTAAGAGGCTTTTTTCACGGATCAAGCTCGTTACGAAAAACGATCTAGCGCCGCGAAAGGGGCTACTGTTGGGGCCATGCTTCGTTGCGCCGAAGGTCTTACACGAAGAAGCAGCTTCGGCTGAAGTTGTCCCCAGGAGATGGCCGAAGGTTCCTTTTTATGGAGCTTCGGCATTACAAACCGACATAGAGATAGAATGACCTTTTAATCCATGAAGGTCTGAGTCAATGTTGTAAGCTTTTGTAAGGGGCATAATTGTAATTCGTCACAGGCTGTGTCCTGTGTCTATAAATAGATGAACAGTACCCCCGTACTATTCACGCGAACTTGACATTTGCTTTCGCATCACACCTGTACTTTTGCCTTCCTCAAGACCGAAGGTACATTCGTAATTTGAAGTCATTTATATTCGTTCATGATAATAAGAATGGAGATGATTCTATGATAATATTTAAATGTTTATTTTATACCTCATGATTTGTATGAACACTTCGTTGCTTATTATTATACTCACGAAGGTACGTCTTTCGTAACCTTCGTCCGAAATTCTTTATATCCTGAAGGGATATAAAGTTTTGTAGGACGAAGGACTTTAACACATAACATTTTCTATGTTGCCTTGTTCTTAACTCTTAGCATTTGAGAACAAGCCCCCAACAGCGGTATTTTAAATCCTGGACGTCGGTGTTTGATCCGAGAGCCCACAAAACATATCGGTTCACTGGATGTGTGATCTAATCGCGCCCCTCCATTTTAGATCGGGCGTCTGGGGATAAGCGGTATCCCTTCACCGTGGGATCAGGATCCAATGGCCCTGATGCGCTGGTACCCCTTCGCCTGGGTTGTTCTGAGTCTTAGAATATTATGAATATTATGCGCAGAAGCCCCTGATCTTTCTAGTATTTGACGCTCAGTCCACAAACCAGAGAAATAATATTGGAAATTGATTTTTAATACAAACATAATCCCAAAAACTTGTATAATTCATGTAAAATTCATATATTGTCCAAATTGACCCATTTCAGTTCCTATAATTTTATAATATTATTGTTTATAAAATTGTGTCTCTGTTTTGACATGAAAAACATTTTAAGATTTATCTCTTAATAAATCTCGTATCAAATACACAAAACCTTCGGAAATTCATAACTTCTCCGTTTTAATTCCGAATTGACTCGTTCCAGTTGCGTTAGCTTCGTATAAATATTTACTTCGCAGTAATAGCATAAATTATACCATATCGCATACTTTTATAGTTAGATATTTATTTATCCTATGTCTACTAGATTAGCTCTTCTAAATCAAAACCAACCTGACCATAATTATAGTATGGTTGAAACATGATCTCTAGTCAAGTTATAATTAAGGTTAAAGTTGAGTTAACTAATTATAAGACTTTCCCTCATATGATGTATACTAATCAATTTATAATATAGTTTAATAATTAAATCACATAGATTTTCTATAAATCATAACTCTTTAACCGTAGCTCCGAATTTAGTGATTCTCGTTCCCATGATCTAGTCGCAACGCGTAGATCATTATTATGCAGTATGTTCTTATGTTTGGTGTGATGTTAATTTTGTCTATACCATGTCTGTTTGTATTGCTATGACTAGCAGTGCGGTCACGAGGATCTAAAGAATCACCCTGGTAACTGGAATCTCAAGTGCCAGGCAAGTTGTGCCCTTGATCCACTTTTGTTACCCAATAATATTCTTTATTATCATTATTCAATGCATAGGTTTAATTTTGATGGGACCCAATAGGTCACCCTAGTATGATTATCTTTTACCTTGTTTACCCCTGAATCACTTGGGTAGTTCTGCTATTGCTTTATATGGTTTTGGGTTAATATTTGATTATATCCATGTTTAAATTATTTTGTTATTTTATTTATATTCATGTCAAGATCATTAATGTTAATTGGAACATGGAGCTTAACTTGAGAAACACGTGCCACCACAAGGGTGGAATGGGACGCCCTTGGCTGACTAATTAGGAAAGCTAGTGGAAGACTACCTTACCCAAAAGGGGCAAGGGCAGTAGGGGAGTTGCATGCAAGGAGGTTCTCGGGTTGATTTTGCTGCGATGGCGGTCAGATGGGGGATTCTTGCAAGTGCTCTTCCCATAAACTATAGCGGGTTTTCGGAAGCTAGTGGAACTTTGTAGATGCCTTGTAGTGGATCCCTAGCCATTCACCTCGGTAGTGTCGAAGGGTCTAGCTAACCCTGGCGACATGGGATACACGACTTGTGGGTACAGGGTACAACCTCTGCAGATTGTAAAACTGGTATACTAGCCGAGCTCACATTCATGAGCAGCTCAGGACTCTCGCATGATTAAATTATGAAACTTAAATTCAATTTGTCATTTGCATATGCATGGGTTTATTATTAATTTTGTTCTATTATTATTTATTATGGTTTGGTATTTACTTATATTTAGTAATTGCTAATAAAACTTGACCAACTTATTAAAAGCAATGCTCAGCTTTAACCCCTATTGTTGATCAGCTTTACATATCACATGAACTCCCACCTTTGGTGAGTTCATGCCACATTATTCCCCACAACTTGTTGAGCGATGAACATGTGTGAGCTCACCCTTGCTGTCTCACACCCCCCACAGGAGAAGAACAGGTGGTTCAAGAGGAGCCACACCTCGAGGAGTTCGATTCGATCTAGGTGGCGTCTCCCAGTTGACTTTCTGGCACCAAGGATGGATTTTAGATCCTGTTATATTTATCTTTTATTTTGTAAGATTTCCCCTATGTAATAAATACTCTGATTATATTGTGACATTTATCTCTATACACTCTGTTATTATATATGTTGTCTTCTTTGGCGCATGTATGAGATGCACCCGGCTTTGTCCCTTAAGCCCGGGGTGTTACATTGACATCCTCGGATGCATAGCGAGATAATTGAAGAAATTTGTCCTTGTACTCACTAACAGACAGGGGGCCTTGCTCTAGTGCCAGAAATTCTTCCTTCCTCACTATCATCAAGCCTTCTGGAACGTGATACCGACGGAAGTTTTCTCTGAACTCCTCCCAGTTGATAGCTTCAGGGTCAGCATGGGTGGCGAGGTAGGACTCTCACCAGGACTGAGCTGCTCCCCTTAGCAGATGGGGACCATATAGAATCTTCTCTCTGTCATTGCATTGAGCGGTGTGCAGCTCCCGCTCCACTATGCACTACCAATTTTCGGCGTCCATGGGGTCTGCAGAGTGGGCAAACATAGGGGGATGACCTCTCATGAACTCTGCACGCTTGTCTCTCAGCATCTGTGGCATCTACATTTGAAGTTGAGGTTGAGGTTGCTGTTGAGCTTGCTGCATGGCTACCAAGGTCTGTCCGATTGCTTGCACTGCTTGAGTCTGCATGAAGAACATCTGCTCCACTGACATTAGTGGTGCTGGTGGAGGCAACTGCTGAGGTGCCTCATCTTGTGGGGCTTGCTGCTCTTGCTGGGTACACCTCCCACCTTCGCGCCACAGTCAGCCACCTCACTGAACAATCAGCAGTACTACGAAAGTGCACGTTGTGCAGCATCCTGCGTCGCTACCTCAGCAGTATCTCGCTCAGTGATAGAATAATGCTCTGCGTAGGCCTCTGCACCACAGAGATCATCATCCAGATGGCGCACCAGATAGGTAGCCTCCCATTGGTTTGGGTATAACCCGTGACTGTGCTGGTAGACTACACGATGGTACTCGATCGACCAAGTGTGTCGTCGAAGGCCCAACGCAGCAAGGGGTCGAGAGCATCGTGGAAATGACAACCACGAGCGGCGTCATGAGTGATGGGTCAGGTGACCCGTCCCTCCGGCTCCTGCTCCTCAGAAGGCTCCATGTTGTGGCTCGAACTACCACCATCGTCGTCTCCGTTGGGGTCTCCTCTAGCAGCTGGGGTGCCTTGTGGTGGTGCAGGGGGCACCTCTAGCTGGGGCATAGAGGAGGGATGCCTCCTAGACAACACCTCCTACTCAGGCGAGGGGGAAGAGTCATGTTGCTCCCTCTCCTGACGTCGGTGTTCCTGCTCCTTGCCAGGCCCGGTCCTATAATTTTGAGGGCCCCAGGCGAACTCACCGTGATGGCCCCTCTATAATATATAAAAAATCTTATAATACATATATATACACACACAAATATTTATCATGCAAAAAATACGATGATATATTTAATTTAACATGTCAAATATTTATCGAGGAATAAAGTCAACCAAAATAACAATATATTTGTACCTTAGCCTAATATGATTACCTTAATTAAGAACAAAACTCTATGACATCCATTGCTTCTCAAGAAAAGATACTTCTTCGAGCATTTCTTGATGCAAAATCATCAAGGACTGAATCAACAGTGTCCATGATATCCTTCTCGATAGAGCACATAGCTAAGTCATTCAACCTTTCTTGCGACATAGTTGATCTCAGATAGTTCTTCAATAATTTCAGTTTTGAGAAACTTCTTTCAGCTGAAGCTATAGTCACAGGTATAGTTAAGAGAATTCGATAGGCAACTGTAACATTTGGATAGCAATCTGCATCCATAACAAACTTTAGAATCTCAGGCGCTGACATCGAAGAATCTTGTAAACTTACTTGCAACAACTTTAATTCTGAATAAAAATCATTAATCTCAACATCGGATGAGTTCTCATGAGTAAATTTTTCAGCAAATATCTTGCAGTGCGACCAAAGATTTACTTCATCTAAGGATTTTAAATTTCCAGAGTTAAACAAGAACCCAAAAACATTATCAAATCCTTTAATCTGCTCAAATCTACTAGTCAATGAAGCAATTGCAGCATCAATCATGATAAGGAAGTACTCTCTTCTAAACAAGTCTATAGCAGATTGTTGCATTTCCTCATCCTTGTCTTCTTGTTCATCAAAATGTTTCTTTCTCTTTCCTTTCCTTTTTGTAGGAAATATTGGCTCGACGTCAAGTTCAGATGAAATGAATCTTGATGTATCCATACTAGAAGTGAAACTTTCATCTGTATACTTCTTAAAATATGATATGACACCTTCGATGTGTTTAAGAGTAGCATCTATACTCACAATTTTAGATTGCAACTTCTTGCTCACCTTATTTATAGAGAATAAAATATCGTGCCAAATAACCAATCCAACTAAAAATTCAAAATTCTCAAGTGCACTCACCAAAAATTAGCAATCACTAATTGTCGATGGGTCATTGTCAAGTGCGCTCACCTCCTCTAATGCTTTTAGAGCAGATCTTATTTGAGGAGTTTGGTATCTGATAGCACACTTTTTATTCGGCTTTCCCATCGTGTATTAGACCATGACTTAACTGTTAATCCTGGGACATTGTCAACAAAAATTTTCCACCTTTTGGTAGATTTTGCAAACAATGTATATACGTTGGATAATACCAAAAAAAGTAATAGCTTGCCTACCAGATTTAAAATATCACAAATAGTAAGATTCATTCTTTTTCAAACCATGGCATATTGTATCATAAAAAATAAATAATATCATACCTGCAAGATTTTCCCATATCACAAAGAGTAAGATTTAGACTATGACATGCACATGGCATATATAGTGCTCTTAGATTAATTTCAAGCATGCGAGTCTAAACACCTTAGTGTTTCCCCTTCATATTTGAGCCATTATCATATCCTTGTCCCCTCACATCAGCAATATTGAAATCTAGAGAGACCAGTGCACTCTTTAATTCATCAAAAAGACCTAATCCTGAAGTGTCATCTACCTTCAAGAACTCTAGGAAGAACTCCTCAACCCTTGGAACTGTCCCCGACATATTCACACACCGAATAATCATTGTCATTTGTTCTTCATGGCTCACATCCGGAGTACAATCTAAAATCACAGAAAAATACTTGGCAGCCTTGATGACCTTTAATATAGTTTGTTTCACACAATCTGCAAGAAGGGAAATAATCTCATTCTGGATTCTATGCCCAAGATAGTGATGATGAATCTCACTATTTTGAATCTGCCTAATATGGTCTTGAATCACATGATCAAATTCACTCATCATTTCAATTATGCCCAGAAAGTTACCATTATTAGCTTGGTATAGTTTCTCATTTGTCCCTTAGAAAGCCAAATTATGTTTAGCAAGAAACTTAACAGCAGAAACAATTCTTAAAAAAACTTGTCTCCAATGCTCTCTCTCCTTTGAAATTTCTCGCTGCAAATCATCATCAATTGTTTTATGTTTGCTCAACCTCATCCTAAGTTCATTCCAAGTATTCATGTTTGTCAGATGATCAACACTGCTATCATGTTCTTTGAGTCTCCTACTGAGACCCTGCTAGTCCCTCACTCCATCAGATGCTAACAAAGACTTGCTTTTGCTTGACTTGAACAACTTGCAACAAAAACAATAAACTTTGTTCACATGTTTAGAGTAAACCAACCACTTTCTATCAACTGACTCGCCATTACTTAAATTTCTGGAATAGTAAACATATGAAAAATGTCCACCAATGGAATCCTTAGGAAAAAACCAGATTCATATCTCTTACCGGGTCCTTTTCAATTAAGATATCCCTTTTGTTATTGTCAAGATTATCCCATGTTCTAGGATCAAAGATAGATAAATTAGAACTATCTTGTTCATCATCATTTGATTTTTCATGATCAGATAAGGGCTGCAAGTTTTCCCGCATCATACTATCCTCTGAAAGTCGCCTAGAGGGGGGGGTGAATAGGGCGAAACTGAAAATCTCAAAAATAATCACAACTACAAGCCGGGTTAGCGTTAGAAATATAAACGAGTCCGCGAGAGAGGGTGCAAAACAAATCGCAAGCAAATGAAGAGTGTGACACGCGGATTTGTTTTACCGAGGTTCGGTTCTCGCAAACCTACTCCCCGTTGAGGAGGCCACAAAGGCCGGGTCTCTTTCAACCCTTCCCTCTCTCAAACGGTCCCTCGGACCGAGTGAGCTTTTCTTCTTCTCAATCAAACGGGAACAAAACTTCCCAGCAAGGGCCACCACACAATTGGTGCCTCTTGCCTTGGTTACAATTGAGTTTTGATCACAAGAACAAGTG
This sequence comes from Zea luxurians, assembly GCA_029449295.1. Lineage (NCBI taxonomy): Eukaryota > Viridiplantae > Streptophyta > Magnoliopsida > Poales > Poaceae > Zea > Zea luxurians. Next base: position 4,698,020 of record JAOPSE010000121.1, on the reverse strand, counting down.
AGAAAGAAAGAAAGCGATCCAAGCGCAAGAGCTCAAAAGAACACGGCAAATCTCTCTCGCTAGTCACTAAAGGCTTGAGTGGAATTGGAGAGGATTTGATCTCTTTTGTGTGTCTAGAATTGAATGCCTAGCTCTTGTAAGTGGTTGGAAGTTGGAAAACTTGGATGCAATGAATGGTGGGGTGGTTGGGGTATTTATAGCCCCAACCACCAAACATGACCGTTGGCTGGAGGCTTCTGTTCGATGGCGCACCGGACAGTCCGGTGCACACCGGACAGTCCGGTGCCCCTGCCACGTCATCACTGCCGTTGGATTCTAACCGTTGGAGCTTCTGACTTCTGGGCCCGCCTGGATGTCCGGTGCACACCGAACAACAACTATTCATTGTCCGGTGCGCCGGTATGGGCACGCCTGACGACTGCGCGCGCAGAACGCGCATTAAATGCGCCGCAGGGAGCCGTTGGCGCCGAAATAGCCGTTGCTCCGCTGGCACACCGGACAGTCCGGTGCACATTGGACAGTCCGGTGAATTTTAGCGGAGCGGCTGCCGCGTGAACCCGAGGCTGGCGAGTTCCGGAGACCGCTCTTCCTTGGAGCACCGGACATGTCTGGTGTACACCGGACAGTCCGGTGAATTATAGCGCGCCGGCTTCCGAGAATTCCCGAGGGCGAAGAGTTTGAAGTTGGAGTCCTCTGGTGCACTCGTGGCGCAACGGACACTGTTGAAAGTTCCCTTTGGCCCGGGAACAGGATCTAGATGTCGCCTAGAGGGGGGGGTGAATAGGCGAATAAAAATTATCACTTTAAAACTTAAATCTTACTCTACTCGAAGACAGGATCGCAGTGGAGTGAAGAACCCTTCGAGTAGGTTGCAGTGGAATTGAAGTTCCTGTCTTACGAATATCCTGCACTTCAAGGAAAGCTAGTACCACAAGTAAGTAGTGAAGTGCAGATATATAAGCGAGTAAGACAGAGAGTCAGAGTACAATACAGAACAGAGCACACAGACGCAAGGATTTATCCCGAGGTTCGGCCAAGCCTGAAATGCTTGCCTAGTCCTCGTTGGAGTTAGCCACACCTGGGCTTGGAGTCTATTTCAACTCCTTCCTCCGTTTGCTCAGATCTGTCAGTATGACAGATAGAGCCTTTCACTATTGAGTGGGGTTACAAAAGAACCGCGGCTGCTTACAAACTTCTTGGCAGCACCCCGGCAGAGTAACGGTACGCTCAAGACCTTGCTCTAGCTCTAAGCAGCACTTCTCCTCTCTCTTAAGGCTTATAGATGTGCCTTCTACACAAACTATAGAGTTACACACAAGAGAGAGAGCGAGAATTGATCCGAGTGATGTCTACACTTGTTGGCTGCACTTCTATTTTGCTTGAGGCGCCTAGGGGTCCCTTTTATAGGCACAAGGGGCCTAGGAGCCGTTGGAGGCAATTCTGGAAGGCCAATCTTGCCTTCTGTCGTCGGGGGCACCGGACAGTCCGGTGCACACCGGACAGTGTCCGGTGCCCGATTTGTTTCCTTAACTGGCGCTGCCGACCGTTGCAGATCTGGGAGCCGTTGGCGCACCGGACAGTCCGGTGCACACCGGACAGTCCGGTGCCGTCTTCCGACCGTTGGCTCCGCCACGTGTCCCGCGCAGATTGCGCGGCCGACCGTTGGCCCTGGCCGACCGTTGGCTCACCGGACAGTCCGGTGCACACCGGACAGTCCGGTGAATTTTAGCCGTACGCCGCCGGCCAAAATCCCGAGAGCGGCCAGTTCGAGTCGAGTCAGTCTGGCGCACCGGACACTGTCCGGTGCACACCGGACAGTCCGGTGCTCCAGACCGAGCTGGGTCTCGGCAGCACACCGCCAAGTCATTTTCTCCTCTTCTTTCTTCTTCTTCTTTCTGTTTCTAACACTTAGACAAATATATTAGTACACAAACCAATGTACTAAGTCCAGAAACATACCTTCTCTTAATTATTACATCTAGCATTTCACATGCATGAGTTTTGATGTTGGACTCATAAATCATCAAGTCTGCTTGACTTGATCTAGATTGACATTTCTTGGCTCCAACATCCTGCAAAGATCACATAGAACATCTCCAAACCTAGGAACAAACCAAACTAAAGATCAAGGTGAACTTAGCTCTTTTGGGCTGCTTCCAATTCTGGTTTTGACACTTGTTCTCCTTCTAGTGACCTTGATCTCCTTCTTAGAGCTTGATCTTGAGCCTTATGACTTACACCACATAACTGTAGCTGTTACCTCATTGGTTGTAAGTCACGTCCTTATATAGTGATCCTTGATGTGCCGTAGCTGTTCTCAACTCGATCACCCTTGACTTTGCAAGCTTTCTTCTTCACCCTTGGCCTTGGGTTCCTCAGTCTCCTTGACCTTCTCCCGTGCACTTGGTACCTCGAAGCTCTTCTTGCCTCCGTCCTTGGCTTGATCAGTTGTCTCCGAGCTACGCACCCGAGTCTCACTTTATGCATTGTCCATCTTACTTGTGATGTCCATCATGTATCCATAATCCAGTTCTTGGACCATCACATTTGTTCTCTTGTGTTGAACCCTGTAGGCTTTACCTTAAGCACCTGTTCAACACTTAGTACACTTGTTAGTCCTTTAATTGAGTTGTCATCCAAACACCAAAACTCACAAGAGAGCTTTCAATCTCCCCCTTTTTGGTGATTGATGGCAACACAATTAAAGCTTACATGAGAATAAGATTTGAAGCACAAATTTTGAATTCTAAGTTTATAGAATGCTCCCCCTAAATATGTGCTTACCTTAAAAACATAATTTTGGCCTCAGACGCCAATTTGCACATACTTAGGCAATTCGAAACATTTCTACACCTCAGTACTTTTTAGGATGCATTGTGACAAGAATCAAACCATGATACTATAACACACAAATGCACATAATTAAACACACAAATGCACATAATCAGAGTTAAACACCATTCAAATTAGTGGATATATCATAGGAATATCAACCTACCACTATTCACCATTAAGATACTAATTTAAACTAAGATACCGATTTAAAGCAATCTTAAAGCACCATTAACCATATGCATCATTATCCACATGACTGTCACAATAGATGCCAATTAATTCATAGCAACGTAAGCATTAGTCCATATGATGCAACACATATAATACTGCAGGAAGCATATGAATAACACACTAGCAAAGCTCAAACTAACACATCACCCCTTAGGATAAGCTTTCCTCTAATGTTGAGATAAGCTTTAATGCACAAATTCTCCCCCTTTGACATCAACCACCAAAACCATATTCAAGCAAGAACATAGGATGATGTCACGGGACAACAGGGTGTTAAGGAGGAGAGACACATGATCAATACTCCCCCTTACTTATTGAGCATATGCACTACCAACATTTAAGCAAGATACAAATATGCAAAAAGATTACTACTTCCTTTTGTACCTTTACCATGTTGTAGTGTACTTCCCATCTTGAAAGTATTTAATCTCTTGAGAGCTTCTTCACACTTGTGCCAGATTCTTTATCCTGACCTTTTCTTGTTGCTAAGACACCAAACTTAGAACAAGTTATAGTATTGGGCACAAGAAGAAACTTCTATTCTAATCACAAGATGTCACTTAAAGCAAACTACTATGGCTACTAATTGAAGAATACCAATTTCAAGATCATTTATTATCGTAGCTCCATGATATTCAAAGATAAGCATCTAATATCACCAAATATTGTAGAGCATGAGCAATCTTAAAAATACGCATTTACTCACGACTTAAGATACCAATCGCTTGACTTACGGAGGTACCCAAGTCCTGATTGCTCCATTTCTTGCTCATCTTCTCTTTTCCACCTTGAGACTACACAAGATCACTCAAGAAACAATTAGTCTCAAAAGACACAAGTTATGTGTGCTCCCCCTAAACTTGTGTATCAAGTATTTGAATAACTTGCACTTTGCACATTCTAGCTTCCTCAGAACTAGAGGGGATTACACCATATCTTGGTCAAGGCATACTCTTAATTTTATCACAAAGAGATACCAATTGAGTACCACATGAAAGATTGACTTAATACAGCAATGCATGCCAATTATTGTACCACATACATGGCAATCTAAACATGCTACATGCATGACAAACATTGTACCACATGTACCAATTGAAGAACAACACAATCATGCATATAAAGCGTAATGTCTAAGCATGCCATAATTAAGAAGATTTCTTAGATGCACCAAAAGAAACAACATTTTAAAAGCATAAATCACCTAAACCAAGATATTACCGATTGAAAGACAAGAACATAGCTATGATCGCAATTAAAGGAACTTCAAGATATTCAATACAATTGCACAGTTCCATTTTCCATACCTTTGCCTTTATGAGAGCACTTGTTATCACCAATTCAGAGCTCCTTTTGCTTACGCATCTCACAGCTCAAAAGGGCACGACATGGATTTGAAATTCACACAATACCAAACTAGGGTAATCATGTGAACATGGACTAAACAATATGTCATATTTGCACATAGCATGACTTACACAAAGTTACATGTTTATCCATATACACCAAGAGGGTTAATCGTTGTGCACTAGTCATGATTAGGCAAACATTATTATGATCCATTTAACACAGGCAATCATAAAGCATAACTACTCTAAGCACGACACTTAAATTTAAGAGCAATAATGATAATGCACTTAAGAAACACAGGTACCGTCCTTTGAAGAGACAGATGCGCAATCGAGGTCCTTTGCTTGATTCACCAATAATGATCAAGGACCTATTCCACTTTTTACTTGAGATGAACATGGGATTAGTGTCTCATAATAATTCAACCTTGGGTCAATAAACACCAAAACAATTGACAGCTTAAGCATAGAGTTTTTAGATAACCGTCTTAAGCTCTCCCATGGTCTCCAGTCCATCTCATGGCACCTGCATGGTCTAGTTAGCACAATTTGGTACCCACCTCGTAATGGGTCCATAACCATCAACTAAAAGTGCCTTTGGCACCCAAATAGTCTTTGTGCTAGTTCTAGGTGATCTTGCTACATATCTAGCACAAGTATATGAATTGGGTCTCCTAAGCAAATGAGATTGAGACAACTTTACTTGTTTAGGAGCCTCACCTTTATTACATACCTTGGATAGATGACCCTGCTCACCACACTTGTAGCAGAAGCGTCGCTCAACCTGACATGACGCTTGCTGTTTGTCATTTTCCTTGGTGAGGGTCACCTTGGAGGATGCCCATTCTTGATTCTTCATGACCGGACATGAAGTGATCATGTGGTCCTTATTGTTGCATCCAAAACAACTCCTTGTCCCTTCATTCTTGTCTTTGTACGGACAAGACGTGATGAGGTGGCCTAGCTTCTTGCACTTGAAGCACCTCCTTTTTCCTCTTCCCTTTTTGTGCTTTAATGACATGGAGAGATGATCAGTGCAAACAACATGACTAATTGAATTTTTACCTTTTTCCTTGTTCATGTCGATTTCTTCATTTATAGCTTTAGGAACATCCTTCTTATGGAGTTCGATGCTTGCTGCAGTTCTTCCTTTCTCAAGCTTCTTCACCACGCGCCCGTGGATATCTTGAGAGAGTTGAGCAATGCGTCTTCTCCTTAGTTGTATTTGCTTCTTGTTCCCACTCAATTTCTTTTGTGACCCTAAAACTTGTTGCTCAATCAATGATTGGCTTTCTTTCGAGCAACAGGGGTTAGCACATGGTGATATACAATTCAAATGTGCACACGTGCGAGAATGAGGTTCACATGAATTTAAGTTTGCAATTATAACCTCATGAGCAACATTAAGCATGATATGTCTATCCAAGAGATTATCATGAGAATAAGATAATGAATCATATTTTTTGGTGAGAGCTAATTTATCATGACTTAGCAATTCTACTTGCCTCTCAAGCATGGCATTTTTCATTCTAAGTTGAGCAGCACAAGATAAAGCATCATCATTACTACTTTGCTCAATCAATATTGAATCATACCGTTGGACCAGGACATCATGAGAGCATTTTAGCTCCTCATGTTCTTTGGTCATCTTCTCCAGGCTGTTGTTTGTTTTGATGAGAGTCTCTTCTAGCCTGAGAAGCGTCTCGCCTTGTTCCTTGTTCCTTCTCAATAACTTAACCAAGATTGCTTTGTCCTCTTTGTTGAGATGGATATAGAACTGGCGAATCTCCTCTTCTTCCACATCGTCGGTCTCATTTTCCCTGTCATTATTATCAGTGGAAGCAAAACAGGAAAATGTACCTTGTGATGATGTGGATTCCTCATCCTCATATTCTTCCTCATCATCGCTTTCGTCTCCACCATCATTGTTAGCAATAAGATATTTATTACTAGTGGAAGACAAACCTGTTGATGAGGTGGATTCATCGTTTGGTGTCCAACGCTTTTCATCTCCCTTTGATGAGTTAGTATCACAGGCAATATAGGGAGTAGAAGCAACACAATTTGCCACAAAATATTTTACTTTAATTCTATTCCATAAATCATGAGCATCAGCAAATAAATCAGTATCACTACTCATGATGGAAAAATAAGCACCTCTTGAAAGAGAGTCAACTAAGATGTTGCAAGCATGGTGATTTAGAGATAAACATCTTAGTTCTTCATTAGAAAGATTTTTACTAAAATCAGAGGGAAAAATACTTCTACTAAAGATCTGTCTCAAATCAGGGTCAACATTCATGAAAGCATTATAAATAGAGACAGACCAGGATTTATAATTAGAACCATCGCCTAGAAGAAGTTCAACGGTTACCTCTTGTGACGACATCGTCATCTCCGGACGGCTAAGCCCACACTGGAGAGGCCTAGCTCTGATACCAATTGAAAGTTCCCTTTGGCCCGGGAACAGGATCTAGATGTCGCCTAGAGGGGGGGGGTGAATAGGCGAATAAAAATTATCACTTTAAAACTTAAATCTTACTCTACTCGAAGACAGGATCGCAGTGGAGTGAAGAACCCTTCGAGTAGGTTGCAGTGGAATTGAAGTTCCTGTCTTACGAATATCCTGCACTTCAAGGAAAGCTAGTACCACAAGTAAGTAGTGAAGTGCAGATATATAAGCGAGTAAGACAGAGAGTCAGAGTACAATACAGAACAGAGCACACAGACGCAAGGATTTATCCCGAGGTTCGGCCAAGCCTGAAATGCTTGCCTAGTCCTCGTTGGAGTTAGCCACACCTGGGCTTGGAGTCTATTTCAACTCCTTCCTCCGTTTGCTCAGATCTGTCAGTATGACAGATAGAGCCTTTCACTATTGAGTGGGGTTACAACAGAACCGCGGCTGCTTACAAACTTCTTGGCAGCACCCCGGCAGAGTAACGGTACGCTCAAGACCTTGCTCTAGCTCTAAGCAGCACTTCTCCTCTCTCTTAAGGCTTATAGATGTGCCTTCTACACAAACTATAGAGTTACACACAAGAGAGAGAGCGAGAATTGATCCGAGTGATGTCTACACTTGTTGGCTGCACTTCTATTTTGCTTGAGGCGCCTAGGGGTCCCTTTTATAGGCACAAGGGGCCTAGGAGCCGTTGGAGGCAATTCTGGAAGGCCAATCTTGCCTTCTGTCGTCAGGGGCACCGGACAGTCCGGTGCACACCGGACAGTGTCCGGTGCCCGATTTGTTTCCTTAACTGGCGCTGCCGACCGTTGCAGATCTGGGAGCCGTTGGCGCACCGGACAGTCCGGTGCACACCGGACAGTCCGGTGCCGTCTTCCGACCGTTGGCTCCGCCACGTGTCCCGCGCAGATTGCGCGGCCGACCGTTGGCCCTGGCCGACCGTTGGCTCACCGGACAGTCCGGTGCACACCGGACAGTCCGGTGAATTTTAGCCGTACGCCGCCGGCCAAAATCCCGAGAGCGGCCAGTTCGAGTCGAGTCAGTCTGGCGCACCGGACACTGTCCGGTGCACACCGGACAGTCCGGTGCTCCAGACCGAGCTGGGTCTCGGCAGCACACCGCCAAGTCATTTTCTCCTCTTCTTTCTTCTTCTTCTTTCTGTTTCTAACACTTAGACAAATATATTAGTACACAAACCAATGTACTAAGTCCAGAAACATACCTTCTCTTAATTATTACATCTAGCATTTCACATGCATGAGTTTTGATGTTGGACTCATAAATCATCAAGTCTGCTTGACTTGATCTAGATTGACATTTCTTGGCTCCAACATCCTGCAAAGATCACATAGAACATCTCCAAACCTAGGAACAAACCAAACTAAAGATCAAGGTGAACTTAGCTCTTTTGGGCTGCTTCCAATTCTGGTTTTGACACTTGTTCTCCTTCTAGTGACCTTGATCTCCTTCTTAGAGCTTGATCTTGAGCCTTATGACTTACACCACATAACTGTAGCTGTTACCTCATTGGTTGTAAGTCACGTCCTTATATAGTGATCCTTGATGTGCCGTAGCTGTTCTCAACTCGATCACCCTTGACTTTGCAAGCTTTCTTCTTCACCCTTGGCCTTGGGTTCCTCAGTCTCCTTGACCTTCTCCCGTGCACTTGGTACCTCGAAGCTCTTCTTGCCTCCGTCCTTGGCTTGATCAGTTGTCTCCGAGCTACGCACCCGAGTCTCACTTTATGCATTGTCCATCTTACTTGTGATGTCCATCATGTATCCATAATCCAGTTCTTGGACCATCACATTTGTTCTCTTGTGTTGAACCCTGTAGGCTTTACCTTAAGCACCTGTTCAACACTTAGTACACTTGTTAGTCCTTTAATTGAGTTGTCATCCAAACACCAAAACTCACAAGAGAGCTTTCAACTGTCCGGTGCCCCCAGACCAGAGGTGCCTTCGGTTGCCTCATTGCTCCTTAGTTGAATCCAAAACTTGATCTTTTTATTGGCTAAGTGTGAACCTTTTGCACCTGTATAACTTATGCACTAGAGCAAACTAGTTAGTCCAATATTTGTGTTGGGCAATTCAACCACCAAAATTATTTGGGGACTAGGTGTAAGCCTAATTCCCTTTCAATCTCCCCCTTTTTGGTGATTGATGCCAACACAAACCAAAGCAAATATAGAAGTGCATAATTGAACTAGTTTGCATAATGTAAGTGCAAAGGTTGCTTGGAATTGAGCCAATATAAATACTTACATGAATGCGCATGGATTGTTTTCTTTGTTTTTGACATATTGGACCTCATTTGCACCATAAGTTTTGTTTTTGCAAACTCTTTTGTAAATTCTTTTCAAAGTCATTTTGCAAGATAGTCAAAGGTAAATGAATAAGATTTTGCAAAGCATTTTCAAGATTTGAAATTTTCTTCCTTTGTTCAAATGCTTTTCCTTTGACTAAACAAAACTCCCCCTCAAATAAGGTCTCCTCTTAGTGTTCAAGAGGGTTTTAAGACATCAATTTTGAAAATACTAGATGCTCCCCCTTTAGAACACAAAGAGATACCAATTTTGAAATTTACCGATTTAAAATCATCAAATTTATAAAATTAGGTGGTGGTGCGGTCCTTTTGCTTTGGGCTCATATTTTCTCCCCCTTTGGCATGAATCGCCAAAAACGGAATCATTAGAGCCCAATGAAGTACTTTCTCCCCCTTTGGTCATGAAATGAATGAGTGAAGATTATACCAAAGTTGAAGAGATGCTTGGAGAGACGGCGAAGGATGAGTAGTTGAGTGGAGTGGAAGCCTTTGTCTTCGCCGAAGACTCCAATTCCCTTTCAATGTACCTATGACTTGGTTTGAGATACACTTGAAAACACATTAGTCATAGCATATATAAAAGAGACATGATCAAAGGTATATTTATGAGCTATGTGTGCAAGACTAGCAAAAGAAATTCCTAGAATCAAGAATATTGAGCTCATGCCTAAGTCTGGTAAAAGATTGTTCATCAAGTGGCTTGGTAAAGATATCGGCTAATTGATCTTTAGTGTTAATGTAAGAAATCTCGATATCCCCCTTTTGTTGGTGATCCCGAAGAAAATGATACCGAATGGCTATGTGTTTAGTGCGGCTATGCTCGACGGGATTGTCGGCCATTTTGATTGCACTCTCATTATCACATAGCAAGGGGACTTTGGTTAATTTGTAACCGTAGTCCCGCAGGGTTTGCCTCATCCAAAGTAGTTGCGCGCAACAATGGCCTGCGGCAATATACTCGGCTTCGGCGGTAGAAAGAGCGACCGAATTTTGCTTCTTTGAAGCCCAAGACACCAAGGATCTTCCCAAGAACTGGCAAGTCCCCGATGTGCTCTTCCTATTAATCTTACACCCCGCCCAATCGGCATCCGAATAACCAATCAAATCAAATGTGGATCCCCGAGGGTACCAAAGCCCAAACTTAGGAGTATAAGCCAAATATCTCAAGATTCGTTTTACGGCCGTAAGGTGTGATTCCTTAGGGTCAGCTTGGAATCTTGCACACATGCAAACGGAAAGCATAATGTCCGGTCGAGATGCACATAAATATAGCAATGAACCAATCATCGACCGGTATACCTTTTGATCCACGGACTTACCTCCCGTGTCGAGGTCGAGATGCCCATTTGTTCCCATGGGTGTCTTGATGGGCTTGGCATCCTTCATTCCAAACTTGCTTAGAATATCTTGAGTATACTTTGTTTGGCTGATGAAGGTGCCCTCTTGGAGTTGCTTGACTTGGAATCCTAGAAAATACTTCAACTCCCCCATCATCGACATCTCGAATTTTTGTGTCATGATCCTACTAAATTCTTCACATGTAGATTTGTTAGTAGACCCAAATATGATATCATCAACATAAATTTGGCATACAAACAAATCATTGTCAAGAGTTTTAGTAAATAAAGTAGGATCGACCTTGCCGACTTTGAAGCCATTTGCAATAAGGAAATCTCTAAGGCATTCATACCATGCTCTTGGGGCTTGCTTGAGCCCATAAAGCGCCTTAGAGAGCCTATAAACATGATTAGGATACTCACTGTCTTCAAAGCCGGGAGGTTGCTCAACATAGACCTCCTCCTTGATTGGTCCATTGAGGAAGGCACTCTTCACGTCCATTTGATAAAGCTTGAAGCCATGGTAAGTAGCATAGGCCAATAATATACGAATTGACTCAAGCCTAGCTACGGGTGCATAGGTTTCACCAAAATCCAAACCTTCGACTTGTGAATACCCCTTGGCCACGAGTCGAGCTTTGTTCCTTGTCACCACACCATGCTCGTCTTGCTTGTTGCGGAAGACCCACTTGGTTCCTACAACATTTTGATTAGGACGTGGAACTAAGTGCCATACCTCATTCCTTGTGAAATTGTTGAGCTCCTCTTGCATCGCCATCACCCAATCCGAATCTTGTAGCGCTTCCTCTACCCTGTGTGGCTCAATAGAGGAAACAAAAGAGTAATGTTCACAAAAATGTGCAACACGAGATCGAGTAGTTACCCCCTTATGAATGTCGCCGAGGATGGTGTCGACGGGGTGATCTCGTTGTATTGCTTGGTGGACTCTTGGGTGTGGCGGCCTTGGTGGTTCATCCTCCTTGTCTTCATCATTTGAATCTCCCCCTTGATCGTTGCCATCATTTTGAGGTGGCTTATCTTCTTGAAATTCTTGTTCAACATCTTGAGCCTCATCCTCAATTTGAGTCGGTGGAGATGCTTGCTTGGAGGAGGATGGTTGATCTTGTGCTTGTGAAGGCTCTTCGGATTCCTTAGGACACACATCCCTAATGGACATGTTCCTTAGCGCTATGCATGGAGCCTGTTCTTCACTTATCTCATCAAGATCAACTTGCTCTACTTGAGAGCCGTTAGTCTCATCAAACACAACGTCACAAGAAACTTCAACAAGTCCTGAGGACTTGTTAAAGACTCTATATGCCCTTGTGTTTGAGTCATATCCTAGTAAAAAGCCTTCTACAGTTTTAGGAGCAAATTTAGATTTTCTACCTCTCTTAATAAGAATAAAGCATTTGCTACCAAAAACTCTAAAGTATGAAATATTTGGCTTTTTACCGGTTAGGAGTTCATAAGATGTCTTCTTGAGGATTCGGTGAAGATATAACCGGTTGATGGCGTAGCAGGCGGTGTTGACCGCTTCGGCCCAAAACCGATCCGATGTCTTGTACTCATCAAGCATGGTTCTTGCCATGTCTAATAGAGTTCGATTCTTCCTCTCCACTACACCATTTTGTTGTGGACTGTATGGAGAAGAGAACTCATGCTTGATGCCCTCCTCCTCAAGGAAGCCTTCTATTTGTGAGTTCTTGAACTCCGTTCCGTTGTCGCTTCTAATTTTCTTGATCCTTAAGCCGAACTCATTTTGAGCTCGTCTCAAGAATCCTTTTAAGGTCTCTTGGGTTTGTGATTTTTCCTGCAAAAAGAATACCCAAGTGAAGCGAGAATAATCATCCACAATTACAAGACAATACTTACTACCGCCGATGCTTATGTAAGCGATCGGGCCGAATAAATCCATGTGTAGGAGCTCCAGTGGCCTGTCGGTAGTCATGATGTTTTTGTGTGGATGATGGACTCCAACTTGCTTCCCGGCTTGGCATGCGCTACAAATCCTGTCTTTCTCAAAATGAACATTGGTTAGTCCTAAAATGTGTTCTCCCTTTAGAAGCTTGTGAAGATTCTTCATTCCAACATGGGCTAGTCGGCGGTGCCAGAGCCAACCCAAGTTAGTCTTAGCAATTAAGCATGTGTCGAGTTCAGCCCTTTCAAAATCTACTAAGTATAGCTGACCCTCTAACACACCCTTAAATGCTATTGAACCATCACTTCTTCTAAAGACAGTAACACCTATATCAGTGAATAGACAGTTGTAGCCCATTTGACATAATTGGGATACGGAAAGCAAATTGTAATCTAAGGAATCTACAAGAAAAACATTGGAAATAGTATGGTCAGGTGACATAGCAATTTTACCCAATCCTTTGACCAAACCTTGATTTCCATCCCCGAATGTGATAGCTCGTTGGGGATCTTGGTTTTTCTCATATGAGGAGAACATCCTTTTCTCCCCTGTCATATGGTTTGTGCACCCACTGTCGAGTATCCAACTTGAGCCCCCGGATGCATAAACCTACAAAACAAGTTTAGTTCTTTGTTTTAGGTACCCAAACGGTTTTGGGTCCTTTGGCATTAGAAACAAGAACTTTGGGTACCCAAACACAAGTCTTGGAGCCCTTGTGTTTGCCCCCAACAATCTTGGCAACTATCTTGCAGGATTTATTAGTTAAAACATAAGATGCATCAAAAGTTTTAAATGAAATGCTATGATCATTTGATGCATTAGGAATTTTCTTTCTAGGCAACTTGGCACGGGTTGGTTGCCTAGAACTAGATGTCTCACCCTTATACATGAAAGCATGATTAGGGCCAGAGTGAGACTTCCTAGAATGAATTTTCCTAATCTTGCTCTCAGGATAGCCGGCAGGGTACAAAATGTAACCCTCGTTATCCTGAGGCATGGGAGCCTTGCCCTTAACAAAGTTAGATAAGTTCTTTGGAGGGGCATTAATTTTGACATTGTCTCCCCTTTGGAAGCCAATGCCGTCCTTAATGCCAGGGCGTCTCCCATTATGGAGCATGCTTCTAGCAAATTTAAATTTTTCATTTTCTAAGTCATGCTCACTGATCTTAGCATTAAGTTGTGCTATGTGATCATTTTGTTTTTTAATTAAGGCTATGTGATCATGAATAGCATTGATATCAATATCTCTACATCTAGTACAAATAGAAACATGCTCAACATTAGATGTAGATGGTTTGCAAGATTTTAGTTCAATAACCTTAGCATGTAATAAATCATTTTTGGTCCTAAGGTCAGAAATAGTGGTATTGCAAACATCAAAATTCTTAGCCTTAGCAAGCAATTTTTCATTCTCAATCTTAAGGCTAGCAACAGAAACATTCAACTCATCAATTCTAGCAAGTAAATCAATATTATTGTCTTTAGAATTGAAAGTTGAGACATTGCAAACATGTGAATCAACCTTAGCAATTAATCTAGCATTTTCATTTCTAAGGTTGTCAATAGTGTCATGGCATATGCTTAGCTCACTAGTTAATTTGTTACATTTTTCTATCTCAAGAGCATAAGCATTTTTAACCTTAACATGCTTCTTATTCTCTTTAATAAGGAAGTCCTCTTGAGAATCCAAGAGGTCATCCTTCTCATGTATAGCACTAATCAATTCATTTAATTTTTCTTTTTGTTGCATGTTGAGGTTAGCAAAAAGAATGCGCAAGTTATCCTCCTCATTTTTATCTTCATCCTCATCACTAGATGTTTCATATTTAGTGGAGGACCTTGATTTTACCTTCTTTTTGCCGTCCTTGGCCATGAGACACTTGTGGCCGACGTTGGGGAAGAGGAGTCCCTTGGTGACGGCGATGTTGGCGGCGTCCTCGTCGTCGGAGGAGTCGCTTGAGCTTTCGTCGGAGTCCCACTCCCGACAAACATGGGCATCGCCGCCCTTCTTCTTGTAGTACTTCTTCTTTTCTCTCCTCTTTCCCTTCTTGTCGTCGCCCCTGTCACTGTCACTAGACATAGGACATTTTGCAATAAAATGACCGGGCTTACCACACTTGTAGCAAACCTTCTTGGAACGGGGTTTGTAGTCCTTCCCCTTTCGTTGCTTGAGGATTTGCCGAAAGCTTTTGATGATTAGGGCCATCTCCTCATTGTCGAGCTTGGAGGCGTCAATCGGTTGTCTACTTGGTGTAGACTCCTCCTTCTTCTCCTCCGTTGCCTTGAAGGCCACCGGTTGCGCCTCGGATGTGGAAGGCTTGTCAAGCTCGTTGATCTTCTTTGAGCCCTTAATCATGCATTCAAAGCTTACAAAATTCCCGATAACTTCCTCGGGGGTCATTAGTGGATATCTAGGATTACCACGAATTAATTGTACTTGAGTGGGGTTAAGGAAAATAAGTGCTCTTAAAATAACCTTAACCACCTCGTGGTCATCCCACTTTTTGCTCCCGAGGTTGCGCACTTGGTTCACCAAGGTCTTGAGCCGGTTGTACATATCTTGTGGCTCCTCCCCTTGGCGAAGACGGAAGCGACCGAGCTCCCCCTCGATCGTTTCCCGCTTGGTGATCTTTGTGAGTTCATCACCCTCGTGCGCCGTCTTGAGTAGGTCCCAAATCTCCTTCGCGTTCTTCAACCCTTGCACTTTGTTGTATTCCTCCTTGCTTAGAGAGGCAAGGAGAATGGTTGCGGCTTGGGAGTTGAAGTGCTCGATTTGGGCCACTTCGTCCGTGTCATAGTCCTCATCCCCTACAGATGGTACCTGTATACCATACTCAACAACATCCCATATACTTCTGTGGAGAGAGGTTAGATGAAATCGCATTAAATTACTCCACATAGCATAATCTTCACCATTAAAAGTTGGTGGTTTGCCTAATGGGACGGAAAGTAAAGGTGTATGTTTAGGAATGCGAGGGTAGCGTAGGGGAATCTTACTATACTTCTTACGCTCTTGGCGTTTAGAAGTGACGGACGCCGCGTCGGAGCCGGAGGTGGATGTCGATGAAGTGTCGGTCTCGTAGTAGACCACCTTCCTCATCCTCTTGTGCTTGTCCCCACTCCGATGCGGCTTGTGAGAAGAAGATTTTTCCTTCTTATCCTTGTGGTGAGAAGAGGAAGATCTTTTCTCCTTCCGCTTGGAGGAGTTCTTCTTCTTCTCCCTTCTCTTGGTGCGGGACTCTTCCGATGAAGTGCTCCCTTGGCTTGTAGTGGGCTTGTTATCGCCGGTCTCCATCTCCCTCTTGGTGTGATCTCCCGACATCACTTCGAGCGGTTAGGCTCTAATGAAGCACCGGGCTCTGATACCAATTGAAAGTCGCCTAGAGGGGGGGTGAATAGGGCGAAACTGAAAATCTCAAAAATAATCACAACTACAAGCCGGGTTAGCGTTAGAAATATAAACGAGTCCGCGAGAGAGGGTGCAAAACAAATCGCAAGCAAATGAAGAGTGTGACACACGGATTTGTTTTACCGAGGTTCGGTTCTCGCAAACCTACTCCCCGTTGAGTTGGCCACAAAGGCCGGGTCTCTTTCAACCCTTCCCTCTCTCAAACGGTCCCTCGGACCGAGTGAGCTTTTCTTCTTCTCAATCAAACGGGAACAAAACTTCCCAGCAAGGGCCACCACACAATTGGTGCCTCTTGCCTTGGTTACAATTGAGTTTTGATCACAAGAACAAGTGAGAAAGAAAGAAAGCGATCCAAGCGCAAGAGCTCAAAAGAACACGGCAAATCTCTCTCGCTAGTCACTAAAGGCTTGAGTGGAATTGGAGAGGATTTGATCTCTTTTGTGTGTCTAGAATTGAATGCCTAGCTCTTGTAAGTGGTTGGAAGTTGGAAAACTTGGATGCAATGAATGGTGGGGTGGTTGGGGTATTTATAGCCCCAACCACCAAACATGACCGTTGGCTGGAGGCTTCTGTTCGATGGCGCACCGGACAGTCCGGTGCACACCGGACAGTCCGGTGCCCCTGCCACGTCATCACTGCCGTTGGATTCTAACCGTTGGAGCTTCTGACTTCTGGGCCCGCCTGGATGTCCGGTGCACACCGGACAACAACTATTCATTGTCCGGTGCGCCGGTATGGGCACGCCTGACGACTGCGCGCGCAGAACGCGCATTAAATGCGCCGCAGGGAGCCGTTGGCGCCGAAATAGCCGTTGCTCCGCTGGCACACCGGACAGTCCGGTGAATTTTAGCGGAGCGGCTGCCGCGCGAACCCGAGGCTGGCGAGTTCCGGAGACCGCTCTTCCTTGGAGCACCGGACATGTCTGGTGTACACCGGACAGTCCGGTGAATTATAGCGCGCCGGCTTCCGAGAATTCCCGAGGGCGAAGAGTTTGAAGTTGGAGTCCTCTGGTGCACTCGTGGCGCACCGGACACTGTCCGGTGTACACCGGACAGTCCGGTGCCCCCAGACCAGAGGTGCCTTCGGTTGCCTCATTGCTCCTTAGTTGAATCCAAAACTTGATCTTTTTATTGGCTAAGTGTGAACCTTTTGCACCTGTATAACTTATGCACTAGAGCAAACTAGTTAGTCCAATATTTGTGTTGGGCAATTCAACCACCAAAATTATTTGGGGACTAGGTGTAAGCCTAATTCCCTTTCATCCTCAACCGCATTAATTGCTGTAACTAAATTTTCTTCCATTGAACTAGCTTCACTGATCTCACCTTTTGCATTTAAATTATGATCATGTTCATGATCATGGTCCTGTTGCGTATGATCATCAGCAGGATCAGATTCCTGCCCTTCAACTTCGTTCACATCAATATTAAAGAACTTATGTAAAGCGCCCTTTTGCGATTCAACCAATTGATCTTCATGTTTTCTCTTTTTTCTTTTTTGATAACCTGACAATGATTTCTTAGGCAACATCTAAGACCTAATCAGAAAAGCAAATAATTAAAATTTTAAAGAACACGTATCATGTATGACATGTGCACTAAAAATATTTTTTAAACATCTAATCTAAGAGGCTAGTACACTACATAATATGAAGCGGTGCAAGGAAATCACCAAATCGGTAAATTAAATCACCTATTCACCTGGATGGTGTCGCTATGGAAGATGACGGATCGGCTCGGCTGCTCGTCGCTTGGGCGGCCTGGCCTGTGGCCTCTTGGTTGGCTGGTTGCAGACTTGTAGGTTGCCAATGGCAGGAAGTCGAGAGCCTGGCGGCAGCTGGTGTCCAACTGTCCTGGCTGATCGTGCATCTCAGCATCTAGCCCTGAACTCCTGTGCGGCACATCTAGATAAGTAGGTGTTCTGGTTCCTGGACTCCTGTAGTCCTATGCATTGTGCATGGAGACGTAGAGCCTAGCTCTTGGGCT
Organism: Zea luxurians; assembly: GCA_029449295.1. Taxonomy (NCBI): domain Eukaryota; kingdom Viridiplantae; phylum Streptophyta; class Magnoliopsida; order Poales; family Poaceae; genus Zea; species Zea luxurians. The sequence goes on along the minus strand of JAOPSE010000121.1, from coordinate 4,680,170 downwards.
TCTAAGGACAAACAACCTACCAGACCCCTACTACATATTAGATATTGGGCCCCCATCTTTTGTGGGCCCCCGACGGTCACCTCTGGTGCATGGGCCTTGGGCCAGATCTGCTCCTCGCGCAGGCGGTGGTGCAGTCTCTCCAGGTGACTCGACTGTCCAGACACCGTGCGACGAAGTGGATGCTTCGCAAGGCGAGAGGGCAGGAAAGGGATCACCGACTTACGTGCAGTGCACCTAAGACGGGCCATCTAGAAAATATGTTGTAAGCATAAGAGTAAGAACAGAACTATATGACCAGCACACAAACCATAAGTGGGATAAGATAAAAATATTGCAAGTTGAGTATGTATGTAGTAGTATAACATAGAATTGGTCGAGATGACCAACTTTTGAAGTAACACCAAAGGTCAAGGTGAGAATGAGGGTCTATAGTCTTTAGAGCGACAATTCTAGTCTCGGTTAGCGGTCCTACAGTCAGCAAGGTTGTGATACCACTTATGTCACACCCAGTTTTGGAAGGCAAACCGAATACGAACCATGTACGTGCGAGGATCAGAAATTCACGTACACAGCGATTACATAGTTGGACATCATCACACATTGCTCAAAATAATAGAAAAAATAAGTATTTTATTACATCACGATGTCTGAAACATCCACAAATCATAAACCTAAGCCATCAACAAAGTGCTGAACGAAACGCAACACGATAAGGCCTTCATAGGCAGCTGATTGGGGGTTTGCCACTAATCTATCTAGAACTTGTCAAAGCCCTATAACTCCTGAAAGTCCACCATATTACCTTCATCTTCTCCTGAGCACTGGTTGCAATGGGAACAACCTGGTGTTTGGTGTTTTAAGCAAGGGTGAGTACACATCAACGTACTTAGCAAATGTCCCGTTTGGCTAAAGTGGACTAGCTATATGTGGGGTTAAGCTTAAAGCAGTTGCTTTTAGTTGGTCAGGTATTTATTACTAGTAGAGAGCCAAGTTTTAGCAATAATCCCAAGTTATCAGCCCAAATAGTACTCCCTCCAAGAGGAAATACTAGAAACCATAATTATAATCACCATCATTACGCATCATCATAAAGGTTACCAGAGTAACTCTAATCAAAGGAGCTCCCAAGGCTGCTCATAACCGTGAGCACAACTGATATACCAGTTTCTAACCCTCTGCAGAGGTTGCACACTTTACCCATGAGTTGTGATCCCTTCCCAGCCTGGGTTTGCAAGACCCCATCTTCACTACCAAGGTGAATGGCCAGGGATTCACTACGTAACCTTTACAAAGATTTCCTAGAGGTCCTAGCTGCCCGTTAGCTTTCTTCGGTTTGATAATCACAATACCTCTCACCACAGGAAAGGTGACTAACAAAAGCAACACGAAAGAACCTCGGCACCTAGCCTCGACAGAGCAAGTAATGTGCCCGGACCCCATTGATGGCACGACAACGAAGCCGAATACACCTTAGGTTCCTCTAATTACTCAGCTAAGAGTGGCCCATGCCACCCTCATGGTTGTACTATTTTCTTGGGTGGTCATCCAACGAACAGGTCCTTACGGAGAGGTACTCTAGAAACAACCTGAGTCCCCTAAAGTATCACAAGTTCATCATCATATCCAGAATACCATCATCGTATCATAAATATTATCATCATGTTCATTGATTAAAGTAAAGCAATAGCATAATACTAATCATAGTACCACATTCCCAAAGGATAACCAAGGACAGAAAAAACAGAACATTAGTCAATCCTTAGGTTGATCATGGTATGCGGTACAATGAATTATAAAGTAGGACATAATGGGTCAGAGGACACTTGCCTTCACTAGGTTGCTACTCAGGGAAGTGTCCTGCAACACACTCAGGAACCACGGACTACTCGTTGTCTATGCAAAGCAATCATTCATTCAACACACTTGGGGAATGACAAAAGAACAGTACACCAAACATATGCAACAGAGCAAACACAGGTTCAATAGAAAGGTAAACTCACACGGGTGCATTATAGGTCGGGGTAGATAACCATGTCAAGTGGTCTATGGTTTCCTAACTAGGTGTATCTTAGTAAATTACTTACTTAAACAAAGTTATTCCAAGGATGGGATCATATATTAAATAGGATTAGATCTACAAAGTTAGGCATTTTGAACATTCATTAGGGTTTTACCTTTATTTTATTTCTAATGAAATTCCCATAGCCTTATTCTAACCTAGAGACCAACCATAAAATTGAAACATGGAAATAGTGGATGAACATAATTCAGATAGATAGGTAATATCATAATGAGCATTTTGCGATTTGAATCATCCAATTTGGAGTTCATATGACAAAGTTATAAATTTTGAAAGTTTTAGAATTCAAAAACCCTAATTTATACCCATTTCTGTGATTAAAATAAAGTCAAGGGGTCTCTCTGCAAGAAACCAGGGGCTCAGGCACAATAAAACAGGACGGCGGGTTTATTTCCATGAAACCGGGGGTCTCCCCAGTCGAAGGGGTATCGGGTGTTCTCGGCCATCCGATCTCAGATCGACGACTGAGAACAAATCCGCGGGTGGGCGCGCGGGCGCGAGTGCGCGCGCACTAATAGACGGGCCAGGGCGGTCAGCAGCTCCGAGTGAGGGAGGGGCTAACCAGTCGGGCCCAGTGGCAAGGGTGCGGGTAAGGTGTAAATCTAGGTGGCGGAATCTTAAGCGGCGGATGGGATTAGATCTGGTTTATTTATAACAGGGTTGTCCGATCCAGGATAGGCATCTGAGATCAGGCGCCCAGCCCTAGTCACGCTCCCTGGCCGCCAGCAGCGGCGCCGCTCATGCCCATGGCGAAGACTCACCGGAGACGATGGCACAGGCGTGCTGGGGGCTCTAAGGATGTGTTTGGTTGCGGGACAAATGAGGACGAAATAGAATGATCCCTGGGTTGGGGGATGGAATGATTCCTGATATTGTTTGGTCAGAAGGATGAGATGGTCCTTGTTTTTTGTTTGGTTAGAGATATAACTGGGAATGGATTGGTCATGTCCTTTGTTTGGTTTGAGAGATAACTGTTACTCTGAAGGGTTACCGAGAACTGAAATCTAAAATCTTTCACACACTTGTCCTTCACAAAAAAATGGAATTCAGTCAAAATGCTTGCAGCCATTGCCCCCATCTCATGATATGTTACAACTAATATTAAGTCCACAAAACACACATATTATTAATTCCACAAAATACATAATAATGTGTTCTAGCATTACACATAATATCAAGTTTAAGGTTTCCACAAAATCTACACGTACTTAGACCACATTTCGTTGTTTGATGTGGTTCAAGCAAAAGAACCGCCCAAGCCTATCTACTAACTGCCCTCACACTCCTGGGTACACATAATATCAAGTTCAAGGCTTCTACAAAATCCATACGTACATAGATCACAATTCATTGTTTGATGTAGTTCAAGCAAAAGAACCCTCCAAGCCTACCTACCAATTGCCCTCACACTCCTGGGAACTTTTCACTGATGAAATTGCGAGCCCAGATTAACTTGTGGTCGAATGGCAACTTGTTGAAGGCTCTAGCAATGTGAGGGTGCACCACCAGATAATTGAAATACAGAGATATGTGGGTCTGCTCAAAACCTGCAAAGTTTAGGAAATTGTCAAAAAATATGTTACAATAGTTTTCAGGTTTTAGGTTACAATAGTTTTTATTGGACAAACAGATCAATAGAAAACAGGTTACAACATCTGAAGTTAAGAACAAAGCACACACACCTGGATGGTTTATTAAACTATCAAAAAGATCATCTGGCACATCAGTGTCCCCTGTGGCAACCTTCTCAATAGCATTGGATAAGGTATCCCTGACACTTTTGAATGCAGCAATCAACCCCTCCTCTTCACTATCACGTTTTTTGCCTTCTTCCTGGTCTTGCTTGTAGAAGATGTTGTGGCATTATCATCACAAGTGGACATCCTTTTAGTGAAAGCATGTGCCATCACCTCTTCATTTTCAACTTCATCATCTTCGCCTAAAGTTGCACTAGAATCCTTTGCAAACTTACCTGTGGCCATGGTGTTTCCAAATATTGTTTGCATCTTAGCAAAGTGTTCAAGAGGCTTGTTTAAACAATCAGCATCATTCTTGTGATCCTACATTTGAATTATTATAAATCTGCATTATGTGTACATAAGTCTGAAAGTTGAGATATGTGTAATAGGAAGATGAGAGAGTTGCCAAGAAGCAGTAACAAAGGAACAACCTGAGTACAGTGACTTATGTGTACATAAGTCTAAAATCTTATTGTCAATGATGGCTATGAAATCTAAAATCTTACATAAGTTATGTGCACATAACTGAAATCTGAAATCTTACTATCAATGATGGCTATGATAGCGGATTATATACCAACTACTACAGGTAGCAGATTATAGAAAACTAGATAGCAGATTATACACATATTGCAGATTGAACACATATTGCAGGTAGAAGAAATAAAACCTTAACATAGCCATTGTAGTGCTCTTCATCCATAGTAATAGTAAAACTATCTTCATCCCAGCCTATACCACATACTTTTCTTATCCTATTTATCTTGGCAAACCTTCTGTACCAAGTTTTCAGATGATTTTTAAAATGCTCGCCATTGAGGGCAGTTTGGAACTTTTCATTGATAGCTTTTGCACAAATGTTGTAGTGAACTTTCTTAAAACTAGACGATGTCTTTTCGCCACTTGACACCACATTGGTAAGGTAGGACAACATGAAAGAGGACATTGCTGATGTCCAGGTAGCATGCCCATTAGTGAAGCCTTGTCCTTCAGCTTCCATTTCTTCCCTGCAAGTTTCAGGACCATACAAATCAGCAAACAATACTTCCTTACAATAACATAGCAACACTAAAATTAGCAAACAATACTTCCTTACAATGACATAGCAACATTAAAATCGGCAACCAATATGCCCTTACAATAACATAGCATGCTTACAAATAGTTCTTACAAATAAAAGGCAGTAGCCAATACATCCTTGCAATAACATAGCATCCTTACAAATGGTTCTTACAAATATTACAAGATACTAGTTTCCATTGTAGTTCTGATGGTCTGTACACATCTGGTCTGCAATTCCTTGCCTCAAAGCAACCATAGCAGCATGCTCACTTGCTTGGCCAGCTAAAGATGTAGCATGGCTGTGGCCAGGCCAATTAGAATCTTGTATAATAAACTCATCACTCCCATCTTGTATGACCCAATTATGAATGATACAACAAGCAACAACAATATCGACTTGTGTTGGAAAATGGAAGAAAGGAGATGCATCATCTAAAATCTTGAATCTTCTCTTCAATGACCCGAATGCACGCTCAACTATGACACGAAGAGATGAGTGCCTTAGATTAAACAACTCTTTTTCGTTCTGTACGGGATTATTGCCCCATTTGTTTAAATGGTATCTCAAACCACGGAAACGAGGTAAGAATCCCGGTTTTGCTCCATATCCCGCATCAACTAGGTAGAATTTACCTAAAATATAATGGTAATATATATATTATGGTCATAATTCCATAAACATTGTCATTTACAAGCAAATAAGTGAAACTATTACCTTGTGGAACGTGAAGGCCATTCACATGTTCTAAAGCATCTCGTAATACATTAGCATCATGAGTTGTTCCCTCCCAACCAGCCAACACATAAGTGAAGCGTAGATCAAAATCTACAGCCGCCATTACATTTTGAGTCGCATATGACTTCCTACCACGAAAGGCATGCTCCATATCTCAAGGAACAGTGGCTCTTACATGTGTACCATCAATAGCTCCAATACAATCCTAGTTTAAGGGCAATACAAGCATGAAACATTAGGGGTCGTATGTGCAACATGAATATAGACCTAAAAACAAAAGAGTGATGAGTTTCACACCTTAAAATATGGATCCCATCTGTAGTTCCCTGCTATTTTGGTTGGAGTGTCCAATGAAGGTGGCCTAATTAGTTCCCCACGTAGCTCACCAATTGTAGCTCACCAATTGCACGAAGAACTTTATTGAAACATCGACTAAATGTTTCCCCAGATCTACCAAAATTCATGCCAATCAACCTATTTCTAAGGTTATGCCCAACTGTATTTAGAAACATGGCCACTTGTTGTTCAACACACATACGGATAGTGTCCTGAAGTAAACCATGCTCTCTAAAATGTTTAGTTAGGTGAAAGAAACAAGCCTTTTTCATTCTAATCATGTTTATACATGTTCTGTCATCCCTCCAAATCTTTGTGTTGAGATACTCAATTCTAGTTCTATCCCTTTCATGCATTGGTGCATAGGTAATCCCAGTCCTCCTTGCATTTCGTTTTCTTTTTCTAGAATGAATAATCATAGCCATCATTGACAGTAATTTATGTGCAGCAGCAACACAAACTATAACCTTGGTCTTCTTATCCATCTACATGTAAGCATCAAACCCAAAAAAACATATGACATGTCATGATGAATCTGGAATCAGATCAATATTTGGGGAAATAATCTCAAGCAAACAACAATCATGTAGAATTGATATATAGGTGTACAATCAAGTGTTCATGCAAACTATCCATAATAACAAAATATAAGTGTTAACTACATGGATCTACGATTTAATAAAAGATAAATCATAGATGTGGTACGATTTATCAAAATATAAGCGTGGTGCCAAGGTATCAAAATATATGCGCGGTTGCGGGCATGTTCTTGAGCATGTATTCTACTCCGTGTGTGTTGAGACATGTATCTGATGCTCAAAGATTGGTTAACTTGAACAAAATTACTATAAAAATCACTGCTTAGGCTAGTTTTGTGCAGGGAGTTAATAAAAAATTGGTTAATTGATTAATTGAGCCTGTATTCTACTCCGTGTGTTTTGCGTGGGGAGTTAATAAAGATTGGTTAATTGAGCCTCTATTCTACTCTGTGTTTTGTGCAGGGAGTAGTTTTGCGCATGGAGTTAATAAAAATGAAGTCTACTGGTAAGCCAGCAATGTCACGGTGGCGCCCAGGCACCCGATCCGGAACCTGCTCAGGTTCCGGCTCATGCCGCCGTCGCTGCTTGTTGCCTCTCGTCCTCGCTCCCAGTTGCTCTTTGGCTTCTTTGCTCGGATGCTATTTCATGTGGAGACGACGAGACGAAGGATTTGGGAGTTGGGTTGGGGATGGCCAGATGGGGAAAGATACACTCTGAATTAGATCGAACTGTGTATCCTTTCACTAGTTAGGTGAAGTACTTGTTGGCCCATCAAGGGCTCAGTTCATGGACGAGATCTCCACTAAACTAGACAGCTCAACCACGTACCAAATTGTGAACTCGCTGAGGCAGACCATCCACATCCTCGGTGGAACTACAGACCATCCACATCGCTGAGTGTCGTTCCCCAAGGATGGGATCTAGAACTGGTTAGCTAGCGGTGTCGGATCTGGAACTGGTACATACGGCCCATGGAGATATGGAGTGTTGTTCCCTAAGGACCAAAGCACTCAATGATGAGTACCGACCGAGCGCCTGGTACGTCACCACCACGCCCGGGGATGAAGGAGGAAGAGGAGATCAAAGGGGAAGAGGAGAGTAAATGGGAAAGGGAACTCACCGCTCGTGAGGAACTTGTCCCGCTCTACACCTGGAGTTTGCTGCTCGCCAGCCAGTGGGGTGAAGGAGGTGTATATGAGGATGAGGATGAGAAGGGCTCGTGAGGGGCCTTGTCCCGCGGAGGATGGAATTATCCGCCTGATTCAGAGGGACAAATAGGGACAACGTTCTAGTGATATTATTTTTCTAGGGATGGTCTCGTCTCAACCTTGACTCCCAACCAAATAGTCTAGTGTGTGGGATCATCCTATCCCATCCCGTCCTGGCCTGCAACCAAACACATCCTAAGGCGATAGGAAGGGATCAGGGTGGTCGATGAAAGTGTGGCGAGCACGAGCGTGGGCATGGCACCGACGCAGAGGCACCGGAGGGGAGCAATCCACGATGGGGTGGCTCGATGGCGACGCGACCTCACTTCGGTGAGCAATAGCGTGCAACCGAGAGCAAGGATGGGAGAAATAAAGGGTGGGGAGGTTGGTTACCTCGAGGAGCCTCTGGAGCCCTTGAGTAGCAGCAGGGACACGGCGAGGGCTCGGGTCGGTGGCGGCGCTGCGGCGGCACGGAGGGAGCTCCGGTGAGCGTGGGCAGAGGGAACCAGAGGGGGAGAGAGCGAATTGAAGCGTGTCCCGATTCACGGATGTCGAGGCAGAACTCACCGAGACAACATGCACGACGAGGCTCAATGGCGACAACGGAAGGGGTGCGCGACCACGGCGGACGGCGGCGGCACTGCTGTGGGCACTTTGCAAGGTGAGGGTGGGAGCTGTGCGAGTGCGTGAATGAGGGAGGGGGAGAGTGAATGGGTGTGTGGGGTGCTAGAAATGGCCGGAGATGTGGCGGTCACGGCCTCGGCGTGCGATGTGGGCACGGAATCCACGGCATGCATGGGGGTCATGCGCACGGACGGTTGGAGGGGATAGGGCTGACAGGACGGGTCCACAGGTTACTGGGAGGGGGCGCGAGCAAGTGGGGTGGTGCCGACATGCGGGTCCGAGCTAGCAGATAGAGGTGGGGCAACGAGCGCGCGTGGGGGAAAGGAAAATTGAATGTCGCCTAGAGGGGGGTGGATAGGCGGAAACTGAAATTTACAAACTTTAAGCACACTACAAGCCAAGATTAGCGTTAGAATAAAATCCAATTTCGGGAGAGAGGGGAAAACAAATCAACCAAGAAAATAAAGTGGATGACATGATCATTTGTTTTACCAAGGTTCAGTTCTAAAGAACCTAGTCCCCATTGAGGTGGTCACAAAGACCGGGTCTTTTCAACCCTTTCCCTCTCTCAAACGATCACTTAGACCGAGTGAGCTTTCTCCTTAATCAAATAGGTCAGTTAGACCCCACAAGGACCACCACACACTTGGTGTCTCTTGCTTTGATTACAAGTCACTTAGAGAATGAGAATGAGGAAAAAGAAAGCCAACCAAGCGACAAGAGCAACAAATAAACACAAGAACGATCCTCTCACAAGTCCTAAAGACTAGAATTGATTTGGGGAATTTGATCAGATCGAAGGCTTTGGTTTGTGTCTTGGAGTGTTGTGTTTTGCTCTTGTATTGAATGAAGTGTGATGAATGCTTGGATGGTTGGAGTGGAGGTGGTTGGGGGTATTTATAGCCCTCAACCACCAATTCAACCGTTGGGGGTGGCTGTTGTCGATGGGCGCACCGGACAGTCCGGTGCGCCACCGGACACTGTCCGGTGCGCCAGCCACGTCACCCAACCGTTAGGGTTCTGGCGGTTTCGACCATTGGAGCTTTGTCTTCTTGTGGCACCGGACAGTCCGGTGCCGCACCGAACAGTCGCTGTTCACTGTCCGGTGCGCCTCTGGCGGCTGCTCTGACTTCTGCGTGAACTGTCCGCGCACTGTAGCGTTGCAGGCGACGGTTGCAGTCGACCATTGCGCTGGCTAGCCGTTGCTCCGCTGGTGCACCGGATAGTTCGGTGGCACACCGGACAGTCCGATGAATTATAGCGGAGCGCGGCCCCCGAAACTGGAAGGTGAAGAGTTTGCATATATATAGTCCTGGTGCACCACACACTGTTCGGTGCACACCGAACAGTCCGGTGCGCCAGACCAGGGTGCTCTTCGGTTTCTTTTGCTCCTTTCTTTTCAACCCTAACTTTGATCTTTTATTGGTTCGTGTTGAACCTTTATGCACCTATAGAATATATAATCTTAGAGCAAACTAGTTAGTCCAATTATTTGTGTTGGGCATTCAACCACCAAAATTATATATAGGAAAAGCTTAATCCCTATTTCCCTTTCAATCTCCCCCTTTTTGGTGATTGATGCCAACACAAACCAAAGCAAATATATAAGTGTAGAATTGAACTAGTTTGCATAAGGTAAGTGCATAGGTTGCTTGGAATTAAACCAATATTTTACTTCTAGATATGCATGGTTGGTTTCTTTTATTTAACATTTTGGACCACGCTTCACCACTTGTTTTGTTTTTGCAAATACTTTTGGAAAATCTTTTCATAGTCTTTTTGCAAATAGTCAAAGGTATATGAGTAAGATTGCGAGAAGCATTTTCAAGATTTGAAATTTTCTCCCCCTGTTTCAAATGCTTTTCCTTTGACTAAACAAAACTCCCCGTGAATGAAATTCTCCTCTTAGTTTTCAAGAGGGTTTTAGTAGATTCCAATTGGAAATATATTGAGATACTTTTGAAAATATACCAATTGAAAATTAACAAATACATTTAGATACCAATTTGAAAAATAATTTTGAAATTGGTGGTCATGCGGTCCTTTTGCTTTGGGCTTAATATTTCTCCCCCTTTGGCATTAATCGCCAAAAATGGAGACGTTTGAGAGCCCTTGTTACTTTCTCTCCCATTGGTACAAGAAAATATGAGTGGAAGATTATACCAATTTGAGAGTGATGTGGAGTGATGGCGAAGGGTAAAAGATACCGATAGAGTGGAGTGGAAGCCTTGTCTTCGCCGAAGACTCCATTTCCCTTTCAATCTACGACTTAGCATAGAGATACACTTGAAAACACATTAGTCGTAGCCATAAAAGAGATATGATCAAAGGTATATAAATGAGCTATGTGTGCAATGTTTCAATCAAAGTTCCAAGAATCAAGTATATTTAGCTCATTCCTAAGTTTGGTAAAGGTTTTCTCATCTAATGGTTTGGTAAAGATATCGGCTAGTTGTTCTTTGGTGCTAACATAAGCAATCTCGATATCCCCCTTTGTTGGTGATCCCTCAAAAAGTGATACCGAATGTCTATGTGCTTAGTGCGGCTGTTTTCAACGGGATTATCTGCCATGTGGGTTGCACTCTCATTATCACATAGGAGAGGGACTTTATTCAATTTGAAGCCATAGTCCCTGAGGGTTTGCCTCATCCAAAGCAATTGCGTGCAACAATGGCCTGCGGCAATGTACTCGGCTTCGGTGGTAGAAAGAGCTACTGAGTTTTGTTTCTTTGAAGCCCAAGACATCAGGGATCTCCCCAAAAACTGACAAGTCCCTGATATGCTCTTCCTATCAATTTTACACCCTGCCCAATCAGCATCTGAATATCCTATTAAATCAAAGGTGGATCCCTTGGGGTACCAAAGACCAAACTTAGGTGAATAAACTAAATATCTCATGATTCTTTTCACGGCCCTAAGGTGAACTTCCTTAGGATCGGCTTGGAACCTTGCACACATGCATACGGAAAGCATAATATCTGGTCGAGATGCACATATATAGAGTAAAGATCCTATCATCGACCGGTATACCTTTTGATCTACGGACTTACCTCCCGTGTCGAGGTCAAGATGTCCATTAGTTCCCATGGGGGTCTTGATGGGCTTAGCATCCTTCATTCCAAACTTGGTAAGTATGTCTTGTATGTACTTTGTTTGGCTGATGAAGGTGCCGTCTTGGAGTTGCTTGACTTGAAATCCTAGGAAATACTTCAACTTCCCCATCATAGACATCTCAAATTTTTGAATCATTATCCTACTAAACTCTTCACAAGTAGGTTTGTTAGTAGACCCAAATATGATATCATCAACATAAATTTGGCATACAAACAAATCTTTTGCAATGGTTTTAGTAAAGAGTGTAGGATCGGCTTTTCCGACATTGAAGCCATTAGTGATAAGAAAATCTCTTAGGCATTCATACCATGCTCTTGGGGCTTGCTTGAGCCCATAAAGCACCTTTGAGAGTTTATAAACATGGTTAGGGTACTCACTATCTTCAAAGCCGAGAGGTTGCTCAACATAGACCGCTTCCTTGATTGGTCCATTGAGGAAGGCACTTTTCACGTCCATTTGATAGAGCTTAAAGCCATGGTAAGTAGCATAGGCAAGTAATATACGAATTGACTCAAGCCTAGCTACGGGTGCATAGGTTTCACCAAAATCCAAACCTTCGACTTGTGAATATCCCTTGGCCACAAGTCGGGCTTTGTTCCTTGTCACCACACCATGCTCATCTTGCTTGTTGCGGAATACCCACTTGGTGCCTACAACATTTTGGTTAGGACGTGGAACTAAATGACATATACCTCATTCCTCGTGAAGTTGTAGAGTTCCTCTTGCATTGCCAGCACCCAATCCGAATCTCTTAGTGCATCCTCCACCCTATATGGCTCAATAGAGGACACAAAAGAGTAATATTCACAAAAATGAGCGACTCGAGATTGAGTGGTTACTCCCTTATGAATATCGCCGAGGATGGAGTTCACGGGGTGATCTCTTTGAATCGCTTGGTGGACTCTTGGGTGTGGCGGTCTTTGACCCTGAATTTCTTGATCATCTTCCTTGACTTGATCAACTTCATCTCCCCCTTGATCATTGTCCTCCTCTTGAGGTGGCTCATCCTATTGATCTTCATCTTCATTGTCTTGAGCCTAATCCTCATCTTGAGTTGGTGGAGATGCTTGTGTAACACCCCGGGATCCACAAACACCCCATAATGCTACTAAACTACACATCTAACATTCGTATATAAAATTTCGACAGCATCTCCTTTGAAAATTGCATAAACAGGGAAGCAACAAAGTATAAATAGATATCATGATAAGAAAACATAATAGACATTAATAGTCTGCTAGCAATGGGAAGACAACCATAACGGCATGAGCTAAATTAACCAGTGCACACAACTAGTTAGAAACAAACATCCTTTGACAAGAAGCTTCTAATTAAATCATGACTGCGCCTAAGCAGCGTTATTATAAGAGTGAAGGTGGATGTGCTGCTACTTCCCACTTCCCTTGATGAGCAACAAGCACCTGCATTGAGTAATGCAAGAGTGAGATGAAACATCTCAGCAAGCGAATTATTTTGACGAGATATTTAAACCACAAATTGAATTCATCAACATTTTAAAAGAGTCACAACTAAAATCAGAAATACTTGTAGATATAGAACTCAGTAGTCCCACTATAACCAATACCATCTCATTTCCTCGAACAACCACAATAGGTTCTATAACACTTCCCTGCGTCAAAAATACCTGCAAATATCACTTCAATGTATGCATAGGAATGCAATGTGTAGGTACTCTATCTTCATACCTCTGAGGGTATAAAACCACATCATCTGCAAATATCACTTTAATGAATGCATATGAATGCAATGCATATGTCCTCTGCCTTCATACCTCTAAGGGTATAAAGCCGCATCGTACCCCTCCTCGGGCAACGTACGATGCTAAATTGTACCGGTACGGTCGGACCATAGGTCACGACAAAACATCAGATGCAAATGAGTCATGCAATGTATATGGCATGCTGCATTTATCAATAAACTTCACTTCCTTTAGATACAATACAAAACTCAAATAATACTTTATTTACCTTCAGATACAATACCAACCTCAAATAATACTTCATTTACCTTCAGGGGTGTGAATTAATCTCATGAATCATACTCGAATCATAATCATCATCAATATATGATTGAGCATCAGTATAATGCAAGCAAGTAAAGCATCACCATAGAGTCCAATTATGAAAGAATCCAATACTTCTGAATATTAGAGTGTAGGCAATAGAAATAACAGGTCAGAACAGAAGCAACCACCGCTACATTCACTTGCCTTCATCGAAGAAGAAGAAATGTACTAGACATGATCTGGAGTGTAGCCACCTGCTAGCGGGCATAAAACTTAGTACAAATATTTCACAAACATTTGCCATCAATCAACAAAACACTCCTACACTTGAAACCAAGACCCAGTGGAAAGACTCCCACCCTGAACCACATGCCATACAGCAGTAGCGCTGTTTGTTAATTTTGTATCTTTAAAATTAAAACAGAGGTGATATCAAACAAATACTCCAGGAGTATCTACACAAAATACTCTACAACTTCAGTATTCAATGGATAATTAAATTCTGCCATCTACAAGTTCTAAAACATCTGACAAGATAACTGACTGAATTTGTTTTAGACAGTAGTATGGTTAATTTTAAAATTCGATATCTCTCAAACTACTGAACCAAAAATTATGAAATTCTGCTGGAAGTAAGAACTTTTATCCCTCTACAAAATTCTCCATAGTTGGAAGAGCCAATTCGGCAATTTACTAGATGAAACCCACCAGTGAACAGACCCACTCATTTTTGTCAGGCAAACAGGAACAGCCACCGTAAAACAAACATAGCTGGAGTTTCACAAATCATATGAATGCACTCTTTAATAATCTGGAAAGCTTATGAAATTATCTACAACTTTTTTTACCAACCCACAGTTTAATTCTGTTGATAAAATTGCCTAACTTTTAAGAGAACAGATTCTGCACAGAATTATGAGACTGGAAAACTGCTATAATCAAACTGCCATAACTTTCTGTTCTGATGTCCGATTGAGGTGTTCTTCGTGGCCACGGAAAGATCTACAAATTATCTACGACTAATATAAAGACTTTTTATTTTTTTGAGGCAACTAAGACCACGGAAAACTGGCATGAACAGAAACTGTCGAATCTGCCATTCTTCAGAAATTAAATTCGAAATCAAAACCTAACCCCACACCTAATCCAACCTCTAATCCTTCAATCCACATGATCCACAACCTCCAAAAGCACATAATTATAGGGAGGAACAAGGATCCCATCCTTACCTAGGGTTTTCCCTAAGAAAAATCTGCAAGAGATGAGGGTAGCACATCTCCTTGATCCTCTCTTCCTCTTCAACCCATCTTGTTCCTCCTCTTCTCGATCCTTGTTGCATGGGGGGAGATCTAGGGAGGAAGAAGTATTGGAGGGCTGCTGCAATGGGGGGAGAGGGGGCGGCCAGCTAAGGGGGAAAAGCGAGGTGGCCAAGAAAGGGGAGGGGGTGGCAGCCAAGAAGGGGAAGGGGGTGGCCACCTAGGGTTTATTTTGTGGGAGAAAAGAAGTGACGCCTCAGATGACTTCTGATGCAGCATCCAATGGCCCACAACCCTTTTCCCACATCCACTCACCGAAGATCAACTTTTGGGTCAACATTTTTTTGGGATATTACATCTTGATTGGAAGATGACGGTTGATCTTGTGCTTGTGTAGGCTCTTCGGATTCCTTAGGACACACATCCCCAATTGACATGTTCCTTAGCGCGACACACGGAGCCTCTTCATCATCTAGCTCATCAAGATCAACTTGATCCACTTGGGAGCCATTAGTCTCATCAAACACAATGTCACAAGAAACCTCAACTAATCCAGTGGATTTGTTGAAGACTCTATATGCCCTTGTGTTTGAGTCATAACCAAGTAAAAAGCCTTCTACAACCTTAGGAGCAAATTTAGATTTTCTACCTCTTTTAATAAGAATAAAGCATTTGCTACCAAAGACTCTAAAATGTGAGGCATTGGGCTTTTTACCGGTGAGGAGTTCATATGATGTCTTCTTGAGGATTCGGTGAAGGTAGAACCGGTTGATGGAGTAGCAGGCGGTGTTAATCGCCTCAGCCCAGAACCGGTCCTCGCCATGTCCAGTAGAGTTCTATTCTTCCTCTCCACTACACCATTTTGTTGAGGCGTGTAGGGAGAAGAGAACTCATGCTTGATGCCCTCATCCTCAAGAAAGCCTTCAATTTGAGAGTTCTTGAACTCCATCCCATTGTCGCTTCTTATCTTTTTTATTCTCAATCTGAACTCATTTTGAGCCTGTCTCAAGAATCCCTTTAAAGTCTCTTGGGTTTGTGATTTTTCCTGCAAAAAGAACACCCAAGTGAAGCGAGAATAGTCATCCACAATTACTAGACAATACTTACTCCCGCCGATGCATATGTAAGCTATTGGGCCAAATAGATCCATGTGGAGTAACTCTAGTGGCTTGTCCGTTGTCATTATGTTCTTGTGTGGATGTTGTGTGGATGGTGGGTATCAACTTGCTTTCCTGCTTGACATGTGCTACAAACACTGTCTTTCTCAAAATGAACATTTGTTAGTCCCAAAATGTGTTCTCCCTTTAGAAGTTTGTGAAGATTCTTCATCCCAACATGGGCTAGTCGGCAATGCCAGAGCCAACCCATATTAGTCTTAGCAATTAAGCAAGTATCGAGTTTAGCTTTGTTAAAATCAACTAAGTATAGCTGACCTTCTAATACTCCCTTCAATGCTATTGAATCATCACTTCTTCTAAAGACAGTAACACCTATATCCGTAAAAAGATAGTTGTAACCCATTTTGCATAATTGAGAAACTGAAAGCAAGTTATAATTTAAAGAATCTACAAGAAAAACATTGGAAATAGAATGGTCAGGTGATATAGCAATTTTACCAAGTCCTTTGACCAAACCTTGATTTCCATCCTCGAATGTAATAGTTCATTGGGGATCTTCGTTTTTCTCATAAGAGGAGAACATCCTTTTCTCCCTAGTCATATGGTTTGTGCATCCGCTATCAATTATCCAGCTTGAGCCCTTGGATGCATAAATCTGCAAAACAATTTAGGCCTTGTTCTTAGGTACCCAAACGGTCTTGGGTCCTTTCACATTAGAAACAAGCACCTTGGGTACCCAAACACAAGGCTTAGAGCCCAAGTGTTTGCCCCCAACATATTTGGCAACTATTTTTCCTGATTTGTTATTAAAACATAAGAAGCAACAAAAGTTTTAAATGAAATATTAGATTCATTTGATGCAGTAGGAGTTTTCTTTTTAGGCAATTTAACATGGGTTGATTGCCTAGAGCTAGAAGCCTCGTTTTTATACATAAAAGCATGGTGTGAAACATTATGAGGTTTCCTAGCATGAATTCTCCTAATCTTATGCTCAGGATAACCAGTAGGTTATAAAATGTAACCCTCGTTATCCTGATCCATGGGAGCCTTGCCCTTAACAAAACTAGACAATTTCTTAGGGGTATTAATTTTGACATTGCTTCCCTGTTGGAAACCAATGCCATCCTTGATGCCAGGGCGTCTCCCATTATAGAGCATGCTTCTAGCAAATTTAAATTTTTCATTCTCAATTTCATGCTCATTTATTTTAGCAGTTAATTGAGCTATATGATAATTTTGTTGTTTAATTAAAGCAAGGTGATCATGAATAGCATCAACATTAATATCTCTACATCTAGTACAAATAGCAACATGTACAACAGTAGATGTAGAGGGTTTGCAAGTATTTAATTCATCAATCTTAGCATGTAAAATAACATTCTCATTTCTAAGATTGGAAATAGAAACGTTGTAAACATTTAAATCTTTAGCCTTAGAAATTAACTTATCATTCTCGGTTTTAAGGCTAGCAATTGATTCATTCAATTTATCAATCTTAGCAATTAACTAGTATTATCATTTTTAAGATTGGTAATTGAATCATCACAAGCATTTAACTTCTCAACCTTAGCAAATAAATTAGCGTTCTCAGTTCTAAGGTTTGAAATAGTGTCATGGCAAATGCTAAGCTCCTTAGTCAAATTTTCATTTTTCTCTACTTCCTGAGCATAAGAATTCTTCACCTTAACATGCTTTTTGTTTTCCTTAATAAGGAATTCTTCTTGGCTATCCAGGAGTTCATCCTTCTCATGAATAGCACCTATCAATTCATTCAATTTTTCTTTTTGATGCATGTTAAGGTTGGCAAAAAGGGTAGCTACCCTCATCACTAGATGTTGTATATTTTGTGGAGGCTCTAGATTTTACCTTCTTCCTTTTGCCGTCCTTTGCCATGAAGCACTTGTGGTCGACATTGGGGAAGAGAAGACCCTTGTTGATGGCGATGTTGGCGGCATCCTCGTCGGAGTAAGAGTCGGTGGAGCTCATGTCGGAGTCCCATTCCTGACACACGTGGGCATCGCCGCCCTTCTTCTTGTAGTATCTCTTCTTCTTCTTCTTCTTTCCCCTCTTGTCGTTCCCTCTGTCACTATCACTAGACATAGGACATTTAGCGATAAAATGACTGGGCTTACCACATTTGTAGCACACCCTTTTGGAGCGGGGTTTGTAGTCCTTCCCCCTCCTTTGCTTGAGGATTTGACGGAAGCTATTGATGATGAGCGCCATCTCCTCGTTGTCGAGCTTGGAGGCGTCGATGGGGAGCCTACTTGATGTAGACTCTTCTTTCTTCTCTTCCGTCGCCTTGAATGCGATGGGTTGCACCTCAAGCATGGAGGTGGCGCCTTGCTCCAAGTTGACAATTTGTTTGGAGCCTTTGATCATTAATTCAAAGCTCACAAACTTTCCTATCACTTCCTCGGGAGACATTAGCTTATATCTAGGATCACCACGTATTAATTGAACTTGAGTAGGATTACGAAATACGAGTGATCTAAGAATAACCTTGACCATTTCATGGTCATCCCATTTTGTGCTCCCAAGGTTGCACACTTGATTCACCAAGGTTTTGAGCCGGTTGTACATGGCTTGTGGCTCCTCTCCTTGGTTGAGGATGAATCGGCCGAGCTCCCCCTCGATCGTCTCCTGCTTGGTGATCTTGGTCACCTCATCCCCTTCGTGTGTGGTCTTTAGTACATCCCAAATCTCTTTGGCACTTTTTATCCCTTGCACCTTATTATACTCCTCTCGACATAGAGAAGCGAGGAGTATAGTAGTGGCTTGGGAATTGAAGTGTTGGATTTGGGCGACCTCGTCTGAGTCATAGCCTTCATCCCCCCACTGATGGTACCTGCGCTCCAAACTCAACAATATCCCATATGCTTGCGTGGAGTGAGGTTAGGTGATGCCTCATTTTATCACTCCACATACAATAATCTTCACCATCAAAAACCGGTGGTTTGCCTAGTGGGATAGAAAGTAAAGGAGTGCGTTTAGAAATGCGAGGATAGTGTAGGGGGATCTTACTAAACTTCTTGCGCTCATGGCGCTTAGAAGTGATAGACAGTGCGTCAGATCCGGTTGTGGAGGGCGACGAAGAATCTGTTTCGTACTAGACCACTTTCTTCATTTTCTTCTTCTTGTCGCTACTTCGGTGCGACTTGACGCGGGGAGGTGATTCCTCCCTTCCTTTGGCGCCGAACTCCCTTGATGGAGCCTTCCCGTGGCTTGTGTCCGTTTCCATCTCCCTCTTGGCGGATCCTCCCGACATCACTTCGAGTGGTTAGACTCTAATGAAGTACCGGGCTCCGATACCAATTGAAAGTCGCCTAGAGGGGGGTAGATAGGCGGAAACTGAAATTTACAAACGTTAAGCACACTACAAGCCGGGGTTAGCGTTAGAATAAAATCCAAGTCCAGACAGAGGGGAAAACAAATCAACCAAGAAAATAAAGTGGATGACATGATCATTTGTTGTGGTCACAAAGACCGGGCCTTTTCAACCCTTCCACTCTCTCAAACGGTCACTTAGACCGAGTGAGCTTTCTCCTTTATCAAACGGGTCACTTAGACCCCACAAGGACCACCACACACTTGGTGTCTCTTGCTTTGATTATAAGTCACTTAGAGAACAAGAATGAGAAAGATGAAAGCCACCAAGCGACAAGAGCAACAAATAAACACAAGAATGATCCTCTCACAAGTCCTAAAGACTAGAATTGATTTGGGGACTTTGATCGGATCGAAGGCTTTGATTTGTGTCTTGGAGTGTTGTGTTTTGATCTTGTATTGAATGGAGTGTGATGAATGCTTGGATGTTTGGAGTGGAGGTGGTTGGGGGTATTTATAGCCCTCAACCACCAATTCAACCGTTAGGGGTGGCTGCTGTCGATGGGCGCACCGGACAGTCCGGTGCGCCATCGGACACTGTCCGGTCCGCTAGCCACTTCACCCAACCATTAGGGTTCTGGCGGTTTTGACCGTTGGAGCTTTGTCTTCCTATGGCACCGGATAGTCCGGTGCGCCTCTGGCGGCTGCTATGACTTCTGCGTGAACTGTCCACACACTACAGCGTTGCAGACGACGGTTGCAGCTGACTATTGTGCTGGCTAGCCGTTGCTCCGCTGGTACACCGGACAGTCCGGTGAATTATAGCAGAGCGAGGCCCCAGAAACATGAAGGTGAAGAGTTCGCATCTGTACGGTCCTGGTGCACCGGACACTGTCCGGTGCGCCATACTAGGGTGCTCTACGGTTTCTTTTGCTCCTTTCTTTTGAACCCTAACTTTGATCTTTTATTGGTTTGTGTTGAACCTTTATGCACCTGTAGAATATATAATCTTAGAGCAAACTAGTTAGTCCAATTATTTGTGTTGGGCATTCAACCACTAAAATTATATATAGGAAAAGGTTAATCCCTATTTCCCTTTCAGAAATCGGCACAGACAGGTAGGCCCCACTGGGCAGAGAGAGATGGGGAAGGCAGGCGCGGGGCTGGAGTGGGCCGAAAGGCCGAGGGAGAGGGGGTTATGGGCTTCTTTTGCCTTTTCTTTTATTCTGAAATTTCTAATCCCTTTTCTTTTTTATTTTCTCTATTGAATTCAAATCCAACCAAACCACAAATTCAAATTTGAATAATTCAAACATGTGCATCAACCAAAAACAAAGTTTAAGCTCAGCATGATGCAACATTTCATGTCTCCCTTAGGGTTTAATCTACTAAAATAATAATACATCTCCAAATAAATAATCAAAACTCTACTAAAAGAAAGGGAAAAGAAATCTATAGAGAGGAGAAAAGAGGTAACACCTGAATTTGGTAGATATTAGAGAAGAAATTTCATACCCCCAAATTCAAGGTGTTACAAGGAGCAAGTGTGAACTTGGAATCCACCTCAAGGTGGATTAGGGGTGATCGGCAAATCACCAACACCACGGGAAAAAAATTGATGTCTTTTTCCCCTCTTGCTAATTTCGTCGCAAGTAGCTAGTGATTGTTGAATTATTATTCATTTCTAGCTTTGTTATCATTGTTTCTCTTTAGTTGCTTACTTTTATTATCTAGAGAATTTATATCTCTTGTTGTATTGAGTAAATTTCTCTAGTGTCTTTGATTTTAGTCAAAACCGTCTATTCACCCCTCTCTAGTCAGTGTCCTAGATCCTACATCCCTTCCAGCCCCTACACAAGGATCCACCTCCCATAGGTCAGTCTATCTCGTGTACACACAACTAGGAGAACCAACGAGTGACCTTTTTTAACCTCAGCCTGAAGTTTGCTTCCATTGAGATTCGAACTTAGGACGTAAGGTGTGCTACTTAGGCCACCTAACCAACTCAGCTACAGACCCTTTCGCATGTATATTCTATTATTTTAAGACTACTTTTACTATCTCTTCTCATATCAACTTGACTTCCTCTTTCTCTCTTTCTCGCGTCTTAGGATCCCTCACTACATGCTGGTGCCTATAATGGTCTCTATTAGACATGTCCAAACTATCTTAATTACTATTGGACAAGCTTTTCTTGAATTATTGCTACCTCTAGCCTATTGCGTATATAATCATTTTGGACTCGATCTCTTCTTGTATGATCACAAATCCAACACAATATACATATTTCTGCAACACTTACATAAACATATCAACCTTTTATAGACCAACATTTTGCACTATATAACATAACAAGTCTAATTGTTTTTCTATAAAACTTACTTTCTAGCTTTTGTGATACTCTTTTGTCTTATAGAACCTCACATGCTTGACACTTCATCCACCCTACTTTGATTCCATAGCTAACATCTTCAATATCCCCACCTAAATAGTGAAAGGCATTCTTTCTAGATAATACTTGATCGTCTAACATCTCGTTACTCATGTGTATTAATACTAAAATCATGTCTCATATATTCGATTTTAGTTCTAGTGTTCTACTACCTTTAGACTCTAAAGCCTCACGCCACAACTCTAATTTTCTATACAGACTTTTATCAACTTCAAGAAGATGTAAATTATAATGTAGTACTATGCATCAAACGCAACCTCAATATCAAGAACAATATTCTCACATCCAATGGCGGATTACAACCGAGGTTGCCTATAGCCTCGGTCACGTGATCTAATAGCGTTTATAATATGGTCCATAGTCTATTATACTCCCTCCAAACTAATTTATAATTCTTTTGATTTTTTATCGCAAGTTTGGCCAAGTCATCTTATTCAAAAAATTAGAAAAAACCAAAAAAATTATTATGATTTTATTTATTATCAAATACATTTACATATAATTTAATGTTTTTATTTTTTATAATTTTTTAATAAGACGAGTGGTTAAAGTTATACTTAAAAAGTTAATCAAATTATATTTAAAATAGAGGAAGTACTATATAGTTTAGATTACACTCCCGCAGGACGCCGCTCACCTGCACATACGTATATGTCCGAGCCGCAGCAGGAAAAGCAGCTGCTGGCAGCACGCGAAGACTAGCTACCAGCCGATTGGGGCTCACCTAGGTCCTGAAGCTAGTTTCCCAGCAGCCTCTAGCTAGCCATGCCATGGACCGAATGCCACCAAATAGCGAGCTGCCGAGCAGGCGTGCAGTGGCTATGCCAAGCTGCTAGCAGCTCTGTGCAAGTTGTTTTTTAATTTTAATTAATTTAGTTCACCGATTAATTACTAGTTTAGTTGATGAAGTAAATTTTTATGTTTGTAAGGGTAACAATAATTCTAACATAACATTTACAACAAATTAGAGCAATGGTTTTTTAAAAGGTTTGAATTATATCATTTAGTTCAATCTAATTTTTCTTAGGCATATATTATGTGACAGAACCTCCCAAGCCATTAGGCCCACCTACTGTTGTCCTTATCTAACGGACCTCAGACAACTCTGTAGATGCTTCTAATCACTCGACAAGTTCGGTATCTGAATCCTTTCTTTGCCCAAGAGCATTTCACCCGTCACGCAGATATTACAACACATCGAAGGAACGAATATGCGGAAGCAGTTACAGTACTTATTTTATATTAAAGCATAGAAAAAGTATTATTATTACAGACCAGTAATATATAGAAGTGCAGGAGTGATAATATTACAAACCCGGGAGGCAAAAACCCCTCCCGAGTAAAGTTTTAAAGAAGGACACTTCCTCCCGAGGCGTCAACCCTGGTTTTCTTCCTTTCGCACCACCTTGGAACAAAAGCAACAAAATTTTGCTGCTTCCTCACCTACAACAACATGAGTTCGAAAACACTGAGTACGAAGTGTACTTTCGCAAGTCTTACCCGTTAAAATAAAAGACTCTCAAGGATATGCTGGCTTAAGGGAGTCAAGGTAAGGCTTAATCAATAATCAAGACTTTGTTTGCAAAAATGCTTATTAATAGTGGATCCTTAAAAATCCAGTTTTATTAGCAAGTTAAGTCATTACATGAATCTAGAGTTCTTTCTACCCTAGTTCAAGCACTTGGCCTATACTAGCCATTTTCTTATCAACCCTTCTTGTTCACTAGAATGCTACGTGTAAGGCAGTGACCAAGTCTTCATGTCCAAGAAGTAACGGCGATCCGAATCGATTAATATCCAGCTGGGAATCTAGAATCACACGACATATGTAGCACTTAACCCTTGCATATGTCAACTCGCCACCAGGTTTCTTAAGACCAGATCAGGTTGACGCCAACCGAGAGCACAGATACACCACCGTCCAGCCTATTGCCACGGAGGGTACACGCTACTCTCACCATCTCTCCACTCCCATTGCGTGTTATCTTATTCTGGTATTAGTCTGCCCGAGGCAAAGCTTACCCATGATGAGGCATGTGACCAGTTAAAGAGTCCTCGATCATCAAGCCTACATCGACAAGGTCCTTAATCGACTCAGATGGAGACACTACACCGAGACTCTCTTCTCGTGCAAGTCACCCGCCCGATCTCAGCTTTATCATTTTAACCCAAAGTTTGGTACCTGACAGAGGTAGATCTTTTTCGATGTTAAACCCATCACAGCCATGATGGATCCACCATCCCGTTTTATTTTTGAAAAAAAACATCCCATCCCACTTGAAGCATCATCTTTTTGTTAAAATAAAACATTTTGTTTTTTAGGGCAAGACTAAGCATAAGAAAAACCTTTTTATAAAACAGGTGATCACAGAAAGATAGTCAATTTTTCAAGGAAGGAAATGCAGCAAGTGTTTAACACACAACTCCTACCACCTAATGCATCAAGCAAGTGAGAAAGATTTTAAAACAGCAAGGATGTGGCAAATGCATCGGGGCTTGCCTTGTGTTATAGGAGAGTCGGGCTCTGCTCCACAAATATCAAAATAAAAGCAGTTCCTGGCAGGTGGGTCTTTAGGTGGTGGTGTAGCTCTTGCTTCTTCAACTTCTATTTCTTCCTCGTTTTCTATATAGAACCATATATAATCATGAATGCTCATGTAATGCTTATGAAAATTCAAAGATAATAAAGGTACATTATCTAGGTCTTGAATACAATTTTCCTTCACGGGACCCCAGGAAACTAAGGTTTTTGGAGTCAGTACTGCAGCTCATAGGGCAGGCATCACTAAAAGATTAGGGTTTTAGGGTTTAGGCACCAAACATTGTCCAAATTATACCAAACTTTACCCAAGGCTTCTAAATAATATTTAAAGCTTCTCCAAAAAGTTTAGTGATTTTTTGAGTTATTAATCAATTTCTAAAATTCCAGGAGTATAAGTTTTGGCTATTTTAAATACTCCATAATTCCCTATTTGGGGTAAAAATCATAATACTATTTTTATTAAATACTATAGAAAATTAGGAGCCTAGCAAAATTGGTCTTGTAGTTTTAGCATTTTTGTACAATTTTCTAGAAATTCTCTAATCCTGGTAGAAAAAGAAAAAGGAAAAGCATGAATAGTATTGGGCTGAAACTGGCCCAATACAACCCATGCCCAGGCGAAAACACGCGCGCCTGTGATGACAACTTTGCGCAGAAGACCTTGGTGATTTGAATAACTTGAAAAGCGGTCGCGACACTATTCTTGTGTTTCACTGAGAGCTACAAAAACCCCCTGGATTTCTATTTCTTTACGACATCAGGCCCACGACGTCGCACGGCGGCAGACCGAGCTCCGGCGAGCCTGTACTGGCCGGATAACTCGACTACCGGTGCTTCCGTGCGGTTGACACCAAATTCAACTTCTAATAACCATTTCCCCTCGATCAATTGCACGATCCGAGCTCTTAATCACACTATCCACGGTGACAGCGCGAACAACAGATGAACACGGGTGTTCCTGATGATCTAGCGTGGTCTAGCTTAATTGAACGGGTCGAGGAGCATTAGGAGAACATAAGGGCACTGAAACGGGAGAGCTGAGAGCATGAATGGACCTAGAACGACCTAGCCACGGCGAGGTCACTATGCACGATGTTTCAGATCGATTTGGGGGAAATCCCAAATTGGGGCTCTCTGGTGAGTAATTGGAGGCACGAGTGGGTGGATTGGATGCTTGAATACCTAGCGGAGCTGAGGATGTGCTCAATTTATAGGATCCACGGGCGGTGGTGACTAATTCAGGGAAAGACGCGCGGCGGCTGAAGAGAAGGGTGTGCTCTGGCGCAACCAATTGGTGGCTTTTACCATGGTGAGCTCACCGGCGATCACCAGATATGCATAACGCGAGCTACTGCGACGTGGTAAGACACCGAGGCACGTGGCACAAGGTCGCGAGGTGGCTATCACCGGCGAGGATGATTCCGAAGCGGCCATGAGCAAGGCGGACACGGCGGCTGGAGTGAACAGTGGCTCAAGTTCATCCACACGATGATATTTACCACCCTGAGCAACAATCGGTACTTTGTTGAGCCCGAATTGCAACGGCGACGAGGATCCGACGCGGAATCACCGGCGGTGGGATGAACTGAACCGATCTGATCCGAATACTGTACCATTGAAAACCTGGTTCAGAGCGCCTGACAGACAGATTTGTGGTGCCTAGATCTTGGATTTTCGCGTAAGAACTTGCTAACCCGTCTATAGCAAACTTGTAGCCCTATGATCCAGCTACAAATCGACTATGGCAACTACCCTCAATCGAGCAATAGATCTTACTCTAATTTGACCCAAAAGTCTGGCCAATGTCACTGGTGACCTAATTTCAGTCATTAGGGTGACTGACAGCACAACTTTAAGCCTATTTTTGTCCAAACTTTGTATGTGACCAAAGCTTAGTTACTTAAGCAAAGTTGTTCTCCTATTATAGCTCTAGACTTTTGATGTGTTGACCCTAGGCAAATTCTTTGTGTTTTTAGAACTTCAGAGCTCCAAAGTCAGCCATGTTTACTGATTTTTAGACTTAGTCACAAGGGAGGAGTAGAGTGGCTTTTTGCAAATAAGCCCAAATCTCATGGTTTGATTTGCAAATCTTCAAATATGTGAACCATATGATTTGAGGTACTCTAACACCTTGTATTTTGCACTTAGATCCAAAAGTGTGCAAAATTTACATATAACCCCCTAGGGTTTCAGCTTAGGGTTTCTTCAGGGGTTTATTTAGGGGTTTTGACACTTCTAGGGTTTGGGTGCCACTTAAGTCCATTAAATGTGATATCTTATGATTATTTCTCATGAGTTTTGAAGTTTTCTCTCATTTGGGCTTTATTGACACTCCTAAGCCCAGTTTAGGGTTAAGTACCCTACCCTTGGGTTTCACCCATGACCAGTCACATCAATACAACTTGTTTTGAGATTTTTGCCTAGTGAATGCACTCTAAGTGTAACAAACACATGATATGCTAATGTTCATGATGTTATGCTCAAGTTTTAGTGACAGTAACACAAGGGGTGTTACATCCTTCCCCCCATAAAAGAATCTCGTCCCGAGATTAAAAAGTCCTAGGGCAAGTAATGGAAAAGGAAACGCGTCATATTTTTATTTCCTTATTTCTTGTACAAGGCAGGGGTGCTACTCCTCTTTTATAACAATTGTACATATCTTAGAATTTACATGAAGCTAAAAAGCCTAGGAAATTCTTTTCTAGAAAGTCTTGAGTTTTCCACGTAGCTTCATCTTCCGTGTGTTGGTTCCATTGTATCTTATAAAATTTGAGAGTTCTCCTTCGGGTAACCCTGTCATTTTGATCCAGGACTCGAATAGGATGTTCTGAATAGGTCAAGTCTGGTTCTAAGGCAACATCCGTTACTTCAATGGTTCGATCTGGAACCCGAAGACACTTCTTCAATTGGGACACATGGAACACATTGTGCACAATAGACAACGTTTTGGGTAGTTGGAGTCGGTATGCCACTGGTCCACATTTTTCAAGAATGAGGAATGGACCAATGTATCGAGGTGCAAGTTTCCCTTTTACCCCGAAACGAGATACACCCTTCATTGGTGATACTTTTAGATACACATGATCTCCGACTTGAAAGTACAAGGGTTTGCGTCGTTTGTCTGCATAACTCTTTTGTTGAGCTTGTGCTTCTTTCAAATTATGTATAATTCGTTGAACTCTTTCTTCCATTTCTTTAACCATATCAGGCCTAAAAACCATCTTTCACCTAGTTCAGACAAATTTAATGGAGTACGGCACCGTCGTCCATATAAAGCTTCAAAAGTTGCCATCTTGATACTTTCTTGATAACTGTTTGTCGGTACCCTAAAACTAGGGTACCCCCTGCTACTGTATAAAGACGCAGTACCCACGCGGCTATCTCTTAGTCGCGTGGTAGAAGTGTTGTATGTGGGACCAAGCCATGACTCGCCCCAGCCTCGAGCGACTACTCTGGGTCCACAATAGTGCCTGACCCCACCACATAGGCAAGTCCGGAGTCGGCACGTGTCCAGAGCAGGTGATATACTCCAAGGCATCAACAGTGAGCCCGGACCCCCATGGGAGAGTGCCGGACCCCTGGATATACAGTCCGAACCTCCAAGGTTGGTCCAGGACCTCCACGTGTGCAAGCCGAACCCCTGAAGTGGGATCCGGACCCCCCCCGTATGGGGTCTGAGCCACCCACAATAGGGTCCCAAGGTCCCATGATAGAACATACTCGGGCCTTGAATAGGACCCAGGCGGGGGTCCGGTGCCGACACGTGTCCGAACCTAGTCTGGTGGGTTTCGGACCTATCCGCATACACTTCTGCTCCCCGCCCAGGCGGAGATCCGATGCTGCCACATGGCCTGCTGCACGTGACATAAGCCAACGGACGGAGCCTGGCATAAAGCCTCTGGGCTATGCTGCCCCTGCATTTATTGCGGATAAGACGAGCGCCTGTCCATTCCGGTGGCAGGCGGCGCGCCTGGTCTACATTGCGTGGGCTGCGCTATTACTCATCATTACCCGCACGTTACCAAGAAAAAGGTCGTCGCCTATCAATACTGCGTGGACTGCGGCCATCATGGCGCCTGGTGATTACTCAGGTGTTATTAGTATTAATTATCCACATAATGTATTCCATCCATTATGCTCCTGGGCCCACATGTCGGGGCTCAGCATCCTTGTATGTGCCTCCCTTAAACTATAAAAGGAAAGGCACACAATGTTACAGGGACAAGTTCTCTAAGCTCACAAGCTCTCAAGCACACAGACACATGCTTACACGCTCTCTCAATACAGCATACACACAGTGGAGGTAGGGTATTACGCTCCGGCAGCCTAAACCACTCTAAACCCTCGTGTCCTCGTGTGTTCATCCACCTTCCAATAGACAGGCAAACCGCTAAGGCCCCCTCCTCATCTTAGGATTAGGGCGAGTGCATTCCACCACCCGGCCGGAGGATTTTCTCTCCAACATTTGGCGCGCCAGGTAGGGGGTTTTGGCTTTAAGTTTTTCCCTGTTTCCTTGCTTGGCACGATGGTTCAGATCGTCGAGCACCGCGGCTTAACTCCTGACGACTTCCTGATGGAGGAAGAGGTTGCGTCATCCATGCCACGGGCCTCCAACCGCCCTGCGCTAGGTGCTGCAGCTGTGCACGCTGTGCGGCAGCACACACCCGCACAGTCATCTAGGGCTCCATCAAGGGCTGCTCCTGGGGCGCTGTCTACAACTAGGGAGTTGCTACGCCACCCTCCTAGCTCCACGGCCTCGCTGGGGGCCATGAAGCAGTGGCATGACGATGTCGACCGACTTCTCAGCATGGCACACTCTGGCTCGGCTAGGCCCAGGCCTCGGTCATTCCGGCATCAACATGAGGTGTCGGCGTCAGTGCGCTCATCGGTACGCTCACCCTCAGTGAAGGCCGCACCGACTGAGGACCTGCGGGCGGAGCTCAACCGCCGGCGTGCGGGCAAGGATGCCCCAATTCCTCTGGAGAGACCTGATGACCTACGGACAGAACTCAACCGTAGGCATGCGGGCGAGGACGCACGAGTCTCCCTAGAGAGGGCGTGTGAGTGCCGGCTAAACTTTGAGGGTCACAACCTCGACCAGGACTTCGCTCCGCTTGTGCCACAAACTCCAAGGGGTGCCCAAACCCACACGGGTGTCCCATTGGTCGGCGTAGGTTGTGCCACGCTAGCGGACCACCTCCCCGCGATGACTTGGCCGCGCAAGTTTCGGCCACACCTGCCAGAGAAGTATGATGCTACGTCAAACCCGTCAGAATTTTTGCAGGTTTACGTCTCCGCCATTACGGCAGCTGGTGTGTCACACCCGATTTTGAAGGTAAACCGAATGCAAACCATGTACGTGCCAGGATCAGTAATTCACATACACAGTGATTACATAAATGACTCATCATAGCACAATGCTTCGAATTACAATAAAGAGTAAGTAATAATATTACAGACTAGAGCCATTTAAATAATATAAATCAAAGTACACAGAATCGAAACGTAGCCAACGTAAACAACCCACCACAGGCAGCTGACTGGGGGAGGTCGCTAGCCTAATCCTCAAACTCGTCGAAGTCCTGGAACTCCTGGAGATCCGCCTCGATACCTTCTTCTTTACCTGAGCATAGATTGCACCAAAGGCAACCTGGTGTTTTGTGAAAGCAAGGGTGAGTACAAATCAACATACTCAGCAAATGTCCCATTTGGCTGATGTGGACTAGCTTTATGTGAGGTTAAGGTCAAGCAGTTGCTTTTAGTTGATCAGGTAATTATTACTAGTATAGAGTTAGGTTTTAACATTAACCCAAGTTGTTAACCCAAAAGTATCCTTCCAAACAGAAAGAATACCACTTACCATTACCATAATCATAATCAAAAACATCATCCTTATCACCACCTGTAAACCAACCAACTCTGGTCAAAGTATCTCTAATCAATGGAGCTCCCTTGGCCGCTCATAACCGCGAGCACGGCTGATATATCAGTTTTCAAACACTCTGCAGAGGTTGCGCACTTTACCCACAAGCCGTGATTCCCTCTCTAGCCCGGGCTTGCAAGACCCTTATTCACTCCCAAGGTGAATGGCCAGGGATTCACTACGAAGCCTTTAGAAAGATTCCCTGAGGCTGTAGCCGCTCGTTAGGTTTCTTAAATGCACCACACTCCTCCCCAAGGGGCAAACCAACCTTGGCAGAGCGAGCCGCATACACCGAGCCCCATTAACGGCACGACGGCGAAGCGAACCACACCCTAGTTCCTCTAATTATTCAGCTAAGGGCGTCCCATTCCACCCTCATGGTTGCACTGTTCTCCCGGGCGATCATCCAATGAACAGGTCCTTACGGAGAGGCACTCGAGAAACCGCTCGAGCCCCCTAAAGTATCACCAGTCCAACATCATAATAACAATGACAACATTGTATCATAAGTGTTCACATCATGTTCATTGATTAAAGTAAAGTAATAGCATGAATCTAACCATAGTAGCCCAAAAGGTAATCAAGGACCAGGTAAATAGAAAGCTAGTCAATCCTTAGGTTGTTCGTAGTATGCGGGACAGTGAATTATAAAGTAAATGAGACATAATGGGTCAGAGGACACTTGCCTTCACCAAACAGATACTCAGGGTCTTCAACTTCGTGGAACTCGAAGAGCTAGATCACTTGGTCGCCGAATCTTGACCGTCGATTCCTCGAAGCTCAGGAACAGATCGCAATCTATTCGCGTCACACAGCGAATACCAACAGGCACAAACAAACAGACATATGTATATGCATAAGAACATTACACCATTCAAATAAAAACATAATGAAATATTCAAAACGAAATAGAGCGCGTTACTACAGTCACGCGAGGAAAAAGAAATGCGACAGTTGAAGCTACGGTCGAGAAGTTAACGGGTTTAGGCTAAACAAATATTAACTATCACATTTAATTCGATATTATCGAATATAAATAATATCTACCATTTAGTTCGATTAATCCGCTATACTAACAATTGTCTGTTAATAAGTAATTTAATTAAAACGAGAGAGTCTAAGTGAGATGAATTTACGACACGCACAACAGCACAACATCGTGTGAATGACGCACAGACATGCGTGACATAGCGCGCCGACGACACACAAAA
Source organism: Zea luxurians (assembly GCA_029449295.1). NCBI lineage: Eukaryota > Viridiplantae > Streptophyta > Magnoliopsida > Poales > Poaceae > Zea > Zea luxurians. Next base: position 4,648,877 of record JAOPSE010000121.1, on the reverse strand, counting down.
TAGAGCGTGCATCCAGCGAGAACGACGCGCGAACTAGCACGCCACCACGTGCGGAACAGCACGCGACGACAGGCGAGAAAACTAAATAGGTGACGCTTTTATACTAAATAAATAATAACTAAATAAAAAGTGTTTAAGTTAACATTAACCATGTTAATGTTTATTATCAAGCGCAGGTTGAACCCTACACATTTTAATCTATTTGGAATATTAATCTAATAAAGATTAGTCGAGCGAACCTTAAATTAATTACCTAAAATATGTGACATGGCGAATTAATGTTATTAACTTAAGTGTTTATAAGCAAAAACAATCTATTATCACGCGCTAACGACGCGCGGCAAGGCGGGCGACATGTGTAAATGGCACATGCGACGTACGCAAATGACGTGTGACAACGCGTGCGAACATCACGCGCGAACGAACAACGCCGACGCGCAAACAGCGCACGAACGACATGCGACGACCCGACATGTGGGAAATTGACTTTCGTGTTTGTATTAAACAAATATTAATTCAACACATTTGAGTAGACATAATCTCATTAACATGTATTTGTAAAAGAGTGGATTAAAACTACAAATTAGTTTTAATCGGATTGCTATTTTAATATTCGTGAGATAAACAAATAATTATTAATTACTTAATTAAAATGTGTGTCAAGACAAAATAATATGTTTATCACGTACATGACGTTATTACGGAGCTAACGCAATAGGAACAAAGTCTATAACGCAACGTATATTGAATAATATTTAAGCGACATGGCACCACGCGATTAGATGGAGAGTCGCCACAAAGAATGCCACAAGGGCGTGGGTGCAAAAGATCCCACTTATTCATCGAATGTGGAGAGCAGTTTCAGGCTTTGGCTGCATGCCTTCATGCACCTGTCATGCACCATGCAACGGGTGGGGGCTAGGCAGATTCCAAGGCGTGGAGATTATACTGGTTACATGCAAGAGGGTTCAGGTCAGTTATCTTCTCTCTTCCCTTGACCACGCACGTAGACGCAGCCATTTCCTTTCTCCCTCAATGCAGACGATGACTATCGAGAGCAATGACGTGGCCACGCGCGCAACACACTAGTAGGCAGCCGACGTTGGCTCGGTGGGGGTCACGGCAAGGCGCGACGACATTGAAGCGCGGCATCGAGTCAGTTGGCCGGGGCCAGAGAAAGATCACAGCGGGTCGGCCGCCGCCGGAGCTAGGCTGATAGCACAGAGATGATGGCTGCAGGGCAGGGCTCAGAGCGCGGCACGAAGCGAGGCTGCCCGCCGACGCAGCGAGCACAGTGCAGCGACTGGGACGTCTAGGTGCAGGGGCTGGCGCGAGGGGCAGGGCATGACCGTCGTAGAGAGACGAGGCCACGACGCGTCAACAGGAAACAAAACGGTGAACAGTAATGTAAAAGAAGAAAGAAGGGAAGGAAACTAGCTCACCAGAAACGAAGGGCTCGCCGGCGTCGTGGAGAGCGCGGCGGCACAGCCGCGCAACAGCTGGGGCACGGCGGTTGTGTAGGGGCTCGATGGTGATATGCGGCATGAAGTGAAGTCTTACGACGAAAGAGCAGATGGATGGGCGAGTGTGAACTTTTATGTGGGTGACAAGGGCGGACGGCTACCATACGCATCGCTTCGTGCCCGATTCAAGCGGGAGAGATAGTTTCCAAGGAAGGGATGACAAGTAAGGTTCGCGACCCGGCGAGATGGAGGCTCGGGCAGGTGAGCAGGCTGCGGGCTGGCTATTGTTCGCGGGTGTGAGGGCGGCAACACGGCCAGAGGAGCCGGGCGTGGCCGGCTGCGTGAACTTTTGGGGAAAAGCAATAGCAGATCTGAATGGAGCGCGTCATGACGGTTCCAATGAGTATAAATGTGATGGGGTTTGACCGGATTACAATAAATATCCCATTTTCAGAATTAATAAAATTTTAGAAAAGCTGAAATTCATATTTAATACTAGAGAAGATAATATGAACGTTCCTGAAAATTCTCGAAAGCATCCATAAGATAATTCGATATGTTTTGAAAACATTTGCACTCATAAACACTATGCAAAGGCATGAATGCAACAATCAAAGCTTCTCTAGGATTTTATTTTACTACACTAAAAACTTATATATATTATAAAATAACTTCTCCATTATTTATAAAAAAGAAAAGAAAAACAAGGAAAAGAGAGGGTAACACCTGAATTTGGTGGATGTTAGAAAAGAAATTTTATACCCTCAAATTCAGGGTGTTACAAATCTAACCCCCTTAACAGAATCTCGCCCTCAAGATTCAAGAAGAGGCTAGCAAGGAAACTGGGTTGGTTCATCGGTTGTTCACGGTTTTATTAAGTTGACTTTGAATCTGCAAGCTTAACTTGTTGACTGGTTGCTTTGACCTTTAGATGCTTGAGACCGATTGATGCAATTCTTGAGGATCCCTTGGACCTGTGGGTTAGGACTCACACATGCTTCCGCTGCTTCACTTTGATCTTGTTTGTTGATGTTGATCACATTGTCTTCATAGGGGTTAGCGGCTAACCCCCTTAACAGGAGCGTTGATATGCACTTGGTGAAGATGCTGTCGACTCTGATCTTGACTGATTTGGAGGAGTTGGAGGTTGCCAAATGTACAGGTGCAAGAGGAAAGACTACAGATAGAAAAGGTAAGCATAGATGGATTAAAGAGAGAAAAGGGGGAGCACCCAACTACCTAACTCTATGGCACTCAGCTAGTAAACTAATGTCATTGCGGACCAAGGGCCACAACACATCAACACTCATCACAAAGAAGCAAATCAGTCATCACACAAAAACAAACAGCACAAGCATACAACAACAAACATTCCGTTGCTACACGTTCCTTCTAATTAAATGGTGGTCTTTCTTGAAAAGGAAATAACTACTCTCTAAGGTTGTTGAAGGACAAGGAGAAGAACAAGACGTGCAGAACAAGGACACGAGCACCATAAAGAATGGAGTTAAAGCAAACATTGTAAGCGATCAACAAAAGGATATGACCAAGGGCATAATGGGTAGAACAACACTCTCGGTTTGAGATAGAAAAGGGGAGATTTCCAAAAGCAGACCTTAGATAGGTATCAAGTCAAGATCTAGTGATTACAAGGGTAAGGGGTATATCAAACAAATGCTATGACTGGCAACGCGGTAAAGGAAAAGGGAATGACCAAGAGCGGGTAGGTAAGACAACACTCTTGAACTGGAACGAAGGAGGGGCTTTAAAATGCAGGGACGGGATAAGCATCAAGGTAAAGATAAAGGGATGACAAGGGTTAAGGTGATAACAAACAAACACCCAACCAAAAATTTATTTTAGACCAAAACTTGCAAGGTGTCAAGAAGGGGGAGCAGTCAATGATGAATAGGTGAGGCATTATCCTCAAACACGGATGGAAAAGAGGAGGCTTCAAAGGATATATGTTCGAGATAAGTAGGAGGGTAAGGACATAGATATCACGAGGGTTTTAAAGGTAATAACGGACAAAGATGTAGGATAGGAGGTAAATAAGCATAAGACAAAAGTTATTAGTACCATAAAGGCTGGAGTTAAGATAGGACCTGCAAATGAAAAAAATGAGAGGGTACGTTTAAGGGCCAGATAGGTAAACTGCCACTCTCAAATTGAGGTGAAAGAGAGGAGATTTTTTTAAGAGCAAGGATAAAGATAAGTGTCAAGGCAAGACCGATGGATGACAAGGTAATGGTGATAGCAAATAAAACACACAACAAAGGATGGAATTAAGACAAGACTTGTAAGGCAACAAGAATTGAAAAGAAATCAAGGGAGAGATGGGTAACTCACAGCTCTCAAACTGGGTTGGAAGAAAGGGAAGACTTTTAAAGGATAAGTTCAATGTAAACATTTAGGTGGAAGGCCTCAATATCACAAGGGTCAAAGGCGATAATAGACAAGGGCATAAGGGAAAAGACGAAAGCACAAAAGAGCCAGTGGTATAAGTAAAACAAAGAATGGAGGTATGTCAAGGCTTACGCGGTAAAGAAGAGGATATAGCTAAGGGTGAGATAAGTAAAACACTCTCGAATTGAGATCGAAAAGAGGGGATTTAAACATTAGACCTAAGATAAGTATCAAGGCAAGATCTACAGATTACAAAGGTAAGGATGATATCAAATAAAACCTCAACCAAGGATGAAGTTAAGGTGAGGCAAGACTGCAAAGCGACAAAGGGAAAGGAAACGAACAAGAGCGGGATAGGGAAAACAACACTCTTGGATTGAAATGGAATAAGTGAGGCCAAGAAAAATAGGTAAACATCATGGTAAATATGGAGAGAGGTCAAGGGTCAAAGGTGATAATAGGCAAGGATACAAAGGAAGAGGTAAATGTGCATAAAAAATCAGGAATCTTGGTACAACCAAGAATAGAGTTAAGATAAGTCTTGCAAGTGGTAAAGTATAGGATATATCCACGGGTGAGATAAGTAAGAGACCACGCTTGAACTAAGGTGGGAGATTGGAGGTTTTAGATAACGAACATAGCGTAATCGCTAAGGTAAGATTGAGAGATGAGAAGGGTAAAGGCAATAAGAAACAAAAGCATAACAAAGGATGAGGTTACAAACTCGCGAGCCAAAAAAGAGGATACAACCAAGAGAAAGAAGGTATGAGACGGAAGAGGGGTGATTTTAAAGGGTAGGTATGAGATGAACATCAATGCAATATATATAAGTGTCAAGGGTAAAGGTGATAATAACAAAGAGCATAGGAAAGGATGGAGCTAAGGCAAGACTCACGAAATGGCAAGATGGAGAAAACAATCACGGGTAAGGTGGGTAAGGTTCCAACAGAATGGTTTAGTAAAAGAAATTATTACCGAGGGAAGTTATAAGGAATTAATGGGATCACCAAGGATGTGCAAAATAAAATGACCGCTCATGGATCATTAAGAAACAAGGGTGATCAAGGGCATGTTAACTAAAATGTCTTAAATAGACATTGGGGCATGAAGATAAGCATACACGAAAATATAAGAGTATGCAAGACTCAAAAGATACGAGCATACTAAGACCAAGGTAATAGAAATTGTCGAAAGATAGCGTCTTAACAACAGAATAAGAAAGGATCTCAGAAGACAAGAAGGTCATAGACACAACTGTTTAAATAGGCAGCAGAGGTACAAGGGTAAGTGCTTTAGATTAAGGGATAAGGGTATTAAAAATGCAAGGATACGAGCATGTCAATAACAAAATGGAATAGAGGTCAAATGGTAGCAATTTAATAATGGAAGAGGAAAGAGTCTCAAAAGACTAAAGGCTATGGCCAGGGGGCATCTACAAAGATGTCGCAAGCACAAGAGTGAGATCAGATCTAATAGATTGAGAGAAGTATAAACCATACTAGAATAAAATACTTTTGGCAAGGAGGCATATAGGAGCACAACATAGAATTAGTCGAGGTGACTAATATTTTGAAGCAGAATCATGGATGAGGTGAAGTAATAGTCAATAAGTCCTTAAAACAGCCAATGCTACTCTAGGCTAGCGGTCCTACAGTCAGCACGGCTTTGATACCACTTATGTCACACCCGGTTTTGAAGGTAAACCGAATGCAAACCATGTACATGCCAGGATCAGTAATTCACGTACACAGCGATTACATAAATGACTCATCATAGCACAATGCTTTGAATTACAATAAAGAGTAAATAATAATATTACAGACTAGAGCCATTTAAATAATATAAATCAAAGTACACAGAATCGAAATGTAGCCAACGTAAACAACCCACCACAGGCAGCTGACTGGGGGAGGTCGCTAGCCTAATCCTCAAACTCGTCGAAGTCCTAGAACTCCTAGAGATCCGCCTCGATACCTTCTTCTTTACCTGAGCATAGATTGCACCAAAGGCAACCTGGTGTTTTGTGAAAGCAAGGGTGAGTACACATCAACGTACTCAGCAAATGTCCCGTTTGGCTGATGTGGACTAGCTTTATGTGGGGTTAAGGCCAAGTAGTTGCTTTTAGTTGATCAGGTAATTATTACTAGTAGGGAGCCATGTTTTAACATTAACCCATGTTGTTAACCCAAAAGTATCCTTTCCAAACAGAAAGAATACCACTTACCATTACCATAATCATAATCAAAACCATCATCCTTATCACCACCTGTAAACCAACCATCTCTGGTCAAAGTATCTCTAATCAATGGAACTCCCTTGGCCGCTCATAACCGCGAGCATGGCTGATATATCAGTTTTCAAACACTCTGTAGAGGTTGCGCACTTTACCCATAAACCGTGATTCCCTCTCTAGCCCGGGCTTGCAAGACCCTTATTCACTCCCAAGGTGAATGGCCAGGGATTCACTACGAAGCCTTTACAAAGATTCCCTGAGGCTGTAGCCACCCGTTAGGTTTCCCAAGGGGCGAACCAACCTTGGCAGAGCGAGCCGCATACACTGAGCCCCATTAACGGCACGACAGCAAAGCGAACCACACCCAGTTCCTCTAATTATTCAGCTAAGGGCGTCCCATTCCACCCTCATGGTTGCACTGTTCTCCCCGGCGGTCATCCAACGAACAGGTCCTTACGGAGAGGCACTCGAGAAACCGCTTGAGCCCCCTAAAGTATCACCAGTCCAACATCATAATAACAATGACAACATCATATCATAAGTGTTCACATCATGTTCATTGATCAAAGTAAAGCAATAGCTTGAATCTAACCATAGTAGCCCAAAAGGTAATCAAGGACTAGGTAAATAGAAAGCTAGTCAATCCTTACGTTGTTCGTAGTATGCGGGACAGTAAATTATAAAGTAAATGAGACATAATGGGTCAGAGGACACTTGCCTTCACCAAACAGATGCTCAGGGTCTTCAACTTCGTGGAACTCGAAGAGCTAGATCACTTGGTCGCCGAAGCTTGACCGTCGATTCCTCGAAGCTCAGGAACAGATCGCAATCTATTCGCGTCACACAGCGAATACCAATAGGCACAAACAAACAGACATATGTATATGCATAAGAACATTACACCATTCAAATAAAAACATAATAAAATATTCAAAACGAAATAGAGCGTGTTACTACAGTCACGCGAGAAAAAAGAAATACGACAGTTAAAGCTACGGTCGAGAAGTTAACGGGTTTAGGCTAAACAAATATTAACTATCACATTTAATTCGATATTATCGAATATAAATAATATCTACCATTTAGTTCGATTAATCCACTATACTAACAATTATCTGTTAAATAAGTAATTTAATTAAAACGAGAGAGTCTAAGTGAGATGAATTTACGACGCGCGCAACAGCACAACAGCGTGCGAACGACGCACAGACATGCGTGACATAGCGCGCGAACGACACACAAAATAGAGCGCGCGTCCAGCGAGAACGACGCGCGAACTAGCACGCCACCACGTGCGGAACAGCACGCGACGACAGGCGAGAAAACTAAATAGGTGACGCTTTTATACTAAATAAATAATAACTAAACAAAAAGTGTTTAAGTTAACATTAACCATGTTAATGTTTATTATCAAGCGCAGGTTGAACCCTACACATTTTAATCTATTTGGAATATTAATCTAATAAAGATTAGTCGAGCGAACCTTAAATTAATTACCTAAAATATGTGACATGGCGAATTAATATTATTAACTTAAGTGTTTATAAGCAAAAACAATCTATTATCACGCGCAAACGACGCGCGGCAAGGCGGGCGACATGTGTAAATGGCACACGCGACGCACGCAAATGACATGTGATAACGCGTGCGAACATCACGCGCGAACGAACAACGGCGACGCGCAAACAGCGCATGAACGGCATGCGACGACCCGACATGTGGGAAATTGACTTTCGTGTTTGTATTAAACAAATATTAATTCAACACATTTGAGTAGACATAATCTCATTAACATGTATTTGTAAAAGAGTGGATTAAAACTATAAATTAGTTTTAATCGGATTGCTATTTTAATATTCGTGAGATAAACAAATATTATTAATTACTTAATTAAAATGTGTGTCAAGACAAAATAATATGTTTATCACGTAAATGATGTTATTACGAAGCTAACGCAACAGGAACAAAGTCTGTAACGCAACGTATATTGAATAATATTTAAGCGACGTGGCACCACGCGATTAGACGGAGAGTCGCCACACAGAATGCCACAAGGGCGTGGGCGCAAAAGATCCCACTTATCCATCGAATGTGGAGAGCAGTTTCAGGCTTTGGCTGCATACCTTCATGCACCTGTCATGCGCCATGCAACGGGTGGGGGCTAGGCAGATTCCAAGGCGTGGAGATTATACCGGTTACATGCAAGAGGGTTCAGGTCAGTTATCTTCTCTCTTCCCTTGACCACGCACGCAGACGCAGCCGTTTCCTTTCTCCCTCAACGCAGACAACGACTATCGAGCACAATGACGTGGCCACACGCGCAGCACACTGGTAGGCAGCCGACGTTGGCTCGGTGGGGGTCACGGCAAGGCGCGACGACATTGAAGCGCGACAGCGAGTCAGTTGGCCGGGGCCAGAGGAGGATCACGGCGGGTCGGCGGCCGCCGGAGCGAGGCTGATAGCACAGAGAAGACGGCTGCAGGGCAGGGCTCAGAGCGCGGCATGAAGAGAGGCTGCCCGCCGGCGCAGCAGGCACAGTGCAGCGACTAGGACGTCTAGGTGTAGGGGCTGGCGCGAGGGGCAGGGCATGACCGTCGTAGAGAGACGAGGCCACGACACGTCAACGGGAAACAAAACGGTGAACAGTAATGTAAAAGAAGAAAGAAGGGAAGGAAACTAGCTCACCAGAAACGAAGGGCTCGCCGGCGTCGTGGAGAGCGCGGCGGCACAGCCGCGCAACAGCTGGGGCACGGCGGTTGTGTAGGGGCTCGATGGTGATATGCGGCATGAAGTGAAGTCTTACGACGAAAGAGCAGATGGATGGGCGAGTGTGAACTTTTATGTGGGTGACAAGGGCGGACGGCTACCATACGCATCGCTTCGTGCCCGATTCAAGCGGGAGAGATAGTTTCCAAGGAAGGGATGACAAGTAAGGTTCGTGACCCGGCGAGATGGAGGCTCGGGCAGGTGAGCAGGCTGTGGGCTGGCTATTGTTCGTGGGCGTGAGGGCGACAACACGGCCAGAGGAGCCAGGCATGGCCAGCTGCGTGAACTTTTGGGGAAAAGCGATAGCAGATCTGAATGGAGTGCGTCATGACGGTTCCAATGAGTATAAATGTGATGGGGTTTGACCGGATTACAATAAATATCCCATTTTCAGAATTAATAAAATTTTAGAAAAGCTGAAATTCATATTTAATACTAGAGAAGATAATATGAACGTTCCCGAAAATTCTCGAAAGCATCCATAAGATAATTCGATATGTTTTGAAAACATTTGCACTCAAACACTATGCAAAGGCATGAATGCAACAATCAAAGATTCTCTAGGATTTTATTTTACTACACTAAAAACTTATATATATTATAAAATAACTTCTCCATTATTTATAAAAAAGAAAAGAAAAACAAGGAAAAGAGAGGGTAACACCTGAATTTGGTGGATGTTAGAAAAGAAATTTTATACCCTCAAATTCAGGGTGTTACATGGTGGAAACTGTAACACCCCTGGTGTTACTGCAACTAAAACTTGAGCATGGCATCATAAACATTGGCATTGTATATGTTTGACACACCTAGGGCGCATTCACTAGGTAAAAATTTCAAACAAGTTGTATTGTTATAACATTTTGCAAATAGAACCCTGGATATGGAACTTATCCCTAAATAGGGATTAAAGGGGGTAAAACCTAACCCAAATTGAGAAAACCTAAAAGATTTTGGGGAATAGTCATAAAATGTTCCCAAGAATGAACTTGAATCACATTTATACCCCTGAGATACCAAAAACCCCATTTGAACCACTGGAAAACCCTAAGTCCAAACCCTAGGGGCCTATGTTCAAAAACAGTGCACATTTGGAGTAAAGTGTAAAAACTACAATGTTAAGGCATATTAAGTCCTTTGGTTCACAAATATGTGAATTTGCAAGTAAAACCCTAAGTTTTGGGTCTATTTGCAAAAATCACCTCTTAAGTCCTATATAGCCTAAGTCTGAATTTCAGAGTTTTGGCTCAACTTTGGAGCTTTGTAACTTTCAAAGTATAGGGTTTTTGCCCTAGGGCACCACATCAAAGTTGTAGAGCAATGGAAGGAGAACAACTTTGTTTAAGGGTGTAAGCCGAGTTGTTAAGAATAAATTGGAGATAATTAAGCTCAAAGTCGGGCTGTTAGGCAATCCCTAGACTGAATTTTCAGTAGCAGTGTGATGGGGTGAACTTTGAGCTCGATTTTGAATGGGATTCGTTGACTATTTGATGGTAAGCATTGTGGCAAAGTTGAAGATGGATTATAGGTGTAGAACTTTGATGCAGAAAGTGAACTTAGCCACCACATAAAAGTTGGAGAAAATTAACCCCAAACATGGACTGACAGGCTGTCTAATGAAGCTGGCCATGGTACAGTGCATCGGGGAAACAGATAAGGATCCAGACCTTGCCGGCGATAAGGACACCACGACGGTCGGGATGGGCTGGCGGCCACGGTGAATATCCTCGGCGTCGTGGCAGTAGGTCACTGAGGTGGCAGGCTCCGGTTAAACGGCGACCACCGTGCTGTCACCGGAATCCGCCACGCGGTATGCTCGCCAGCGCGATCCAGGGATCCGCGATCCTCATCCGGTTACGGCCGGTAGTCTATAAATTGAGTGCGGGCGCTGCTTCTTCACCATATTCCACACCTCAGCGACTAAGCGCTTGACTCAAGCACCAGAAAACCCACGTAGCCCCAACTCCCTCTCTCTTCTGTTCTTAGCTCCGCCGAGAAGAAACACTCGTGGCCAGCGCTCTTCGGGTCAGTATTTATCAAATTGCTCCCTGTTTTAGTTAGTCTTTGATCTCTTATTGCTCTCGGATGCGGCAAATTGAAGTTCGGCCGAAGCCCATCACCGGAACGCACTCGTGCTCTGTAAAACGCCGCCATGACACCCTCTCCGTCGCCCCACCTTTCTACTCGTGCCTAGTCCAAAACTTAGCGTGTGCGTCATCTCTGGTGAACCCAGGAACCTTTCCCCAGCTTCAATTTGGCCAGCCAAGCCTTCGGTTATCCGGAACACCTTCATCCACTTGATCACCCGCACTGTCACCGTGGTAGAGCATGATAGACCGCCTCTAGCGAAATTGATTGGGGGGAAGGGGCGGTTGGAGTTTAATCTGGTCCCAGTCGCTTGGGAGCTCTAGCCGTAGCATCATCCGGCCGGTCTAGCTCGCTGGAGCTTGGCTCCCAGCGCGGATCGCCGTCGGGGACTAAACCTTGCAAAGGGATAGAAGTACGGGGATCTTTTTGTAAGTGGTCAGCGACTTGGGGAAACAGTAGAGAAACCTGTTTCCAATTGTTCAGAAAGGCAAGGGCCTCTGCGCAAACTCGCCCCACGGGCGCGGACGCGTGCGATTCTGCCTGGATTTGGGCCGCCTGGGCTAAAACCGGCCCAGCACTGTTTAAACTTTTTCTTTTTCTTTTTCAGTAGAACTTTGAAAAGCTGTAGAAAATGGTAGAAAATCCTAAAAATGTCAAACTAATTTTCCTAGACTTCTGATTTTCCATAGTATTTAATAAATATAGTTTCATGAATTTTAGATTAAATAAGGAATTTTGAGGCATTTAAACTAGCTTAAACCATTAATTCTAGATTTTTAGAAAATAAATGGTAGTCCCAAAATTGCCCAAACTTTTTATATGAGCTCTACACATTATTTAGAAGCCTTGGGTAGAGTTTGGTTTGATTTGGACCTTGTTTGATAGTTAGAACCCAAAACCCCCACCCCTGCCCTTTGAATTCCTTTGCTGACTCTGGAAACCCTAAGTTCTCTGAGTTCCGTGAAGGAAAGTTGTATTCAAGACTTTAGATAATAAATTCTTATTATCTTTGCACTCTCATGAGCATTACATGGCATTCATTCTTATATACACATATGTATGATTATGTTTAGAAAACGAAGAAGAGATCGAAGTGACTGAAGAGAAGACACCACCACCTTTGGAATCTCAGGCAGGGACTTGTCTCTACTTTGACATCTGTGGGCCCGAGCCTGACTCACCTACTAACGAAGGCAAGCCCCGGTGCATTTGCCACCTCCTTGTGTTTTAAAAATCTTTTTCACTTGCTTGATGCATTAGGTGATAGGAGTTGATTGCTAAAACAATTCCTGCATTACCTTCCTTGGATTTGATCACCTTCCTTGAAATCCCTGTTTTACAAAAAGATTTTTGATGCTTAGCCTTGCTTTAGAAAAACAAAATGTTTTGTTTTTACAAAAGATGATATGGCAAAGGTGGGTGGGATGTTTTTGAAAATAAAACTTGATGGTGGATCCATCATGGTCATGATGGGTTCAACATCGAAAAAGATGTACCTCTACCAGGTACGAAGTTTTTGGGTTTAAATGATTAAGCTGAGACTGGGCGGGTGACTTGCACGAGAAGAGAGTCTCGGTGTAGTGTCTCTGTCTGAGTCGATTAAGGACCGTATCGATGTAGGCTTGATGACCGAGGACCCTTTAACTGGTCACATGCCTCGTCATGGGTAAGCCTTGCCTCGGGCAGACTAAGGCCAGAATAAGATAACACAAAATGGGCGTGGAGCGGTGGCGAGACTAGCGTGTACCCTCCGTAGCAAGAGGCTGGACGGTGGTGTATCTGTGCTCTCGGTTTGCATGAACCTGATCTGGTCTTAAGAACCCCGGTGGCGGGTTGACATATGCAAGGGTTAAGTGCTACATATGTCGTGTGATTGGAGATCCTCAGCTGAGTATAATTGATTCGGATCGCCGTACCTTCGCGGTTATGAAGACTTGGTCACTGACCTATACGTAGAACTCCAGTAAAGATGAAGGGAATGATGAGAAATTGGCTAGTGCAGGACAAGTGTTTGAACTAGGGTAGAAAGAACTTTAGATACAGGTAAGTTTACCTAACCTGAAAATAAAACTGGATTTTTAAGGATCCACTTTTAGTAAGCATTTATGCAAAACAGAGTCTTTGATCTTGAGACACCTTACCTTGACTCCCTTATAACCAGCATACCCTTGAGAGTCTTTTCTTTAGTCGGGTAAGACTTGCTAAGTAATTCCATACTCAGGGTTTATTTCCCCGTTGTTTTTAGGTGAGGAAGCAACAAATTTTTGTTGTTTTTGCTCCAAGGTGGTTCCAAATGAAGAAAAACAAGAGTGAAGCTGCAGGAGGACATGGTCCTCCATAAAAACTTTTATGTAAAAACTATCGGGAGGAGTTTTTGCCTCCCTTGGTGTTGTAATAATACTACTCAGCACTCGTTTTATAACTCTGGTCTGTAATAAGTAACTTGATCTTACTTTATAAATAAATGTAAGTTTATGTAATTGCTTCCGCATTTCTATATATCAGATGTTCTGTAATGTCTGCAAGACGGGTGAAACGTTCCTAGAAAGGTAATAAAGAAGATACCGAACTTGTCAAGTAATTCAGGAACATCTACAGGGTTATCTGATGTCTGTTGGACAAGGATAACTGTAGGTGGGCCTAATGAGTTGGGAGGTTCTGTCACAACTGGTATCGGAGCGAAGCCCTTCTTTGCAGATATTATGAGGCATCTTCAAAAGGATTTTCTAAAAGACTCATCTAGAAAATTTCTTCCTTTCTTATCTAAGTAATTCTGAAGAGTTTAAAGACCAGATAGGAGGAGTGCAATGTATAAAAGGTGTGAATCAACTAAGGTTGGTTCTGTAATTATACATGCATCATGTTAAGAATTATACTAATAAAATTTCCCCTTAGAAAAATGCCGCCACGCACGAGGAAAACCGCGCGCAAGTCAACTGGCCCAATTGGTGAACCTCGTCACCAACTTGCCTCATGGCACGAGGATAGTAGTAGCGGAAGCAACGATCCGATTGGGGATCTTGAAGCCCGAGTAAATCAGCTTCAAGCGGATCTTCAACGCAGGACGAACATATGGGTCGTGGATGGTGACAGAATTAATGAATTAAGAAGCCACATCCGCCTCCTGCAGGATCAGCTCGCTGATCGAGACTTAGCGCTTGACTGGGCGGTTCAGTCTCGTTCGCTCGCCTGGGCTAAGGAAGAAAGGCTCGAGCCCGAGTCGAAGAACTAAGCTCAGCTATTGATAATCTGCAGGCATATTGCAACACCCTACATGAAGAAGTTCATGTACTGTATTCGCAATTGCACCCTAGCGTACCTGCAAACCCTGTCGGGACAGAGGCCAGAACTTCTCATGAAGCTGGAGAAGCTTTTGGTGGTGAACTGGACCTCTTCAAGCCCCCTCCCTCCATGAAGTTGGTTGACGAATGGTCTCCCACGCCCGACAGTGAAGCAACTAAGAGTGATAAGAAGTAGAAACAGTATAGTTGTAAAATTAGTAGTGTTATTGTATAATGGGTACTGTACTCCTGTTGTATAAAAATCGAGTCTGTAACATTACTCTTTTTGGTAATGTAAATTGGATGGTTTTTCTTTGGCATATTATATTTGTTTTCAAATGTTTGTTGCCACAGATGCCATCCAAGACCCGATCACAGGATGCAGCTAGAACCTCCAGTGGGAGGGAGTCTACCCCAAATCCACCTCCTGTCCCACCCACACTTGCCGAGGCGATTGCCGCCTTGGTAAATGCAACCGCGGACAATACCCGTTTCCTACGGGAAATAGCGGGTCAGCAATTTCAGCAGCAAGGCAGGCGGGGTTATCCGCAGGGACCCAATGAGACATCCTATTTAGACTTCTCCGAAACACGACCACCGCTGTTTGTCAAAGCCGAAGACCCGTTAGAGGCAGACGAATGGATTCGTGTCATCGAGCAAAAGTTTGGACTTCTGCGATGTTCTGAAACCCAGAAGCCCTTATTCGCAGCTCAGCAACTGCGCGGCCCTGCCAGCACTTGGTGGGGATATTTTGTGGCCGTTCAACCGGCCAATCATCAGATAACATGGGAAGAATTTAAGTTGGCCTTCCGTGAACATTATATACCAGAAGGTGTCCTTCACATGAAGCAAGAAGAATTTATGAAGCTGAAGCAAGGAGGGGATACTGTTAATCAGTATCTCAATAAATTCAATCATTTGTCGCAATATGCAATCGATCAAGTGAACACCGACCTGAAGAAGAAGAATTGTTTCATGCGAGGACTGAATGAAAGAATGCAAAGGAAGATGGCTACTTGCATTGACCTGACCTATGGAAAGGCTGTCAGCACAGCACTGGCAGTCGAATCTAAATATGTAAGTTCTGGAAAGATCAAGTGGAGTGGAGGAAATAGGCCTACTCAGGGCCCTGAAAAGAGGCAACGGTTTGTTATCCGGCCTACTAATCAGGGTCGTTCTTCAACACGTCCACCCTCCTTCCCATTTAAGCAGCCCGTATTCATTCGTCCCAATAATGCCCCCACTGCATCAAGTCAGCCGGGTGCCCCAGGCACTCGATTCCCTGCCCTTCCCAGTTCATCAACGGGATGCTTCAATTGTGGGAAGTCTGGGCATTTTATCAAGGATTGCCCTTATCCAAAGTAGAACCAGTCAAATAATCAGCAAGGATCTGGGAATTCATCTCAAGTCAAGGGAAATACTATGGGCAAAAATAATAAGAAGACAGGACGCATATATTATACGCAAGTGGCCACTACACCGAACGGTGAGCCGGTAATGATGGGTACGTTCCTTGTGGCCAATCATCCCGCAGTTATTCTCTTTGATTCTGGTGCTTCGCATACATTCATCAGCAAGAAATTTGTGGAGCAACATTGCATTTCAGACTATGAATCAAAAGAAGGGTTTAAAATTCACTCACCTAGGGGACAAATCTTTACTAGAGAAGTGGCCTATCAAGTGCCTGTAACATTGGCCGGACGGGACTTTCCTACTAATATGATCATTCTAAAAGGCCAAGACATAGATGTCATTTTGGGCATGAATTGGTTGGCCAAACATAAAGCAACCCTCAACACTGATCAGAGAACTATCAGGTTGAGTCATAACCAAGAGGAAATTCTTTTGCCTATCCCCATTCCAACCAAAGCTACTGGCAAAGTATATGAAGCCATTATACCGGAAATTAAGGATATTCCGGTAGTATGCGAGTTTCTCGATGTCTTTCTAGAGGATTTGCTTGGATTGCCACCTGAAAGGGATGTAGAGTTTGTAATTGAGTTGAAGCCCGGTATGGCTCCCGTATCTAGAAGATCGTACCGAATGCCTCCGAATGAGTTGGCAGAATTCAAAATTCAATTACAAGATCTACTTGAGAAAGGATTCATCCGGCCAAGCTCGTCACCATGGGGTTGTCCAGCCATATTCGTCAAGAAGAAGGATCAAACTTTATGGATGTGTGTGGATTATCAACCCCTGAATGAGGTCACTATCAAAAACAAGTACCCTCTTCCACGGATTGACATTCTATTTGATCAACTGACTGGAGCGAGGGTATTCTCCAAGGTTGATCTCAGATCGGGCTATCATCAGATCCGTATCCGGCCCGAGGATATACCAAAGACCGCGTTCACTACACAGTATGGATTATTTGAATACCTGGTAATGTCTTTCAGATTGACAAATGCTCCTGCCCACTTCACGTATTTGATGAACTCGGTGTTCATGCCTGAGTTGGACAAGTTCGTGGTGGTCTTCATAGACGATATTTTAATATATTCCAAGAATGAAGAGGAGCACGCCCAACATTTATGAATCGTGTTAACGCGCTTGAGAGAACATCAGTTATATGCCAAGTTCAGTAAGTGCGTGTTTTGGCTGGAAGAAATTCAGTTTCTGGGACATGTACTGTCTGCCAGGGGGATTGCGGTGGATCCCAGCAAAGTCAAGGACATTTTGGAGTGGAAACCCCCGACCACTGTTCATCAAGTCCGATGTTTCCTTGGACTGGCTGGATATTACCGCCGATTTATACCAGATTTTTCTAAGCTTGTGAAGCCAATCACAAGTTTATTGAAGAATGATATTAAATTCAATTGGTCTTCAAAGTGTGATGAAGCTTTTGAACAATTGAAGATATTATTAACCACTGCTCCGGTATTGGCTCAACCGGATATCACTAAGCCCTTTGATGTGTATTGTGACACATCAGGCAATGGTCTCGGCTGTGTGTTAATGCAAGAAGGCTGAGTAATTGCGTATGCTTCAAGGCAGTTGCGCCAACATGAGGAGCATTATCCAACTCATGATCTGGAGCTAGCTGCTGTGGTTCATGCCCTAAAGATTTGGTGTCATTATCTGCTGGGTAATATCTGTCACATTTATACAGATCATAAAAGCTTGAAGTATATCTTCACCCAGTCAGAGTTGAACATGAGACAAAGGCGATGGCTTGAGCTTATTAAGGATTATGAACTAGAAATTCATTATCACCCAGGCAAGGCCAATGTAGTGGCAGATGCACTTAGCCGTAAGGTTTCCTGTCATTGTCTTACAGTGAAGACCTCTGACAATACATTATGTCAGAAGATGGAGAAGCTAAACCTGGGAATGGTCCAACAAGGAACCCTAAGTCAGCTAAAGCTTGAGTCAGTCCTCTTGCAAAGGATAATTGATGCTCAAAGGGATAATGAGGGTATGAAACACATTCGTAAGAAGATAAGGGCTAGAAAAGCCAAATGTTTCAAAGAAGATGGTCAAGGCATTGTATGGTTTAATAACCGCATAGTGGTGCCGAAGAATGAAGAGGTCCGCCAGCAAATTCACGATGAAGCACATCTTAGTCGCTATTCTATTCATCCCGGAAGCACTAAGATGTACCAAGATCTGAAACCACATTATTGGTGGACAAAAATGAAGATCGAGATTGCACGCTATGTGGCTAGATGTGACACCTGCAGACGTGTCAAGGTCATACACTTGAAAGCTGTCAGTCCATTACAGTCTCTACCAATACCGACATGGAAATGGGAAGACATCAGTATGGACTTTATTGTGGGATTGCCCAGAACCGCAAAGGGGTATGACTCTATCTGGGTTATTGTTGATCGGCTCATGAAAATTGCTCACTTTCTGCCAGTCAAGACATATTACCCGGTTCTTACCTATGCGGAATTATACATTGCTCGCATTCTCAGTTTGCACGGAGTTCCAAAGACTATAGTGTCAGATCGTGGACCTCAATTTGTATCCAAATTCTGGGAAGAACTTCATAAATCCCTGGGTACTAAATTGCTCCACAGTTCGGCCTATCATCCTCAAACAAGTGCGCAGACTGAGAGGGTCAATCAAATACTTGAAGATATGTTGCGGGCATGTGTTCTGGACTTCTCACAAAAATGGGATGAATGTTTGCCCTTAGCGGAGTTTTCATATAATAATAGCTATCAAGAAAGTATCAAGATGGCACCCTTCGAAGCTTTATATGGAAGACGATGTCGTACTCCGCTAAATTAGTCTGAACCTGGAGAAAGGTACTTCTTTAGGCCTGATATGGTGAAAGAAACCGAAGAAAAAGTTCAGAAAATAATTCATAATATGAAGAAAGCCCAAGCTCGTCAAAAGAGTTATGCAGACCAACGAAGACAACCCTTATACTTTCTTGTGGGAGATTATGTCTACCTGAAAGTTTCACCAATGAAGGGCGTATCGTGTTTCGGGGTTAAAGGGAAGCTTGCACCCAGGTACATTGGTCCATTCCCTATACTTGAGCAATGTGGACCAGTGGCGTATCGACTTCAGCTCCCCAAAACTTTGTCTGTTGTACATAATGTGTTCCACGTGTCCCAATTGAAGAAATGTCTTCGGGTTCCCGATCGAACCATTGAAGTAACAGATGTTGTCCTTGAACCGGACTTGACATATTCTGAGCATCCTATTCGAGTCTTGGATCAAAAGGACAGGGTCACCCGGAGAAAAACTTTTAAGTTCTATAAGATACTGTGGAACCAACATTCTGAAGATGAGGCTACATGGGAAACTCAAGACTTTTTAGATAAGAATTTCCCAGGCTTTTTAGCCTCATGTAATTTGTAAAGTGTGTATAGTTGTTGTAATAAAAGAGTGGACCCCACACCACCCCTGCCTTGTACACGAAATAAGGAAATAAGAATGTGACACATTTCCTTTTCCATTACTTACCCTAGGACTTTTAATCTCGGGACGAGATTCTTTTATGGGGGGAAGGATGTAACACCCCTGGTGTTACTGCAACTAAAACTTGAGCATGGCATCATAAACATTGGCATTGCATATGTTTGACACACCTAGGGTGCATTCACTAGGTAAAAATTTCAAACAAGTTGTATTGTTATAACATTTTGCAAATAGAACCCTGGATAGGGAACTTAACCCTAAGTAGGGATTAAAGGGGGTAAAACCTAACCCAAACTGAGAAAACCTAAAAGCTTTAGGGGAATAGTCATAAAATGTTCCCAAGAATGAACTTGAATCACATTTATACCCCTGAGATACCAAAAACCCCATTTGAACCACTGGAAAACCCTAAGTCCAAACCCTAGGGGCCTATGTGCAAAAACAGTGCACATTTGGACTAAAGTGTAAAAACTACAATGTTAAGGCATATTAAGTCCTTTGGTTCACAAATATGTGAATTTGCAAGTAAAACCCTAAGTTTTGGGTCTATTTGCAAAAATCACCTCTTAAGTCCTATATAGCCAAAGTCTGAATTTCAGAGTTTTGGCTCAACTTTGGAGCTTTGTAACTTTAAAGTATAGGGTTTTTGCCCTAGGGCACCACATCAAAGTTGTAGAGCAATGGAAGGAGAACAACTTTGTTTAAGGGTGTAAGCCGAGTTGTTAAGAATAAATTGGAGATAATTAAGCTCAAAGTCGGGCTGTTAGGCAATCCCTAGACTGAATTTTCAGTAGCAGTGTGATGGGGTGAACTTTGAGCTCAATTTTGAATGGGATTCGTTGACTATTTGATGGTAAGCATTGTGGCAAAGTCGAAGATGGATTATAGGTGTAGAACTTTGATGCAGAAAGTGGACTTAGCCACCACATAAAAGTTGGAGATAATTAACCAAAAACATGGACTAACAGGCTGTCTGATGAAGCTGGCCATGGTACAGTGCATCGAGGAAACATATAAGGATCCAGACCTCGCTGGCGATAAGGACGCCACAGCGGTAGGCATGGGCTAGCGGCCGCGGTGAATATCCTCGGCGTCGTGGCAGTAAGTCACTGAGGTGGCAGGCTCCGGTTAAACGGCGACCACCGTGCTATCACCGGAATCCGCCGCGCGGTATGCTCGCCAGCGTGATCTAGGGATCCGCGATCCTCATCCGGTTACAGCCGGTAGTCTATAAATTGAGTGCGGGCGCTGCTTCTTCACCATATTCCGCACCTTAGCGACTAAGCGCTTGACTCAAGCTCACCGGAAAACCCACGTAGCCCCAACTCCCTCTCTCTTCTGTTCTTAGCTCCGCCGAGAAGAAACACCCGTGGCTAGCGCTCCTCGGGTCAGTATTTATCAAATTGCTCCCTGTTTTAGTTAGTCTTTGATCTCTTATTGCTCTCGGATGTGGCAAATTGAAGTTCGGCCAAAGGCCATCACCGGAACGCACCCGTGCTCTATAAAACGCCGCCATGACACCCTCTCTGTCGCCCCACCTTTCTACTCGTGCCTAGTCCAAAATTTAGTGTGTGCGTCATCTCTGGTGAACCCAGGAACCTTTCCCCAGCTTCAATTTGGCCAGCCAAGCCTTCGGTTATCCGGAACACCTTCATCCACTTGATCACCCGCACTGTCACCGTGGTCAGAGCATGATAGATCGCCTCTAGCGAAATTGATTGGGGGGAAAGGGGCGGTTGGAGTATAATCTGGTCCCTGTCGCTTGGGAGCTCTAGCCGTAGCGTCATCCGGCCGGTCTAGCTCGCCGGAGCTCGGCTCCCAGCGCGGATCGCCGTCGGGGACTTCAACTTGCAAAGGGATAGAAGTACGGGGATCTTTTTGTAAGTGGTCAGCGACTTGGGGAAACAGTAGAGAAACCCATTTCCAATTGTTCAGAAAGGCAAGGGCCTCTGCGCAAACTCGCCCCGCGGGCGTGGACGCGCGCGAGATTCCGCGTGGATTTGGGCCGCCTGGGCTGAAACCGGCCCAGCACTGTTTCAACTTTTTCTTTTTCTTTTTCAGTAGAACTTTGAAAAGCTATAGAAAATGGTAGAAAAATCCTAAAAATGTCAAACTAATTTTCCTAGACTTCTTATTTTTCATAGTATTTAATAAAAATAGTTTCATGAATTTTAGATTAAATAAGGAATTTTGAGGCATTTAAACTAGCTTAAACCATTAATTCTGGATTTTCAGAAAATAATTGGTAATCCCAAAATTGCCCAAACTTTTTATATGAGCTCTACACATTATTTAGAAGCCTTGGGTAGAGTTTGGTTTGATTTGGACCTTGTTTGATACTTAGAACCCAAAACCCCCACCCCTGCCCTTTGAATTCCTTTACT
This sequence comes from Zea luxurians, assembly GCA_029449295.1. Lineage (NCBI taxonomy): Eukaryota > Viridiplantae > Streptophyta > Magnoliopsida > Poales > Poaceae > Zea > Zea luxurians. Next base: position 4,627,381 of record JAOPSE010000121.1, on the reverse strand, counting down.
GACTCCGGAAACCCTAAGTTCTCGGAGTTCCGTGAAGGAAAGTTGTATTCAAGACTTTAGATAATAAATTCTTATTATCTTTGCACTCTGATGAGCATTACATGGCATTCATTCTTATATACACATATGTATGATTATGTTTAGAAAACGAAGAAGAGATCGAAGTGACTGAAGAGAAGACACCACCACCTTTGGAATCTCAGGCAGGGACTTGTCTCTACTTTAACATCTGTGGGCCCGAGCCTGACTCACCTACTAACGAAGGCAAGCCCCGGTGCATTTGCCACCTCCTTGTGTTTTAAAAATCTTTTTCACTTGCTTGATGCATTAGGTGATAGGAGTTGATTGCTAAAACAATTCCTGCATTACCTTCCTTGGATTTGATCACCTTCCTTGAAATCCCTGTTTTACAAAAAGATTTTTGATGCTTAGCCTTGCTTTAGAAAAACAAAATGTTTTGTTTTTACAAAAGATGATATGGCAAAGGTGGGTGGGATGTTTTTGAAAATAAAACTTGATGGTGGATCCATCATGGCCGTGATGGGTTCAACATCGGAAAAGATGTACCTATGCCAGGTACCAAGTTTTTGGGTTTAAATGGTTAAGCTGAGACTGAGCGGGTGACTTGCACGAGAAGAGAGTCTCGGTGTAGTGTCTCCGTCTAAGTCGATTAAGGACCGTGTCGATGTAGGCTTGATGATCGAGGACCCTTTAACTGGTCACATGCCTCGTCATGGGTAAGCCTTGCCTCGGGCAGACTAAGGCCAGAATAAGATAACACGAAATTGGCGTGGAGCGGTGGCGAGAGTAGCGTGTACCCTCCGTAGCAAAACGCTAGACGGTGGTGTATCTATGCTCTCGGTTTGCGTGAACCTAATCTGGTCTTAAGAACCCCGGTGGCGGGTTGACAAATGCAAGGGTTAAGTGCTACATATGTCGTGTGATTGGAGATCCTCAGCAGAGTATAATCGATTCGGATCGCCGTACCTTCGCGGTTATGAAGACTTGGTCACTGACCTATACGTAGAACTCCAGTAAAGATGAAGGGAATGATGAGAAATTGGCTAGTACAGGACAAGTGTTTGAACTAGGGTAGAAAGAACTCTAGATACAGGTAAGTTTACCTAACCTGAAAATAAAACTGGATTTTTAAGGATCCACTTTTAGTAAGCATTTATGCAAAACAGAGTCTTTGATCTTGAGACACCTTACCTTGACTCCCTTATAACCAGCATACCCTTGAGAGTCTTTTCTTTAGTCGGGTAAGACTTGCTGAGTAATTCCATACTCAGGGTTTATTTCCCCATTTTTTTTAGGTGAGGAAGCAACATTTTTTTGTTGTTTTTGCTCCAAGGTGGTTCCAAATGAAGAAAAACAACAGTGAAGCTGCGGGAGGACATGGTCCTCCATAAAAACTTTTATGTAAAAACTATCGAGAGGAGTTTTTGCCTCCCTTGGTGTTGTAATAATACTACTCAGCACTCGTTTTATAACTCTGGTCTATAATAAGTAACTTGATCTTACTTTCTAAATAATTGTAAGTTTATGTAATCGCTTCCGCATTTCTATATCTCTGATGTTCTGTAATGTCTGCAAGACGGGTGAAACGTTCCTAGAAAGGTAAGAAAGAAGATACCGAACTTGTCAAGTAATTCAGGAACATCTACAGGGTTGTCTGATGTATGTTGGACAAGGACAACTGTAGGTGGGCCTAATGACTTGGTAGGTTCCGTCACAGAAACACTGCTGTGATGGCAAGCTATTTCCATGTAGCCTTGACCGAGCCGGCCTAGACCTGGCTCATGAATCTGACCCCAGGGTCCATTTACTCCTGGGAGGAGCTCTGTGCAAGGTTCACAGCAAACTTTGCCAGTGCTTATCAGCAGCACGGTGTGGAGGCTCATCTCCGTGTCGTAAGGCAAGAACCCGAGGAGACTCTCTGGGCCTTCATTGCCCGCTTTACCAAGGTACGCGGGACCATACCTCGTGTCATTGATGCCTCTATCATCACTGCTTTCCTATAGGGGGTGCGTGATGAGAAGATGTTGGAGAAGCTGGCGACCCACGACGTGGAAACCGTCACCATGCTCTTCGCTCTGGCTGACAAATGTGCCAGAGCTGCCGAGGGCCGTGCATGGCACTCGACACCACAGACCGGAGTTACCCAGACGGGTGGCTTGGGTCCCGCTACCTAGGGCGGTAGCAAGAAGAAGAAGAACCGCGGCCACGAGAGGCCACAGTCTGCTGCTCCGGTTGTCGCAACTGCGACTGGGGGCCGGAACGAGTGCAACAAGCGCCCACGACCACAGGGAGGCAACAGTGGCTCATGCCCTGTGCACCCCAACAGTCGCCACAGCGCCTCAGAGTGCCGCGAGATCATCAAGCTCATGAAGCGTGTCAGTGAGCTGCGCGAGCAGGCCTCCAGGGATGGCTCACCACCTCGTTGCCGACCTGGCAAGGAGAAGGTCGACGAAGGTGACGCGGCCGCGGGGGAATGGGACCTCGGGTATCAGTCACTTGAGGGGGTCCTCAAGGACGTCTTCAATGGAGACTCTGACTCCGGTGGCGAGAGTGACCGCCGCAAGAAGCTGTACGTTATGTACGGTGAGAGCTGGGAGCTCACCTCCCGCAGGAACGTCAAGTCCCTGCGTCGAGAGGTCCTTTTGGCGGTCCTGGGGGTCCCGAAGGCTGCTCCACATCAGCGGTGGAGGAGTACACTATCTCCTTTGGGCCATCCGACTGCCCCAACAACATGGCAGGGGCCGGTATACTACCGCTCATCACCGCCCCTGTCATCACCAACATGCGGCTGCACCATGTTCTGATTGACGGCGGGGCTGGGCTCAACGTCATCAGCCATGCTGCATTCAAGTAGCTGCAAATCCCAGGGTCCCGACTGGGACCCTCTCGTCCATTCTCCGGAGTGGGACCACAACCGGTGTATCCCCTTAGGAGCATCACACTCCCGGTTACATTCGGGACCGAGGAAAACTTCGGCACAGAGAACGTCCAGTTCGATGTCGCGGAGGTTAACCTCCCCTTCAATGCCATCATTAGCAGGCCGGCCCTGTACCGGTTCATGGCCATTGCCCATTACGGGTATTTGGTCCTCAAGATGTCATCCCCTGCTGGGGTCCTCACCGTGTGGGGTGACCGTGCTGCTGCGCTGGCGGTTGTCGAGAAGCTGCACGCCATGGCGGCGGAGACTGCTCGCCCGGACAACGGAGGGAGGGACCCCTCGACCTCTGGCACCAAGGCGCCTACCAAGGTGCCAAAGGTGCAGCCAACCGGATCAGACGGCGGTCCCGTCAAGACCATCCAGGTCGGCACGGATTCTTCCCAGACCACCCGCATCATGGGCAATCTGGGGGAAAATAGGAACTCGTGCTCATCGCCTTCCTCCGGGCAAATGTCGACGTTTTCGCATGGGAACCGTCGCAGATGCCTGGGATCCCCAGGGAGGTGATTGAGCACCATCTAAAGATCCACCCTGACGCCAAACCAGTGAGTCAGAAGCCTCGGAGATAGTCCATTGAGCGGCAGGACTTCATCACCCCGTATGGCTGGCCAACCTAGTCATCGTTCCAAAGGCAAACGAGAAGCTTCGGATGTGCATCGACTACACCAGTCTTAATAAGGCTTGTCCTAGGGACCCGTATCCACTTCCACGCATAGATCAAATCATGGATTCTACCTCTGGGTGTGACCTCTTGTCCTTTCTAGATACTTACTTTGGTTTCCATCAGATCCAGATGGCTAGGGAAGATAGGAAGCATACCGCTTTTGTAATAGTGGATGGGCTTTACTGCTATGTTGTAATGCCCTACGGTCTGAGAAACGCCTTACCGACATTTGTACGAGAGATGAGTAAAACATTTGGGGACCTGATCAGGGACAGGATAGAGATATATGTCGATGACATCGTGGTCAAGACTAAGAGGGGGTCGACTCTAGTGGAAGACCTGACCCTGGTCTTTAACAAGCTGCGGGCGACACGCACAAAGCTGAACCCGGACAAGTGTGTCTTTGGTGTCTCCGCTGGAAAGTTGCTGGGTTTCCTGGTTTTGCACCGGGGCATTTAAGCAAACCCGGAGAAGATCAGGGCAATTGAGGCAATGAGGCCTCCGGCCTGGATCAAGGACGTCCAGAAGCTTACGGGGTCCCTGGCCGCCCTTAGCCGCTTCATCTCACGGCTAGCTGAGAGGGCGCTACCCTTCTTCAAGCTCCTACGGAAGTCCAGACCATTCTCTTGGACTGAGGCAGAATGTGCCTTCCAAGAGTTGAAGCAGCACCTTGTGTCCCTACTGATACTGGTAGCTCCGGAGCCAGGGGAGCCACTGTACTTGTACATTGCAGCGGCTGTAGAGGCAGTGAGCATGGTGCTGGTCATCGAAAGGACAACGTAGCATCCCCGGGGGAGTCAGGAAGTTCCCATAGGAGGAGATGGTGGTCCGACCACCAAGGACCTTGAGGACCCAGGGCCAACCGTAGTGGTTCAGACCATGCAGAGTCCGGTCTACTACGTCAGCGAGGTCCTCCACGAAGCAAAGGCCAGGTACCTTGAGACGCACAAGCTGCTCTACGTTGTGCTTGTTGCGTCTAGGAAGCTGTGCCACTATTTCTAGGCACACAGGGTCATGGTGGTGACCTCCTTTCCGTTAAGGGCCATCCTCCACAACTCTAACGCCATAGGCAACATCGCCAAGTGGGCTGCGGAGCTCGCTGAGTTCTAGCTGGACTTCTAGCCTCGCCACGCTGTCAAGAGCCAGGTCCTAGATGACTTCATCGTTGAGTGGACCCCTCCTCCGAGCGTCCCTAGGGGTCCAGATCCCGATTCGGACCCCACACCTACAGAGCCCAGGGTCCCGGTCTTCACCGAGCCCCACTAGACGCTCTTCTTCGATGGGTCCGCCCGCCAGCAAGGTGGCGGTGCTGGGGTGGTCCTCGTCGACCTAAGCGGAGATCAAGTCAAGTACATGGTGCACCTTGAGTTCAAGGCCACCAACAACATGGCAGAGTATGAGGCGCTGATCTTTGCCTTGTCTGCGGCCCTATCCCTAGGGATCCGCCAGCTCCTCGTGAAGGGGGACTCCCAGCTGATCATCAAACAGGTCCGTGGGGAAAGTAGCTGCAATGAGCCCAGGCTCGCAGCTTACCTCCTCCACGTGAGGAAGTTGGAAAAGGACTTCACGGCCCTAGAACTGCAACATGTTCCTCGGGCTAACAACTCAGCGGCAGATGAACTCTCCACGAGGGCATCAACTTGGGCACCCATGCCCGAGGGCGTCTTCGAGAGACGGCTGCTAAGGCCTACCGCCTAGCCTACCAAGCCGGGCGAAGGGGGTGAGACTAGCACCTCAAAGCTAGCGGTCCCGGTGGCGTATCATCAGCAAAACCCACCAAGGTTTGTGTGTGCTACAGGGGATCCTGCTAACCTCTTAGCGCCACAGCTAGTGTCTCAAAGTGGTCCAAATGCATGGATCTCCGAGATCCAGGACTACCTAAAGGAAAATATCCTTCCTAAAGGTCATGTATCCGTAGAGCGCATAGTGCAGTTGGCTAAACGATACGCAGTGGTAGAAGGGGATCTCTACCACCGTGGCGCCAATGGCATTCTCATGCGGTGCATCTCCCAGAAGGAGGGCCGTGAGTTACTCATGGAGATCCATGGAGGTGAGTGCAGAAGTCATTCCTCATCCCGCACGCTGGTCGGTAAGGCCTTCTGGCATGGCTTCTATTGGCCAACCACCCTCCAGGATGCAGCTGAGATGGTAAAGTCCTGTAAGGCGTGTCAGTTCCATGCAAAGAAGATACACACACCATCTCAGGCTCTGCAGATGATTCCACCCTCCTGGCCATTCGCCGTATTGGGGGTGGATATCCTAGGACTGTTCCCTAGGGCTATCGGCGGGTACCGCTTCCTCTTCGTCGCCATCGACAAGTTCACAAAGTGGCTAGAGGCCACCCCTGTGGTCAATATCACCCAGGGTGCTGTTGTTGCTTTCCTCAGGTCGATTATCTGTAGATTTGGGGTCCCAAGCCGTATCATTATGGACAATGGGACCTAGTTTACAAGTCGGCTCTTCCAGGAGTATTGTGAGGGCATCGGCACCCAGCTCTGCTTTGCGTCTGTGGCTCATCCCAGGAGCAACGGCTAGGCAGAGAGGGCAAACGCAGAAATCCTCAGGGGACTCAAGACACGCACCTATGACTACTTGAAAAAGCATGGTGCAAATTGGGTCAACAAGCTTCCATCCGTGCTATGGGGGAACCAGATCAGACCCAGCCGAGCTACTGGGGAGACCCTGTTCTTCCTGGTCTACGGGGCCAAAGCCTGTCTTCCCCCAGAAATCATTATGGGCTCCCCATGGGTCCAGTCGTTCGATGAGTCTATGCAGGAACAGCTACAGCATGAGGACGTGGACTTCATCGATGAACGCAGATGGCGAGCAACGATCCGAAATGCACAGTACAACCAAGTGCTCAGGCGCTACCACCAACGGTTCGTGCATATTATGGAGCTCAGGGTCGGGGACCTATTCCTAAGGCAAGTACTAAACCGAGAAGGGCTCCACAAACTCTCCCCCAGCTAGGAGGGGCCCTTCAAGGTGACAGAAACATGCCGACCCGGGTGTGTCCGCCTTGCCACGACTAAAGGAGTGCCTCTTCCCAATCCCTAGAATATAGAGCATCTCTGTAAGTTTTACCCATAAAAGCAAAACTGGGGAATTCAGTTTTCTTCCTTTGTAACTAGGTTGCGCATATATGTATGTCAACCCGGTGAGGTCCGCCCTCATAAACCCGGTCTGTTGGCCTACACTCATGTACATCAAGTTATAAGGAAAAGATTCACCCCCCAGATTTGCTTTTGTGATGGTTTTATTCTACTTCAGTTTACAGCCGTTATTTTTTATCTAACCCAACCATACAGTTTCCCACCCTTGCTGGTATGATGATATCCAAATTGAGTAGCCAGGTTTGCAGTTTAGGACCCCTCTACAAAGGCAGGGGGTCCGGCATCCTAGGGGCCAGTTCTAGAGAATGGGCACTCGTCCCCTGGGGTGGTCCGGAGCTGTGTAGCCGCTTATCTTGGTTTCGTACCCTAAGCCTGCATGCTCCACCACTCTGTGATGGGTATCCTAGTATTTGGAACTATAGTCCTGTGGGTCCAGCAACCTGGGGTCTGGTTCTAGAGAATGGACACTTGTCTCCTGGGGTGGTCCGGAGCTGTGTAGTCGCCTAGCCTGGTTCCGTACCCTAAGCCTACACGCTCCACCACTCTTCGATGGGTGTCCTAGTATTTGGAGCTGTGATCCAGGGGGTCCGGGCATATGGCTTGGTTTCCCAGGCTAAATCCTGCAGGTCCTGATGCATGAATCAAAGGATAAAAGATACCAGTTGGTGGGTCCTATGGGTGTACTACTAAAACTTCCTAGCCAAAGCTGTGTACAGATCCAGGTCCCAGTCGAGACTACCTCCTGGGGGTCGGGTCACCAGTTCTTCCTTAGGTATACTGGTATCCAGCCTCGACATGTCGAGCCTACATCCCAAGGGGGCCAAGTACCAGGGAGAAGTTGGTAACGCTACACACAGCGAAGACAAATGGCATACAGATAAGTGCTGCTTGATTAATAGTTCTCAAAAGTATGTTAGTGTCCAAAAGATTATTACACCCGCCTTCAAGCGGGACCATAGCCTTATCTCTGCAGGTACGAGCTACTCGGCACCAGTAGGGTCGCGCTGGAAGCGCGTGGCCACTGTCTCCACGGCATCTTGGACGCTCTCCCGGGCGGCATCTTCTATGGCGGCCACCAGACCGTCAAGCACCGGCGCTAAGGACATGGCCAGGTCGTGGCTCTGGAAGCACGTCAGCACATAATCCACCACCGCCCGGCAGAGCCTGCTGCCCTCTGCCTCCAGGCAGGTGCCGAGGATCTGGTCTAGGCGACGAAGGCGTTCGGCGGTGGAGTCCAGCACCGGGAGGGCATCAGAGATCGACGCTGGTGGCTCCGACACTGGGATGGGACTTATCCCCAGTGGCACCAACGTCGTGGTCGCCTCGTCGGCCCACTCAGCTATCCACTGGACCCCAGCACGGTGTTCTGCCTGGAGATCTTCCAGGGCCTTCTTGGTGGCCTCCGTCGCCTAGGGACCCGGCGCCGCCTGCGCCGCTTCGAACCGGTGGATCCGCTCCTCCAGCTTTCACTCCTTCTCCTCCGCCTTGAGCTCATGCTCAGCCAGCAACATGCCCCGCCTTTCAAGCATTTCCTCCCTGAAGGCGAGATCCTTCTCCTACCTGGCGAGGTCTGTATCCCGCCTGTTTGGGGACGTATCCTTCTCCTTGAGGTTCTCCTCGGCGAGGGCAATGTCGCTGGCCTTGTCCTCCAGCTCCTGCTGCCATTTTTTCATTCTTTCTATGGCCTCCACTTGCTGGACCCACTGGGCCTCCAGGGTCTGGTCCATGGCATTTAGCTTGGCCCGGAGTTCGGTCGTGAGGGCCTCCCTCTAGCTCAGGGCCTCCTCCCACCTAGCCACCTTCTTCTCCTACCTGGATGCCTCTAGCTCCCTAGCGAACACCTTCTGGAGGTCCCTTTTATAATCCTTGCGCTCCCGCGCTAGTTCGGACCGCTTAGAGGCAAACTGGCGGGACGCCGCCCTGGTGCGCTCCTCTAGCTGGGCACGCCAGTCGCTGAGGCGCTAGTGCTCAGATTCCAGCGCCTCCCATTCCCACCGGATGGCTGCCTCAGTTTCATTGAGGACTTAGTGGGCGCGAGACAGCACCAGGGGAAGGGGGATTGGCGCCGCGTCTGGATCGGCACCTGACCGGAGCCACCACCCAAAAATCACCTCCATCTCCTCCGGAGCAGGCGGAGAGATGGAGCTGGACGTGCCTCCTAGGTCACCCCCGGTGACGAGAGCGGGCGTAGGTCCCATAGCTGGGACCTCTTACGCCACAGCGGTGCCGTCTGACGCTAGCGCCACCGTAGCCGGACCCCCAGTTGGGACGTGGGAGGCCGGTGGCGCTGTCCCGGCGGCAGCTAGGTGCGCTCCGCCGACACCACTCTTAGCAGATTCCTGCTGCTGAGAGCCAGACCCGCTGGCAGACCTGGTATCTGGCAGAGGAGGCACGACTTTGGGAGCAAAGGGAGAGGAAGCTCTGGCAAACAAAGGATGGGTTAAGACCCGTCAGCATGATAACTAGACTCGTGGGAAAAAGGGGCTACACTTACTTGGGGCCCTGGACTTTCCAGCGACCCTAGAAGCGGGACGACCGCCTCTCCAGCTGCTGTTGCTACGCTGGCTGTGGTTGTTGTTGTTGCTGTTGCTGCTGTTGCTGATGCGCCTCTGTGCGCCCTGATCCTCGGAGCCGACCTCCTCGGCCCCACCAGCAGTTCTCTAGCGCTTCTGGGGGGTCCGAGACAAGCGACCCGTCGGCGCAACGCAGCCTCCGTCGCCTCTCCTCCTCTGACCCCCCGGAACTACCTGGGGCGGAGGCACTGCTTGTAGCCCCTTTGCCCTTGTCCAAGGGGTTGGGGGCCACGGCGGGGTTGACGCTAGGGGCTGCATCGGTGGGCTTGGGACCCCCAGTCGGTACACTAGGGATCTGGATCCCGCGGAGGGGGTCCCGGCCGCCGGTCTGGCGAACTACCACGCCGCTCTCGTCGAGGGTCGGCAGCGTGGCTAAAACCGTCGTTCGTAGCCCTAGGTCATCACAAAGCGCCGGGATGTCCTAGGGAGTATCAAGGATTTAGGGACAAAGGACTCACCAGTAATCCCCTTCACCAGGAGTTCTAGCTCCTCCCAGGACAGATCGGTGCCCGGCCCGCGCTAGATCCTGCCGATATCATTCGGGCCAGTGAACCAACAGCACAGGCACGACCTCCACTGCAGTGGCATGACCCGGCATTTCAAAAAGTTGCCGACCATATGCATGGAGGTCAGACCACCGGTTGTCAAGGTCTTGATCCTGTCTAGTACGGGCAGGAGCTCTGGCGATAGCGATGGCTTGGTCCTCTAATGCTTGCGGTCGAGGGATGGCTCATCGCTCGACAGGGCGAGGCAGTCGTTGGCCTTGGCACTGGCGATCACCCAGTCGCCGCGCCAGTTTTCCTGCCTCGCACTGCCGAAGGTGGAGATATAGGCTATGGCCGAATCCGACCTCGTCTGAAAGTAGTAGGCACCAAGATGGTCCTTGGCCTTCCCAGACTTGACCAACACGAAGAAATGGTAGAAGAGGGAAGTACAAGGGGCCACCCCTACGAACATCTCACAGAGGTGGACGAAGATGGCCGCTTGAAGGATGGAGTGGGGCGTAAGGTGCTGAAGCTGGAGCTCGAACTCCTCCAACAGCAGTAGGAAGAAAGGCGAGATCGGCAGCGCCAACCCGCAGGAGATGTAGGAGACGAATAGCACGAACTCCCCGACGGCAAGGTCGCCGAGGGGAGCCACGCTGGCACGAATCCTTCCGGCGAGCCCCAGGGCGCTCCACCCGAGCAGGCTGCGCACTAGATTGAGCGCCATCTCAGACTCGAAGCGGTCGGAATGACCTAGCGAAGCCATGGCAACTACGGCGGCGCGAGCATAAAACAGAGGAGCGTGAAGGCAAAGTGGCGCAGAGGAGCACAAAGGCGAAAGGGCGCAGTCGATTGGAAGAGAATGTGAAAGGGTAACTGCTGCACGCGGAGGTGAACCCTTTTTCAAGGAAACCAGAGTTCTCACTCAAGGAAACCCTTCCGTGCGCCCCTCAATCACTGCAGGAGATCTCGCCTAACGGGCACCGAGGACCAAGACAACCCAGTCTATGACACGGGGGCTCGGGTCCACAAGTCATACGGATTGTGTCCCAGACTTCAAGTGTGAAAAAAGCAAACCACCGCGCGGGGAGCGAACCGCCGCACACGATAGCGCGTCGCCTCGTGGCTGCTGCGGAAGGATATTTTTAACCAAGGCGGACGCAAGGAGGCGCCCCGCGCATGGCCCGACGAAACCACCAGGCGTGGGGGCCACGGTCAGTTAGCTGTGGGGACAGATATGGTAGTTGACATGACCGAAGGCGGATTGATAGCGGGTGCGTCGATAGATGCGCTGAATTAATGCGGCGTGTCAGCAGGCGTGCTAAGATGGTACCCCAATCACCACTCAGGCCATATTGAGGCAGAGTACAGGTTTTGGCCCCACCTGCAGGCTCGCATCCTCCCCTGAAGCGGGCCCGGGGGCCACTGTCGGTACCCTAAAACAAGGGTACCCCCTGCTACTGTATTAAGACGTAGTACCCATGTGGCTATCTCTTAGTTGCGTGGTAGAAGAGCTATATGTGGGACCAAGCCATGACTTGCCCCAGTCTCGGGCGACTACTCTAGGTCCACAACAGTGCCTGACCCCACCACATAGGCGGGTCCGGAGCCGCCACGTGTCCAGAGAAGGTGATATACTCCAAGGCATCAACAGTGAGCCCGGACCCCCAAGGGAGAGTGTCGGACCCCTGGATATACAGTCCGGACCTCCAAGGTTGGTCCAGGACCTCCACGTGTGCAAGCCGGACCCCTGGAGTGGGATCCGGACCCCCCTTATGGGGTTCGAGCCACCCACAATGGGTCCCAAGGTCCTAGGACAGAACATACTCGGGCCTTGAATAGGACCCAGGCGGGGGTCCAGTGCCGACACGTGTCCAGACCTTGTCTGGTGGGTTTCGGACCTGTCCGCATACACTTCTGCTCCCCACCTAGGCAGCGATCCGATGCTACCACGTGGCCTACTGCACGTGACGTAAGCCAACGGACGGAGCCTGGCGTAAAGCCTCTGGGCTACGCTGCCCCTGCATTTATTGCGGATAAGACGAGCGCCTGTCCATTCCAGTGGTAGGCGGCGCGCCTGGTCTACATTGTGTGGGCTGCGCTATTACTCATCATTACTCGCACGTTACCAAGAAAACGGTCGCCGCCTATCAATACTGCGTGGACTGCGGCCATCATGGCGCCCGGTGATTACTCAGGTGTTATTAGTATTAATTATCCACATAATGTATTCCATCCATTATGCTCCTGGGCCCACATGTCGGGGCTCAGCATCCTTGTATGTGCCTCCCTTAAACTATAAAAGGGAAGGCACACAACGTTACAGGGACAAGTTCTCTAAGCTCACAAGCTCTCAAGCACACAGACATGCGCTTACACGCTCTCTCAATACAGCATACACACAGTGGAGGTAGGGTATTACGCTCCGGCGGCCTGAACCACTTTAAACCCTCGTGTCCTCGTGTGTTCATCCACCTTCCAATAGACAGGCAAACTGCTAAGGCCCCCTCCTCATCTTAGGATTAGGGCGGGTGCATTCCGCCATCCGGCCGGAGGATTTTCTCTCCGACACTGTTGTTATATGAAAATTCTGCCAGTGGTAAACAGTCATCCCATTTTTGCGGAAACTCTAAAACACATGCTCGCAACATGTCTTCAAGTATCTGGTTCACTCTCTCAGTCTGTCCACTAGTTTGTCGATGATAGGCCGAACTGTGAAGCAACTTAGTACCTAAAAATTTGTGGAGTTCGTCCCAGAATTTGGATACAAATTGAGGTCCACAATCCGACACTATTGTTTTCGAAACACCGTGCAAACTGAGAATACGAGCAATATAAAGTTCCGCATACATGATTACTGGATACTTTACTTTAACTGGGAGGAAGTGGGCGATCTTTGTAAGTTGATCAATAATAACCCAGATGGAATCAAATTCTTTTGCTGTCCTGGGTAATCCCACAATGAAGTCCATGCTAATATCTTCCCATTTCCAAGTCCGGATAGGCAAGGATTGCAATGGACCAGCAGTTTTCATGTGTATGGCTTTGACACGTCTACAAGTGTCACACTTCGCCACATTGCGTGCAATTTTGATCTTCATTTTCTTCTACCAATAATGTTGCTTTAGATCATAATACATCTTAGTGCTTCCAGGATGAATGGAATAGTGGCTAAGATGAGCTTCATCCAAAATTTGCTGGCGGACATCATCATTCTTAGGCACAACTATGCGGTTGTTAAATCATACAATGCCTTGATCATCCTTTCTGAAACTGTTTGCTTTACCAGCCTTTATTTTCTCATGAATGTGTTTCATACCCACATCACTTCTTTGTGCATCAATTATTCTTTGCAGAAGAACCAACTCAAGCTTCAATTGATTCAATGTTCCATGTTGAATCATTCCCAGGTTTAATTTTTCCATTTCTTAGCATAATGTGATGTCAGAGGTTTTCATTGTAAGACAATGGCTGGAAGCCCTGCGACTTAGTGCATCTGCCACCACATTGGCCTTGCCTGGGTGATAATGAATTTCCAATTCATAATCCTTGATCAACTCAAGCCATCTCCTCTGTCTCATATTTAGTTCTGACTGGGTAAAAATGTACTTCAAGCTTTTATGATCTGTATATATATGACAGATATTCCCTAGCTGATAATGATGCCATATTTTCAGGCATGAACCATAGCAGCTAATTCTAAGTTATGAGTTGGATAATGTTCCTCATGTCGGTGCAACTATCTTGAGGCATATGCTATAACTCGGCCCTCTTGCATCAAGACACAACCTAAACCACTGCCTGATGCGCCACAATACACATCAAAAGGCTTTTCAATGTCCGGTTGAGCTAATACTGGAGCAGTGATCAATAATACCTTCAGCTGCTTGAAGGCTTCGTTGCATCTTGAGGACCAGTTAAATTTTGTATTGTTCTTCAATAGGCTTGTGATTGGCTTTACAAGCTTAGAGAAATCCGGGATAAATCGGCGGTAATAACCAGCCAGTCCAAGGAAACTTCGGACTTGATGTACAGTGGTGGGTGGTTTCCACTCTAAAATATCCCTGACCTTGCTGGGATCAACCGCAATCCCCTTGGCAGATAACATGTGTCCCAAAAATTGGATTTCCTTCAGCCAAAACGCGCATTTACTGAATTTAGCATACATTTGATGCTCCCTTAAGCGTGTTAATACGATCTGCAGATGTTGAGCATGCTCCTCTTCATTCTTGGAATAAATCAAGATGTCATCAATGAAGACCACTACAAATTTGTCCAACTCGGGCATGAATACCGAGTTCATCAGATATGTAAAGTGGGCAGGAGCATTTTTTAATCCAAAGGACATAACCAGATATTCAAATAATCCATACCGCATAGTAAATGCGGTCTTGGGTATATCTTCAGGTCAGACACGGATCTGATGATAACCCGACCTGAGGTCAATCTTGGAAAATACCCGAGCTCCGGTAAGCTGATCGAATAAAATATCAATCCGGGGAAGAGGGTATTTATTCTTGATTGTGACTGAAAGTCGCCTAGAGGGGGGTGAATAGGCGGAATTTGAAAATTATAAACTTAAGCACAACTACAAGCCGGGGTTAGCGTTAGAAATATAATCGAGTCCGAAAGAGATGGCGAAAACAAATCACAAGCAAATGAAGAGTGTGACACGGTGATTTGTTTTACCGAGGTTCGGTTCTTGCAAACTTACTCCCTGTTGAGGTGGTCACAAAGACCGGGTCTCTTTCAACCCTTTCCCTCTCTCAAACGGTCACCTAGACCGAGTGAGCTTCTCTTCTCAATCAATCAGGACACTAAGTCCCCATAAGGACCACCACACAATTGGTGTCTCTTGCCTTGATTACAATTGAGTTGGGAACAAGAAAGAAAGAAGAAGAAAAGCGATCCAAGCGCAAGAGCTCAAATGAACACGGCAAAACTCTCTCTTCTAGTCATTATTGCTTTGAGTGGAATTGGAACATGGAGAGATTTTGATTCACTTGAATTGTGTCTTGAATTGAATGTTATAGCTCTTGTATTGAATGTGTTGGCTGAAAACTTGGATGCCTTGAAGTGTGGTGGTTGGGGGTTATTTATAGCCCCAACCACCAAAGTGGCCAGCCGTTGGGAGGGGCTGCTGTCGTATGGCGCACCGGATAGTCCGGTGCGCCACCGGATAGTCCAGTGCGCCACCGGACACTGTCCGGTGCGCCAGCCACGTCACTCAACCGTTAGGTTTCGACCGTTGCAGCTCTAACATGTGGGGCCACCGGACAGTCCGGTGGTGCACCGGACAGTCACTGTTCACTGTCTTATGCGCCTTCTGACGCCTGCTCTGACTTCTGCGCGCGCAGGCACGCACTGTAGCATTTCACTGTTCCTTTGTAGACGATCGTTGGCGCAGATAGTCGTTGCTCCGCTGGCACACCGGACAGTCCAGTGCTACACCGGACAGTCCGGTGAATTATAGCGGAGCGGCTCCTCAAAAACCCGAAGCTAGCAAGTTCAGAGTGGATCCACCCTGGTGCACCGGACACTGTCCGGTGGCACACCGGACACTATCTGGTGGCACACCAGACAGTCCAGTGCGCCAGACCAGGGCAGCCTTCGGTTGTCTTTTGCTCTTTTTATTTGAACCCTTTCTTGGACTTTTTATTAGTTTGTGTTGAACCTTTGGCACCTATAGAACTCATAATCTAGAGCAAACTAGTTAGTCCAATAATTTGTGTTGGGCAATTCAACCACCAAAATCATTTAGGAAAAGGTTTGACTCTATTTCCCTTTCAATCTCCCCCTTTTTGGTGATTGATGCCAACACAAACCAAAGCAAATATAAAAGTGCAGAATTGAACTAGTTTGCATAAGGTAAGTGCAAAGGTTGCTTGGAATGAAACCAATAATTATTTCTACTAGATATGCATGGATGTTTTTCTTCTTATTTAAAATTTTGGACCACATTTTCACCACGAGTTTTGTTTTTGCAAATTCTTTTGTAAATTTTTTTCAAAATCATTTTTGCAAATGGTCAAAGGTATATGAGTAAGATTGAAAGAAGAATTTTCAAGTTTTGAAATTTTCTCCCCCTGTTTCAAATGCTTTTCCTTTGACTTAAACAAAACTCCCCCTCAATGAAATTCTCCTCTTAGTGTTCAAGAGGGTTTTACAAATTTTTGAAGATACTTTCTCCCCTTTTGAAAACACATTAAGATACCAATTTGAAAACTTCATTTTTAAAATTCGGTGGTGGTGCGGTCCTTTTGCTTTGGGCTAATACTTTCTCCCCCTTTGGCATTAATCGCCAAAAACGGATACTTGTGAGTGAAATATAAGCCGTTCTTCAAACTTTCTCCCCCTTTGGCGAATACTATATATGAGTGAAGATTGTACCAAAGTGGAGAACTATGCGAAATACCGGCAAAGAGTAGGTAATACCGATGGAGTTGAGTGGAAGCGTCGTCTTTGCCGAATACTCCATTTCCCTTTCAATTCTATGACTAAGCATAATAATACACTTGAAAACACATTAGTCATAGACATAAAAGAGATATGATCAAAGGTATATAAATGAGCTATGTGTGCAAAGTATCAATCAACGTTTTGAGAATCGAGAATGTTTAGCTCATTCCTAAGTTTGGTAAAGGTTTTCTCATCTAGTGGCTTGGTAAAGATATCGGCTAATTGATCTTTGGTGTTAATATAGGCTATCTCGATATCCCCCCTTTGTTGGTGCTCTCAAAAAGTGATACCGAATGGCTATGTGCTTAGTGCGGCTGTGTTCAACGGGATTATCCGCCATGCGGATTGCACTCTCATTATCACATAGGAGAGGGACTTTGCTAAATTTGTAGCCATAGTACCTGAGGGTTTGCCTCATCCAAAGTAATTGCGCGCAACAATGGCTTGCAGCAATATACTCGGCTTCGGCGGTAGAAAGAGCTACTGAGTTTTGTTTCTTTGAAGCCCAAGACACCAGGGATCTCCCTAGAAACTGACAAGTCCCTGATGTGCTCTTCCTATCAATTTTACACCCTGCCCAATCAGCATCAGAATATCCTAATAAATCAAAAGAGGATCCCTTGGGGTACCAAAGACCAAACTTAGGTGTATGAACTAAATATCTCAAGATTCTCTTCACAGCCCTAAGGTGAACTTCCTTAGGATCGGCTTGAAATCTTGCACACATGCATACGGAAAGCATAATATCCGGTCGAGATGCACATAAATAGAGTAAAGATCCTATCATTGACCGGTATACCTTTTGATCTATGGATTTACCTCTCATGTCGAGGTCGAGATGCCCATTGGTTCCCATGGATGTCTTGATGGGCTTGGCATCCTTCATCCCAAACTTGTTGAGTATGTCTTGAGTGTACTTCGTTTGGCTAATGAAGGTTCCCTCTTGGAGTTGCTTGACTTGAAATCCTAGAAAATACTTCAACTCCCCCATCATAGACATCTCGAATTTTTGTATCATGATCCTACTAAACTCTTCACAAATAGATTTGTTAGTAGACCCAAATATGATATCATCAACATAAATTTGGCATACAAACAAATCATTTTCAATTGTTTTAGTAAAGAGAGTGGGATCGGCCTTGCCGACTTTGAAGCTATTAGTGATAAGAAAATCTCTTAGGCATTCATACCATGCTCTTGGGGCTTGCTTGAGCCCATAAAGCGCCTTAGAGAGTTTATAAACATGGTTAGGGTACTCACTATCTTCAAAGCTGGGAGGTTGCTCAACATAGACCTCTTCCTTGATTGGTCCATTGAGAAAGGCACTCTTCACATCCATTTGGTAAAGCTTAAAGCCATGGTAAGTAGCATAGGCAAGTAATATACGAATTGACTCAAGCCTAGCTACGGGTGCATAGGTTTCACTAAAATCCAAACCTTCAACTTGTGAATATCCCTTAGCCACAAGTCGGGCTTTGTTCCTTGTCACCACACCATGCTCATCTTGCTTGTTGCGGAAGACCCACTTGGTTCCTACAACATTTTGATAAGGACGTGGAACCAAATGTCATACCTCATTCCTCGTGAAGTTGTTTAGCTCCTCTTGCATCGCCAGCACCCAATCCAAATCTTGAAGTGCTTCCTCTACCCTGTGTGGCTCAATAGAGGAAACAAAAGAGTAATGTTCACAAAAATGAGCGACTCGAGATCGAGTGGTTACCCCTTTATGAATGTCGCCGAGGATGGTGTTCATGGGGTGATCTCTTTGAATCGCTTGGTGGACTCTTGGGTGTGGCGGTCTTGGATCATCATCTTTCTTGTCTTGATCATTGACATCTCCCCCTTGATCATTGCTCTCCTCTTGAGGTGCCTCATCCTCTTGATCTTCATTGTCATTATCTTGAGCTTGATCCTCATCTTGAGTTGGTGGAGATGCTTGTGTGGAAGATGATGGTTGATCTTGTGCTTGTGGAGGCTCTTCGGATTCCTTAGGACACACATCCCCAATGGACATGTTCCTTAGCGCAACGCACGGAGCGTCTTCATCATCTAGCTCATCAAGATCAACTTGCTCTACTTGAGAGCCGTTAGTCTCATCAAACACAATGTCACAAGAACTTCAACTAGTCCAGTGGACTTGTTAAAGACTCTATATGCCCTTGTGTTTAAATCATATCCTAGTAAAAAGCCTTCTACATCCTTAGGAGCAAATTTAGATTTTCTACCTCTTTTAACAAGAATAAAGCATTTGCTACCAAAACTCTAAAATATGAAACATTGGGCTTTTTACCAGTGAGGAGTTCATATGATGTTTTCTTGAGGATTCGGTGTAGGTAGAGACAGTTGATGGCGTAGCAAGCGGTGTTGATTACTTCCGCCCAAAACCGGTCCGAAGTCTTGTACTCATCAAGCATGGTCCTGGCCATGTCAAGTAGAGTTCTATTCTTCCTTTCCACTACACCATTTTGTTGTGGCGTTTAGGGAGAAGAGAACTCATGCTTGATGCCCTCCTCCTCAAGAAAGCCTTCAATTTGAGAGTTCTTGAACTCCGTACCATTGTCGCTTCTTATCTTCTTGATCCTTAAGCCGAACTCATTTTGAGCTCGTCTCAAGAATCCCTTTAAGGTCTCTTGGGTTTGAGATTTTTCCTGCAAAAAGAATACCCAAGTGAAGCGAGAATAATCATCCACAATAACTAGACAGTACTTACTCCCGCCGATGCTTATGTAAGCTATCGGGCCGAATAGGTCCATGTGGAGCAACTCAAGTGGCCTGTCGGTCGTTATGATGTTCTTGTGTGGATGATGAACACCAACTTGCTTCCCTGCTTGACATGCGCTACAAATCCTGTCTTTCTCAAAATAAACATTTGTTAGTCCCAAAATGTGTTCTCCCTTTAGAAGCTTATGAAGATTCTTCATCCCAACGTGGGCTAGTAGGCAATGCCAGAGCCAACCCATGTTAGTCTTAGCAATTAAGCTAGTGTCGAGTTCAGCTCTATTAATTCAACTAAGTATAGCTGACCCTCTAACACTCCCTTAAATGCTATTGAATCATCACTTCTTCTAAAGACAGTAACACCTACATCCGTAAAAGGACAATTGTAGCCCATTTTGCATAATTGAGAAACAGAAAGCAAGTTATAGTCTAAAGAATCTACAAGAAAAACATTGGAAATAGAATGGTCAGGTGATATAGCAATTTTACCAAGTCCTTTGACCAAACCTTGATTTCCATCCCCGAATGTGATAGCTCTTTGGGGATCTTGGTTTTTCTCATAGGAGGAGAACATCCTTTTCTCCCCAGTCATGTGGTTTGTGCACCCGCTATCGATGATCCAACTTGAGCCCCCGGATGCATAAACCTACAAAACAAATTTAGGCCTTGTTCTTAGGTACCCAAACGGTCTTGGGTCCTTTGACATTAGAAACAAGCACCTTGGGTACCCAAACACAAGTCTTGGAGCCCTTGTGTTTGCCCCCAACATATTTGGCAACTACTTTGCCTAATTTATTAGTAAGCACATATGAAGCATCAAAGGTCTTTAATGAAATGTTATGATCATTTGATGCAATAGGAGTTTTCTTCTTAGGCATTTTAACATGGGTAGAACGCCTAGAGCTAGAGGCCTCATTCTTATAAATAAAAGCATGGTGAGAAACAGAATGAGTCTTCTTAGCATGAATTCTCCTAATCTTGTCCTCAGGATAACCAGCAGGATATAAAATATAGCCCTCATTATCCTGAGGCATGGGAGCCTTGCCCTTAACAAAATTAGACAATCTTTTAGGAGGGGCATTAAGCTTGACATTGTCTCCCTGTTGGAAGCCAATGCCATCCTTAATGCCAGGGCATCTCCCACTATAAAGCATGCTACAAGCAAATTTAAACTTCTCATTTTCTAGTTCATGCTCGGCAATTTTAGCATCTAATTTAGCTATATGATCATTTTGTTGTTTAATCATAGCAAGGTGATCATGAATAGCATCAACATTGATATCTCTACATCTAGTGCAAATAGAAACATGCTCAATGGTAGATGTAGAGGGTTTGCAAACATTCAATTCATCAATCTTAGCATGTAACATGGCATTTTCATTTTTAAGATTGGAAATAGAAACATTGCAAACATCTAATTCCTTAGCCTTAGCAATTAATTTATCATTCTCAAACTTAAGGCTAGCAAGAGATTCATTCAACATGTCAATCTTAGCAATTAAACTAGCATTATCATTTCTAAGATTAACAATTGAATTATCACAAACATCTGATTTCTCAACCTTAGCAATTAATTTGGCATTTTCATTTCTAAGGCTAGAAATAGTGTCATGGCAAATGCTAAGCTCACTAGTCAATTTTTCATTTTTCTCTACCTCCTGAGCATAAGCATTTTTAACCTTAACATGCTTTTTGTTTTCCTTAATAAGGAAGTCCTATTGGCTATCCAAGAGTTCATCCTTCTCATGAATAGCACTAATCAATTCATTTAATTTCTCTTTTTGTTGCATGTTAAGATTGGCAAAAAGAGTAAGAAAGTTATCCTCATCATCACTAGAATTATCCTCATCACTAGAAGTTGCATACTTAGTGGAGGATCTAGATTTTACCTTCTTCTTCTTGCCGTCCTTTGCCATGAGGCACTTGTGGCCGACGTTTGGGAAGAGGAGGCCCTTGTTGACGGCGATGTTGTCGGCGTCCTCGTCGTCGGAGGAGTCGGTGGAGCTCTCATCGGAGTCCCACTCCTGGCAAACATGAGCATCGCCACCCTTCTTCTTGTGGTATCTCTTCTTCTCCTTCTTCTTCCCCCTCTTGTCGTTATCCCTGTCACTATCACTAGACAAAGGACATTTAGCGATAAAATGACCGGGCTTACCACATTTGTAGCAAACTTTCTTGGAGTAGGGCTTGTAGTCTTTCCCCCTCCTTTGCTTGAGGATTTGGCGGAAGCTCTTGATGATGAGCGCCATTTCCTCATTGTCGAGCTTCGAGGCATCGATGGGGACCCTACTTGGTGTAGAGTCTTTCTTTTCTTCTTCCGTCACCTTGAATGCGACGGGTTGCACCTCGGATGTTGAGGTCGCACCTTGCTCGATGATTTTCTTGGAGCCTTTGATCATCAATTCAAAGCTCACAAATTTTCCTATCACTTCCTCGGGAGACATTAGTTTGTATCTAGGATCACCATGAATTAATTGTACTTGAGTAGGATTAATAAAAACTAGTGATCTTAGAATAACCTTGACCATTTCATGGTCATCCCATTTGGTGCTCCCGAGGTTGCGCACTTGGTTCACCAAGGTCTTTAGCCGATTGTACATGGCTTGCGGATCCTCTCCTTGGTTGAGCATGAAACGACAGAGCTCTCCCTCGATCGTCTCCCTCTTGGTGATCTTGGTCACTTCATCTCCTTCGTGCGCGGTTTTGAGCACGTCCCAAATCTCCTTGGCGCTCTTCAACCCTTGTACCTTGTTATACTCTTCTCGACTTAGAGAAGCGAGGAGTATAGTGGTAGCTTGGGAGTTGAAGTGCCGGATTTGGGCAACCTCGTCCGAATCATAATGGTACCTGTACTTCAATCTCAACAACATCCCAAATGCTAGTGTGGAGTGAGGTTAGATGGTGCCTCATTTTGTCACTCCACATATTATAATCTTCACCATCAAACATGGGTGGTTTGCCTAATGGCACGGAAAGTAAAGGAGTACGTTTGGAAATGCGAGGATAGCGAAGGGGGATCTTACTAAACTTCTTGCGCTCATGGCGCTTAGAAGTGACAGACGGCGCGTCGGAGCCGGAGGTGGATGGTGACGAAGAATCGGTCTTGTAGTAGACCACCTTCTTCATCTTCTTTTTCTTGTCGCCACTCTGATGCGACTTGTGAGGAGGTGATTCCTCCTTCTTGTTGCGGGACTCTCCCGATGGAGCCTTCCCGTGGCTTGTGGCGGGCTTCTCGCCGGTCACCAACTCCTTCTTGGCGTGTTCTCCTGACATCACTTCGAGCGGTTAGGCTCTAATGAAGTACCGGGCTCTGAAACCAATTGAAAGTCGCCTAGAGGGGGGGTGAATAGGCGGAATCTGAAAATTATAAACTTAAGCACAACTACAAGCTGGGGTTAGCATTAGAAATATAATCGAGCCCGAAAGAGAGGGCGAAAACAAATCACAAGCAAATGAAGAGTGTGACACGGTGATTTGTTTTACCGAGGTTCGGTTCTTGCAAACCTACTCCCCGTTGAGATGGTCACAAAGATCGGGTCTCTTTCAACCCTTTCCCTCTCTCAAACGGTCACCTAGACTAAGTGAGCTTCTCTTCTCAATCAATCGGGACACTAAGTCCCCACAAGGACCACCACACAATTGGTGCCTCTTGCCTTGATTACAATTGAGTTGGGAACAAGAAAGAAAGAAGAAGAAAAGTGATCCAAGCGCAAGAGCTCAAATGAACACGGCAAAACTCTCTCTTCTAGTCACTATTGCTTTGAGTGGAATTGGAACTTGGAGAGATTTTGATTCACTTGAATTGTGTCTTGAATTGAATGCTATAGCTTTTGTATTGAATGTGTTGGCTGAAAACTTGGATGCCTCAAAGTGTGGTGGTTGGGGGGTATTTATAGCCCCAACCACCAAAGTGGCCGTTGGGAGGGGCTGCTGTCGTATGGCGCACCGGATAGTCCGGTGCGCCACCGGACACTGTCCGGTGTGCCAGCCATGTCACCCAATCGTTAGGGTTCGACCGTTGGAGCTCTGACATGTGGGGCCACCGGACATTCCTGTGGTGCATCGGACAGTCACTGTTCACTGTCCGGTGTGCCTTCTGACGCCTGCTCTGACTTCTGCGCATGCAGGCGTGCACTGTAGCGTTTCACTGTTCCTTTGCAGACGACCGTTGGCATAGATAGCCATTGCTCCGCTGGCACACCGGACAGTCTGGTGCTACACCAGACAGTCCGGTGAATTATAGCGGAGCGGCTCACCGAAAACCCGAAGCTGGCAAGTTCAGAGTGGATCCACCCTGGTGCACGGGACAGTCCGGTGCGCCAGACCAGGGCAGCCTTCGGTTGTCTTTTGCTCTTTTTATTTGAACCCTTTCTTGGACTTTTTATTAGTTTGTGTTGAACCTTTGGCACCTGTAGAACTCATAATCTAGAGCAAACTAGTTAGTCCAATAATTTGTGTTGGGCAATTCAACCACCAAAATCATTTAGGAAAAGGTTTGACCCTATTTCCCTTTCAGTGACCTCATTAAGGAGTCTATAATCCACGCACATCCGAAGCATTTGATCCTTCTTCTTGACAAAGATGGCTGGACAACTCTAGGGTGATGAGCTAGGTCAGATGAATCCCTTCTCCAGTAGATCTTGTAATTGTGTCTTGAGCTCTGCCAACTCATTTGGAGGCATTCGGTACGACCTTCTAGAAACAGGAGCCGTACCAGGTTTCAATTCAATCACAAATTCTACATCTCTCTCTAGAGGCAATCTAGGCAGATCTTCCGGAAAGACGTTCGGGAATTCACATACTACCGGAATATCTTGGATTTCTGGTATGATGGCTTCATAGACTCTGCCAAATGGTTTAGCTGGAATAGCTACAGGGATGGACAAGAGAACCTCTTCCTGACCATAGCTCAACCTGATGGTTCTCAAATCAGTGTTGAGGACAGCTTTGTGCTGGGCTAACCAATTCATGCCCAGAATTACATCTATATCTTGGCCTTTCAGAATAATCATATTTGTGGGAAAGTCTCGTTCAGCCAATGTTACGGGCACATGGAAAGCCACTTCTTTAGTGAATATTTATCCCCCAGGCGAATGAATAATAAACCCTTCCCTTGATTCAATGCAAGGAATGCAATATTTCTCCACAAACTTCTTGCTTATGAATGTATGCGAAGCACCAGAATCAAAGAGATGACTGTAGAGTGATTGGCCACGAGGAACGTACCCGTCATAACCGGCTCTCCCTCCGGTGTAGTGGCCACTTGTGTATAGTAGATTCGCCTAGTCTTCTTTATATTCTTGTCCGCTGCATTATTTGTCGTATTTCCCTTACCTTGGCTTGAACTCCCTGGGTTCTGCTGATTATCGGATTTGTTCTGTCTCGGATATGGGTAGTCTTTGATAAAATGGTCAGACTTCCCACAATTGAAGCAGTCAGTTGATGAGCTCGGGAGGGCAGGGAAACGAGCACCAGGGGCACTCGGCTGATTGGTTGAAGAGGGGGCAGTGGCAGAGCGGATGAAGACAGGCTGTTTGAAGGGGTAGGAGGGTGGACGAGATGAAGAACGGTTTTGATTAAAAGGTCAGATTACCAACCTTTGTCGCTTTTCAGGCCCCTGGTTGGACCTGTCACCTCCAATTCCCTTCGATTTTCCTGGGCCTGCATGCTTAGCTTCAACTGCCAGCGCTGTGCTGACAGCCCTGCTATAGGAGAGATCAAGGCAGGTGGCCATCTTTCTTTGTAGCCGGTCATTGAGGCCTCACATGAAGCAGTTCTTCTTCTTCAGGTCAGTATTGACCTGGTCAATTGCATACTGGGACAAATGATTGAATTTGTTGAGATACTGCATGACAGTATCTCCTCCTTGCTTGAGTCTCATGAATTCCTCCTGCTTCATGTGCAGCACTCCTTCTAGAATGTAGTGCTCATGAAACGCCAATTTAAATTCGTCCCATGTGACCTGATGTCCGGCAGGCTGAATGGCCACATAATTTCCCCACCAGGTGCTGGCAGGGCCTCTTAACTATTAAGCCACGAACAAAGGCTTTTGGGTATCTGTGCAGCGGATGGGCCCAAATTTCTGCTCAATGACCCGTACCCATTCGTCGGCTTTGAGAGGGTCTTCGGCTTTGACGGATAGTGGGGGACAGGTTTCGGAGAAATCCAAGTATGAAGTTTCACAGGGTCCCTGCAGATAAGCCCTCCAGCCTTGTTGCTGAAATTGGTGTCCCACCATTTCACGCAGAAAGCGGGTGTTGTCATCAGTCGCACTGACCAAGGCAGCGATAGCCTCAGCCAACGTGGGCGGTACCGGTGGTGGATTGGGTGTATCTTCTTGACCACGGGACGTTCCCGCGACGTCATGTGCACGAGTTCTGGATGGCATCTGAAGCAAAGAGATATTTGGGAGAAATATAACATACTAATAAACACCATCATTTTACATTACTAAGATGAAATGTTACAGACTTGTATGTACAACATGACTTCACTACCTATTTTACATTAGTACTATATCTAAACTATACTTCTTCTAGTATTTATTGTCCTGGTGGCTTCGCTGTTGGTTGTAGGGGACCGTTCGTCAGCCAGGTTCATAGAAGGAAGGGGCTTGAAAAGGTCCAGTTCCCCACCAAGTGCTTCACCTGCTGTTCTAGAAGGTCCGGCTCCCATTCCAACAGGGTCGGCAGGTACGTCTGGGTGCAGTCGCGAATACAATTCATGAACTTCCTCATGTAATGTATTGCAGTACACCTGCAAGTTGTCAACAACCATGCTAAGCTCCTCCACATGGGATCAAGCCTTGGTTTCCCGGTCCCAAGCAATGGAACGTGAGTTGACAGCCCAATCGATTGCCAAATCCCATTCGGCAAGCTCGTCTTGCAGATGTCGGATGTAAGCCCTTAACTCATTTATACGTTGACCATCTTCTACCCATACCCTGTTCCTGTGACGTAGCTCCGTTCGAAGCTGCTCCACTTGGGCTTCTAGGTCTCCGATGGGATCGTTACTGCCGCTGCTGCCCTCCTCATGCCTTGGAGCCAGCTGATGCCGAGGCATGCCAATTGGTCCAGTGGACTTATGCGCGGTTTTCTTCATGCGCGGTGGCATATCTCCATAAGGGGGAAAACTTTATTAATATAGTTTTTAACATGATGCTTGCATAATTACAGAATCAACTCTAGTTGATTCACAACCTTCTATACATTGCACTCTGCTAACTGGTCTTATAAGGTAAGTACTTCAGAAGGTAGTAAGATAATAATGAAAGAAATTTTCTTTAGATAAGTCCTTGAAAATTCTCTTTGAAATGTCTCATAATATCTACAGAGATAGACTTCGCTCCAATACCAGCTGTGATGGAACCTCCCAAGTCATTAGGCCCACCTACAGTTGTCCTTGTCCAACGAACCTCGGACAACCCTATAGATGCTTCTAATCACTCGACAAGTTCGGTATCTGAATCCTTTCTTTGCCCAAGAGCGTTTCACCCGTCACGCAGATATTACAACACATCGGAGGAACAAATATGCGGAAGCAGTTACAGTACCTATTTTATATTAAAGCATAGAAAGAGTACTATTATTACAGACCAGTAATATATAGGAGTGCAGGAGTGATAATATTACAAACCCGGGAGGCAAAAACCCCTCCCGAATAAAGTTTTAAAGGAGGACACTTCCTCCCAAGGCTTCAACCCTGGTTTTCTTCCTTTGGCACCACCTTGGAACAAAAGCAACAAAAATTTGCTGCTTCCTCACCTACAACAACATGGGTTCGAAAACCCTGAGTACGAAGTGTACTTTTGCAAGTCTTACCCATCAAAATAAAAAGACTCTCAAGGATATGTTGGCTTAAGGGAGTTAAGGTAAGGCTTAATCAATAATCAAGACTCTGTTTGCAAAAATGCTTACTAATAGTGGATCCTTAAAAATCCAGTTTTATTAGCAAGTTAAGTCATTACCTGAATCTAGAGTTCTTTCTACCCTAGTTCAAGCACTTGGCCTATACTAGCCATTTTCTCATCAACCCTTCTTGTTCACTAGAATGCTACATGTAGGGCAATGACCAAGTCTTCATGTCCGAGAAGTAACAGCGATCCGAATCGATTAATACCCAGCTGGGGATCTCCAATCACACGACATATGTAGCACTTAACCCTTGCATATGTCAACTCGCCACCGGGTTTCTTAAGACCAGATCAGGCTCACGCCAACCGAGAGCACAGATACACCACCGTCCAGCCTCTTGCCACGGAGGGTACACCGTACACGCTACTCTCGCCATCTCTCCACTCCCATTGCGTGTTATCTTATTCTGGTATTAGTCTGCCCGAGGCAAAGCTTACCCATGATGAGGCATGTGACCAGTTAAAGGGTCCTCGATCATCAAGCCTACATCGACAAGGTCCTTAATCGACTCAGACGGAGACACTACACCGAGACTCTCTTCTCGTGTAAGTCACCCGCTCGGTCTCAGCTTTATCATTTTAACCCAAAGTTTGGTACCTGATAGAGGTACATCTTTTCCGATGTTGAACCCATCACGGCCATAATGGATCCACCATCCCGTTTTATTTTTGAAAAAAACATCCCATCCCACTTGAAGCATCATCTTTTGTCAAAACAAAATATTTTGTTTTTTAGGGCAATACTAAGCATAAGAAAAACCTTTTTATAAAACAGGTGATCACGAAAAGATAGTCAATTTTTTAAGGAAGGAAATGCAGCAAGTGTTTAACACACAACTCCTACCACCTAATGCATCAAGCAAGTGAGAAAGATTTTAAAACAGCAATAAGGTGACAAATGCACCAGGGCTTGCCTTGTGTTATAGGAGAGTTGGGCTCTGCTCCACAAATATCAAAATAAAAGCAGTTCCCGGCAGGTGGGTCTTCAGGTGGTGGTGTAGCTCTTGCTTCTTCAACTTCTATTTTTTCCTCTTTTTCTATATAGAACCATATATAATCATGAATGATCATGTAATGCTTATGAAAATTCAAAGATAATAAAGGTATATTATCTAGGTCTTGAATACAATTTTTCTTCACGGGACTCCAGGAAACTAAGGTTTTTGGAGTCAGTACTGCAGCTCATAGGGCAGGCATCACTAAAAGATTAGGGTTTTGGGGTTTAGGCAACAAACATTGTCCAAATTATACCAAACTTTACCCAAGGCTTCTAAATAAGATTTAAAGCTTATCCAAAAAGTTTAGTGATTTTTGGAGTTATTAATCAATTTCTAAAATTCCAGGAGTATAAGTTCTGGCTATTTTAAATACTCCATAATTCCCTATTTGGGGTAAAAATCATAATACTATTTTTATTAAATACTATAGAAAATTAGGAGCCTAGCAAAATTGGTCTTGTATTTTTAGCATTTTTCTATAATTTTCTAGAAATTCTCTAATCCTGGAAGAAAAAGAAAAAGGAAAAAGCATGAATAATATTGGGCTAAAACTGGCCCAATACAACCCATGCCACAGCGAAAACACGCTGTAGGAAACAGGTGACGCCTAAGAGGGGGGGTGAATTAGGACTTCTAAAACTTTTACTAAACTAGGCCACAATTAAATCCCTAGAGCAAAACCTATGCAAATAATCAAACTAGAATGTGCAAACTAGGTTTTGTCTAAGTGTTGCTATCTCTACCACAATGGCTAAGTTTCAATCTACACTAAATAAGTATGAATACAAGATTAAAACTTAAATGCTTAATATAAATACGGAAACTTAAAGAGCAAAGTAGAGAAGCAAACTCTCATGGATGACGCCGGTATTTTTACCGAGGTATCCGGAACCACGCAAGGTCCCAACTAATCCTCGTTGGTGCCCCTACGCAAAGGGAATCCCACGCGAGGGCCAAGCACCACGATCGAGTAACTTTATAGTGAGCCGCGGGCCTTCTCCACGCGCAAGTGGTGCTCCGCTTCCGGCTCCTCTCGGACGCTCCCCGCCGTCTCCACTATCGAGCTTCCGGCCAAAACGTCGCAGGCCTCGTTCCCTCCGGTACACGGTGGCGGCCGTGACACAAACGCGGTTATCACGGTCTCGCAAGACTCTCGCCCCACTCGGTACAATTACAACGGCTCACGCAAGAGCCTAGTGGTTGTGTGGTTTGCCTAAACTCACTCAACTAACTAGGGTTAACCTAGAGCAAGCGCTAAAGCGGTCTAACTAACCTAAGCACTTCGCAAAGCACCTGCGCTAATCACCGAGTGATTCTATTAAGCACTTGGGTGTTTGAGCTCTTGGAAATGTGCACTATATGCATTGGTAAGTTGCTTGGGCTCCCACACCTTCAAATGGCCGGTTGGGGTGTATTTATAGCCCCCAACACAATTCTAGCCGTTGGAGAAAAGCTGCAGTTCTCTGCGGCACACCGGACAGTCCGATGGTGCGCCGGACAGTCCGGTGGTGCACCGGACAGCGCACTGTAGCCTGTCCGGTGCGTGTAGCCGTTGCTCTGTCAGAGCAGGTGACCGTTGGCGCCGCAGGCTTTTCCACACCGGACAGTCTGGTGCTCACACCGGACAGTTCGGTGGTCTTCTCTCTGGGTGCCACCTGGAACTAGCCGTTGGGCTGGAGTTCCCTGGTGCACCGGACAGTCCAGTGTGCCACCGGACAGTCCGGTGCGCCTCGCACAGACAGTCCGCAACAGCACACTTGGACTTTTATTAGATCTTCTTAATGTCTTCTTTTAAGGTGTTGCTTTCCTCAATTACTTAGTCCAAGTAAATCTTGCATCCTGTGAACTACAAACACAAACACTAGAAAAACTTATTAATTCACGGATTGTGTTGTTCATCAAACACCAAAACTCA
This sequence comes from Zea luxurians, assembly GCA_029449295.1. Lineage (NCBI taxonomy): Eukaryota > Viridiplantae > Streptophyta > Magnoliopsida > Poales > Poaceae > Zea > Zea luxurians. The sequence goes on along the minus strand of JAOPSE010000121.1, from coordinate 4,597,585 downwards.
ATTAGCCAAATGGCCCAGGGTCCATTTTCCTTACACACGCGCGCCCGCGCTCGCGATGACAACTTCGCGCAGAAGACCTTGGTGATTTGAATAACTTGAAAAGGGGTCGCGGCACTATTCCTGTGTTTCACTGACAGCTACAAAAACCCCGTGGATTTCTATTTCTTTACAACGTCAGGCCCACGACGTCGCACGGCGGCAGACCGAGCTCTAGTGAGCCTGTACCGGCCGGATAACTCAACTACCGGTGCTTCTGTGCGGTTGACACAGAATTCAACTTCTAATAACCATTTCCCCTTGATCAATTGCACGATCCGAGCTCTTAATCACACTGTCCACGGTGACAGCGCGAACAACGGATGAACACGGGTGTTCCCGATGATCTAGCGCAGTCTAGCTTAATTGAACGGGTCGAGGAGCATCAGGAGAACATAAGGGCACTGAAACGGGAGAGCTGAGAGCATGAACGGACCTAGATCGAGCTAGCCACGGCGAGGTCACTATGCGCGGTGTTTCGGACCGATTTGGGGGAAATCTCAAATTAGGGCTCTCTGGTGAGTAATTAGAGGCACGAGTGGGTGGATTGCATGCTTGAATACCTAGCGGAGCCGAGGATGTGCTCAATTTATAGGATCCACGGGCGGTGGTGACTAATTCGGGGAAAGACGCGCGGCGGCCGAAGAGAAGGGTGTGCTCTGGCGCAAGCAATTGGTGGCTTTTACCGTAGCGAGCTCACCGGCGATCACCGGATATGCATAACGTGAGCTACTGCGACGTGGTAAGACACCGAGGCACATGGCGCAAGGTCGCGAGGTGGCTATCACCAGCGAGGATGATTCCGAAGTGGCCGTGAGCTAGGCGGACACGGCGGCCGGAGTGAACAGTGGCTCAAGTTCATCCACACGATGATATTTACCACCCTGAGCAACAATCGGTACATTGTTGAGCCCGAATCGCAATGATGACGAGGATCCAGGTGCGGAATCACCGGCGATGGGATGAACTGAACCGATCTGACCCGAATACTGTACCATTGAAAACCTGGTTCAGAGCGCCTGACAGACAGATTTGTGGTGCCTAGATCTTGGATTTTCGCGTAAGAACATGCTAACCCGTCTGTAGCAAACTTGTAGCCCTATGATCTAGCTACAAATCGACTATGGCAACTACCCTCAATCGAGCAATAGATCTTACTCTAATTTGACCCAAAAGTCTGGCCAATGTCACTGGTGACCTAATTTCAGTCATTAGGGTGACTGACAGCACAACTTTAAGCCTATTTTTCTCCAAACTTTGTATGTGATCAAAGCTTAGTTACTTAAGCAAAGTTGTTCTCCTATTATAGCTCTAGACTTTTGATGTGTTGACCCTAGGCAAATTCTTTGTGTTTTTATAACTTCAGAGCTCCAAAGTCAGACCTGTTTACTGATTTTCAGACTTAGTCACAAGGGAGAAGTAGAGTGGCTTTTTGCAAATAAGCCCAAATCTCATGGTTTGATTTGCAAATCTTCAAATATGTGAACCATATGATTTGAGGTACCCTAACACCTTGGTTTTTTCACTTAGATCCAAAAGTGTGCAAAATTTACATATAACCCCCTAGGGTTTCAGCTCAGGGTTTCTCCAGGGGTTTATTTAGGGTTTTTGACACTTCTAGGGTTTGGGTGCCACTTAAGTCCATTAAATGTGATATCTTATGATTATTTCTCATGAGTTTTGTAGTTTTCTCTCATTTGGGCTTTATTGACACTCCTAAGCCCAGTTTAGGGTTAAGTACCCTACCCTAGGGTTTCACCCATAACCAGTCACATCAATACAACTTGTTTGATATTTTTGCCTAGTGAATGCACTCTAAGTGTAACAAACACATGATATACTAATGCTCATGATGTTATGCTCAAGTTTTAGTGACAATAACACTAGGGGTGTTACATATTAGGCCCCGTTTGATTAGAGAGACTAATCTTTAGTTCCTGGTTTTTAGTCTCATTTAGGGGGTGTTTGAAAGCACTACAACTAATAGTTAGTTGGCTAAAAATTGATGGTAAAATTAGCTAACTAACAAATAGCTACCTAACTATTAACTAATTTACCAAAAATAGCTAATAGTTGAACTATTAGCTAAGGCGTTTGGATGTTTCAACTAATTTTAGCCACTAACTATTAGTTTTAGTGCATTCAAACACCCCCTTAATCCCTATTTTATCAAACACAAGGACTAAATTCGAAATTAATTTGTTTTAGTCTTTAGTCCGTCACATGGGTGCTAAAAGAGATTAAAGGACAATATTTACTATAATTTCTCTTAGCTAGAAAACTTGCGTCATACACAGAAAAGAAGAATGTGCTGCATTTAATGTATTTAGAATCTGTTTAGTCAAGTTTAGTTAATGGACTTTAGTCCTAAACGGGGTGTTAGTGGCCCTTCTTCTGATGTAATCCTGGATCAACCACTGCTCACATCCAACAGATCAGATCTAGCAAGCCAGAAACACGGCATACAAAGACAGAAACACGACATACAAAGACAGCACCGTGATATACAGATCATCAAGCGCAAATAACTATGAACACATCATATTACAATTCCCAGTCGCGAGTCTTGTTAGAAGAACCTAACAAGCACCAAGCTTGCATCCAGTTCATCCAGTTGAGAGGTAACAAATATCAAGCTGGATTAAACTCTGATGAAATGGCGATGTTCATATTTACAGATGCAGTAAATGGAAAATAGAAACAGATAATTAAGCCAATGAAGTAACTAATATTAAGCAGAAACATAGGGATGGCATGACAAATAGACATAAGTTAGCACCTAAGCACATAAAGCATAAATATTTCAGGAACGACAACAAGCAGCCGTCATAACTCCTTGATCTAGGTCTAGTTGGGATCAAAGACATATCCTTCACAACAAAATTAGACACACCCAACCATATGTCCATAACACTGCAATTCCAGGCAACTGGAAGACTTAGGTCGCCCTTTTTGAGCAACACCTTACCAATACCGGACACAATCCAAAACCACCAGCACATCAATATGCACCCTCCAGAGCATCAAGCACCAACCCCACTGTCTCCTTCATCAGGTCCATCCGACGCAGCTGCTGCCTGATCTCTAACATTCTGAACTTCCTGAGCTTCTCCTCCACCGCTCCTGCCTTTGATTTTTCAAGTACACCAAATGCCTTCCTGAATATAGGTCCACTCGGATGCTCCTTCGAAAGCTCCTCAACAGCCTCCCACAGGTATGGGTACATTTGTTTTCCCTTCTCAGCATCATCTCTCCCACTGCCATCACCATGGCAAGACCTACCTGCAGTGACAATTGCATTACCATTGCCATTTTCAAATGTCAATGCCCTTGGTTTCTTGCCTGTGCGATCACGGAGTCCCCATCCATTTTCTATATCCTCATCACTCTCCTCTATCTCCTGCTCTTCATTGCTCTCTTCTGCATCTTCAGTGTCCTCGTGTGACACACGAGATCCTCGTACTAGTACTAGACTTTTCAATCCCCAAACTTTCTTGCTAAGTTGATAGACATCGCGATCATGTTTCGTTGGCAAATCAGGATCCCGTCCATTCTTTGAACGAGTGAGCAGCAACTTGTACTTGTGCTTGAGGCGCCTGACCTTATCACTAAGCTGAGCCGTAGAAGCATTAGCAGTGAGTTGATGAATAATCTGGCTGTGTACCTTGCTCGTGTCCTGAATGGACGCAGGAAGCCGACCTTTTTTGGCACGGAACTCAATGAGAGCACTCAGTATGGTCACCTCGTCTTCAGGACTCCAAACCCGGGGCGGCCGCTTCTGGTGCTCCGGGGAGTGGGGGCTGGGGCGGCGCTTGGAACGACGTTGGGAAGACCCCGCGGCGGCGCGCGAGGGCACATCCATCGGGCGCGTGCTGACGGGTTTGACGTTGGAGGTCCCGATGTGCGAGGCACGGTGCGCAATAGCCAAAGGCGAGGCGTCGCCGGCGTCATCGGAGGCGGCGGCCGCGGCCACGGCCGTGGTGGAGTTGTCGGAGTCGGAGTCAGAGTGGAGGTGAAGGGTGCGCTCGCGGTTGCGCCTCGGCGACAGAGAGCGCCCGGCGACGTCAGCGTCCGAGTTGGAGTGGAAGCTCGGGGAACGTTCGCCGAGAAGCCTCGAGGAACGGGCGCCGCGGCCGGCGCCGGCGCCGGCGTCGGCTTCGGAGTCCGCATCGGAGTCGAGGTGGTCGCGGGGGGAACGCTCACGGTTGGTGTCGGAAGCGGCGGCGCTAGGGCCGAGGTTGGGCCGAGGGGACTCGGATCGGGAGCGGGAGGGGGAGACTCGGCGGCGGTGGCTGTTGCGGGCCGCGCCCACCTCGCCGTCGGAGGCGTCGGACGCCGACCCCAGCCTGGCGGCGGCGGCCGAGCGCTTGAGGGCCATGCCGGCAAGTGTGGATTGGAGTTAGTTTAGGGTTTTGGATTTCAATCCCACTACGGGATTGCTCCGCCTCGCCAATATGGCTGTTGGCATGTTGCTCTATTGCTATGGCCTATGGCTGTGGCCTGTGGGAGAGCTGGGCGGGCATGTTCGGTTGCGGAAGTGTTCACTGGAGAGAAAAAAAAAAGAATTTGCACAATTATATATTTTAATTATCTTTTATCTAGAGGAGTTAGTCTATTCAAATCATATTTTGTATCTCTCTTTCTCTTGTTCTTTTCCTAAGTAGAGAATCTAGGGGAGTATATCTTCTTTTAAAGCTAGTTTGAGAGTCCAAAACCCGGAGAGAATTAGAAGGGTTAAAATTCACTTCTTATTCAAAATTGAATACGAGGAAATTTTAGCCTCTCCAATCCCCTTCGGTTTTGTGGTAACCAAACTAGCCCTTATGGTAAAAAAGGAGAGTATATTCTTTTAAAGGGGGAGAACACTCTTTTAGGGGAGTAATATTTTAGAGGACAAGTTTTATTTGCTTCCTAAATGCTTTTAATCTCTTCCTTTTCGATGCTTGATTCCAAAGGGGAGAATTTTTAGAGACCAAAGCAATTCAAAATATATCAAACACCAAATACCACCCAATCACTCAATTTCAAATTTTAAAATCTTAAACTTGCAAGTGGTTTTGTTTCTACAAGTGGCTTTGTTCTAAAATAGGAATTACGTGGATTGTGGAGTTAGGGTGAGGCTTAAGTCCATAATCTCACTTTGTGGGAACATTCATGCATCCTAGCATCTAGATTGTATATTTTCATCAAAGTATTTGTTATATTTGCTTGTTTTGGTTGTGTTGTCATCAATCACCAAAAAGAAGGAGATTGTGAGGAAAATGGACACCGGCCCATTTGTCTAAAGGATTTTGGTGTTTGATAATCAATATAACCTTGTGAACTAATGTGTTTGGTAGTGTTTGTGTTTGTAGTTCACAGGATGCGAAGAGAATTGGACTAAGGCTATGAGGATGCAACACCTCAAAAGAAGACCTAAAAGATCCGTAGAAGTCCAAGACTCGAGAACGAAAGAAGACCAAGGAAACAACGAAGAAATCCAAGAAGAGGGCACTCAGCCAGCGCTCTGGTGGCATACCGGACAGTGAACAATACCTACCCGGTGTGCACCGGACTGTTCAGTATGTGACCGGATAGTCTGAGCAGAGAGGCCCGCAACCAGGAACTCTCGGGCACTTTAGCATCAGACTGTCCGGTGTGCACCGACAGTTTACAACGGTCGGATCCAATGGTCGACTGCTACAGACATCAACGGTCGGCTGACGTGGCCAGGGCACCAGATATGTCCGGTGTGCACCAGACTATCCGGTGCACCCGACGATAGAAGCAGCAGCCTTTCTGACCAATGGTTATAATTCAGGGGGAAGCTATATATACCTCTCCAACCGGCCATTTGAAAGTGTGGGAGCCCAAGCAACATACCAAGACATATTGTAGACATTTCTAAGTGCTCAAACACATAAGTGCTTAGTAGAATCACTCGGTGATTAGCGTAGGTGCTTTGCGAAGTGTTTAGGTTAGTTTGACCGCTTATACGCTTACTCTAGGTGAATCCTAGTTCGTCGAGTGAGTTTAGAAAAACTAAACAACCCCTCGGCTCTAACATGAGCCATTGTATTTGTATCGCGGTTGTCTTTTCCCATGCCCAGTGCGCGGTTGTCTTTTCACGTATGGAATAGCCAGGTTCAAGCTTATTCTGTCCCATACTAGGGCATGTAGCCAGTTAAGATAGTGTCACACCTGGATCTAAGGGATAAAGCCGGGTGCGTCTCATATGTGCGCCAAAGAAGAACATTACATATAATGATAAAGTGTATAGAGATAAATGTCACAAGTATCGTTATTACATAGCGGAAGTCTTATAAAAATAGATGATAACAATAAAACAAACTAAATAATTATTCCTTGGCGCTGTCAAGCTGACTGGGAGACGCCACCTAGATAAGCTCGTACTCTTCGTTGTAGGGCTCCTCTAGGACCACCTGTTCTTCTCCTGTGGGGGGTTTATATATCACAAGAGTGAGCTCACAAAAGATTATAGCTCAACTAGTTGTGGGGAATAATGTGAATGAACTCAATAAAGGTGGGAGTTCATGTGAAGTGTAAGTCTGATCAATAAATAATGGTTAAAGCCGAGCATTGCTTTTAATAAGTTGGTCAAATTTTATTAGCAGTTACTAAATGTAAGTATATACCAAACCAGAGTAATAATAGATCAAAATTAATAATAAACCACAATGCGATGCAAATGACCAGTTAAATTTAATCCCATAAGTTACTCATGTGAGGGTCTGAGCCGCTCATAACCGTGAGCACGGCTGATATACCAGTTTTACACTCTGCAGAGGTTGCGCATCTTTACCCACAAGTCATGTTACCCATCTGCCAAGGGGTCATAAATCCCATACACCTCTACCAAGGAAGTGAGACAGGATAACACTACGAGGCTTTTACAAAGTTCCACTAGCTTCAGAAAACCCGCTAAAGTTTCTAGGAAGCGCAATACAGGGATCCCCCATCTGACCGCCGTTGCAGCAAAATCAACCCGAGAACCTCCCTACACCGACCACTCCCTTACTGCCCTTGCCCCTTTTGGGTAAGGTAGTCCTCCACTAGCTTTCCTAATTAGTCAGCTAAGGGCGTCCCATACCACCCTTGTGGTAGCACTGTTTTCCCGAGTGGTCGCTCCATGTTCCAATTAACATAATGATCTTGTCATGAACAATAAATAAAAATTGATAATAAAAGTATGATCATTGATAATGTGTATCTTAATACCCAAAACCACATAAAGCAATAGCAGGTACTACTCAAGTTCAGTGGTAAACAAGGTATAAAGATCGCCAAACTGGGTGACCTATTGGGTCCCATCAAAATTAACCTATGCAGATCATAATGATTAACAGGAACATTATTGGGTAAATAGAAGTGATCAAGGGCACAACTTGACTTCAATGAGCTCCTGCTCAGCAATCTCCACCTGCTGAACACCTGGGGCCTCAGTGGCTTGCTCGTCTACTCGCAACAATCAAACAAGCATAGTATAGGAGAAATTAACATCACACCAATCATGAGAACATAACAAAATAATAATCTACGCATTATAACAAGATCGTAGGTTCGAGAATCACTAAATTCGGAGTTACAGTTATCAAGTTATGATTTTCCGAAGGTTTTATGTGTTTTATATAGAATAAATTAAATAGATAATTTTAATCTATGTTTCATGGATAAACAGAGTTACCAGGTGATAAACAATATTAAAACAAAATTAATGCAATTGGAATGGATCAAAAAGGAATTAAAATGAATTTATTATGATTTAAATAAGTTTCTATAATTATTTTAATGCAAAAAACTCATTTTCTATATTTTTTATCCAATTAATAACTCCCTCGATTGCGCACAAGAATATAGAAGAGAACAGGGGCTAACTCGCAAAACTTCCCAGATTTAGCATAACCCGTGGTGAACTGCGGATTAATTGCAAATAAGTTTAGGGTTTCTTTAGTAAGGTGGTCGGGTCGAAGGGGTATCGCTCACCCTAAGTCGTTCGATTAGATGTGGGCGGCACGGATCGACACCCAATCCCCGTGAACCGGTATGCAACATGGCTCACCGGATCTGAGATCGAGGGCCATGGTTTAATGAGCATAAGATCTGATCCCAACTCTACGTCCACGATCCAACGACTGATCTACGCGCACCCCGAATCTGGTAAGACAAACAAATCTCAGCCGCTCAACTCTAGACTGACGATCAGGATCTAAAATGTCCGAGATAGAATCATACACATTCGATCCACATCTAGCGATGCAGATCCATCCTACCCCAACCGGTACGTTCTATTGTAATCCTAACCGTTCATGTGGAATCAACGGCCCGAAAGCCATCGTCCCCACCCGATCCCAAACCATGGCGACGAGGGGCATCACCGTGGCGGCAACATCTCGGTGTTTGTTAGATCCAACATCAGGGCTCAAGCTTTGAGACAAAAAGTTCTATACATCGGGCAGATAATGACAAATCGCAAGGGTAGATACTCACCGACCCTAGAGGTAGAGACACCTCCGAATGCGGCGAGTTGCGGCCCTGCAGTGGTGTTGTTAGGCCTACGAGGAATTCCTATGGCTTTAGCTAGTTTCCCTCCAATTTATCCCTCACACACCTTCTATGCGGTCAGACCAACCTCTGAGTAGCCCCGCTGGAGCCTGAACCCCACTATCGATGAGTATCTACGGCGGTGGCCCTTGCTACCCCTTTATCTCTCACGGGTTTGCCTCTCTCGGTGAGTCACAAAGATGGGAAGGGGAAGCGAAGCCCTGACACGCCATCATGTAGTGCCAGCAGGTCGGTTTAAGGGTTAATCGGAACTACTCCCTAGAAAATCATGTGGTCTGTTAAGGTCCCGCTCTATGCGGTGATGGGGAGGAGAATGAGCTGACGGAACGGTCCCACATGGCGGTGTAACGTGCACACACGGGTTAGGTGGTGAGCTGAGGGAGCGAGCGAGAGGAGCTGCTGACGTGCCTGGTGAAAGGGAAATTGGGTTAACCATTTCCTATAATTAATTTTGGTGGTTGATGACCAACGCAAACATGTGGACTAACTAGTTTGTCTAGAACTCATGTATTACAGGTGCATAAGGTTCAACACAAACTAATAAAAAAATCAAGTTAGGGACATAATTTGAAATGGAGCAAAGAAGTTGAGTGTGCTGAAAGTTGGCGCACCGGACTGTCCGGTGTGCCACCGGACAGTGTCCGGTGCACCAGGCTATACACTTCTAAACCAGCCACTCTCGGGAAAACGAAGGCGCGCTCTGCTATAATTCACCGGATTGTCCGGTGTGCCAGGCAACGGCTATCTGCGCGCAACGGTCGACTCTGCAAAGTGCTATAGTGAACTACAGTGCAGCGGCAGAAGTCAGAGCCACGAAGTCAGAGGGCATTGGACTGTACGGTGTGGCACCGGACTATCCGGTGCCGCAAAAAGACAAAGCTCCAACGGTCGACTTCGCTCCGAACCCTAACGGTTGGGTGACGTGGCGGGGCACCGGACAGTGCACAGTGCATGTCCGGTGCGCCCATCGCCAGCAGCCTCCCCAACGGCTACTCAAGTGGTTGGTGGCTATAAATACCCCCAACCACCACAACCTCAAGCATCCAAGCATTCTGAGTATTGCATTCAATACAAGAGCAAAAGACCCCACTCCAAGACACAATCAAAGCGATCGATCCACTCAAAGTCCCCGAAACAACTCTAGTGCGTTAGGACTTGTGAGAGGATCTCTTGTGTTCTTTTGTTGCTCTTGTTTCTTGGTTGGCCTTTCTTCTTTTCCCATTCTTATTCTCAAGTGCTTTGTAAGTGAGGCAAGAGACACCAATTGTGTGGTGGTCCTTGCGGGGTCTAAGCGACCCGTGAGATTAAGGAAGAAGGCTCACTCGGTCTAAGTGACCGTTTGAGAGAGGGAAAGGGTTGAAATAGACCCGATCTTTGTGACCTCAACAGGGACTAGGTTCTTTAAAACCGAACCTCGGTAAAACAAATCACCATGTTCACTCACCTTATTTCTTGGTTGATTTGTTTTTCCCTCTCTTCGGACTTGAATTTAATTCTAACACTAACCCTGACTTGTAGTGTGTGTTTAAGTTACAAATTTCAGGTTTTGCCTATTCACCCCCCTCTAGGCAACTTTCAATTGGTATCAAAGCCAGTGCTTCATTTAGAGTCTAACCAACTTGAAGTAATGTCGGGAGAACACGCCAAGAGGGAGATTGTGACCGGCGACAAGCCCGTGAGCTCAGGGAGGACTCTCTCAAGGGAGTCCGGCAACAAACACAAGGAGGAATCCTCTTCCTCCATCAAGTCCCATCGAAAGGGTGACAAGAAGAAGAAGATGAAGAAAGTGGTCTACTACGAGACCGACTCTTTGTCACCCTCCACATCAAGCTCCGAGTCATCTGTCGCTTCTAAGCGCCATGAGCGCAAGAAGTATAGTAAGATGCCTCTTCGCTATCCCCGTATTTCAAAGCACACTCCATTACTTTCCGTACCCCTAGGCAAACCACCATATTTTAATGGTGAAGATTATTCTATGTGGAGTGATAAAATGAGGCACCATCTAACCTCACTCCACAAAAGTATTTGGGATATTGTTGAATATGGAGCGCAGGTACCTAAGGTAGGGGACAAGGACTACGACTCGGACGTGGTCGACCAAATTAGGCACTTTAACTCCCAAGCCACAACTATACTCCTTGCCACCTTGTATCGAGAGGAGTATAATAAGGTGCAAGGGTTAAAAAGTGCCAAAAAAATTTGGGACGTCCTTAAAACGGCGCACGAAGGGGACGAGGTGACCAAAATCACCAAGCGTGAGACGATCGAGGGAGAACTCGGTCGATTCGTCCTCAACAAAGGAGAAGAGCCACAAGCAATGTACAACCGGCTAAAAACAATGGTGAACCAAGTGCGCAACCTTGGGAGCACCAAGTGGGATGACCATGAAATGGTCAAGGTTATTCTAAGATCTCTTGTTTTTCGTAATCCCACTCAAGTGCAACTAATCCGTGGAGATCCTAGATATAAACAGATGTCTCCCGAGGAAGTTATTGGCAAGTTTGTGAGCTTTGAGCTAATGATCAAAGACTCCAAACATTGTCAACTTGGAGCAAGGCGCCACCTCAACACCCGAGGTGCAACCCGTCGCATTCAAAGTGATGGAAGAAGAGAAGAGAGAGTCTACACCAAGTAGGCTTCCAATCGACGCCTCCAAGCTTGACAACGAGGAGATGGCGCTCATCATCAAGAGCTTCCGCCAAATCCTCAAGCAAAGGAGGGGGAAGGACTACAAACCCCGCTCCAAAAGGGTGTGCTACAAATGTGGTAAGCCCGATCATTTCATAGCTAAATGTCCAAATTCTAGTGGAAGTGACAGGGACAACAACAAGAAAGGGAAGAGGAAGGAGAAGAAGAGGTACTACAAGAAGAAGGGTGGCGATGCCCACGTGTGTCGGGAATGGGACTCCGACGAGAGCTCCACTGACTCCTCCGACGAGGACGCCGCCAACATCGCCGTCAACAAGGGCCTTCTCTTCCCCAACGTCGGCCACAAATATCTCATGGCTAAGGATGGCAAAAAGAAGAAGGTACACTCTAGAGCCACCCCAAATGTACAACATCTAGTGATGAGGGTAGCTCTAGTGATAATGAAGATGATTTATTTGCTCTTTTTGCCAAACTTAACATGGAATAAAAGGAAAAATTAAATGAATTAATAGAGTCCATTAATGAGAAGGATGAACTCTTGGAAAGCCAAGAGGACTTCCTCATTAAAGAAAACAAGAAATTTGTTAAGTTGAAAAAAGCTTATGCTCAGGAAATAGAAAAATGTGAAAACTTGACTAAGGAGCTTAGCATTTGTCATGATTCAATCTCTAGTCTTAGAACTGAAAAATACTAGTTTAATTTCTAAGGCTAAAGAATTGAATGTTTGCAATGATTCTATTTCCTATCTTAGAGATGAGAATGTTAAATTAAATGCTAAGATTGAGGAATTAAATGCTTGCAAACCCTCTATATCCACTTTTGAACATGTTTCTATTTGTACTAGATGTAGAGATGTTAATATTGATGCTATAGATGATCACCTCACCATGATTAAGAAACAAAATGATCACATAGCTCAATTAAATGCCAAAATTAATGAGCATGAACTTGAAAATAAAAAATTTTAATTTGCTAGAAGCATGCTCTATAATGGTAGACGCCCTAGCATTAAGGATGGCATTGGTTTCCAACAGGGAAGCAATGTCAAGCTTAATGCCCCTAAAAGATTGTCTAATTTTGTTAAGGGCAAGGCTCCCATGGTTCAGGCTAATGAAGGCTACATTTTATATCCTGCTAATTATCCTGAGCACAAAATTAGGAAGATTCATGCTAGAAAATCTCATTCTGTTTCTCACCATGCTTTTATGTATAAGAATGAGGCATCTAGCTCTAGGCATACCACACATGTTAAAATGCCTAGAAAGCAAATTCCTGCTGCATCAAATGAACAAAACATTTCATTTAAGACTTTTGATGCATCTTATGTGCTTACTAACAAATCAGACAAAGTAGTTGCCAAATATCTTAGGGGCAAACACAAGAGCCCAAAGACTTGTGTTTGGGTACCCAAGGTGTTTGTTTCTAACGTCAAAGGACCAAAGACTGTTTGGGTACCTAAGAACAAGGCCTAAAATTGTTTTGTAGGTTTATGCATCCAGTGGTTCAAGTTGGATAATCGATAGCGGATGCACAAACCACATGACCGGGGAGAAAAGGATGTTCTCCTCCTATGAGAAAAATGAAGATCCCAACGAGCTATCACATTCGGGGATGAAAATCAAGGATTGGTCAAAGGTTTGGGTAAAATTGCTATATCTCCTGACCATTCCATTTCCAATGTTTTTCTTATAGATTCTTTAGATAACAATTTGCTTTCTGCTTCTTAATTATGCAAAATGGGCTACAACTGTCTATTTACAGATGTAGGTGTTACTGTCTTTAGAAGGAGTGAGGATTCAATAGCATTTAAGGGAGTGTTAGAGGGTCAACTATATTTAGTTGATTTTAATGATAACAAAACTGAACTTGACACTTGTTTAATTGCTAAGACTAATATGGGTTGGCTCTGGCATCGCCGACTTGCCCATGTTGGGATGAAGAATCTTCACAAGCTTCTAAAGGGAGAGCACATTTTAGTTCTAACCAATGTTTATTTTGAGAAAGACAGGGTTTGTAGCACATGCCAAGCAGGAAAGCAAGTTGGTACTCATCATCCACACAAAAACATAATGACGACGGACAGGCCGCTCGAGCTACTCCACATGGACCTATTCGGCCCGATAGCTTACATAAGCATCGGCGGCAGTAAGTACTGTCTAGTAATTGTGGATGATTATTCTCGCTTCACATGGGTATTCTTTTTGTAGGAAAAATATCAAACCCAAGATACTCTAAAAGGATTCTTGAGACGGGCTCAAAATGAGTTCGGATTGAGAATAAAAAAGATAAGAAGTGACAATGGGATGGAGTTCAAGAATTCACAAGTAGAAGGATTTCTTGAGGATGAGGGCATCAAGCATGAGTTCTCTTCTCCCTACACACCTCAACAAAATGGTGTAGTGGAGAGGAAGAATAGAACTCTACTGGACATGGCAAGAACCATGCTTGATGAGTACAAGACTCCGGACCAGTTTTGGGCGGAAGCAATCAACGCTACTTGCTACTCCATCAACCGGCTCTACCTTCACCGAATCCTCAAGAAGACATCATATGAACTCCTCACCAACAAAAAGCCCAATGTTTCATAGTTTGGAGTCTTTGGGAGCAAATGCTTTATTCTTATTAAAAGAGGTAGAAAATCTAAATTTGCTCCTAAAGCTATAGAAGGTTTTTTACTTGGTTATGACTCAAACACAAGGGCATATAGAGTCTTTAACAAGTCCACTGGACTAGTTGAAATTTCTTGTGACATTGTGTTTGATGAGACTAATGGCTCCCAAGTGGAGCAAGTTGATCTTGATGAGCTAGATGATGAAGAGGCTCCATGCGTCGCGCTAAGGAACATGTCCATTGGGATGTGTGTCATAAGGAATTCGAAGAGCCTCCACAAGGACAAGATCAACCGTCATCTTTTAACCAAGCATCTCCACCAACCCAAGATGAGGATTAGGCTCAAGATGATGAAGATGAAGATCAAGAGAATGAGCCACCTCAAGAAGAGGTCAATGATCAAGGGGGAGATGAAGATAATGAAAACAAGGAAGATGATCAAGAAATTCAAGGTCAAAGACCACCACACCCAAGAGTCCACCAAGCAATTCAACGAGATCACCCCGTCAACTCCATCCTTGGTGACATCCATAAGGGAGTAACAACTAGATCTCGAATTGCACATTTTTGTGAGCACTACTCTTTTGTTTCCTCTATTGAGCCTTACAGGACAGAGGATGCATTAAGAGATTTGGATTAGGTGGTGGCTATGTAAGAGGAGCTCAACAACTTCACAAGGAATGAGGTATGGCATTTAGTTCCACGTCCTAATCAAAATGTTGTAGGTACCAAATGGGTATTCCGCAACAAGCAAGATGAGCATGGTGTGGTGATAAGAAACAAAGCCCGACTTGTGGCCAAAGGATATTCACAAGTCGAAGGTTTGGATTTCGATGAAACTTATGCACCCGTAGCTAGGCTTGAGTCAATCCGCATACTACTTGCCTATGCTACTTACCATGGCTTTAAGCTTTATCAAATGGACGTGAAAAGTGCCTTCCTCAATGGACCAATCAAGGAAGAGGTCTATGTTGAGCAACCTCCCAGCTTTGAAGATAGTGAGTATCCTAACCATGTTTATAAACTCTCAAAGGCGCTTTATGGGCTCAAGCAAGCCCCAAAAGCATGGTATGAATGCCTGCGAGATTTTCTTATCACTAATGGCTTCAAAGTCGGAAAGGCCGATCCTACTCTCTTTACTAAAACTATTGAGAAAGACTTGTTTATATGCCAAATATATGTTGATGATATCATATTTGGGTCTACTAACAAGTCCTCATGTGAAGAGTTTAGTAGGATCATGGTACATAAATTCGAGATGTCTATGATGGGGGAGTTGAGATATTTCCTAGGATTTCAAATCAAGCAACTCCAAGAGGGCACCTTCATCAGCCAAACAAAATATATTCAAGACATACTTAAGAAGTTTGGAATGAAGGATGGCAAACCCATCAAGACACCCATGGGAACCAATGGGCATCTCGACCTCGACACAGGAGGTAAATCCGTAGATCAAAAGGTATACCGGTCGATGATAGGATCTTTACTCTATTTATATGCATCTCGACTGGATATTATGCTTTCTGTATGCATGTATGCAAGATTTCAGGCTAATCCTAAGGAAGTTCACCTTAGAGCCGTGAAGAGAATCATGAGATACTTAGTCTACACTCCTAAGTTTGGGCTTTGGTATCCTAAGGGATCCACTTTTGATTTAATAGGATATTCCGATGCCGATTGGGCAGGGTGTAAAATTGATAGAAAGAGCACATCAGGGACTTGTCAGTTTCTAGGGAGATCCCTGGTGTCTTGGGCTTCAAAGAAACAAAACTCCGTAGCTCTTTCTACCGCCAAAGCTGAGTACATTGCCGCAGGCCATTGTTGTGCGCAATTACTTTGGATGAGGCAAACCCTTAGGGACTATGGCTACAAATTGAGCAAAGTCCCTCTCCTATGTGATAATGAGAGTGCAATCTGCATGGCGGATAATCCCGTTGAACACAGCCGCACTAAGCACATAGACATTCGGTATCACTTTCTGAGGGATCACCAGCAAAAGGGAGATATCGAAATTGCTTATGTTAATACCCAAAACCAATTAGCCGATATCTTTACCAAGACACTAGATGAGAAAACCTTTAGCAAAATTAGGAATGAGCTAAATATACTTGATTCTTGGAATTTTGATTGAAACATTGCACACATAGCTCTTTAATATACCTTTGATCATGTCTCTTTCACTTGGTACAAATGCCTATTTCTTATTCTTCTTGTGCCAAAACTATAACTAATGTGTTTTTCAAGTGTATGTCTATACTAAGTCGTAGATTGAAAGGGAAATGGAGTTTTCGGCAAAGACAACGCTCCCACTCAACTCTAACGGTATCACTTAACCTTCACTGCTAATCCACAAACTCTCAATGGTATGATCCTCACTCACATTTATTTTACCATTTGGGAGGTAATGTTAGGCCCCAAAGGGGAGAAAATGCAAAGAGGGCTCCAAAGTTCTCTATTTTTGGCGATTAATGCCAAAGGGGAGAAAATTTTAAGCCTAAAGCAAAAGGACCGCACCACCATTTCAAAAAATTTTGAAATGAAGATTTAATTGGTATTCACAAATGTTTGTTTTTCAATTGGTATTCAAGGCAATTTCAAATTGGTATGAATTTTCAAATTAGTATCCATTTCAAAACCCTCTTGAAAGCTAAGGGGAGAATCTCATTCAGGGGGAGCTTTTGTTTAGTCAAAGGAAAAGCATTTGAAACAGGGGTAGAAATTTCAAATCTTAAAAAATGCTTCTCGCAACCTTATTCATATACCTTTGACTATTTGCAAAAAGACTTTGAAAAAAGATTTGCAAAAACAAAACATGTGGTGCAAAAGTGGTCCAAAATATCAAATAAAAGAAAGCAATCCATTCATACTAAGTAAGACTTTCAATTGGTTTAATTCCAAGTAACTTATGCACCTTCCGAATGCAAACTAGTTACATTTCTGCACTTCACATTTGCTTTGGTTTGGGTTGGCTTCAATCACCAAAAAGAGAGAGATTGAAAAAGAAATTGGGTTAACCATTTCCTATAATTAATTTTGGTGGTTGATGACCAACGCAAACACGTGGACTAACTAGCTTGTCTAGAACTCATGTATTACAGGTGCATAAGGTTCAACACAAACCAATAAAAGAATCAAGTTAGGGACATAATTTGAAATGGAGCAAAGAATTTGAGTGTGCTGAAAGTTGGCGCACCGGACTGTCCAGTGTGCCATCGGACAGTGTCCGGTGCACCAGGCCGTACACTTCTGAACCAGCCACTCTCTGGAAAACGAAGGCGTGCTCCGCTATAATTCACCGGACTGTCCGGTGTGCCACCGGACTGTCCGGTGAGTCAGCGGGCAACGACTATCTGTGCGCAACGGCCGACTCTACAAAGTGCTACAGTGAGCTACAGTGCAGCGGCAGAAGTCAGAGCCGCGAAGTTAGAGGGCACCGGACTGTCCGGTGCCGCAAAAAGACAAAGCTCCAACAGTCGACTTCGCTCCGAACCCTAACGGTTGGGTGACATGGCGGGGCACCGGATAGTGCACAGTGCCTGTCCGGTGACGCACCGGACTGTCCAGTGCGCCCATCGCCAGCAGCCTCCCGAGCAGCTACTCAAGTGGTTGGGGGCTATAAATACCCCCAACCACCACAACCTCAAGCATCCAAGCATTCTAAGTATTGCATTCAATACAAGAGCAAAAGACTCCACTCCAAGACATAATCAAAGCGATCGATCCACTCAAAGTCCCCAAAACAACTCTAGTGTGTTAGGACTTGTGAGAGGATCTCTTGTGTTCTTTTGTTGCTCTTGTTACTTGGTTGGCCTTTCTTCTTTTTCCATTCTTATTCTCAAGTGCTTTGTAAGCGAGGCAAGAGACACCAATTGTGTGGTGGTCCTTGCGGGGTCTAAGTGACCCGTGAGATTAAGGAAGAAGGCTCACTCGGTCTAAGTGACCGTTTGAGAGAGGTAAAGGGTTGAAATAGACTCGGTCTTTGTGACCTCCTCAATGGGGACTAGGTTCTTTGGAACCGAACCTCGGTAAAACAAATCACCGTGTTCACTTGCCTTATTTCTTGGTTGATTTGTTTTTCCCTCTCTTCGGACTTGAATTTAATTCTAACGCTAACCCCAGCTTATAGTGTGTGTTTAAGTTATAAAATTCAGGTTTCGCCTATTCACCCCCCTCTAGGCAACTTTCACCGGGCCCACTGGTCAGGGTTGTCATAGCGCAGGCGCTAGCGGGGTGAGGCTGGCCACTAGGCCCCTCCTGTCGGCGCGCCACAGCGATTGGGCCAGTGGACTGAGTCGGGCCAAGGAGGTTTTGGCCCATGAACCGTGTTACTCTTTTTTCCTTTTTCTTTTCTTTTATTTTCCATTTTTATTTTCTCTTTCCAAATTCAAGGATTCAAACTAAATTTAAATTCCTATTTTGAACTTAAGATTTCCAAATATCAAACACAATCCTAAAGTGAATAAATCTTCTACTTTTTGCATTATTTATTTTTCTTTCTATCATTTAGTTATGGAAGGGATATTTAACTTACTTAGAATTTTCTGTCTAGATTTTAATTCTCCCATTTCTTCCTTTTGAATTTTGAATTCAAGTAGGGTTTGAATATTCATGTTTCTATTATGATGCATCCCAAAAAATTATCAGCATGATATGCATAGATTATTTATTTCTATTTACTATTCATATGATCATGAGAAAGAGCACAACTTAAAAAAATATTAACTCTACTTCTTTATTGTATAAAAGTTGGGTATTACAAATCCTACCCCTTAAAAATAATCTCAACCTCGAGATTAAGAGGAACTAGGGAAGAGATGGGGAAATTCTATTCGTAGCTCTTCTCTCTCCCAAGTAGCTTCATCTTCACTATGATGACTCCATTGCACTTTGCACATTTTATCACTTTACTCCTTGTAACCTAGGTCAAAGTATCAAGGATCTTGATAGGATACTTAGTATAAGTCAGATCATCTTGAACACTCAATTCCTCCATAGGTAGTTGCTCTTCAGGTACCCTGAGACACTTCTTCAACTGGGATACATGGAAGACATTATATACATCCGCAAGATGGTCGGGTAATTCCAGTTGATAGGCAACTTCCCCACTCGCTTTAGGATCAAGAAGGGCCCAATAAAGTGAGGGGACAATTTCCCTTTGACTTTAAATCTCCTCATACCCCGGATCGGTGACACGCTTAGATACACGTGATCACCCTCCTTAAACTCTAACTGCCTTCTTCAGGTATCTGCATAGCTTTTCTATCTTGACTGCAAAGTTCTCAAGTTCTCCCTTATCAACCGTAGTTGTTCTTCTGCCTCTTGTAAAATTTCTGGGCCAAAGAACCGCCTTTCACCAGTTTGATCCCAATATAGAAGAGTCCTGCATTTTCTACCATATAAAGCCTCAAATGGGGACATCTTCAAACTGGCCTGGTAACTGTTATTGTAAGAGAACTCCGCATATGGTAAACTCTTATCCCAACTGCCACCATGTTTAAGAGCACAAGATCTTAGTGTATCTTCTAGTACTTGGTTGGTTCTCTCAGTCTGCCCATCAGTTTGAGGATGGTAGGCCAAACTAAAATTCAATCTTGTATCCAGGCATTCATGCAACTTCTGCCAAAATCGAGAAGTAAACTGAGATCCTTGGTTTGACACGATCTTCTTAGGTACTCTGTGTAGACAAACTATTCGAGCCATGTATAACTCTGCTAGCCTAGAACCTGAGTATGTGGTCTTTACTGGGATAAAGAGGGCTACTGTTGGGGGCCTTCATCTTCCGAAGGTCCTCAAAAACACGACTAGCATGTTTTCCATGTATAATATACTGTCGCAGGAACCTTTGGCCTTGAGATGAAGGTGCGCATGGTATGAAAGGCGCAATCTGAGAGAAGGACGAACTAGTTTTGAAGCTATGGATGGAGAAGCTTCGGCTTAGTAGTGGAAAATGAAACCGACCTAAAGAGGAAAAGACTGTCTAGTCCTCGATAGTTTACCCTTAGTCAATAATAAATGTCAAGGGCATGGATGTAATTTTACACAGGCTGCCTCGTGTGCCTATAAATAGATGAACAGTAACACCGTACTGTTCACGCTGACTTGTAATCACTCGCACGTCACTTTTAGCTTTTTGTCTTCTGTCAAGTCAAATGTATAAAATGTATTTCGTTATTTGTTCATAATCATATAATAAAAGATGTTGATGATCTAATGATTTGAGATAATCATTTATGTTCTTTTATGATCCATATGTTCTTGTATTTTATATTGACATGATGAAGGTATGTCCTTCATGACCTTCGTCCGAAGATCATTATGTCCTAAGGGATACAGTGCTTCGAAGGACGAAGGTCTCTAATCATTAACATTTGTGTTGCCTTGTTCTTGATTCACAACATTTGAGAACAAGTCCCCAACATTGGCACCCACCTCTAGAGAACTCATTCGACCACCTTCGGCAATCTGTGACCTTCGTCATGCCGCCGAAGAAATCTTCAACGCTGGGGGCTGCACTGCAGCCACTGGATGTCAATCAAGAAACCCTACGCGAAGCTAGAAGTCAAAAAAGGAAGGCTTCAAGTCCAACATCTCAGGAGGAAGAGTTGGACCAAGAAATCAGGAACCTCGAAGCCATTCAGCAATAGGTCCAGAGGAAAAAGGAAAAGATGCTTCGTCTTGCCGATTTTCAGAAGAAGATTGATGAGGCCGCTGAGGAAATGCGTCATCTCACCCAAGATGACCAGGACCGAAGACCTCAATATAGAGAGCTTTGTCAACATAATTCCGACAATGAGGATGAATGGTATGATGATTTCCATCATGGAAATTTTGCTTTTGATGATGCTTCTCTTCTGTCAGCAGAACTGTAAGCTACCCCATGGCCCCCATCATACAAGCCACCCCAGCTCCCTATGTATGATGGGCATTCAGACCCGAAGCAGTTTCTAATGAGTTACGAAGCAACCATATCTTCATATGGGGCAACACTGTAGTCTTGGCAAAATCCTTCGTCATGGCAGTCAAAAATGTTGCACAAACTTGGTACTCTTCTCTTCGGCCAGGAACAATCACATCATGACAAAAGCCGAAGGACATGCTGATCACCAGTTTCCAAGGATTTCAGACGAAGCCAGTCACTGCTCAGGCTTTGTTCCAGTGCACGCAAGACCACGAAGAATACCTCCAGGCGTATGTCCGAAGGTTCTTGCATCTGAGAGCACAAGCGCCCACAGTGCCCAATGAAATTGTCATTGAGGCCATGATCAAGGGGCTTCGGCCAGGACCTACGACCCAATATTTTGCCAGAAAACCCCCTCAGACCCTGGAGAAGCTCCTTCAAAAGATGGATGAATACATCCGGGCTGACAATGATTTCCGCCAGCGAAGGGAAGAAGCCTATAGGTTTTCTGAAATGACTAGGGGCTTCGGAGGAAGAATCCACTCTAGGCATGTTAGATCAATCCATAGTTCCAGCTAAAGCGATGACAGAGGAAGTTAGCTTCAAAGGCCACAACACAGCTCCCAATCCTTAGGGCAACAACAAAGCTCTTTCAGGCCTCCAGGCCCAAGGGGCAGAGGTGGCAGGGGCTTCGGAAGAAGGTATGGGGATCAACCCAGAAAGCTCTATTGCTTATTCTATGGAGAAGACAAGGGTCACACAACAAGAACATGCCAAGTCACAATTCAGAAGCAGAAGGAGATTGCTGAAGCTGAGGCGCGGCAGAGTCAGCCGAAGCAGGTTCTACATACTGCTTCATGCTACTCTCCCTACATACCAGAATACGTAGGTAATCAACAGTCTGCAACTTCTGCTGCTTCAGCAAGTCATTCTCAAGCTTCCTGGGCTCAGCTCCCTTTACCACTACCATTACCACCTACTCACACCCGAGGCCAATAGCCAGAAGGGCACCCACACGCGCAGCAGCAGCGTGGTTATCGGGAGGAATCCAAAGCTCGTACAGTCAACACACTTTGCTAGAATCGAAGCATATCTACTGAAGAATATCCTATTTTTAATGTACCTTTTATCTTTTGTCACTTTACGTTCTATATGAGAAATAAATAACGAAGAATTAAATTTCAATTTCTCGTATTAATGGTTTGCATCAATGACAAAATATGCCTTCTTCACAGACTTCCGAAGCTCAAAAGTCATTCCTAAGGGAATGCAGAGCCAAAAATCAAGTTCTGAAGCTACAAAAGTCGCTCTTAAGGGGGCGCAACGTAAGTTTTCTGCTCAAAAGTTGTCCCTAAGGGAATGCAGAGCCAAAAATTAAAGTTCTGAAGCTACAAAAGTTGCTCTTAAGGGGGGCGCAGCGTAAGTTTTCTGCTCAAAAGTCATTCCAAAGGGAATGCAGAGCCAAATACCACCGAAATAGAAGGTGAAGAAGCTCAAAAGTCGTTCCTAAGGGGATGCAGAGCTTGATGCCACCGAAATAGAAGGTGAAGAAGCTCAAAAGTCGTTCCTAAGGGGATGTAGAGTCTTGTGTGTTCCAGTGTGGCGTGCGCGTGTGTATGGCCGACATCACCATCATTTTGCATCATGTCATCATATCATTCCGCACAACATTACATCATACATCATATTGCATCAACAGCAAAGAGATTGGATACGAAGCAAATCTTCGGCAATACTTTGATAAAAGAAAATATGCTGAGGCATGAAGCAAACTTCGGAAAGAACAATTTTATCAAACTTCCCAGAGGGGGTTCCTTTCTTTACGAAGCATGAAAAGAAGGGAAGGTGTTTTTTCGCTGAAGGCTCAAAAATGGTATGTGTGTAAATTTCATGCATCGAAAAGAAATATATTACAATAATTTACATGTCTGATTAATTGTTCCATACATCAAATGTTACATAGAATCATTACAACAAATTCTAATCTTTCCTAAGTATTTTTTCTGCCGCTTCGTTCAGCAGCTTGTCGACAACTTCGTCGATAATAGAGTTAACAACACTCATTACATCCAATGCTTCCTTCATGACCGGATCAGCTAGGGGATTGTACGGCTCCGGCAACGGTGATAGCTCAGCTGTAGTAGGTAAACTATTAGTTCGAAACTGTAGTAGGTAAACTATTAGTTCGAAGCCACAAAGTAAGTACCGAAGCTAAAATTTTAAAAAATACCTATACGCTTTTCGCGTTCAGCAGCTTCTTTAGCTCGCCTAGCTTTTTCTCGGGCATCATGGGTGTCTTTTTCATTCTTCCTTATAATTTCGTTGGCCGATTCTCGGCCACCATTCACCCAGACATCAGAATAAAACTTTTCGCCCATCAAAGTCGCTTCGGCTAAAGGATCTTTTGTGTCGTCTATGGAGAAGGCAGCTTCGGTTTGGGCTGTAGTTTTGACGTGATCGCATCCAGCCTTCTCTAGAATAGCCGCAATGCCCCGGGCACCGGAGAAAGCGCAGATATCTCCGCGATCATTCAGAATTTCCTCAAAAGCTTCGGCTTCCCCGCTTATCCACTCAATAACGCCCTCCGGGTCGCCTCGGATAAAATTTTCCTTAGAGGAATACACACCCACTTTGGAAAAGCTAGTTTTTAGTTTCTTCATGCAATCTAAGGATTTTTCAAAACATCTTTCCTTGGATTCACGAAGCTCCTCAATATTTTTCTCTAGCCTGGCCTTCCACCATTCACTAATTTCTTGGCTAGCCTTTGCGACCTCACAATTTTCTTTGGCTTCGGCAAGTTGTTTCCGAAGGTCTTCAACCTCGGCTTTATGAGCTTCGGCCTGGGTATTGTATTTTGCCTCATCTTCTTTCACTTTACTCACTAATGAAATTAGAATTTTGTCCTTCTCCAGGGCTTCATTTCTCAGCTGAATTACCTCTGAACAAAGGTTGCCAAGAGCTATTGTGCAGCTTTCATCCTCCGCATTCTTTTGAGCCCTCAGGGCATTGCTCAGAATTAAGCCCTGCAAAAAAGGATAAAGGTTTAGCATGAGAACAAAAACTTTATTCCTAGATTCTTAAACTTTAAGTTTACGAACTCTGTACCTTCAGGCTGTTGTATGCAAGGCTGTCCGTGAGGTCATCTTTTGACATGGCGGAAAGGCTAACCTCGAGCTTCAGAAATCCTATACATTTAGCCATCTCCCGGCAGACAGATATCTCTTTGTTGTCCGGAAGACAATATAAGAAATCATCTTCGTCTGCACCATTGAACACCAAGGCCCCTTTTGGATATTTCAGTTTTCGGGCGTAGTAATCGGTCTCTGCAATCTCTTCTTCAGATAACTTCTTTCCCAAAGCATGCCGAATAATAAAGTCAAGATTCTCGGGCATAGCTTCGGGAACAGAAGATTTAGCTTCTTCGGCTATTTCTTTCTCCGCAGTTATGCCAAACCTTGTAGATTCCTGATTAGCCCCTTCTTCAATTGCAGCGAGCTTTGCCTGAATAGGTACCGAATGTACAACTTCGGCTTCAGCCTCGACCGTAGAAGCTTTGGCAATTTTCTTCGCGGGAGTAGGAGTTAATGCTTTTGTGGTTTCTATGACAGCGTCTAGTACACTGGCCATTCTCCTTCTCTTGGGAGTTGTGGCCAGAGCCTTTGTCACCTTTGGTAATTCTGCCTTTATCGGTGGGCTCAAAATTTTTGGCAACATCACTATTTTTTTTCCAACTCTGGCCCTTTGGCCATATCATCTTTGGCTTCGGCTAACCCAACTACAGGCACCTTCGGTGCTGCAATCGAACCATCGGTTTCAGCCTCGATGGGAGCAGCTTGTTTCGCTCCGACATCGGAGGAGGTCCCTTCACCAAATTCAGGCACTACGACCGTTTCAATACCACGTGGCCGGTGGGTCAAAACCTTCATTTTCTTGCCCTTTGACACAACAGTGGTGGCCGAAGCGGCAGATTTTCTCTTTTTCCCTTGCCTTCGCAATGGGTAGCAGTAATCAGGGTATATGAAACCAATTGAATCAAAAACCCTGTTCAATCTTTTCTTGCCCCGACCCCCGAAGGCTAAGGATAAAGCATCATCTTCGGCCCTGGTGTATGCCCCAAGCAACTCATCGCTAGTAGCCTCAATGCATTTCAACCAGTCGTCATTGGGTTCGTCAAACCGGTCCCTGAACCTGAAGGTAAATTTCAATTGAACTAATCCACCTTCGGTGGACCCGGCAGCAGTATCCTTCGGCATCTCCTAGCTATCTACAAGCGGCCATACCCTGTAGGCTATGTGCTCTTGAATTATGTCCCTGGTGCCAATAAAAGCACAAACATTGCTGAAGGCTTTTTGGCATGCTTCATCATCACTTTCAATAGCTACCTTCGTCCTTCGAAGGCCGAAGCGAGACCAGATGGGGCGTTGGATAATTTCCTTAATGTCCTCCCTCTCAATTAGATTATTTTTAACATAAAACCATTCCTCCATCCAGGCCCTGGGCCATCTTTTCCGGTATGTTGGAACCGGGTATCTTGCATTAGAGCGAGCAATAAATCCATAACAACTAAAGTTGTTGTGATACTGCTCTTTGCCTGTGGCCTTCGTCTCGTATAACAGTTCATGTATACTACAAAAACACCTTGCGCTAGGTTCCAACCCTTGACTTCTCATAGCCCAAACAAATAAGCCCATTCTAATTATAGCTTCGGGAGTAAGTTGATGAAGAAAGACGATCTAAAATATCTTTAGCACTTCAACCAAAAATCTGCTTAATGGGAACCGAAGACCCGCCTTCTGAAAGCTTTTGTAAATAACCACTTCATTTTCTTCAGGAGCAGGGGCGGTGCTGTCTCCTCCAACCCTCACAACAGACATATCATGAAAGTATCTTCCCCTCATAGAATCAACATGGCTTTGCTTAATAATCGATTTTCCGAAGATGGTATGGCTTGGTCGCCATGACCGGTCCTCAGAATCTTCATCTCCACTTTCCACATCAAAGTCATCACTGTCATCAGAATCTTCAGATAAATCTGCCATTATCTCTTTTGTGATTTTCTCTGTATTGGTTTTTGCCATGGATTCGTAAAACCCAGCAATAAAAGGGTCCGCAACCTTCTTCTCCTCATACATCTTCTCCTCCTCGGATATCTCCTTCTCCTCAGTCATCTTCAGACGTGGAACAAACACTTGTCTTTAAGACGAAGCTCAAAAATCAGGCGAGAACTAACAAGTAAGAGTTAAAAATCTGAGAAAATAACGCAAGCAACAGAATGGCGCAGCAAATGCTGTCGTTGTGGGCTTCTATATATACGCCTAGTGCATTACAACTTGGCGGGCCCCATTTGTCATTGACTTTCGCTATCCTAGTGAAGGGAAGGTGTTTTTTCGGACCTTCGGCTTAAGGCCTTCGTTCACATCGTAGTCTGAATTTGTTGTTACAAGAACAAATTAATACTGCGAGGGGCTACTGTTGGGGGCCTTCATCTTTCGAAGGTCCTCAAAAACACAACTAACATATTTTCCAAGTATAATATACTGTCACAGGAACCTTTGGCCTTGAGATGAAGGTGCGCATGGTATGAAAGGCGCAATCTGGGAGAAGGACAAACCAGTTCTAAAGCTATGGATGGAGAAGCTTCGGCTTAGCAGTGGAAAATGAAACCGACCTAAAGAGGAAAAGGCTGTCTAGTCCTCGATAGTTTACCCTTAGTCAATAATAAATGTCAAGGGCATGGATGTAATTTTACATAGGCTGCATCCTGTGCATATAAATAAATGAACAGTAACACCATACTGTTCATGTTGACTTGTAATCACTCGCACGTCACTTTTAGCTTTTTGTCTTCTGTCAAGTCAAAGGTATAAAATGTATTTCATTATTTGTTCATAATCATATAATAAAAGATGTTGATGATCTAATGATTTGAGATAATCATTTATGTTCTTTTATGCTCCATATGTTCTTGTATTTTATATTGACATGATGAAGGTATGTCCTTCATGACCTTCGTCCGAAGATCATTATGTCCTAAGGGATACAGTGCTTCGAAGGACGAAGGTCTCTAATCATTAACATTTATGTTGCCTTGTTCTTGATTCACAACATTTGAGAACAAGTCCCCAACAGCTACTTTAGTTAGCCTGTCCACAATCACCCATATAGAGTCATACCCAGTAGATGTGCGGGGTAGACCTACAATGAAGTCCATGCCAATTTCTCCCCACTTCCACTCAAGTATCTTAAGTGAGTGCAGCAAACTGGCATGTCTCTGATATTCAGCTTTCACCCTCTGGCAAACGTCACACAATGCTACATGTGAAGCAACATCCTTCTTTAGTCCATACCACAAATACTTCTGCTTCAAGTCCTGGTGCATCTTGGTACTACCAGGATGGATGGAGTAAGCTGAGTCATGTGCTTCCTTCAATATGGTCTCATGAAGACTATCAATCTCAGGGACACAAATCCTATTCTTGAACTAGATTGTGCCTTGACCATCCTCCGTGATGTCCGACCCTCTGCCTTTTGCCATAAGATCTCTGATCTCCTAAATCCTAGCATCACCAACGTGACATTTACATATTTCTTGTTCTAAGGTAGGTTCCACTTCTATGGTAATTCCTTCAGTATGAGCAACTATCCCCAGATTAAGCTTCTCAAAGTCTTATGCTAACTCATCAGGTAGCTGGGCAACAATAGCTGCATGAACATGCTCCTTCCGACTCAAGGCATCCGCCACCAGATTCGCCTTACTTGGATGATAGTGAATTTCCAAGTTGTAATCTTTGATGAGCTCCAACCAACGACGTTGCCTAAGGTTGAGATCCTTCTGAGTGAAGATATACTTTAAGCTCTTATTATCAGTGTAGACTTGACACTTAGTCCCCATAATGTAATGCCTCCAAATCTTGAGAGCATGCACTACGACTGCCAGTGGTAAGTCATGAGTGGGGTAGTTCAACTCATGTTTCCACAACTGGCGAGACACGTAGGCGATGACATTCCCTTCTTGCATAAGAACACATCCCAAGCCTTAGCGGCATGCATCACAATAAGTGTCAAATCCCATCTGCAGATCCGGCATTATCAACACTAGGGGTGACATCAATTTAAATCTCAGTTGATTGAAACTCTCTTGGCATTCATGAGTCCACTTAAACTCTTTCCCCTTCTCCAATATGAGGTCATAGGCTTCACTATCTTGGAGAATTCTTCAATAAAATGTCGATAGTAACCCGCGAGTCCCGGGAAACTCTGAACCATAGTAACTGTTTTTGGTATCTTCCAACCCACTATCTTCGTTACTTTAACTGGATCCACTGAGATTCCACCTTTGGAGATGATATGCCCAAGGAATGGTACTTCATCAAGCTAGAACTCACACTTGCTAAACTTGGCATAGAGTTGATTATCCCACAGCTTCTGTAGTACCAATCACAGATGTTCCTCACGGTCACTATCATTCTTGGAATAGATCAGAATATCGTCGATGAATACCACGACGAATCTATCAAGGTACTCCATGAACACCTTGTTCATCAGATTCATGAAGTAGGCTGGTGCATTGGTTAAGCCAAATGACATGACTATGAATTCATATAGACCATATCGGGTAGAGAAAGCCATCTTGAGAATATCAGATGGCCTAATCTTCATTTGGTGATAACCCAACCTAAGGTAAATCTTAGAGAACACCCTAGCACCTCTCATCTGATCAAATAAATCTTCAATACAAGGTAAAGGATACTTGTTCTTAATTGTGTCATCATTAAGTGATCTATAATCCACACACATTCTTTCTGAACCATCTTCCTTCTGTACAAATAGAACTGGTGCTCCCCAAGGTGAGGAACTCGGACGAATGTACCCTGCCTCTTGCAACTATGTTAATTGTTTCTTAAGTTCTTTTAATTCTTGCGCTGACATCCTATATGGCCTTTTTGAAATAGGAGCGGTTCTAGGTAAGAGATGAATAACAAATTCAACTTCCCTATCTGGTGGCATCCCGGGTAACTCCTCTGGAAAGACATATGGGAAATCTCTAACCACACAGATGTTTCTACCCACAAATTTTCCATCTACTATATATATGGCGAGTTTGGTAGAAGTGGTTATGGTAATCTCGACTTCGAATCTTTCTCCTTTTGAACTGGTGAGTTCTACGGTTCCCTTAGCATAATGTATAACTGCCTTTGCTTTTCTTAACCATGACATATCGAGTATCAGATCTATACTGCTTTCCTCTAATACTATAGGTGTAGACCAGAATTCCCTTCCCATAATTGTTAGTGTTAATCTGTGTGTCATATAATTTGCTTCAATAGGCCCTTTAGGGGTAATTACTATCAGTGGTTTTTGCACAGTTTGAAGTGGTAACTCATTGGTGTTGGCATAGCGAGTAGAAATAAACGAATGTGTAGCTCTAGAATCAAATAATATGGATGCAGGAATTAAATTAATGTAAAACATACCGATAACGATGTCTGCTCCATTAGCAGTAGCATCAACACTGACTTGGTTGACTATGGCAATGCTGAATCCCTTGCCAGAAGCTAGAGTCTGTTGCTTGCCTTGGACATTGCTTTGAGCGGGTGTGTTAGGTAGTGTTTGGTTGAAGAGCCAAGTAGAACGGAGCCATTCTGTTCCAGTTTTGTTGTTGTTTGGTTACAAAGTAACTAGAATGGAGTGGCTCCAATTAGAGAATATTCTCCTCGGATCCAGAACCATCCCACTCCAAAAAATCAATGGGACGGAGCCGCTCCGTTCCTAGCCTGCTCACACAGCTCGCCCGCCCATCCGTGCGCAGCAGCTCGCACGCCTCCCTCTGCAACCAAACAAAAAACAGAGCCGCTCTGTTCCAGTTCACTCTGCAACCAAACAAAAAATAGAGCCGCTCCGTTCCAGCTTACCAAACATAGAATAGAGCGGCTCTGTTCCTAGAATCAGGGATGGAACGGCTCCGTTCTACTTGGCTCCTCAACCAAACACTATCTTAGGGTTCCTCTTTGTACAAGCATTGGTGTAGTGCCCAACCTCACCACACTTGAAGCAAGTGGTGACTGTACTGTGTCCTATAGGTCTCGCCAGGGTGCTAGTGGGGGCAGCCTGACGAGTGTGGAGTCTGTGGAGTCGCCTGTGGTGTATACTGAGCTGGTCATGGCCCTCCTCCAAGACGAGCTGGTGTACCCTAGGGTGGAACATAGCGAGGACGGATGCTACTGCTCCCCTGCCCCTAGGTGATAGCCTTTCTCTTCATCTCACCTAGCTGAACACGTTTGTGTTCAATAGCTAAAGCCTTATCCAGAAGCCTCTAAATGATGGAAAGGTGTGAGCAACCAGCTAATACTGAAGTGGTCCAACAAGTCCCTCCATGAAATGCTCCTGCTTCCTTTCATCATCAATAACTTCATCTAGAGCATGCCTCGATAGCTGAATAAATTTGTCACGATATTCACTGACTGACATGCTGCCTTGCTTCAGTGATAAGAATTCCTTCTTCTTGATTTTCATTAGGCCAACAGGAATATGGTAGTTTCTGAATTGTGTAGCAAATTTTGCCCAGATAATAGTATTGGCAGCATCATGGGTAGTAGTGTAGGAGTCCCACCAATCAGCAGCGGGTCCAGTAAGACAACCAGAAGCATAGAGCACCTTCTCCCGGTCAGAGCATTGAGCGATATTAAGCATCTTCTCCACTAATTTCAACCAATCATCAGCATGTAACGGATTTGGAGAGCTGGCGAATGTAGGTGGCTTGTGACTCATAAACTCTCGGTGCTTGTCCCAGGGTGGAGCTGCTGGTGGTGGTGGAGGCATTGGTGGTTGTTACTGACGTTCCGTTCGCTCTTGCCTCATCTCCACCCGCATCTCCTGCCTTTCCTGACGCATCTCCAGGCGTTCTTGCCTCATTTGAGCTTGCATCTCATCATTGTGTTTACCATCTGCTGTAGCATCTGCATCTGAGCAGCAACCACAGGATCTGTCCTAGTTGGTGGAGGATTGGGAGGATTCATTTCTGGTTGTGGTTGTCTAATCATCCTCCTGTTGTGGGGGTTGGCAGGTAGATCGATTCCTCCTCCCTTCCTGGTATTGACCATCTGGGTTAGAAATACAAGGTAAGATAGAATTGTAGAAAAGACGAGTAATTGCGAGACATAATTTTTTGGGGGTTTTATTAGCTAAGTAGTTTAGTGTGTCACCTACTAATACTAATTCATTACCTTATGGTGGTACATGCTAGAATGCCCTGCTATACTAATTCAATCAATCAAAGAAGCAAATCAAACATTTACCATCAGAACAAACATCCAATCACTTTAGGTAGAGAAAATAATTTTAATTTTGTCTTATGTCTCCTATCTCTTTAAAGGGCCATAAATGTAGGATTCCAAGGTGTGAAATCCCCCTTGTCTTTCTAGAGTAGAAAAGATAAGAGTAGTCAGAGTAGAACAACAAAATGTGAGACAAGATCAAGAAAAGTATAGAAAGAATCAGAGTAAGGTAAGTAGGTAAGGGGTATTGTCCAGTTCTATCTAGGTTCCGTCCTATAGTCAACATTTCCTCTGATACCACTTCTGTCACACTCGGATTTAAGGGATAAAGCTGTGTGCGTCTCATATGCGCGCTAAAGAAGAACATCACATATAATGACAAAGTGTATAGAGATAAATGTCACAAGTATCATTATTACATAGTGGAAGTCTTTCAAAAATAGATGATAACAATAAAATGAACTAAATAATTATTCCTTGGCGCCATCAAGCTGACTGGGAGATGCCACCTAGATAAGCTTGTACTCTTCGTTGTAGGGCTCCTCCTGGACCACATGTTGTTCTCCTATGGGGGGTTTATATATTGCAAGTGTGAGCTCACAAAAGATCATAGCTCAACAAATTGTGGGGAATAATGTAAACGAACTCACCAAATGTGGGAGTTCATGTGAAGTGTAAGGTTGATCAACAAATAATGGTTAAAGCTGAGCATTGCTTTTAATAAGTTGGTTAAATTTTATTATCAGTTACTAAATGTAAGTATATACCAAACTAGAGTAATAATAGATCAAAATTAATAATAAACCATAATACGATGCAAATGACCAGTTAAATTTAATTCCATAAGTTACTCATGTGAGGGTCTGAGCCGTTCATAACAGTGAGCATGGCTTATATCAGTTTTGCACTCTGCAGAGGTTGCACATCTTTACTCACAAGTCATGTTACCCATCTGCCAAGGGGTCATGAATCCCATACACCTCTACCAAGGAAGTGAGGCAGGGTAACACTACGAGGCCTTTACAAAGTTCCACTAGCTTCAAAAAACCCGCTACAGTTTCTAGGAAGCAATGCAGGGATCCCCCGTCTGACCGTCATCGCAGCAAAATCAACTCGAGAACCTCCCTACACCGACCACACCCCTACTGCCCTCGCCCCTTTTGGGTAAGATAGTCCTCCACTAGCTTTCCTAATTAACCAGCCAAGGGCGTCCCATACCACCCTTGTGGTAGCACTATTTTCTCGGTTGGTTGCTCCATGTTCCAATTAACATAATGATCTTGTCATGAACAGTAAATAAAAAATTGATAATAAAAGCATGATCATGAATAATGTGTATCTTAATACCCAAAACAACATAAAGCAATAGCAGGTACTATCCCAAAAGTTCAGTGGTAAACAAGGTATAAATATAGCCAAACTGGGGTGACCTATTGGGTCCTATCAAAATTAACCTAAGCAGATCATAATGATTAACATGAACATTATGGATAAATAGAAGTGATCAAGGGCACAACTTGCCTTCAACGAGCTCCTGCTCAGCAATCTCCACCTGCTGAACACCTGGGTCCTCAGTGGCTTGCTCGTCTACTCGCAACAATACAAACAAGGATAGTATAGGAGAAATTAACATCACACCAAAGATGAGAACATAATACATAATAATAATCTACACATTGTAACCAGATCATAGGTTCAAGAATCACTAAATTCAGAGTTACGGTTATCAAGTTATGATTTTCCGAAGGTTTTATGTGTTTTATATTGAATAAATTAAGTAGATAATTTTAATCTATGTTTCATGGCTAAATAGAGTTACCATGTGATAAACAATATTAAAACAAAATTAATGCAATTGGAATGGATCAAAAAGGAATTCAAATGAATTTATTATGATTTAAACAAGTTTCTACAATTATTTTAATGCAAAAACTCATTTTCTATATTTTTTATCCAATTAATAGCTCCTTGGATTGCTCACAAGAATACAGAAGAGAACAGGGGCTAACTTGCAAAACTTCCCAGACTCAGCTTAACCCGTGGTGGACTGCGGGTTAAATGCAAATATGTCAAGGTTTTCTTTAGTAAGGTGGACGGTCCGAAGGGGTATCGCTCATCCTAAGCCGTTCGATCAGATGTGGGCGGCACGGATCGACACCCAATCCCCGTGAACCGGTATGTAACATAGCTCACCAGATCTGAGATCGAGGGCCATGGTTTAATGAGCATAAGATCTGATCCCAACTCTACGTCCACGATCCAACGACTAATCTGCGCGCACCCCAAATCCGGTAAGACAAACAAATCTCAGTCGCTCAACTCCAGATCGACGATCAGGATCTAAAATGTCTGAGATAAAATCATACACATTCGATCCCCATCCAGCGATGCAGATCCATCCTACCCCAATCGGTACGTTCTATTGTAATCCTAACTGTTCCTATGGAATCAACGACCCGAAAGCCATTGTCCCCACCAGATCCCAAACCACGGCGATGAGGGGCATCACCGTGGTGGCGACATCATTGGTGTTCGCCAGATCCGACATCAGGGCTCAAGCTTTGAGACAAAAGGTGTTATACATCGGACAAATAATGACAAATCGCAAGGGTAGATACTCACCGACCCTAGAGGCGCAGACACCTCTGAATGCGGTGAGTTGCGGCCCTACGGTGGTGTTGTTCGACCTATGAGGAATTCCTATGGCTTCAGCTAGTTTCCCTCTAATTAATCCCTCACACAGCTTCTATGCGGCTAGACCAACCTCTGAGTAGCCCCGCTAGAGCCTGAACCCCACTATCAACGAGTATCTGCGGTGGCGGCCCTTGCTACCCCTTTATCTCTCATGGGTTTGCCTCGCTCAGTGAGTCACGAATATGGGAAGGGGAAGCGAAGCCCTGACACGCCATCATATAGTGCCAGGAGGTCGGTTTAGGGGTTAATCGGAACTACTCCCCAGAAAATCGTGTAGTCTGTTAAGGTCCCATCCATGCGGTGATGTGGAGGAGAACGAGCTGATGGAACGGGCCCACTTGGCGGTGTAACGTGCACACACGGGTTAGGTGGTGAGCTGAGGGAGTGAGCGAGAGGAGCTGCTGACGTGCCTGGCCCACTGGTCGGGTTGTCACAGCGCGGGCGCTAGCGGGGTGAGGCTG
Organism: Zea luxurians; assembly: GCA_029449295.1. Classification (NCBI taxonomy): domain Eukaryota; kingdom Viridiplantae; phylum Streptophyta; class Magnoliopsida; order Poales; family Poaceae; genus Zea; species Zea luxurians. Next base: position 4,563,401 of record JAOPSE010000121.1, on the reverse strand, counting down.
GCCACTAGGCCCCTCCTGTCGGCGCGCTAGAGCGGTTGGGCTAGTGGACTAAGTTAGGCCAAGGGGGTTTTGGCCCATGAACCTTGTTACTCTTTTTTTTCCATTTTATTTTCTCTTTCCAAATTCAAGGATTCAAACTAAATTTAAATTCCTATTTTGAACTTAAGATTTCCAAATATCAAACACAATCCTAAAGTGAATAAATCTTCTACATTTTGCATTATTTATTTTTTTCTTTCTACCATTTATTTATGGAAGGGATATTTAACTTACTTGGAATTTTCTTTCTAGATTTTAATTCTCCCATTTCTTCCTTTTGAATTTTGAATTCAAGTAGGGTTTGAATATTCATGTTTGTATTATGATGCATCCCAAAAATTTATCAGCATGATATGCATAGATTATTTATTTTTATTTACTATTCATATGATCATGAGAAAGAGCACAACTTAAAAAATATTAACTCTACTTCTTTATTGTATAAAAGTTGGGTATTAGAGATAGTCCTTGACCATCAGGCCTACACTCGAGAAAATCCTTAAGTAACCTGGATGAAACATCACCTGTTCCTAGCCCAAGTCTCGATTTAATTACTTTCATCCTTAGGACTTATTTTTGTACCTTATGATGATTAAAACATCACAGGGAACCTTGCATTAGATCTCTCCATGATCCTGGTGAAAATATTCTTGTAGGTAGAGTCATCCTTCCTCAGGATAAACCATGAGCTAGGCATTATTGCAAAGGACAAACTCTATCTATAAGATTTACCTCTAGGCAGGGCTAAGCAATTCTGTAAACAATATTTGATACTTCCAAATAAGTATCTATAAAAGGAATGGATATCAAGGTAGTCAATGCATCAAATAGTTTCCTAGCAACCCCTGTAAACTTAATGCACATTTCACTAGACTTAAAGTGTATAAAAGTCTTTTAATAATACAAGGAAGGGGCAAATACATCAGGTCTTGTCTTTGTTGCAGAGAAGATTTGCTAGATCCTCCTATAAAATACCCAGTTAGATGGTTCCTCCACTTGATCAGTAGACACTAGAGTAGACTCCTCTTCAGCAACCACTTCATCTTTAACCTTCATCTTTCTTTTGGGAGCTCTACATGAAATGACATGAACATGAATGCTTATGCTTATGTTGTTTGCACAGAAAATACTATAAGACATCACAAGAATATTGTCGGTGTTTTGAAACCCGGGGGGTCCCTGGACCGACGAGTGAATTGTCGCCGCGTGCCCCAGCCCAGATGGGTCGGCGCGAGGCGAAACGCGAAGGGGGGAGAAGCAGCCGGAGGGAGACATGCGTGGGAGGTGGAACCCGCAGCCTTCGTGTTAGCCCCACGCCCAGGTCGGGTGCGCTTGCAGTAGGGGGTTACAAGCGTCCACGCGGGAGGGAGCGAGCGGCCTTGCGCGAGCGCCGTCCCGTCGTTCCCCGCGCGGCCAACCCTCTGTAAGAGGGCCCTGGACCTCCCTTTTATAGGCGTAAGGAGAGGATCCAGGTGTACAATGGGGAGTGTAGCAATGTGCTAACGTGTCTAGCGGGGGAGAGCTAGCGCCCTAAGTACATGCCATCGTGGCAGCCGGAGAGGTTTTGGCACCCAGTTCGCGTGGTGTCGTGGCCGTCGGAGGAGCGCTGGAGCCTGGCGGAAGGACAGCTGTCGGGGCTGTCGAGTCCTTGCTAACATCCTCTTGCTTCGTAAGGGGGTTGAGAGCCGCCATCGTCACAGGGCATGCGGGGCGCCATCATTACTCGTATAGTGGAGCGAGCCAGATGGGACGCCGGTCTTGTTCCCCATAGCCTGAGTCAGCTCGGGGTAGGGTAATGATGGCGCCTCCTGTCGATGTGGTCGGTCCGTGCCCTAGGTTGGGCGAGGTGGAGGCTCCTCCGAGGTCAAGGTCGAGTCTGTCTTCCAAGGTCGGGGTCGAGTCCGAGCCCCCGGGTCGGACAAGGCGGAGACCATCGGCTGAGGCCAGGGCCGAGTCCGAGCCCTGGGGTCGGGCGAAGCGGAGTTTGTCGTCCTTCGGGGCTGAGCCTGAGTCCGAGCCCTGGGGTCGAGCGAGGCGGAGTTCATCGTCTTCCGGGGCTGAGCCCGAGTCCGAGCCCTAGGGTCGGGCGGAGCGGAGTTCGCCGTCTTCCGGGGCTGAGCCCGAGTCCGAGCCCTGGGGTCGGGCGGAGCGGAGTTCGCCGTCTTCCGGGGCTGAGCCCGAGTCCGAGCCCTGGGGTCGGGCGAAGCGGAGATCATCGTCTTCCGGGGCTGAGCCCGAGTCCGAGCCCTGGGGTCGGGTGGAGCGGAGTTCACCGTCTTCCGGGGCTGAGCCCGAGTCCGAGCCCTGGGGTCGAGCGAAGCGGAGTTTCCTATGACACCTGAGGCCGGACTTGGCTGCTGTCAGCCTCACTCTGTCGAGTGGCTCAGCAGTCGGAGCAGCACAGGCGACGCTGTCCTCTTGTCAGACCGGTCAGTCGAGCGGCGAAGTGACTGCAGTCACTTCAGCTCTGTCGACTAGAGGGTGTGCGTCAGGATAAAGGTGTTAGGCCACCTTTGCATTGAATGCCCCTGCGATTTGGTCGGTTGGCGTGGCGATTTGGCCAAGGTTGCTTCTTGGTGAAGACTGGGCCTCGGGCGAGCCGAAGGTGTGTCCGTTGCTGGAGGGGGTCCTCGGGCGAGACATAGATCCTCCGGGGTCGGCTGCCCTTGCCCGAGGCTGGGCTCGGGTGAGGCGTGATCGTGTCCCTCGAATGGACCGATCCTTGACTTAATCGCACCCATCAGGCCTCTGCAGCTTTGTGCTGATGGGGGTTACCAGCTGAGATTTAGGAGCCTTGAGGGTACCCCTAATTATGGTCCCCGACAGTAGCCCCCGAGCCTCGAAGGGAGTGTTAATACTCGCTTGGAGGCTTTTGCCGCACTTTTTTGCAAGGGGACCAGCCTTTTTTGGTTGCATTTTGTTCCGGTGGGTGCGCGCGAGCGCACCCGCCGGGTGTAGTCCCCGAGGCCTCGGAGGAGTAGTTTGACTCCTTCGAGGTCTTAGTGCGTTTCGCAACACTTCGGCTGGTCTGGTTGTTCCCTCATGCGAACTGGTCGTAGCCCAGGTGCACGGTCGGGTCCCAAGTTCTCGGGCTGGTATGTTGACGCTGTCAACGGTTTGGCCGGAGCCGGGTTTGCGAGAGCAGCCCCCGAGCCTCTGCACAGGGCAAGAGGACGGTCAAGGACAGACTCGACTTTTTTACATACGCCCCTGCGTCACCTTTCCGCAAGGAGGAGGGGGGGAAAGCGCCATGTTGCCCTCGGAGGGCACCGAACATGGTGTCTCCGGTGAGCTGCTGGCGGGTAATCCGAGTGGACGCCCGTGCCCCATTTGTTAGGGGTCAGCTAGAGGCCCGGAGGCGCGCTCCAAAAGTACCTGCGGGTGATCTGCCGGACCCGGTCCCCTTTTGACGGGGTCCGAGGGCTCGATGCCTCCCTCTGGTGGGATTCTGTTACAAGATCGTTCTCGCTGGTCTCGGAAATGTCCTAGGGTACCTCGGGAGCGTAGCCTGAGCCTTGGTTATGTATCGAACGTACCCAGGGTCATCCCTCGCTCTGTGTCTGAGGCGACTGTGAACCCTTCAAGGGCCAGCCTACGAACCCCTGATCAGTAGTGGGCGCGGAGCCCGAGTGGCCTGAGGCGGCCGTTGAACCCTTTCGAGGGGCCAGCCATCGAACCTCTGACCAGTAGTGGGTGCAGAACCCAAGCGCTCTGAGGCGGCCGTTGAACCCCTCCGAGGGGCCAGCCTTTGAACCTCTGATCAGTAGGGAGGCTCGGGGCCTGTTTCCTTCACGGAGAAGGATCCTTTTCGAGGTATCCCCCTTTCCTGGTCCCTGTTGTAAGAGAGAGAAAGAGGAAAAGGAAAAGGATACGAAATCGAATGACGTGGTGTACCTTTTTCGACGCGGTCATTATGGCGAAGGCGAAGCGTCGCTTGCTTCTCCCGCCTGAGGCGCCGCCTGTCCCACCGCGGAGTTAATGCGATGGGGCGAGTGGTTCGCGAGGCGGTCGTTGCGCGTGTGCGAGCCGTTCGAGGAACGGATCACGGGCGCGCCGTCTTCACGCCGTGAGAGAGGGTTCTCTCGCTGCCCCTGGATGGGACGTAAGCTTGGCTGACGACGTGACCGCTGCTCCTGCCCGCCTGCCACCGCCATTATTGTCGGCCTATTTGTGGCCGCATTGACCGTCGCGCCTGGCTGGCACTGCTGGGTCACACGCAGGGTTGCCTCGAGTCGCGGTACTGGTTCCGCAGTCGAGGAGGCGCGGTGGCGCGAGTGGCGGTGCAGTTGCTCGCACGTAGCAACCAGCGCGCCGGTTGCATGACGTGTGGGCCTGGGCCTCCATGCTGGGTGTGTTGGAGTCGAAGGGGCACGCCCACTTGGCACGGTTGCAAGCCGACTGCATGGCTGTCCACCCTTTCACCCGCTGGTCTGGGCGAAAGTGGAGGAATGCTTGTAACCGCTGGGCAGTGGCATGCCCTGCGCGCGGTGGTTTGGCTCCTTCTGCCCTGGACCAGCTTGCATGACGCGTGGGGCCCAGCCCCCGTGCCGTAGGGGGAGGACCTTGGAGCGTGTTGGAGAAGACTCAGCCCGCAACGGCTGAGGACGCAAGTGGGGAGAGTTGCCTTTAAAAGAAGGGCGACCCCCTTGGAGGGCAACCATGTCTTCGTGCTCCCCTCATGCACCGTGTCTTTCCACCTTCCGAGCCCCCGGATGGGGGACGCCCGCAATCCTTCCGTCTTGTCGTCGGAGGGACGTAACTTCGAGGAAGTTGGTACCTTTCAGCCATCGTTCGGCTTCAAGGATTTTCATCATGCAGCCCGGCCGCATTCCCTCACCGGTGGTCACCCAAGACGGTGACCTCCAGTTCGATGGTGGGGAGAAGCGAACCGGGCTGCGGCCTCCGCCCCGCCCTCAGTTTCAAGGATCTTCATCATCCTTGCTGGGGCGGAGGGTGAGGCGAGTCAGGGGGCTGCCTCCGCATGGGTCAGTAACCCTTTTCTTCCCCCAGCGTCTGGGGGAGAAAGACATCTTCCAGCTCCGCGGAGGCTTCCCTCAGCCACGCCGGGGAAGGCGAACCGCCGCTGCCCAGCCAGGGTGCAGCATTCCGTCCTCCGTCCGGACGATGGTCGCGCTGCGTACGGGCCGGCCACGTCCAGGCCTTCCTCGCGCCGACAGCCGTGCCAGAGGGTCGCCCAGGACGTCGTGCATCGCGAGGGCAGCGCTCATGTTCTGGGTGGCCCCGGCGAGGGCGAGGATTTGCCGGTGCGCCTTGAGGCGCCCGGGCCCTCTGGGGCAGTGTTGAGGTGGTGGCAGCCGGAGAAGGCTTCTCTGCCGACGAGTTTGCCAACTCCGCCTGCACCCCCGGGCCTCCGTCCCTCGGCTTGAATGGCTGGTTCTCGTCCCTCGTGGGCGAGAGCCCTCCTGCCGCAGCACCCGCCCGGAAGCCGTTGCTGCAGCTGTTTTGCCACCCGGGGTGGAGGTCGTTGTCGCTGCTGCCGGAGTGGGTGGCGGTGAGCCAGCTGGAGCCTTGTCGCCCCGCGGGTCCTCCAGTGTGAGGGGTTGTTCGTACTTGCGGTGGCGGAACCGGAGTTCCGTTTGTAATGGCACTTTGAGTGCCGGTGTCTTGTTCATTGTGGCTGTCGGGGCCTGAACATGTATGTATTTTCGGCGCGGAGCCGTGTTTTTTCTTCATTTCGAGCACTAAGACTCGCCTGTTGGTTATCTGAACCGCTTCACCAAGCGTGAGTTGCCTCATGCGAAGGTGACGAGGGAGGTATCCGTATCCCGGAGGCGTAGGAGTCCCTCGGCTCGGTCGGCCTTGCTGTCCGAGGCTTCTCTTGCTTAGTTAAAGGAACCCCTCGGCCGCCCTTCGATGAGCCGAAGCCGGAGGTAGCCGTGTCAGCACGGGCAGAGGCAGAGTTGGCTCGAAAAGAAGACTTGGTCGGCCGGAACCTGGCCGGGTCGTCCACTGGCAGAACCGGCACCGGAGTTGAGTTGCCGAGGCCACAAGCCGGGCTGATGTCTTCGGGGGACAGCTCGCCGAGGCCTCGGGGTGGCCGGCCGAGCCGTCTGCTCGAGCCGGTTTCCTGGAGAAGACCCTGGCGGCGATGGCCCGGGTGTGGTGCTGATGTCATCCTTTAGAGTGGGGATCCTCCGATCGCGTCGCCGTCCGAGGCTAGGTCAGACCCCGCCGAAGGTGTAGTTGACGCCGAGGGTGCTACTGTCCCCTTCAACTGTCGACGTCCGAGCCTGCAGGATCGGGTTGTCTTGTAGCGTGTGTATGTTTTCTGCGGCCGCCGAGGCCCAAACATACCATCGTCGTGTTGTAAAGCTGTGTTTCTTTTCCTCTTGTTTGAGTATCCGGACTTATTTGTCGGTAACAGAATTGTTTGTGCGGGCGAGAGTTGCTTTTCACGGAAGGTGATGAGTGAGGTATCCGTATCCCGGAGGCGTAGGAATCCCTCGGCTCGGTCGGCCTTGCCGCTTATGCGCACTCTTACTCGTCCATAGGGTTCTGTCACCGACGTAGTCGAGAAGGCCCGAAAAATCGTCCCGGCAGAGGAGCTTTCGAGCGTGAAGACTTGTTCGGTCCGCGGAATCACTTATCCGAGCGCGAGTTACTTATCGCAGAAGGTGATGAGTGAGGTATCCGTATCCCGGAGGCGTAGGAGTCCCTCAGCTCGGTCAGCCTTGGCTGCTTACGTGTACTTCGTCGTTTTCAGGATCCACTTTCGAAGTAGTCGAAAAGCACGAAAGGCATTCTGGCAGAAAAGATTTTTTTTTCCTTTTTCGAGGAAAATTTCGACGCAGAGGGGGTTCCCCCCTTCTAGCCCCCGAGGGAGGGTCGGGCTTTGCCGAGGCAAGGCTGACCCTTCCTTGACGACCAGACTTTGTGTGTGAACGAGGTATACGAACAACTTGAAAGCATCTTAAGGGTAGAAGCGACGTAGCTGTTGGATGTTCCAAGCGTTGCTGTAGACCTCGCCTTGGCTGTTGGCCAGCTTGTATGTTCCGGGCTTCAGAACCTTGGCAACGACGAACAGCCCTTCCTAGGGAGGCATGAGTTTGTGCCGCCCTCGGGCGTCTTGTCGCAGCCGAAGCACCAGATCGCCCACCTGGAGGTCTTGGGACCGAACCCCTCGGGCGTGGTAGCGTCGCAGGGACTGCTGGTACCGCGCCGAGTGTAGTAAGGCTATGTCCCGAGCCTCTTCTAGCTGGTCTAGTGAGTCTTCTCGATTAGCTTGATTGCTTTGGTCGGCGTAGGCCCTAGTCCTCGGGGAACCGTATTCTAAGTCTGTGGGCAAGATGGCCTCGGTCCCATAGACTAGAAAGAACGGTGCGAAGCCCGTGGCTCGGCTCGGCGTCGTCCTTAGACTCCAGACCACCGAGGGGAGTTCCTTCATCCACTGCTTGCCGAACTTGTTGAGGTCGTTGTAGATTCGCGGCTTGAGCCCTTGCAGGATCATGCCGTTAGCGCGCTCTACTTGCCCATTCGTCATGGGGTGAGCCACGGCGGCCCAGTCCACCCGGATGTGGTGATCCTCGCAGAAGTCCAGGAACTTTCTACCGGTGAACTGGGTGCCGTTGTCGGTGATGATGGAGTTTGGGACCCCAAAGCGATGGATGATGTTGGTGAAGAACGCCACCGCCTGCTCGGACCTGATGCTGTTTAGGGGTCGGACCTCGATCCACTTGGAGAATTTGTCGATGGCGACCAACAGGTGCGTGTAGCCCCCGGGTGCCTTCTGCAAGGGGCCGACGAGGTCCAGGCCCCACACAGCAAACGGCCAGGTGATGGGTATGGTCTGTAGAGCCTGAGCGGGCAGGTGGGTCTGCCTCGCGTAGAACTGACACCCTTCGCAGGTGCAGACAATTCTAGTGGCGTCGGCCACCGCCGTCGGCCAGTAAAAACCTTGTCGGAAGGCGTTTCCAACAAGGGTTCGAGGTGCTGCGTGATGGCCGCAAGCCCCCGAGTGTATCTCTTGTAAGAGCTCCTGACCTTCGGCGATGGAAATGCATCGCTGGAGGATGCCCGTGGGGCTGCGGTGGTAGAGCTCCTTCCCATCTCCCAGCAAGACGAACGACTTGGCGCGCCGCGCCACTCGCCGAGCTTCGGCTTGGTCGAGGGGTAGCTCTCCTCGGTGGAGATATTGCAGGTACGGGGTCTGCCAGTTTCGATCAGGCGTGACCTCGCTCTGCTCCCCCTCGATGCGCAGTGCCTCACCCTCGGGGGGCCGAGGGTACCTCGGGCTGAGCCGAGGGTGCCTCGGGCTGAGCCGAGGGTACCTCGGACCGTGCCGAGGGTACCTCGGACTGAGCTGAGGGTGCCTCGGGCTGGGCCGAGGCCTTCTCGGGATCGGGTGTGTCGTCGGTCTTGACGGAGGGTTGATGCAGGTCTCGGGAGAATACATTCGGGGGAACCATTGTTCGCCCCGAGGCTATTTTAGCCAGCTCGTCCGCAGTCTCATTGTAGCGTCGGGCGATGTGGTTGAGCTCGAGCCCGTAGAACTTGTCTTCCAGGCGCCGAACCTCATCGCAGTAGGCTCCCATCTTCGGGTCGCAGCAGTGGGAGTTCTTCATGACTTGATCAATGACGAGCTGCGAGTCACCGCGAGCGTCGAGGCGTCGGACCCCTAGCTCGATGGCGATTCGCAACCCGTTTACCAGAGCCTCGTACTCAGCCACGTTGTTGGACGCCGGGAAGTGGAGGCGTAGCACGTAGCGTAGGTGCTTCCCGAGGGGCGAGATGAAGAGCAGGCCCGCGCCGGCCCCTGTCTTCATCAGCGACCCGTCGAAAAACATGGTCTAGAGTTCCGGTTGGATCGGAGCTGTTGGGAGCTGGGTGTCGACCCATTCAGCCACGAAGTCCGCCAAGACCTGGGACTTGATGGCCTTCCGGGGGGCGAACGAGATCGTCTCGCCCATGATGTCCACCGCCCACTTTGCAATTCTACCCGAGGCCTCTCGGGACTGGATGATCTCCCCCAGGGGGAAGGATGACACCACAGTCACCGGATGAGACTCGAAGTAGTGTCGCAACTTCCGCCGCGTCAGGATCACCGCGTACAGCAGCTTCTGAATTTGTGGGTAGCGGGTCTTGGTCTCGGACAGTACCTCACTGATGAAGTAGACTGGCCTCTGGACGGGCAATGCATGCCCTTCTTCTCGTCTCTCAACCACAATCGCGGCGCTAACCACCTAAGTGGTCGCGACGATGTAGATCAAGAGGGCTTCTCCGGCAGCGGGGGCACCAAGATGGGCGCGTTCGTGAGGAGCGCCTTCAGGTTCCCGAGGGCTTCCTCGGCCTCAGGGGTCCAAGCGAAGCACTCGACCTTCCTTAAGAGGCGGTACAGAGGCAGGCCTCTTTCGCCGAGGCGCGAGATGAAACGGCTCAGAGCCGCGAGGCATCCCATGACCCTTTGTACGCCTTTCAAGTCCTTGATGGGCCCCATGCTGGTGATGGCTGCGATCTTCTCTAGGTTGGCCTCGATGCCCCACTCGGAGACGATGAACCCCAAGAGCATTCCTCGGGGAACCCCGAAGACACACTTTTCGGGATTGAGCTTCACGCCTTTCGCCTTGAGACATCGGAATGTCACTTCAAGGTCGGAAAGGAGGTCGGAGGCCTTCCTCGTCTTGACTACGATGTCATCGACGTAGGCCTCGACCGTTCGGCCAATGTGTTCACCGAACACATGGTTCATGCACCGTTGGTACGTTGCACCCACATTCCTCAAGCCGAACGGCATGGTAACATAGCAGTACATGCCGAATGGTGTGATGAAAGAAGTCGCGAGCTGGTCGGACTCTTTCATCCTGATCTGGTGATACCCTGAGTAGGCATCGAGGAAAGACAGGGTTTCGCACCCAGCAGTGGAATCCACGATTTGATTGATGCGAGGCAGAGGGTAGGGAACTTTCGGACATGCTTTGTTTAGACCAGTGTAGTCTACACACATCTGCCATTTCCCCCCTTTCTTTCTCACAAGCACAGGGTTGGCAAGCCATTCGGGATGGAATACCTCTTTGATGAACCCTGCCGCCATTAGCTTGTGGATCTCCTCGCCTATGGCTCTGCGCTTTTCTTCGTCGAATCGGCGCAGAGGCTGCTTCACGGGTCAGGCTCTAGCTCGGATATCCAGCGAGTGCTCGGTGACTTCCTTCGGTATGCCGGGCATGTCCGAGGGACTCCACGCGAAAACGTCGGCGTTTGCGCGGAGAAAGTCGACGAGCACTGCTTCCTATTTGGGGTCGAGCTCGGAGCCAATCCGGATCTGCTTGGAGGCGTCGTTGCAGGGGTCGAGAGGGATGGACTTAACCGTCTCCGCTGGCACGAAGTTGCCGGCGTGGCGCTTCACGTCTGGCGCCTCCCTAGAGAGGTTCTCCAGGTCGGCGATGAGGGCCTCGGACTCGGCGAGGGCCTCGGCGTACTCCACGCACTCCACGTCGCATTCGTATGCGTGTCGGTACGTGGGCCCGACGGTGATGACCCCGTTGGGGCCCGGCATCTTGAGCTTGAGGTAGGTGTAGTTGGGGACGGCCATGAACTTGGCGTAGCATGGCCTCCCCAACACTGCGTGGTAGGTTCCTCGAAACCCGACCACTTCGAACGTGAGGGTCTCCCTTCGAAAGTTGGAGGGCGTCCCGAAGCAGATGGGTAGATCGAGTTGTCCGAGGGGTTGGACGCGCTTCCCGGGGATGATCCCGTGGAAAGGCGCAGCGCTCGTCCGGACCGAGGACAGATCGATCCGCAGGAGCCCGAGGGTCTCGGCGTAGATGATGTTGAGGCTGCTGCCTCCGTCCATGAGGACCTTGGTGAGCCTGACGTTGCCGATGATGGGGTTGACAACGAGCGGGTATTTCTCCGGGCTTGGCACATGGTCGGGATGGTCGGCCTGGTCGAAGGTGATGGGCTTGTCGGACCAGTCTAGGTAGACTGGCGCCGCCACCTTTACCGAGTAGACCTCCCGACGCTCTTGCTTGCGGTGCCAAGCCGAGGCGTTTGCCACTTGCCCACCGTAGATCATGAAGCAGTCGTGGACCTCGGGGAACTCTCCTGCCTTGTGATCTTCCTTCTTAGCGTCGTCGAAAGCCTTGCCACCCTCCGCGGGTGGCCCGACCTTGTGAAAGTGTCATCGAAGCATGGCACACTCCTCAAGGGTGTGCTTGACGGGCCCCTGATGATAGGGGCACGGCTCCTTGAGCATCTTGTCGAAGAGGTTGGCACCTCCGAGAGGTTTCCGAGGGTTCTTATACTCGGCGGCGGTGACAAGGTCCGCGTCGACGGCGTCGCGTTTCGCTTGCGACTTCTTCTTGCCCTTCTTCTTGGTGCCGCGCTGAGTTGACGCCTCGGGAACATCTTCCGGTGGGCGGCCCTGGGGCTGCTTGTCCTTCCGGAAGATGGCCTCAACCACCTCCTGGCCAGAGGCGAACTTGGTGGCGATGTCCATCAGCTCGCTCGCCCTGGTGGGGGTCTTGCGACCCAGCTTGCTCACCATGTCGCGGCAGGTGGTGCCGGCGAGGAACGCGCCGATGACATCTGAATCGGTGACGTTGGGCAGCTCGGTGCGCTGCTTCGAGAATCGTCGGATGTAGTCCCGGAGAGACTCTCCCGGCTGCTGGCGGCAGCTTCGGAGATCCCAGGAGTTCCCAGGGCGCACGTACGTGCCTTGGAAATTGCCGGCGAAGGCTTGGACCAGTTCGTCCTAGTTGGAGATCTGCCCCGGAGGCAGGTGCTCTAGCCAGGCTCGAGCGGTGTCGGAGAGGAACAGGGGGAGGTTGAGGATGATGAGATTATCATCGTCCGTTCCACCCAGTTGGCAGGCCAGCCGATAGTCCGCGAGCCACAGTTCCGGTCTCGTCTCCCCCGAGTACTTTGTGATAGTAGTTGGGGTTCGGAACCGGGTCGGGAACGGCGCCCATCGTATGGCGCGGCTGAAAGCCTGTGGACCGGGTGGTTCGGGCGAAGGACTCTGATCCTCCCCGCTATCGTAGCGTCCCCCACGCCTGGGGTGGTAGCCTCGGCACACCCCGTCGTCGAGGTGGGCCCAACGGCTGTGGTGATGGTGCTCGTTGCCGAGGCGACCCGGGGCCGCAGGCGCTGTGTTGCGCGTGCGCCCGGTGTGGACCGAGGCTTCCCGCATGAATCGGGAAGTCGCGACGCGATGTTCCGAGGGGTACCCCTGTCTTCGGGAGGCGGAGCTTTCGGCCCGTTGGACCGCGGCGTCCTCTAGGAGATTCTTGAGCTCTCCCTGGATACGCCGCCCCTTGGTGGTTGATGGCTCCGGCATCGCGCGGAGAAGTATTGCCGCTGCAGTCAGGTTTTGGCCGACTCCACTGGAAACCGGTGGCGGCCTTACCCTGACGTCGTCGGCGATGCGGTGCTGGATGCCCTGGGGGAGATGACGCGCTTCTCCGGCCGGATGTTGGCCCACCCATTCCTGCCCGATGTCCCGGTGGATCGGCTCAAGCGTTCCTGCTCCCTCGTCGAGCCTGGCCTGCATCTCGCGGATTTGCTCGAGCTGTGGGTCATGACCCCCCGCCGGGACGGGGACCACAGCTAGCTCCCGAAGGATGTCAACGCGAGGCACGGGCCTAGGGGGATCACCGTTCTCCGGTATACCAAGATGGTTGCCTTCGCCGGGACCCCTAGATCGACGTGGAAACATTCGCGACTTGGGCCGCAGTCCTTGTCGTCGAGGCTGCGGCTACCATCGGAACAGTCGGAAAGGCAGTAGTCGCATGCGATCATGAAGTCCCGCACGGCACTGGGGTTACCAAGTCCGGAGAAATCCCAACAGAGGTCGGGCTCACCATCTTCCTCGGACCCCGAGGGCTCGTAGGTCGAGACGGCCGTCAGCCGGTCCCAGGGTGACCGCACACGATACCCCAGAGGGTTTGGACTCGCCTCTATGAGAGTGTCCACCGAAGCGGAGTTGCTTGGTGGGTCGAGGCCGAATCCAAAAGACGCGAGATGGGAATCGGTCGGTACCTTTTGGTTGACGGGCGGTGACGAAGTCACGTCAGGAACTGACTGCACCGTCGTCTCAGGTACGAGGGTGACGCCCATCAAGTCCTTCGCGAGCGTGCTGGCGACGTCCGTTTGCTTGAGGTTGGTGTGTTGCGGAGAGACAGCGCTCGTCTTCGTCTCAGACGTGAGGTCGATGCCTGACGCGCTCTCCGTTGGGGCGCCGGCGTCGTCGACTCGCTCGACAGCCAACGAGGTGCCGCCTCCTGCTTGGCCTTGGTTGCCCCGCCTCCTCCTCCTCCGTCGGCGGGGGAGGGGACGGGACAAGCCCGAATGTCGTCCTTCCACCACGTGGGGAAGGCGTCGTCGATTTCCCCGCCGGCGGGCGGGTTGTCGACCATCATTGTCGCTGTCGCGCGGTGGGGGAAGGAGTATCATGTCGTAGCTGGTGTCGAGGGACATGAACTCAAGAGTCCCGAAATGGAGCACCGTCCCGGGCTAGAGAGGTTGCTAGAGACTGCCCATCTGGAGCTTGACGGGAAGCTGTTCGTCAACACGCAGCAGGCCCCTACCTGGCGCGCCAACTGTCGGTGTTTCGAAACCCGGGGGGTCCCTGGACCGACGAGTGAATTGTCGCCACGTGCCCCAGCCCAGATGGGTCGGCGCGAGGCGGAACGCGAAGGGGGGAGAAGCATCCGGAGGGAGACAGGCGTGGGAGGTGGAACCCGCGGCCTTTGTGTTAGCCCCGTGCCCAGGTCGGGTGCGCTTGCAGTAGGGGGTTACAAGCGTCCACGCGGGAGGGAGCGAGCGGCCTTGCGCGAGCGCCGTCCCGTCCTTCCCCGCGCGGCCAACCCTCTGTAAGAGGGCCCTGGACCTCCCTTTTATAGGCGTAAGGAGAGGATCCAGGTGTACAATGGGGAGTGTAGCAATGTGCTAACGTGTCTAGCGGGGGAGAGCTAGCGCCCTAAGTACATGCCATCGTGGCAGCCGGAGAGGTTTTGGCACCCATTTCGCGTGGTGTCGTGGCCATCGGAGGAGCGCTGGAGCATGGCGGAAGGACAGCTGTCGGGGCTGTCGAGTCCTTGTTGACGTCCTCTTGCTTCCGTAAGGGGGCTGAGAGCCACCGTCGTCACAGGGCATGCGGGGCGCCATCATTACTCGTATAGTGGAGCGAGCCAAGTGGGACGCCGGTCTTGTTCCCCGTAGCCTGAGTCAGCTCGGGGTAGGGTAATGATGGCGCCTCCTATCGACGTGGTCGGTCCGTGCCCTAGGTTGGGCGAGGTGGAGGCTCCTCCGAGGTCGAGGTCGAGTCTGTCTTCCAAGGTCGGGGTCGAGTCCGAGCCCCCGGGTCAGACAAGGCGGAGACCGTCGGCTGAGGCCAGGGCTGAGTCCGAGCCCTGAGGTCGGGCGAAGCGGAGTTCATTGTCCTTCGGGGCTGAGCCTGAGTCCGAGCCCTGGGGTCGGGCGAGGCGGAGTTCGTCGTCTTCCGAGGCTGAGCCCGAGTCCGAGCCCTGGGGTCGGGCGAGGCGGAGTTCGTCGTCTTCCGGGGCTGAGCCCGAGTCCGAGCCCTGGGGTCGGGCGAGGCGGAGTTCGCCGTCTTCCGGGGCTGAGCCCGAGTCCGAGCCCTGGGGTCGGGCGGAGCGGAGTTCGCCGTCTTCCGGGGCTGAGCCCGAGTCCGAGCCCTGGGGTCGGGCGGAGTGGAGTTCGCCGTCTTCCGGGGCTGAGCCCGAGTCCGAGCCCTGGGGTCGGGCAAAGTGGAGTTCGTCATCTTCCGGGGCTGAGCCCGAGTCCGAGCCCTAGGGTCGGGCGGAGCGGAGTTCGCCGTCTTCCGGGGCTGAGCCCGAGTCCGAGCCATGGGGTCGGGCGAAGCGGAGTTTCCTATGACGCCTGAGGCCGGACTTGGCTGCTGTCAGCCTCACTCTGTCGAGTGGCTCAGCAGTCGGAGCGGCGCAGGCGGCGCTGTCCTCTTGTCAGACCGGTCAGTGGAGCGGCGAAGTGACTGCGGTCACTTCGGCTCTATCGACTGGAGGGCGTGCGTCAGGATAAAGGTGTCAGGCCACCTTTGCATTAAATGCCCCTGCGATTTGGTCGGTTGGCGTGGCGATTTGGCCAAGGTTGCTTCTTGGTGAAGACTGGGCCTCGGGCGAGCCGAAGGTGTGTCCGTTGCTGGAGGGGGTCCTCGGGCGAGACGTAGATCCTCCGGGGTCGGCTGCCCTTGCCCGAGGCTGGGCTCGGGCGAGGCGTGATCGCGTCCCTCGAATGGACCGATCCTTGACTTAATCGCACCCATCAGGCCTTTGCAGCTTTGTGCTGATGGGGGTTACCAGCTGAGATTTAGGAGCCTTGAGGGTACCCCTAATTATGGTCCCCGACAACTATACTTCCTCTCAAAAGTGTAAATAAAACACACAACAAAGGATCTACTAGCACAAAGGCTCTAAATACTCTAATAACATAACCAAACTCTTCAATCATACTAGGGAATCTAGTCTCCACAACCAAACACTCCATCTATGGCTGGAGCAAGGATTCATCTCTCTTTCTTTGAACCCTACAATCTATCTCTACAAGCTTGACCACCACATGAGTTAATCATCTTTAGACCTCATCTAAAGAACCAAAACTCACTAAGCAACTGCATCCAAAGACCAAAGTTCACTTGATATCCTTGTCTCTTCTCCAAAGCACTTAATCCACTAATTAATTAAGGATTCACTATCTATTTTAGACCCAAGCTTGACCATCACATGAGTTAATCATGTTTAGACCTCATCCAAAGACCCAAAACTCACTAAGAAACTACATCCAAAGACCAGAGTTCACTTGATATCCTTGTCTCTTCTCCAAAGGACTTAATCCACTAATTAATTAAGGATTCACTATCTATTTTGGACCTTGCAAGGCTTTCTAGTAAAAAGGCTTCCAAACAGCCTCCAACTTTTACCAAGCACTAATATTGTGCTAATAAAACTCTCTAAGAATTTTCATAATTTTTGGTGCTCCATTTGTTTTTTTTCTAAAATTCATATATGCCTTCAACAAGCACTTATAAATCACCAGAAATTTATTAACTACACTAAAAATCCTAAAACCATTTTTATCTCCTAAAATTTATACATCTTCTAAAATTTTTTCCACGATTTTTGTACATTTATACAATTTTTGGCGTCATTTCTAAGCTCTCGGACAAATAAATAAAGAAAAACTAATAAACCTTGGGCGGAAACCGGCCCACGCGGCCCACGTACCGAGCACAGTCGGCCCACAAACGGGAGCCCGCGCCCGCACTGCCATTTTTGCGCAGAGACCCCGCTGCGCCAAATAATCCTATACGAGCCCGGTCCACTGTTCACGCCAGTCTCTGACCATCGCACAAACACCCCTTGACTACCTCCCTTTTACAAAGTCTCGGCCTCGACACCCGCTGCGCGGTTTTCCGGCGACCATGCGTTGGATCGACCACCGTGGTGCAACTTCGATGACCGCGACGACATCAACATCATTCCCCAAACTATGGCGAACACGGGTGTGTGCTTTATCGACCTACGGAGGCCATGAGACTAAGCTATCGATGGCGACGGCGGAACACCGAGTCCGGCTATCCCAACTCTGAGGCATACACACGGTAGCGTTCAATCAAGCGACGTTGAGAGAATCACAGACTTACCAAGGCGTCCGTGCTCGCAAGAATTCAGCCGGGGACGACGCAATTAGACGGGTCGACGGTGGGGCTGTCCTCGGCGCCAGTTGCGGCGGCACAGCTCTGTTCCAAACACCTGGTAACGGTAGAGTTAGCAAATCTTCTTTGGTGAGCTTCATTGCCTTATGGAGAACGCAGAACAAGCGTCACAGGAGCAAGAAACTCACCGGAACTACCTGGCCACGGCGAGGTGAAGAACTGGCGAGTGTGGTCACTAGACCAGGTGTTGGCGCGCTCAGCTTCTGGACAGACCAAGTTTGGGGACTGGGGACAGGTGAACACCGGTGTGGACAGAAGTTCTACCACTCACACACGCTGTACCCTGGTTGGAGCTTGAGGATTGGGAGGATAATTTTATTGGAACCATCCCTAAGGTGCTCTCTGTACTTGTACACAACTTAGTGGGGAAGAACTCCTAGTGTGCCAGCACAACCTAGGTTCAAGTACGTGGCTCTCATGCACTCCTCCCAGGTTCAAAGACACATACAAAACACTGAACTTGATCAGGGTCACAAGCCAAATATCAAACCTTGATATTTCTGCAGAAAACGGGGACTCCAGACTTCAGTTACTCACTTCTCCTTTATCCCACTCGAGCACACCAGTGAGGTACAGCAAGGTGACAAGATCTTTTCTTCCTTTCCAACCTGATCCAAGGTTCAGAACCCCCCCTTCACTTGCCTGACCACTTAGCTGGTTATTTGCAGCAGGGGTGAGATCTCTAGAACCTGAGTCATGCACTCCATCGACATCTCAAGCTATACACATCAGCATCCTCTTTGTCCCTTACCGCAGCTAGCAAGCAATACAGACAGCTACTTCACTGCTCACTGCTCAAAAAACAGCCCAGGCTTGGATATTTTAGTGGTGGAGACCTCTAGACCCTTGGCTATGCATTTCACTCTTATCTCCAGCCACATATTCAAGTGACACCAGCAGGGAAAAGGATCTTCTTCAGTTACCAACTGAAACCCTGAATTCAACTACATCAGGCCTGCTGCCCCCTTTCCACTCCTCACTGTTTAAGCCCTTGTATCTCACAATTTCTCTTAGCAACAGATCAACCATTCTTAATACAAGTTATTCTCTAAGTATAACTCTACCACTTTGTTATAGCACCCCTAGACTAAAAACATCTAGAACAGAAGTTGTGAGGTACTAAGGTAGAGCCAAAGACACTGACAGTCTAGCTTCAGTTTAACTGAAACAGCACAAGGTCAGTCTGACAGAGGAAATTTAAGTGCATTTACTCCCAACTTTATGTAGCACCAAGCCCACCTCTTTTAGGAAAGTTGTTCAATGTACTATGGTATTCAAACTTTCTACATAGAGTATAGCTCATAATTTCATGGATCAAATTCTAGAGAGTTCCATAATTGGTTAAAAGCACTAAAACTTCAGTCTCAGTCTGAAACATCATATAACCAAGTCTCACAGTAGCAGTTTGGAGATACTTTTCTCTTAACTTTATGTGGGACCAGGTCCAATTCACTTTAGAAAACTTGTTCTATTTATTATGGTCTACAAATTTGCTATGGGAACTTTAATCTAAATCCATATGGATTAATCACAAACAAGATCCAAATTAGGCATCCTGATGCAATTCAGTTCTCAGAACTGAATAAACATTCAGTTATCAACCAACCTGACAGTCCAATCTTTGAGCAACTATTTATCCACTTTTTATGTGGAATCAAGTCAACGTTACTTAAAGAAACTTGATCACCATCATATAGGCTTCACTTCTACTATAGGAACAATAGCCCAAAACTCTATGGATTAGCCAAAATGAGCTCCGAAACAGCCACAAAACTGAAATTGCAGATTCAGCTCACTGTTCACCATATGAAATTCCAGAAATCAGCCAGCTCCGCTTTAGTCACCTTTTCTCCTAGTTCCAATTAGCTTCAAGGGTATGGAGTTTAACCAGACCTGATCTTATACAATAGCTCTATTGCTTGATATAGGATACTCAACTTAATTCCCTACAGGTTAACCACTACAGAGGTCCAAACATGGCTAAAGTTTACTGAAATTCAGAACTTAGCCAATTAGCTAATTCTGAAACCCAGAAGCTGATAGCCCACTTTGAGCAAGTTTTACAGCTATCTCCTAATGGATTTAGGGTTAAGTGGCTTAATAAAGTTGGTACTACTATTGTTGCTCTACAAGTTTGGTATAATGTCCCTTAGCTAAAAACTTATGAATTCCAGACTACCACAGTCCAAATTTTACTCAAAATACAAAAACTCAGGGCCTATTTCAGCACTAAGTCTTAAATCAAGCAATCTGACAACCTTACTTTGGACCACCTTTTCACCTGGTACTGTATGGTTTTAGGGCTATCATACTTAATAAAAGTTTCTCTCCTATAGTTACTCTTCAAGTTTGTTATAGTAACCTTTTACCAAAAGCCCACTGTTTAAAAGTTACAGAGGTCCAAATACAGCTAACTTAAACTATTTTGGGCTAAATCCAAATTGTCCCAATCTGAATTTTTGCAAATTACTACAAATCTTTCCACACTACATGGAAATCTCCCAATATGAAAGTTGTTCACTTTTCCAAGATCTACGACTTTGGTATAAGAACGTTTAACCAATTCTTTCTAAATTTGAATTCCTATGTTGGGCTAGTTTAAGGTTACAAATGCAACCACTTCTCCAAACCACCCTTCAACCTCGATCCACCACTAAAAGCAAAGTTGTTCTTTGACCTAAGATCTAACTTTGGTATTCAAGACTCATGGACAAAATTTCCTTGTTTTTGGGGTTGCTTGTTTATACACCACTTCACCTTTTGGGCTCAAGTTAGGGTTTTGAAGTTGATCCCTCTCTTAAAGTGATGCTTCTACTTGACCTACCTTTGAGAGTAAAGTTACTATAGGTTCTGATACTTGCCTCTAGTACTTAAGACTTCAATTCAATTTGCTACTTGCTTAAGAAAGGTTTTTCATCCACTTGGCTTAAGCAAAACTCTTAACCTAAGCCCTATTCTCTAATACACAATCATCACACTTTTGAATTTTTTGACCTAGTGATGCACTCTAGGTGTAACAAACAATTTAATGCAAATGATTATGATGACATGTTAGAGTTTTAGTTACCGTAACACCAGGGGTGTTACAATGGTCCAAAGTTATCGAGCTAAGGCATAAGTGAGAGCACCTAAAGGGGGGTGAATAGATGATCCTGCAAATTTTGCTCAAAACAACACAAACTTGGTCTATAATGTGAGTTAGAGTAAAGCAAAACCAAGTTTGGGAGTAGAGAGAAGAGAGATGAGAACTCTTCACTTAAATGCTCACTTAAGATGAGTATTAAACTAGGAGCAATATTCCAAGTGAACATGAAATCGCTAGAAAGTAAAGACACAAGTGACACATCGATTTTTACCGTGGTTCGGCCAATGCCTACTCCACGTTGTGGTGACCTCCTTTGGTCAAAGGTTGCACTCAACCCCTCTCAAGTGATCTAAAGATCAAACTTGAGTGCCACATATGTCTTCCTTATAACTTAATCCCGTTTGTGAGGAATCTCCACACGTTGGAGTCTCTCATGCCTTACACAAGTGATCAATATCAAAACCAGAGTAAGGGGGAAGTAAGAACACGCACACAAGCGAAGAAATAAGCGAAAGAACAAGAACGACAGAGTTACAACTCAGAAATGCTCTCAAATCTCTTAAACACTTCAAACAGCGTGGTCGCGGAGTCTCGGAGTTGTAGTGTGCTCTTAGAATGCTTGGTGTACAGCTCCATGGAGCCTAGGGGGTCCTTTTACAGACCCAAGAGGCCTAAGAGCCGTTGGAGCTTCATTTGGAAGCTCTTAACCTTCCCTGTCTATGCATGCACCAGAATGTCCGGTAGCACACCATACATTGCATAGTGCAATGGTAACTAGATCATAGATTGGTTGCCTTCCTTTTCTGGGGCACTGGACTATCCGGTGACCCATCCGACCGTTGGAGCCTACTGATGTGGCTGATAGCCGTTGGCTGTTCATCACACCGGATTGTCTGGCGCTCTGCCCAGACTGTTCAATGAATTATAGACGACGAAGCCTAGCCAAGCCCAGGAGCAGCCACTTTGGTCATACAGTCACTGGACTATCCGGTGCACATTGGACTGTCTGGTGCTGCCCAGACCAACCCACCTTCTTCTCTTTTGTACCAACTTCATTTGGCTACTTTTTAGCTCAACTTGAGGAGTTCCCTAGCCCTTAGACAAACATGATTAGCACACAAAACAATTTACTAAGTGCTAGAATCATAGTTTTTTCATTCCTTTTCATAAGGATTTGCAACATGCCTAAACTCAAGCCCAAATGCCACTTTAATTGCGCAACAAAGTTAATAGCCAAATAGCAGTGCAAGAAACATAGCATAAAGTAAGTGAAACTTATTTTAAACACTTAAACTTCATGTTTTTGGTTTTGCTCAAGGTTGCACTTTTTGGTCCTTTAATTCAACTCATTTGGACTTCGCATCTTCAACTTGCTTGATTAGAACCTGTGCTCATGCTCATAACAAGATGGTTAGTTCATAGTGATGTGTTGAGCAGTTAATCACCAAAACACTTAGAAATGGTCCAAGGGCACATTTTCCTTTCAATCTCGTCCTTTTTGGTGATTTATGCCAACACACCTAAAGCAACTCGAAATTCTAACTTAACCAAATATGAGCCAACATTTGCAAATTGAAGTCAAATCAGACACCAATTGAATAAGAATAAGATTTGGCATATTTGGATCATTTTGCCACCACTTGGTTTGTTTTCGCAAAACAAGTTCATTTTCTTACTTCTAAGTCAAAACACTTCAGTTTTGCAAATCAAACCATTTTCCAAGACTAGTTTTGATCAAATCCAAAAGTTCCCCTTTTTCCTACATGAAAGGTTTCTCCCCGACAAGAGAATAGTTTTGCAATTAGAGGGCTCCTATTTTAGTCAAGAGGGTTTTGATCAAAAGGAAAAGTTAAAACACAATAATTTTTGAAATTCATAAGTGACGGTTGATCCAGTTGCTTTGGCCTTAATTTCTCCCCCTTTGGCATTAACCACCAAAATGAAAAACTAGTGGTCTTAAAACCTCATTGCCTCACGAAAGATTGCAAATTAAGTGCAAAAGGCAATGAAAACACCAGGGGCAACTTGAACAAAGTACATTGATACTGTTAAGCAGTGGAAGCCTTTTCCTTTATCCAAGTCCATCTTTTCCATTTCAATCCACCTTTGAGACTACACCAAAATCACTCAAACAAACATATTAGTCTTAAAGGGTCAAGTTGTAGCATGTCCTCCCCCTAAAGATATTCATCAATGCATTAGGATTTGTGAGGTTCGGGGATGACATTCTACAACTTAAGCACTGAAATAAGCAATGAAGCACAATTAAGTTTAAGAGAACATGATCAAAGGCATAAAGATACATATAGCTCACTATGTAGCTCACAAAACCTTCTTTCATCTAAAGGCTTGGTAAAGATATCAGCTAGCTAGTGATCGGTGCTAATGGCTAGCTAGTGATCGATGCTAACCTGTCCTAAATTATTGTGATGCTCTCTGTGACACTGGACCGTACAAGGGTGGGCCGAACCCTCTGGCTTCAGAAGCTGAACTGTCCATGATAGAGGCCAAGCACTACAACTCTTTATGTTCTTCAGACCGTCCAACCCCGGTGGTCGGACTGTCCGCAACTTGGGATATGCTCTCTTTGGATGTATTCATTATTTAACCTTTACTTGGGATTTAGCTGATTCTCCATCAGCTCTAGCATTACAAGAATGAAGCCTTTCCTATCTATACCTATAAATTGATCATCAGAAAAATCAACTCCTGTGAGACATGTGGCAGTCTCATAGGTCCAAAGAACGGGAGCATCGACCACGACAATGCAGGCCGATGCATCAACATGCAGGCCGATGCATCAACATTTAGCTTGGAATATAATAGAGTGGCTAGTTCTAAGTGTTAATGAAGTTGTTGGACACTTAGATTGGTGATATGATCTTGTTGGGTTCTTGCTTTTGAATCCTTCGAGATATAAAAACAAGACAACATAAGTTAATATGTTGTCCGCTTCTTCCTTCATTTAACCTTTTTCCGAAGGTCCTATAAAAGAAGGTGACAAATAAAGAATTTGCACACCTCTAACAAGAATAGAAAGTGCAGATAATAAAGAACAAGTCATCTAACTTATCTGCATATTTATCTCAAATTTCATTCCTGGAAATGTGATAAACAATTACAAGCATACATTTGGCTTTACATGAATGAGAGCTCAAGGGTAAGTTCGAAAGCTGAATAAATGGGAGTCTTCTCCCTCCCAAAAAGGTGAATTTATGCATGACACTATTCTTCTATTTATACGGTAGAGATACAACTTTGTATGAAATTACAAGTATATCCACAAAGCTTGTACATATGGTTTACAAATGACACAAGGGTATTATTGTCTTCTATCTCTATCATCTTGACATCAGAATCTTGTAACACCTTCTTTCATCCTCGTTTGACTTCTATCTTCGTCTTCTCGTATTGTTATGACGAAGCTAATGCCTTCATCTTTTTCTTGATTTGTTCCGAAGGTGGCTATTGCCGAAACACCTACACCACTTAGAGATGTATCGAGAAATAGTAGTTAACTGTGTTTTTGAGGACCTTCAAAAAACGAAGGCCCCCAACAGTACCCCCCGCAATATTAGTCTGTTTCCTTGCAATGAACTCAGACTGTGAAACAAATGAAGGCCTTATGCCGAAGGTCCAAAAAACACCTTCCTGTCGCTAAACAACGAAATTTCTGAAATGCAGGGCCACTCTGCATTGGTAGTTTGCGTATAAATAGAATGGACATCGTAAAAATATTTATTATGCCATTCGGCTCTTTTTTTGTTTTGAGCCATTGAGAGTTACACTTGTTTTAGCTTCAGTTGTTTTTAGTTTTGGCTATTCATTTAGAAAAAATAAGAAAAAAAAATCTTTGTTCGCTTCTGCCTAGCCGAGCCGCTAGGGAAACTTCACCGCGCGGGAAGTGCGCGCGCTCACACGGCATGTGCGACCAGTTGCATGCGTCTGTAGCCCGTCTCTCACTAGTGGTGTTCATGACAAGCCCCCCCAACCGTGATCCCCTTCCCTTCCTGGCTACAATACTTTTTCGATTTTCCCCTGCTCCATTTCTTCGATCATGTGATTTATTTCCTTCTCCGATCCTCCTTGAATGGAAGTTGCAGATCACATCGATTCGCCCAAATATCTTTCTCCCTCTCCTCTCCCTATAAATGGCACAACCTCCTCTCCCTTTCTTCCCGCACTAGAACATGAGGCGCCCATACGGGTGCCCTAGCGGGACAATGTAAAATTTCTAATGATATGGCCAAGGCTTGTGGACACTCATGGGATTTTAAAATTCAATAGCAATAGATGTATACATAAGTGGTAGAGACCAGATGATAGTATTTCAAAACTAACCACACATATAGCAAGTCATATCATAGATATATTTGAAGCAAAGAGGAAGCAAACTGAACAACATGAATTGACCGTTTTAGCGGTTTGCTTTCAAGAGAACAAGGAGGCAATCTTTTGAAAAATATGGTCCACTACAAGAAAACCATATGTCATATGTGCTCTGCTAGAAGAACCAAAAGCAAGAGCGAATCCTAATAGTTGTATACATAATATGCATGGACGATATGCATACCAATATGGATGATGAAAGAAACCATCAAAACCAGGAATTCCTCGGAGCACATCCCAAATTAATTGTTAGCCCCCGAATTCAAGAGAACCATCCATGTGTACAATGGGAAGCGGGTGGAGGATCACTATATCGGTAAAAGTAAGATCTACATACATACATTTACGTAGAGGTAAATTGTTTGCTGTTGTCTAGGGAACATACTTCCACTGCTGGTTCATCCATGTTAGTCTTCTTCTTAACTGCTGGTTCATCAACACGACACCATAAGTTTAAAGTCGAGCGTCTACACAAACACGAAGAGACATAATGCATGTACAGTACAACAGAAAGTCAACTTCCAAGAACTGGCATAATCAACAATAATATCAAATTAGTGAGGAGATAAACCTTATGGTTTGTAGTCTACTGAGCAAATGGTGCACATAACCTAGAATTGAGCTGATCAATCACATACAATATCATTCATGGTCATTTATATGTGTCTCAATTTTAGCTTGGATCTGTTACTATGCCCTTCAGCATTCTGCTTAGTTTTTGTTTCCGCTGTTCTTCAACCACCAAATCTGCCCTCAGTTTTTGAGCGCATTCATGTGACTGCAATCCAACAGTAAAAGGTTATAACAAGTGACTACATTTAGCTAACGGCATGACACAGTTGGCAAAAGAGTTACCAGGCCTATTTGAGTTTTAATCTGTATTCTGTTATGTTGGCAACGATCTCATAGGCGTCAGGATCAAACACAAGAGGAGTTGATTAAGTTCGACAAAATTGACATTACAAGTCTTTTTTTGCATAAATTTGATTAAGTTAGTAATTAGATAAGTTTGACATAGAATAATAGTAAAAGTAAAATTCATGGAATTTGTTTTGCTATGTGAAACCTTGACAACTACTAAACGTAGTACAATCTATGTGATATAAAATCATAATCATATATTTTTTCAGTATGTATCTAATTATCGTTGGTGTTGCAGTAAAAAATCAAGAAATTGTTGGTCACATGTTTATCTAGTGAAGCCAAATATATCATATAATTTTAATTCGATGGCCCATCCACCTCGCAATTCTAGCAGGAAAAAGTGTACTCTTTTTTGCATTCCGTAAACACTGTAACTGTCTAGTTAGCGAGAGGACACTACAACACGAAAGTATGTTATATATATCTATATAAATAACTACATCGACGTCATGACTCATGAGTAATATACCATTACATACGAAACTACTGTTATATATATCTATATAAATCACTATACAGGACACAAATACCATATACAAATTTGTATATGGAGTTCTTCCATGTCATTAACACTTCCACATTGGATTGGCTTGAGCAAACTACAGGATCGGCTTGCAGTTGATCAGTGAATAGAAACATTTTTCATCTTTGCTTATCTGTGTTTGACAAATAATGCAGCACATACTTTTAGTGCGAAGCGGAGCCTCCTAGATTTGGTGCCCTCAGGGGTTGTCCAAACTCCAAAGAACTGAATGATGACAAATGTGTGGAGCCTAGTCGTGGGCTGAGCCTAAAAATGCAGGGAATCGATTGGTTTAGCTTGGGAGCACATTGATATTCCCTGTGACGATCAAATAAATTGTAAGCTTTAATCTTTAAGCAAAGGTTTTTCTCTTATTTTTTTAACATAATGGAAACCGGACAATTTTGTATGATGTTGTAGGTTTACCATCATGCCAACACTAACAACATTCAAACTGGTTATGCTAGACTACACATTCATGGAGAATGGAGATGCAGATGATTCCTTGCTTGAAACATAAGCAGCTTCTGTTAAGTATCTGATGTCTACATATAGGCCATGCTAAAATCTACCAAATGAAGACAAACATAAAGCTAATATTTATAAGCAACTAAATACCGAGAATCCAGGAACAACTCAATGAAGGATTAGTAGTTTTTGTCTCTCCTAGGCTGCAACAAAGCAGATGACAATGGTGTCAAACAAAGAGAAGTTTTAGGGGAGCAAACGCCCCATGTAGCATGGTCGAATCACATACATGTCTGCCTTATGCAAATTCAGGTTGGTCTGGTATAATGGTTCTAGATATCTTCTCAGAAACCAAATGCCACTGAAGGGTCCTTGCTGCAGGGGAAAGCAAGGCCAGATAAAGAAAAGTGGTTAGATAAACCAGGTATGAAGTAGATTCTCCTAATTAACCTATATTATTCTAAATTTCCCAACTATAGCTAGGTGCAAAACAAAAGTCATGCAGACATGTTCCTGCACACATTTGAGGTGAAAGTGCATTGAACACAATAATAGATGAGCTAAAAGAAAAAGGATTGGCGCCATTCTCTACTAGCTACTATAGGCTAAAGAGCAGAAGATAAAGGTGCATCATGTTACGAAAGCTGAAGGCACTTAAATAGAATCAGTGACACCGGCCAGGGTATATTTAAAATCACTCATGTGCCAAATTTGCACAAAAGAATATACAAGGCAATTATATAGAAGATTTAGTAACTCTAATTGACTATGGAAATACAGATTGAGATTTGTCTTATAAAATCATTTATTTGCAATATTGCAAGAAAGAGGTGGTACCTGCAGAGCCCTTCTGACCCGATCTTGGTATGATGAAGTGATGTGAGCCATCATCACCTGCACAGGCGCATGTCGCAGTGGTGTTGACTACCCACTAGGCGGCCTCGCGGAGGCGGTGCTAGGACTCACTCTTCAGTTGCCCAATGGGCGTAGCAAAGATGAGGTCCATGAAAGCAGAGTTCTTCTCCTCCATGGATGCGTCGACCGACGCATCATCGCCAAAGAAGCCGACGGCGAGGCGCACCTCCGCGACGGGTGGCTGGGAGCCCTTCTGAATCGGCCGCGTGCGGCGGTGGATGATGTGTCGCATAGGTTCTCCTCCATGGATGAGGCGACTGATGCAGCGTCGTCGGAGAAGCCGATGGTGCGGCGCACCTCCACGACGGACAGTTAGGTGGGATGTGCGGGGGACCGCTGTCGTAGAGGCCTTCTTACCCGGCGCGCGCGGCGGTGCATGATGCGGCGCACGGGTTCCCCTGTGGAGGAAGCAGAGGCAGCGACAATTACGACGAGTCGGGGGGTCGGGTAGAGAGTGACGGGAAGGCCAGAGGGGAGCGACACGTCGACAGTGGTGGAGAAGCAGCACGAGAGAGGGGGGAGTGGGGCCGTGAGGGAGAGGGAGCAGAACTGAACGCACTCAAAGCACAATTTGATAAAATTTTAGGGTACGCAGCGACAACCACGTGCTGGCACCGTATACGCTGCCGTAGCCGGAAACACAAAGAGGGCCTCTATCCCCCGCGTCTTTTAAGACTTTCGATAGCCGAGCTGAGCACCCCCTGCTTCTTCCCCATCATGCTTTGGTGACGGTTGCTATTTCTTGCTCACCGATGATTTCTCTACACCCTGTTTCTGAGCCGAGTAGTGTTATTAGCTTTGTAAGTTTACACGAAATACTTTATATTAGCTTTTGCATCAATTTGCATGTTTCTGTAATTCAAATTCAAATTATGTTTGTTATAGTGGAGTTACATATAGTTTCTAAATAAGAAATTAAAAGGAATATAGCCCTTATGTTTTTATAACAAAAAATAAAAGATACTTATTTATTTACCTTTATACAAAAAATGTAAATTAGTTTAATTTTCATGATATATATATATCTATATGTGTTGTATGTTTTATATGCCATAAATTTTTTTGAAAACACCGAACCAATATATTTTATATATGCCATAAACGTTTTCTTAAAAATGTCAAAAACAACATAATTAATGTCATTACTTTTCTGACTACAACCAATAAGTTATTTTGTATGTAATTCTGATGGGGCGAGGGTTCCCGATCTTCTATCAGGTTCACGATAACTATTGATTTGTTGGAGATTTGAGACACAGATCTGGCTTTAGATCATAAAGACTCTAACCCTGTAACCTTAGCACTACTTCTCCTCTAGTTATCAACCATGTCACAATCCGATTGACCTTGCCAAGAAGGCTAGTACATGCATTCGAATTGAAGAATACATGCAAGAACTTGAATGTACACAACTCAATTGATGTGACAATTGTAGAAGTATAATTAAGATCTCGATTAACATCAAAACTATACGAGTACAAAATAATCTAAGCAAAACTTGAGTCGAACATATGGCTACAGGTGGATATTTATGCAACTATAGGGTGTCACTAACCCCTAAGACATGTCTTTAATGGATCCAACAAGGTACAAGGCAATTTGAGCCCATATGGTAACGACTCAGATTTAGTCCCCTGATTTGATTGGACGTTTTCTACTGAATTCGATCGATTTTGGAAGTGAGTTCAAAGGCATTGTTGGGGGTCTTGTTTTTCCGAAGGTCCTCAAAAACACGACTAACCATTTGCTTCTAGCATAATGTTGATTATTAAAGGAGCTTCGTCACAAACGGGGGTTCATGATGGGAGTTTTCTCCTCTGTCGAAGGTCTTCGAGACGAAGATATACCTCGAAAAGGACAACAATGAACGCCGAAGCTATAGCCGAAGAGTAACAACTTCGGCTTAAAGTGGTGTCGAAGATCAAGCTTGATGCTGAGTCGAAGAGGAAAAGACTAGCTAGTCCTAATAATTTATGTTACAGTCATGAACAATGTTAAGGTCATAAATGTATTTTTACCCGAGCTGGTCCCGTGCCAATAAATAGGTGAACATTACCCCTGTACTGTTCACGGTGGATTGTAATCGCTCACACGTCAACACCTTCGAACAAGCCGAAGGTATCAATGTAACATTCCATATGCTTGTCATGAAATAAAGATATAAATTGAGATATTAATGAATAATATTTATCAACTATGTGAATTGTTATTATTGCGAATGATGAAGGTGCGTCCTTCAAGACCTTCGTCTGAGGATCATTATATCTGAAAGGAGATGATGTTCCGAAGGATGAAGGTCTCTAATTTTTAATAATTGTGTTGCCTTGTTCTTGACTCGCAGCATTTGAGAACAAGTGAACAACATTGGTGCCCAACTTCGGTGAAATCAAACTACCACCTTCGACAACAGCTCAAGCAACCACCTTCGTCATGCCGCCAAATAAGGCAATAGTGCCAGGGGCTGCCCTTGCACCGCTAGACATCAACCGAGAAGGGCTCCCTCTGAGAGAAGCCCGAAACTAGAAAGGAAGGCCATCAGCCCAACACCACAAGAGAAGGAGCTAGACCAAGAGATTAGAGACCTAGAATCCATCCATCAACAAGTGGAGAGGAAGAGGGAGAAAATGCTTCGGCTAGCTGAACTTTAGAAGAAGATTGATGAAGTTGCCGAAGAAATGCGCCATATCAGGCAAGATGAGCAAGGACGAAGGCCACAACAGAGAGAGCTTCAACAAGAAAGTCCAAGCTTCGATGATGTATGGTATGATGATTTCCATCATGGTAACTTTGCTTTTGATGACGCTTCTCCTCTAGTAGCAGAGTTGCAGGCTACCCCATGGCCACCATCCTACAAACCACCACAACTTCCCATGTATGATGGGCATTCTGATCTGAAGCAGTTCCTCATGAGCTACCAGGCGACCATATCATCACATGGTGGCAACACGACTGTCATGGCAAAATCATTTGTCATGGCACTCATGAGCGTGGCTTAGATGTGGTATTTCTCCCTTCACCTGGGAACGATCACATCATGGCAAAAGCTGAAGGACATGCTGGTAACCACTTTCTAGGGTTTCCAGATGAAGCCAGTAACTTCCCAAGCTCTGTTTCAATGGACACAGGACCATAAGGAGTAATTGCAAGCGTATGTCCGAAGGTTTCTGCGCCTCAGAGCTCAGGCGCCAACGGTGCCAAATGAGATTGTCATTGAAGCCATGATCAAGGGGCCTCGACCAGGACCAACAACACAATATTTTGCTAGAAAACCTTCGCAAACTCTAGAGAAGCTTCTGCAAAAGGTGGACGAATATATCGGGCCAACAACAACTTTTGGCAGAGAAGAGAAGAGTCCTATAGATACTTCGAGATGACTAGGGGCTTCGAAGGAAGGCTCCACCATAGGCATGTCAGGACGATTCATAACCCTAGCTCAAGTTATGATAGGGGCAATCATACTCAAGGACATCAGCACAACTCTCAGTCATCAGGGACACAACAAAGCTCCTTCAGGCCACTAGCTCCAAGAGGCAGAGGAGGAAGAAGCTTCGGTGGAAGGTTCATCTCCCAACCAAGAAGGTTGTTTTGTCTATTCTATGGAGAAGACAAAGGACATACAACAAGGACGTGCCAAGTCACAATCTAGAAACAAAAGAAAATAGCTGAAGCCAAAGCACGACACAATCAGCCGAAGTAGGTCCTACATACTACTTCGTGCTATTCCCCATACATCCCCAAGTATGTGTGCAACCAGCAGTCCACAGCATCAGTTGCTTCGGCAAGCCATTCACAAGCTACATGGACCCCGCTACCACCACCACCCATGGCTCCAACCTTGCCTCACAATCAGCAACCAGAGGGGCATCTCCAAGCGCAACAACAACGTGATGCACGTGAAGAGTCTGAAGCTCGCACAGTCAACAGCACTGTGCCTGAGTATAAACACATTTACTGAAACAATACAGGGACTTAATCAGAAAATTTTCATACTTAATGTAATCTTTACTTTTCTGCCTTTATATTTTTTCCTGAATACAATATAAGAACGTACAACCTTTGGCTTGTTGTAATGAATCTGGGGTTACACCATCGAGTGTAACAGAAAATATAAAGAAGCTCCAAAGTCATTCCTACGGGGATGAAGAGCTAAAATACCACCTAAGTAAAAGGTGAAGAAGCTCCAAAGTCGTTCCTACGGGGATGTAGAGCTAAAATACCACCTAAGTAAAAGATGAAGAGACTCCAAAGTTGTTCCTAAGAGGGTGCAGAGTCTTATTTTTTATGATTCGCGCATCAACATCATTTGCATCATATCATCGCATCATATTGCACAACATCACATCATACATCATTTTTCATCGGCAGAAACAGTGGAAAAAGAAGGAAAATTGCTCCTTCAAATATACCGGCTAACTCATCAGGTTAACTCTATCTTCGGCAAAGAATCACGAAAGAACTTATCAAAAATACAAGACCCATGCCTTTGACAGAGATGTTTTTATACGAGGTTTATATCTTCGAAAACGACATTCTTATGCAACATCTATGGTGAGACCTTCAGAGTGCTTCGACAAAGAAGAGAGATTTCTTTCTTTCTTTATTAAGCGTGAAAAGAAGGGAAGGTGTTTTTTCGTCTGCGGCTCAAAAACAGTACGTATGAAGATTTGACGCCTCACAAAGAAATATATTACATCATTAAATATACAAATAATTGATAATTGTTTCTTACAAAAAGAAGCTGCACATAAAAATTCTAAAGTCTGAATAGACAAGCTCTAGTCATCTTCTTTCAAAACTTGGTCAGCAACTTCGTTTAGTAGCCTGTTAACAACTTCGTCAATGGCTTCGTTAGCTATTCTAATTATGTCAAGCTCCCCCTTCAGAGATGGATCGGCTTCATGGTCATATGGCTCCGGAGGGGGAGAGAGTTCAGTTGCACCATAGAATAATTTACGAAGCTAGGTCACGATAGATATACCTATAAGTCTTGCATGTTCTGCAATCTCTTCAGTTTTCCTGGCCTCTTCCAAGGCATCATGAGACTCTTTCTCGTTTTTTATGATAGCTTCGTCAGCTATCTCTTGGCCACCTTTCAACCAGACTTTGGAGTAAAATTTCCCACTCAGGGCAGCAACTTCGGCCGAAGGGCTCTTAATATTGTTGGCTGAAACCAAAAATTTATGGCTGAACTACAACCTTTGCGTGATCACAACCAACCTTCTCAAGAAGAGACACGGCTCCGCGGGCGCCGGCGAAGGCGCAGAAATGTCCCCTATGACTGAGACTTTTGTCAAAGGCTTCAACCTCGCCGCCGATCCACCGAATAACTCCATCGTCAGGATCACCACGGATAAAATCTTGCTCCCTCGAGAATGCGCCAACTTTGGCAAAGTTATTTTTCAATTTATTACAACATTCCATTGCAACTTTGTAGCATTCCTCTTTTGCTTGATGGAGCTCATCGACATTTTTCTGAACCCTTAGCCGCTCAACATCAAATATTTCTTGTTTTGTTTGCTCAACATTGAAATTCTCAGTCAATTCATTGAGCTTCTTCTCCAATCCCCACACTTCGGATCTGTGCAATCCCACTTGAACATACAACGCATACTCTAAGTAGCAATACACTTTGCATCTTTTTGTTGTTTTTCTTCTAGCTCCTTCATCTTCTGCTCTACCTCGGAAAGGCTAGACAGCCTAGCTTCGCTAGATTTCAATCTTTCTACCAAGGAGAGCAGGATCTTATCTTTTCCGAGAGCTTCGTTTCTCAGCGTTATAACTTTCGAACGAAGATTCCCAATTGCTATTTGATTGCTCTCATCTTCTGCATCTTTTTGGGCCTTTAAAGCCTTGCTAAGAATTAGACCCTAACAAACAAAAAACATACAAATAATAATGATAAGAATTACCACAAAAAAATTCACCATAAACAAAAATTATCAAATGCGAAGACAAAACATATAAACCTTCAGGTTGTTGTAAGCAAGGCTGTCTGCAAGTTGATCCTTTGTCATTGTAGATAGGCCAAGATATAGCTTCGGATATCCCATGTTGTCCATCATCTCCCTACAGACATTTATCTCCTTGCTGTCTAGAAGGCAGTAAAGGAAGTCATCTTCGTCGTTTCCTCCATATACCAAGGACCCTCGGGTGTATTTCAGGTCCTTAGCATAATGTTGCACTTCGGCAATTTGCTCTTCAGATAGTTGCTTCCCTGAAGCATGTCGAACAATATAGTCTAAATCACCATAAGAAGGTACCTTGGGAATAGGTGATGTTGGCTTTCCTAGAAGACTCTCCTTCACCAGCTCTACTGGCTTAGCTCCCAAAGGCCCCGCTTCGAAGTGAATAGAAGAAGCGCTGGCAGCGGCCACTTCCCTTACTTCTTCAATTTTGTCATCATAAGCTTCGGTAGTAGCAGGAGTTGACATCTTTATGGATTTCAAAATAGCATCCAAAACACTGGCCATCCTCCTTTTCTTAGGAGTCATTGTTGTGGTTGCTGCAGTTGTTAGCTTCGGCAACTCAGTTGTGGTTGGGGGACTCAACAGTTTTGAATGTTCTTCTACCTTTGAGCTCTTTCTCTGAGACTCTTCTACTGGACTGGCACTAGCTTTGACCGTCGCAGCAGGAATCGTCTCTGAAGCCATGGGGAGAGCTTCAGTCTGTTCAACAATCTCTATCCTCTTTGTATCGGGTATTGCAGTTGTCCTTTTTATAGAATGTGGCCTTGGCCTGTGAGTTAAAACTTTAACTTTTTTCGGCTTAGGCACGGTGGAAGAGGAGGAGGCTACCATTTTACTTTTTAACCATTGCTTTCGGGCAGGATAGCAGTAATCAGGATAAAAAACCTAATAACATCAAAAAAAATCTATTCAACCTCCTTTTTCCGCAAGCGCCAAATGCAGTGGTCATAGCTTCATCCCCTGCCTTCGTGTAAGCTCCCAGTAGCTCGTCACTGGTAGCTTCGACAGCCTTAAGCCAATCATCATTCGGCTCATCAAATTGACTCCTATAGCGATAGGTGTATCTTAAGTAAACCAGACCATCTTCGCTGGAGCCGGCAGCAGTCTCCTTCGGCATTTCCTAGTCATTCATGAGTGGCCACACCTTGTAAGCAATATGCTCCTATACCAAATCCCTGGTACCAATGTAAGTGCACACAATGTTAAAAGCCATCAAACACGCTTGCACTTCGTCCCCAATTGCAATGGATGGCCTTCTGATGCCGAAGCGTGACCATATGAGATGCTGGATAATACCCTCCACATCTTCCCTCTCACTCAGATCATTCTTCACATAGAATCGTTGTTTCATCCAAGAGCCCGACGACTTCTTTCGGAATGTTGGTACGGGATACCTCGCATCAGAGCGGTGCACAAAGCTGTAGCACCCGAAGTTGTTGTGATACTGTTCCTTCCCAGTTGCTTTTGTCTGGTAGGATAATTCATGAATGTTGCATAAACACTTAGCATCTGGCTCCAACCCTTGGCTCCTCATGGCCCAAATAAAAACCCCCACTTCAATTAAAGCTTTGGGAGTAAGCTGATGAAGGTATATCTCAAATGTCTTCAATACTTCAACCAGCATCTTGTGCAAGGGAAAATGAAGCCCAACCTTCATAAAACTCTTAAAAATCACTACTTCATTTGCTTTAGGAAGAGGAACGATAATCTCTCCCCTAGCCCTCACAATGGATATGTCATGGTAATATTTTCCCTTCATCACTTCTATCTGTCCTTGCTTAACAGTGGAGTTCCCAAAAACAACATGACTTGGCCTCCATGGTCGATCTTCGGCATCTTCATTATCACTCTCCACATCGAAACTATCACTGTCGCTGGAATCCCCAGATAGCCCAGCCAACATTTTATCAGTGATCTTTTCAATGTTGGTCCTTTCCATAGCTTCGTAAAAACCAGCAAGTGTGGGGTCTACAGTCTTCTTATCTTCGGCCATTTCGATGACGATCACACCAAAAGCCAAAGCTCAAAAACAGTTATGCTCACAAAAGAAGAAAGCTAAAATGGCAATCATGACACAAAGAGCTAGATAGCATGAAAAATATTCATAGCACAAGCCTCTGTATATATACACAAAGCGCCACTGAGCCATGGGTCCCACGATTCAGAACGATTCGCTATTCTAGCGAAGGGAAGGTGTTTTTTTGGACCTTCAGCTAAAGGCCTTCGTTCATATCACAGTCTAAATTTGTTACGAATAAACAAACTAATACTGCGAGGGGCTACTATTGGGGGCCTTCCTTTTCTGAAGGTCCTCAAAAATATGACTAACCATTTGCTTCTAGCATAATGTTGATTATTACAGGAGCTTCGTCACAAGCGAGGGTTCATGATGGGAGTTTTCTCCTCTGTCGAAGGTCTTCAAGATGAAGATATACCCCAAAAAGGACAACAATGAACACCAAAGCTATAGCCGAAGCGTAACAACTTCGGCTTAAAGTGGTGTCGAAGATCAAGCATGATGCTGAGCCGAAGAGGAAAAGACTAGCTAGTCCCTAATAATTTATGTTACAGTCATGAACAAATGTTAAGGTCATAAATGTATTTTTACCCGGGCTGCGTCCCGTGCCTATAAATAGGTGAACAATATCCCCGTACTGTTCACGATGGATTGTAATCTCTCTCATGTCAACACCTTCGAACAAGCTGAAGGTATCAATGTAACATTCCATATGCTTGTCATGAAATAAAGATATAAATCTAGATATGAATGAATAATATTTATCATCTCTGTGAATTGTTATTATTGCAAATGATGAAGGTGCGTCCTTCAAGACCTTCGTCTGAGGATCATTATATCCGAAAGGAGATGATGTTCCGGAGGACGAAGGTCTCTAATTTTTAACAATTGTGTTGCCTTGTTCTTGACTCGCAACATTTGAGAACAAGTGAACAACAGGCATTAGAAAGGTCATGTCGTTATCTTTCCAACGATATCTAAAATGTTGAAATCCAAGTCTATATGTTTTCTTGGCATACGTTTTACTGCAGGCTAGTATAGAATTCTGAGAGGGCCCAAACTTGGCAATGTCACACCCGGTTTTGGGGGACAAACCGAATGCATAGCATATGTGTGCCAAGATCTATTTTCCGCACATATGTTGACATCACAAGTGTAATATATCAAAAGACAATGCAATAAAGGCGTAAAGAGAGTATAATAACTTTATTACATCATCCAGACATAAATGTAATAAATAGTTTCATCATCAAAGTACATCAGAAATATCAGGGGTAATCTTCCACAAGATGTCTGGCGTGTCGCTTGACTCAGTAATTGTCAATATCCTCATCAAAGTATTCCTCATCAGCTTCTTATCAAAATATTAGCAAGGGGTGAGCTCACTTATGGTGGGCGCTCAGCAAGTGGGAGGAGTTATGAAAGTTTAACAAGGTAGACTATGGTTAAGCGATAAGCATTTTAGTTGGTCAACATTTTATTAACAACACCTAACTTACTAATTGTAAGTGTATCCCAAAATATCCCAATTAATCATAAGTATATGATTATATCAAAGCACTTAAGTGAAACCACTTAATCAAATCATTTATATATCATTGGATCACGATTTATTTTCCATCTTTGAGTTTAATTATCATGTAAGGGTCCAGGTTGCTCTTAACCATGAGCACGACTGACATATCAGTTTTATACTATGCAGAGGTGATACAACTTTACCCACAAGCCATGTATCCCATCTAGCCTGGGTTGTACGGACCAATAAATACTACCGAGGTGAATGTCTAGGGATCCACTATAAGGCTTTCACCAAACTCAATACAAAACAACCTGCTAAGGTTTCTAGGTTAGTGTGGAGGCCCTCTAGGCGAGGCAACTTAGCCAAGTCTACATCCCCATGTTAACATGAGCTGCCGCCACTACCGACCCCCTCTTGCCCATATTTCACGAAATATTGCTAGGTACTAAGCGCATTAAGCTAATTACCAAAGCCAGAGCCATGATAGCGCTCGTGGTTGCACTGCTATCCTGGATGGTCACTCCATGTTCCATTTAATATGAAATGATCTTGTTTAACCATTGGGTTATCATCATGATACAAACTTAATTTCTGAAACAATAGTATCACTAAAGAGTGACATCATAATTATCAAGTTGAGTGGTAGCAAAAATTTGCTAAGCATAGTATTTATCCCAGGGTAATCAAGGAATAGGGTTGGAATTTCTAGGAAATCCTATTTTGGCAAATACCATCAAATTATGCAAATATTCAAGAAAGTAAACATTATTATATGTATTATTTGGGTACAAACAGAAATGCAGAGGGAGAATCCACTTGCCTTTGTCAAAAGTGTCCTGCGGGTCGTCTTCGAACGTATTCGGTTCTTTTACCACATAGTCAACTTCTAATAGATTCGCATATCGTACATACAAAATAAAACATTCACCAAATAAGTATACATACACCATTACATGAATATCATACACCATTACATGAACAAACATATACTGTTACATGTATAGACATATGCCAAACAAACCATACATATAAAAGTGCTTAGAGTAAAACCTAG
Source organism: Zea luxurians (assembly GCA_029449295.1). Taxonomy (NCBI): domain Eukaryota; kingdom Viridiplantae; phylum Streptophyta; class Magnoliopsida; order Poales; family Poaceae; genus Zea; species Zea luxurians. The sequence continues at coordinate 4,525,794 of JAOPSE010000121.1, read as the reverse complement.
TTCATATTCATTTTATTAATTCACTATAACACTACTTTGGATTATCACTAGTGAAAGTTACATGGACATTTGACTACAAAAGTAATTTACATAACATAGCTTAGATGTAATGATTTAACCAATTCTACAGAAATAAATTAATTATTAATTAAATATTTCTTTTATGAACAATTATATCCTTTTAGTTTTATTTTCTCTTTCTAAAAGAAAAATGTCATTATAAAAATTAGAGGCCAAAACATTTTAATAATAAATTAAACCACTGATTAGACTATAATATTTAAATTATTATGAACTCTATATCACTTACTACTTCCATGTTTAAGAAAGTTCCTATTATTTATTTAGTGGGTCTAAATGAACCTATGATTATAAACTTCTAGATTAATTCTAAAATTCATCATAAACAAAATTAACTATGAAATTACTTATCTAGTGTTTTTATTACCAATATGTGGTCTACCAAATTTTGTCATACTTCTTTCAAATCCCAAATTCTAAAGTAATCGTAAACCAATATCTTGTCTAATAATAATTCACTAATTCATCACATATATACCCAAAATCAATAGTTCACATACACATGCATACCAAATCACAATATTCTCAAATTACAACAACAATTACAAAATTCATGAAATAATTCAAAACATGATTTTGAAAATTAATAAAAATCCGGGTTGTCTTCAACTTTTCTATGAATGGATGGCGGTGAGGTGGGGCGTGGCCAGAACGGCAGGGGCTTGGCGCGGGCGCAACCATGGATGGCAGGGGCTCGTCTAGGCGCGGATGGTAGGGCTCGGCACGGGCGCGACCGAGGACGGCAGGGGCTCGGCCAGGGTCGGCGAGCGGCGCAGGAACGGCTGGCATGGACGGAGCACGGCGCGGACATGACCGGTGAGGCGAGTGAGAGAGAGAGATGAGGGAGAGAGTGAGCTCGGCTGGGGAGGGAGAGAGGAGCTCAGTTGCCCTTTATAGACGGAGAGAGGGAGAGGAGAGGGCGCTATGGGAGAGGAAGGGGTGGTGGCTCCATAACTCCATTGATGGTGGGAGTTACAGAAGGGGAGAGGGTGGGGAGAGGAAAAGAAGGGATGGTGGCCGTTACGGGTGTAGGGGAGGCGAGGGGCACGACAGGCGGCTCAGCCGGCCGCAGGACGGTGCGGCTAGGGCGGTGGCCACCGCAGCAGCGCGGCTATGCGCGCGCGGGCACGCCCCACACGAGGAAGGAGAAGGGTTCGGGTGGGCCCTGCCTGCAAGTGGGAGAGAAGAGGAGGGGATGAGGGCACGCGGCTGGGCCCTATGTGGGCTGAATTCGGCCAGCGCTAGGGTTTTGCAATATTTTTTTCTTTTCTTTTCCATTAAAACTATAAATGAATATATTTTTAAATATTTCTAAAAATCTTAATAATTATACCAAAATTATTTATAACCAAAATATTTATTTTTTGACCAATGTTTCTATACTAATTAATTGGGTTTTCATATAAAAGAAATTTTATAAAAACAAACATCAATCAATTATGAGCAAACAAAAATCATTGTAAAGATAAATAAAATCAAACACTTGATTTAAAAATTTCTTTACTATACTGTCTACTATAATTTAAATGCATTATTTTTAATTGATGGTTTTGAAGTGTTACAAACCTACCCCCTTAAAAAGAATCTCGTCTTCAAGATTAAGGAACTTCTGAAAATAGTTTGGGAAATTTTGCTCTGAGTTCATCTTCTCTTTCCCATGTGACCTCATCTTCCGAACGCTGACTCCACTGAACTTTGCACATATTGATAACATTACTCCGAGGAAATCTGCGAGATGTTTTCAAAATTCTGATCGGATACTCAAAATAAGTCAAGTCCTCATTAACATTGAGTTCTTCCATGGGTAAATGTTGCTCTGGTACTCTTAAGCATTTCTTGAGTTGTGATACATGAAATACGTCATGCACGCCCGACTAGTTCTAGATGATGTGCTACTTCTCCTTTCCTTTCCAAGATTTTGAATGGACCAATATAATGAGGAGATAATTTGCCTTTAACCTTAAACCTTCTCATTCCTCTCATTGGTGAAACTTTAAGATATACGAAGTCTCCAACTTCAAAGGTCAATTCTCTTCTTCTATTGTTCGCATAGCTTTTCAGAAAAATTCCTGGTATGCCATCAGATTTTATACTCATTCCTTGTGTGCCACTAAGTGGCATATAGGTACATTTTTTGTGTGTATGACATGTGGGGCCAGTGGCACCAAGGAACGAGTATTTTTTCCAATGTCATATAGGGAATTGGCCCTAGCTTTTCTGCCTTGACTGTGTTGTTTTCAGATTTTCTCTAACAATCTGCACTTGCTTTTCTGCTTCTTGGAGAATTTCTGGACCAAATACTTGACTTTCTCCAGTTTGATTCCAATAAAGCCGTGTTCTACATTTCTGTGCATAGAGAGCTTCGAACGGTGCCATCTTTAGACTTGCTTGATAACTATTGTTATAAGAGAATTTTGCATAGGGCAAACTCTTATCCCAACATTTACCATATTTTAAAGCACAGGCTCTAACATATTTTCTAGCACTTGATTTGTTCTTTCAGTTTGTCCATCCATTTGCGGATGATAGGCTGAGCAGAAATTTAGCTTAGTATCCATAGATTCATGTAATCTTTTCCAAAATTGCGAGGTAAACTAGGTTGTCCGATCTGATTCGATCTTCTTTGGTACTCCATGCAGATAGACAATCCTTGACATGTATAGTTCTGCTAACTAAGCTCCTGAGTAAGTTGTCTTCATAGGTATAAAGTGTGCAACTTTAGTCAACCTGTCTACAATAACCCATATGGAATCATAATCATCGCGAGTATGGGGTAAACCAACTATGAAATCCATACCAATTTATTCCCATTTCCATTTAGGTAGTTTAAGAGGTCGTAGCAAACCTACTGGTCTTTGATGTTCTGCCTTAACTCATTGACACACATCACAAAGTGCAACATGAGTAGCAACATCTATTTTTAAACCGCACCGCCAATATTTTTCCTTTAGGTCCTGATACATCTTAGTACTTCCAGGGTGTATACAATAAGCCGAATCATAAGCTTCTCTTAAAATAAGTTGGCGTAGGTGTTCAATTTTTGGTACACAGATTCTCTTTTTAAGCCATGCTATGCCTTGTTCATCTTCTATGAAATCTGAGGTCTTTCCCAAATTAATCAATGTTTTAACTTCCTTTATTTTCTCATTGGATTCATGTCCTTTGTGAATCTCTTGTTCCAAAGTAGATTCCACTTCCATAACTATTGCCTCTATATTATTAACCATACTAACATTAAGTCGTTCCATTTCCCAACATAATTCTTGTTTTCGGTGTTTTGTGTCCGACCGCACACCTGAGGGTACCCTCGTGGTGCTTTTGGGTAGGATGGTGTCGAGGATCGTAACTAGATGGTTCATGCTTGAGAACGAGAGAGAGAGAGACAAGTGGATTTCAGCAGGTTCGGGTTGCTTTGAAGAGCGTAATACCCTACTTCTTGGGATGACTTTATGTGTGAGTGGTGTTACAAGTGGTATCTACCGAGCTGTGAGAGGCTAATGAGATGAAAATGGAGGGGATCCCCATTGGCCTTATATACACGACCATATGGTGCTTCCTGCATACATGTTGATCATACTTTTCCTCCTTATCTCCTAATTAATAGCAAACAACCTTCACTGTCCCGAGGAAAACCAGGCGCCTCCGCTCTGAGCTATCTCCGACGTTTAAGGATGTCAGGCACGGGAAAAACGAATGGCCTCAACACGATCCCACCTAAACCGCGACTAGCTCGGGCATGGGCCCATCACGATCTTGGGTCGGCCTGCTTCCATTGTTCCCATTTGCCTGGCCCATGGTGGGATGTCACAGAGGGGCGACTGCCATGTGGCCCTGGGTGAAGTTTGTAACACCTCAGGTGTTACCTTGACTAGAGCATACCCTGAGTACTAAGGACTGTGACCACATGTGGTAATAACTTGAGGAGCACCAGGAACTTTGGAGAATTTTGTGTTAACCAAGATTTCTAATGACCTAAGAACACCACTTAAGTTTTTGTGCACTTGCTACCTTGGACAAGAAAGGGGGAAAACCCTAGACCCCTCTTGAACCCTCCTTTTCAAAGCCATGGATAAGAAGGAAAAGGGAAATGAGCAAATGTGCAAAACATGAGTGATCTTTAACCCAACCTTAAGCAACCTTATAACCAGCAATTAGAGGAAGGAAGTATTGCAAAAAGGTCCCTGGAGAAACCCTAAATCAAATCTCCAAGTAGAGAGAGAGCTAGAGCTCTCTATTTCTCTCTAAGTGTAAAATTAACCCTAAATCGAAGATCAGTTGTGTTCACCTAGCTAATGGCACCAAAACCCCAGGGTCTAAATAGCAAAAAGGAGCCAAATTATCTAAGGAACCCCCTGGAAAAAGTGGAAACCGATACTTGGACGTTTGACAGGTTTTGACATCGGTTTTGTCGCGGTGTGGGCAGTGAGACAAACCCAACTTGGCGCCTGTTTATCTCCTGACCTAGGGCGTATCCTCCCTTGGAACTCACATGAACTAGGTAGCTCTAGGTACAGGGAAGAGATCTCCCACAGGCGACATGGCGAGATTCGTACGCCTGGCCGCTCAGCAGAGCGAAGAACACGGGCAGAAGCAACGAGCCACGTGTTCGACGCGCTCTGAGCTCGCCAGAGCACGCCCGCGCGCACCCCGCGTGCCCCGCGTCATGCCAAACGGCCGAGCCAGCGCCCTGGCCCGCGCCCGCGCCTATAAAACCCTCCCAGGCCTCGACCGTACCCTTCCGCACCCGCCCGACCCTCGCCGGAGCTTAGTTCACCGCCGTTGGCCAGTGCGCGGCTTGTCCGCGGCCACCGATTCCCCCTGCCCCCGTAGACCGGCCAGCCCAGTCATTCCCAGCCCCGTCCAGCCCTCGGAGAAGACTGTGCACACCTCCGTGAAGCTCCCCGAGCAAAGAATCGGGCTCTGCTTCACCGGAGACGCCGGAACAAGGTCACCGGACTTCACCCGACCGCCGGCAACCGTGGACCGAGGTACACGGTGAGTCTCTCTTCGATTCCTTGCACGGTTAGACTCCTTAGACCTCCATGAAGCTCCCTATGCCCTTGGATTGAACTGTACCGCCGTGGATAGGCCGGAGCACACGCCGCCGACGAGCTCGCCCGCCTGCGCGCGTGGACCGGGCGATTCCGGCCATCCCCGACGACGAGCCGTACCTCGACGTGACTGCCTGAGTCTCCCCGAGCCAACCCCACCCTTCGCCGGACCTCCCTCGCCGCCGGTAAGCCGCGCCACCCTTTTCTTTCCCGCGGCTACTGTTTCAGTTGGGGGAAGGACTGCGGGTGAGAGGAAGAGAAGGTCAGGGGGTTAAGTGAAATGTCAGAGACTCAGGGGAATAGTGGCGCAAGGGTAGAACTGCGAAGGTTGATTTAGTTGGAACCCAGGGACCTCGGCGCAAACTGTTTTTTCAGAAAAACCTTATTAAAACCTGATTTAAATTCAAACAGAAACTTTAAAAACCCATAACTTCTGTTTGGTTTATCCAAATTTGGTCAAACCAATTTTGCCAGACTCTAAATAATGTAACCTACTTAAGAAAAATATAAAACCCCATAGGTACTATATAAAACTATAAGGTTCTGATTTAATTATAGTTTTGACCAAAAGCTCAATAATAGCAAGAAAAATGGTTGTACTATTTAACTAGGGTTAGAAAAATTTGGAGAAGTTTATATCTACCTACTGACCTATTTAAAAATGTTAAACCCCTCTGTCCACTACATTGAGTTAGTTTTTACTCCTTCTTTTGCATTATGCTTAAAGTTAAGAAAAATAGAAAATGTGATTTAAATAGTGAACCAGAGGGCACCCCTATTTTTGTTAGGGTACTTAATCAATATAGTTCACTGGAAAAATCTATCACACCCTGGTTTAGTATAAAATAAATAGGATACCTTTTATTTTAAGAAAACAAGGGAAACTTAGAAAAACCCTACAAAAATAACCTCATGGTGAAAACACCCCAACCCTTGGGATAACTAATGTTTTGATAATAAGAACTTAAGAAAAATCTGAAATCTGTTGTTTGATATTTTTCAAATGACAAGTTAGTTCTAAACACCCTTTTTGCACCAAATTTTAGAAATCCACCATTAAATAACCATCATGTTGCTCTCTGTCATTTTTGGTACAAGAGCTTATTATCACTATTAGAGGCCAACAAAAATAACCTTTAGGACAGAACCTACGCCTAACTAAGAGGTGTAGTGTAAAGTGGCCCATCTTGCCTAACTATTGTTATTTTTGTTTAAAGCCTAGCTTTTGTACTTTAAGCCTCAAATTTTTAAAACCAGCTAGAATAGCAAGTGACAACCCACTGTAATTTTTACAGAGTTTTTGGAAATTATTAAAACACTGTCGTAGTTCAAACCTACACTAGAAACCCTAAATGGAAATTAAAGAAAGGAAAATGGATAATGGAAATTAATGTCCTCCTAAGACCTTTGTAAATTGTCCACTGAAATCTATAAAGACAATGCACATCCACTATGTTATCCTAAAAGAAAACCTAAACCTAAAAGGAAATAAGTCTATGTATATATATACCACTAGAAGACCCACATAACCAGGGAACCCTAAGTTAATTCTTGACTTAGTTTCTGTAGCTTAATGTTCTTAAATCTTGCATAATCATGACATACATGTTCATTGCATTTCGATAGACTGTAATCTTGCTGACGGAGAGTACATCCTCGTGCCGGAGCAAGGAGCTGCCCAGGAGGTTGCCCCGGATCCAGCACCAGAGCCTGCACCAGAGGACCTGCCTGCCACTGCTTTGGAAGGCAAGCCCCGGTTTTATGCATAACCTGTTCTATATGTTATTTTACTACACTTAATGTTTGTAGGCTTGTATTGTGCACTTAAGTGTAGGAGTTGATTGAAACCCTAGTTGCATGAACTCAGAAATCCTTTTTGAGATAGATACTAGTATGCTAGGCCGAGTAGCTGCTTTGCTAATTAGGGATCTCGGTAGAAGTCGAGTGATTTTTCTAGCACTCGCGCGAGGTCAGGAATTGGTTGTACCCACTTTCACACTGTCATGATACTAGTTGGTGGACAACAATCCATGGGGATTGGTTGCCCACGAGATGGAAAATGGAATAAGGATTAACGTGCAGATACCTGTGTCAAGCGTTTGAACGTACTAAGCACATGCCGAGAAATATGGTAAATCGGTAAGCCTAGTACCTGATTGAACCCGGCAGTAGATTGCCCTCCTCATGCGACCTGAGACGAGGTCTCCCATTTCGGTTATGGTGGGTACAAGTGCGGTCACTGCACGACGGCCAGTCGAGGTCAGTGAGGCATTGTACGCCAAGGCGGTGAGCCCCTCTCTGCTGACGGGGAATCGATGGGGACGGTTGATGTGTGTGGGGACGGAGTGCCTCGCCACGTCGTGTGTTTAGGTTTACCTTGCAAGGATAAAAACTCGATTCGAATCGTCTGCTTCTCGCAGCTAATGAGACTGCTTGATCCATTGTACTGCATTGAGTAACAAGTGGAACTGTGATGAGATGATACAAGATGTTGATTGCTAAAAATGCTTGTTACTATGTATGAGTAGATAGTACACTTTTAGCCTTAAGAGAGTCACACTTAATTTTGATAAAGTTAAAATCTTGAATCAGAAACTCAGCTAGTGCTTTTGGCAACCAAACCCCACAGCCAAACAGCTGCATGTCTAGAGGTAGAGGAGTAGACTCCTCACACCGGGTAAGTCTAGCTGAGTATTAGTATACTCAGCCTTGCTTGTGGCATAATTTTTTACAGGTTCTCTGGAGGACATGGTTGCTGGAGTGACTTGGCCGTCCACCTTACCACCGGGTTGGACTGTTGAGTGGGACCCTGCCTCGGCTGAGGAGGAGCATGAGGAGTGATGGGACAGGCTTCCCCATCTCTCCGTTTAATTATCGTTAGTTTTATTCCGCTGCACTTCGAACAATGATGACTACTTTTGGCAAAACTCCGATGATGATGATGTAATAAATTAATACTCTGGCATGTATGGTTTTATGCTTTATTGTATTTGCTCTGTGACTCACCATCGAGTGAGAGTGTGGTACTTGATCCTGTCAGTGGCCGTGTCGGACTAGATCCGAGGGATTGACGGGTTATTCCCATTTAAGTGTGGTCTAGCCTCTAAGGCAGGGCTTTGGCACTTAAGTTGGAATAATTCGGGCAGTTCCGCCACAGCTGGTATCGGAGCTTGTACCACCACAGAGGAATCCATAAAACATAAATGCCATCCCTTTTCCTAAAGTAAAATTTGATAGAAACAATGTTGGATAGATCGTAGGACGAGCAGGATAGACCTAGGACGTGAAGCCTTAGGATGATAGAAGGGTAGCCAGGTGGCTAAGTGACTAGGCCCTACAGGCCACTTTTTACAGGATGGGAGTTCTTCCCTATTCCTTTTATCTTCTGGAGAGGTCGTTCAGGACGAGCATGCATGCATTCATAATTAAGCAAATGGATAACTGAGTAAAAAGACTTAAAAACAAGATAACAACCAACTAGGTCCCCAGTGCCTTTTTCTTTTAACTAGAGACAGGCTGAGTTTTATTTTCCTTGTTCTTTTTGTAATTCTTTTTCTTTTACTTACGCTTAACCGTACACAGATGACTTCCCACGGATCCTCCGATGACGGAAATGCACTGACCCACACAGACGGACTTGCACGAGAGGGCTTTCCCCGCATTTTGTGGGAGGTACTTCAGGGGGCAGGATACTTGACACCCCCTCAGTACGCGGTGCAGCAGTTCGAGAAGCACCGGGTGCCTCGCTGTAGGGTGAGGATGACTTTGGAGCCTCATCCCCTGTAGCCAGGCTGGCGCTCCTTGGACTCCGAGTCTTTCGGATACCGAGCGGAGGACACAATCGAGGCAATCGCTCTGCATGGATTGACTACTTTCTGCGGATTCCATCCCTTGGAGCTGGCTACCCACCCCATTGGGTTGTTCCCCGCGGAAAAGGAGGACGACCCGATGTGGAAGGATCGGGTGGAGCATGCCAAGGACATCTGGGCTCTCTACCCAGGCCACACCGCTCACTTGTCGGTACGATGCATGAACGCTCTGTATCGTCTGCAAGTAATGCATGGGGAGGCAATGTCTCATCTGATGGCATTGTTGGAGGCAACCAAGATCACCCTGGACAACAGGGAGGAGCTCGTGGTTGACTTGTCCCAGGAGCTGGTGGAAAAAGATTTGCAAGTGGAGCAGTTGTCTGATGAGATTCATGAGTTGGAGGAGCTAGTGGGCACCAGGGAGAACACCATCGAGGTTCTCGAGGATCAGCTCCTCAACACCCAACAGCAGCTAGCAGAAGCTAATGAGCATCTAGATATGCATCATCAAGAGATCCATGATGAGGAGGCTGATGAGGACGTTGACATCGAGGGAGGGGAGGAGCCTGCTTCCAGTGTAGACACCGCTGGCTCAGGGAGACCACCTTCCCCCGAGTCAAGCGTTGCCTCATTCGCTCACTAGATGCCAGGGATAATACTAGAGGTTGGTGATAGTTGGACTCCTCGCCGCTAGCTTAGCTTTTGCACCCTTAGGGTACTAGGCTAGGTAGAGTTGAGTCTTTTGGATCATTGATGTAACCGAGTTAAACTCTTTTGGAGGTTTGGGGATGATTAATGGCAGTTTAAATTTGGATGGAAGGTTTATGTTTTTGTTTTGTTTTATGTGGAATCTATCAAATTGCTTTAACTCCCCTGCCGTGTTTGAACCTTAAGCTTGGAGATGTGTTATTAAGCAACCATGTGATTTTTCAGATGGCTGGGAGAGCGCGCCGTGGTCAGAATGAGCACGTTCCTCCACCGCCACCGCCTCCCACTCTGCAGGAACTCATGGCCCAGCAGAATGAGATCCTGAGACAGCTAGCTCAGCGTCAGCCACCACCTCAGCATTATGGTGGAGACCATCAGCGTCACCCCGTCGCTGCTACCTACCAGGAGTTCCTCAGTACTCAGCCACCATTGTTTACCAGGGCGGAGGACCCGCTTGATGCAGATGTGTGGTTGAGGGTGGTGGAATCCAAATTTCCGCTACTCCATGGAGCTTGCTCAGAGGTCGCCAAGGTCAGGTTCGCCACCTAGCAGCTTCGCGGACCCGCGAGGACTTGGTGGGACCATTTTCTTGCCATGCAGCCAGAAGGTAGAGAGGTGGAATGGAGGGAGTTCAAGGCAGCTTTCAGAGGACACCATATCTCCGCTGGCATCATGGACCGGAAGCTCAATGAGTTTCTGGCACTCACTCAGGGCAACAGGACAGTGTTGCAGTATGCCCAGGCTTTTAATGACTTGTGTCAGTATGCTGGATATCATGCCGATACGGATGAGAAGAAGCGAGACAGGTTCAGAAGGGGGCTCAGCACCAAGCTCCGTGATCGTCTCAACACCGTCAGGGCCAACAGCTACAATGAGTTGGTCAACATGGCTATCTCCCAGGAGGACTGCATTTTAGCTCGACAGGCAGAGAAGAAGAGGAAGACCCCTGTGGCAGGACCCTCAGCTCGGCCACAGCGCTTCAGGATTGTGTCTGACACGCAGAACAAGGGACCTCAGCAGCAGCAAGGGAGATGGGTGATCAGACCACCACCACAGCAGCAGCAGGCACCCAACCGCACCCAGTTTCCAGCTCAGAAGAACAATCAGCAGCAGCAGTACCGCCAGGCCAATGACAACAGGTGCTTCACTTGTGGCAACACTGGGCATTATGCCAAGAATTGCCCCAGAAACCAGCAGAGGCAGGGGCAGAATGTCAATCAGAACCAAGGCAAGAGACAGAAGGTGCAAGTGAGGCAGGGCAAGCTGAACTTCACTACCATGGCTGACATTCCAGAGGGAGCACCCGTCATGACTGGTATCTTTACAGTTTTAAATTATCCCGCTATTGTTCTTTTTGATTCCGGTGCTTCACATAGTTTTATCAGTGCCAAGTTTAGTGCCAAATGCCAGTTGCCCTTTCACCGTACCGATGGGGGCATTACAATTTCAACACCCGGAGGCAGAGTTGCCACTTATCAAATCAGCAGGCAAGTGCCTATAAAATTTGGTAGTCTGGTGATTAGAACCACCCTTCTCATCTTAGGATTGGATAGCGTGGATATTATTTTGGGAGCTGACTGGTTGACCAGGCATCAGGCAGTATTGGACATTGCAGCCAGAGCCATTGAAATTCATTCTCCTGCTTATGGTGAGACTGTTTTGCATTTACCCAACCAGGGTTGTACCCGATCTTGTGCCTTTGTTATGATAGACTCCCCAGTGGAAAAGATCCCAGTGGTCTGTGACTATCCGGATGTTTTTCCGGATGAATTGCCAGAGATGCCACCTGACCGAGATATTGAGTTCGCCATCGAATTGCAACCCGGGACTGCTCCTATCTCCAAGAGACCCTATAGGATGCCTCCCGCGGAATTGGCAGAATTGAAGAAACAATTGCAAGAATTGTTGGACAAGGGGTTTATTCGTCCAAGCACTTCACCATGGGGATGTCCAGCTTTATTTGTGAAGAAAAAGGATGAGAGTTTGAGGATGTGTGTTGACTACCGTCCTCTCAATGCGGTGACTATAAAGAACAAATACCCGCTGCCCCGCATTGATGTTCTGTTTGATCAGTTGATTGGAGCCAAGGTATTCTCCAAGATAGACCTTCGCTCAGGATACCATCAGATCAAGATCCGTGCCAGCGATATTCCCAAGACGGCTTTCTCTACCAGATATGGACTGTATGAGTTTCTGGTGATGTCTTTTGGGCTAACCAATGCCCCGGCTTATTTTATGTACTTGATGAACTCAGTATTCATGCCAGAGTTAGACAAGTTCGTGGTCGTTTTCATTGATGACATTCTGGTTTATTCCAAGAATGAAGATGAACATACTGAGCACCTGCACGTCGTGCTTCAGCGGCTGCGCAATCATCATCTTTATGCTAAGTTGTCTAAATGTGAGTTCTGGCTGAAGGAGATAAAATTCTTGGGTCACACCATTTCTCGGGATGGGATATCAGTTGATCCTGAGAAGGTACAAGAGGTAATGGACTGGAAACCCCCGACTACAGTAAAGCAGATTCGGAGTTTCCTGGGATTGGCAGGGTATTACCGACGATTTATTCCGGATTTCTCCAGAATTGCCAAGCCAATGACTGAACTGTTGAAGAAGGGAGTCAAATTTGAGTGGAGCCAAAAGTGTGAAGATGCTTTTCATACCTTGAGGCAACATTTGACAACAGCCCCAGTGCTAGCCCAACCCGACAATACCAGACCATTTGAAGTTTATTGTGATGCTTCAGGTACCGGATTGGGATGTGTCTTGATGCAAGAGAACAGAGTGATTGCGTATGCTTCCCGAGCTCTCCGACCCCATGAGCAGAGCTACCCGACACATGATCTGGAGTTGGCAGCAGTAGTTCATGCCCTCAAGATATGGAGACACTACTTGATGGGAGCTCACTGTAACATTTACACTGATCACAAGAGCCTCAAGTACATTTTCACTCAGGCAGATCTGAACATGAGGCAGAGAAGATGGTTGGAATTAATCAAGGACTATGATTTGGAGGTACATTACCATCCTGGCAAAGCCAATGTTGTGGCAGATGCTTTGAGCAGAAAGGCCCAGTGCAATTGTATGAACATGGATGCAAGAGTCACCACCCTGTGTGATGAGCTGTGTAAGCTGAACCTGGAAGTTGTTCTTTCCGGTGAATTGAGATATATCGCGGTGGAGCCCACATTGCAAGAGCAAATAGTTCAGGCACAGATTGAGGATAAGGGTGTTCAGGTTATCAAAGATATGCTCAAGCAAAAGGCAGACAAATACAAGTGTTTCCGACAGGACAGCAAGGGAATTCTCTGGTTTGGAGATCGATTGGTTGTTCCCAAGGACCCTGAGCTCAGAAAGAAGTTATTGGATGAAGCTCACCTTTCCAAGTTCTCCATGCACCCTGGTAGCAACAAGATGTACCATGATCTCAGATCTTTGTATTGGTGGACTAGGATGAAGAGGGAAATTGCCAAGTACGTATCAGAGTGTGACACTTGCCAGAGAATCAAGGCCAGTCACTTGCAGGCAGCAGGTCCCTTGCAACCCCTTCCCATACCATCTTGGAAATGGGAGGACATTTGCATGGACTTCATAGTAGGATTACCCAATACCTCCAGGAACCATGATTCTATTTGGGTCATTGTGGACAGATTGACCAAGACTGCTCATTTCTTGCCAGTGCACACCACCCACAAGACAGAGAAGTACGCAGAAATTTATGTTGATCAGATAGTAAGATTGCATGGTATCCCAAAGACCATTATATCTGACAGAGGAGCACTGTTTGTGGCACGCTTTTGGGAGAAACTGCAAGAAGCCCTCGGGACCCACGTAATCCGAAGCTCAGCATATCACCCTCAAACAGATGGTCAGACAGAAAGGGTGAACCAGATTTTAGAAGATATGTTAAGGGCATGTGCACTACATTATGGGAAGGATTGGGACAAGTGTCTTTCCATGGCAGAGTTTTCTTACAATAACAGCTATCAATCCAGTCTAAAGATGGCACCTTTTGAGGCTTTGTATGGGAGAAGATGCAGAACCCCGCTGAATTGGTCTCAAGCAGGAGAGAGGGAAATATTTGGGCCAGATTTGGTACTTGAAGCAGAGGAAAAGGTCAGAGTCATCAGGAAGAACTTAGAAGCTGCTCAGGCCAGGCAAAAGAGTTATCATGACAAGAGGCGGAAGCCTCTACAGTTTGAGGTAGGAGATCATGTCTACCTTAAGATATCACCAACCAAGGGTGTCCAGAGATTCGGGATCAAGGGCAAGTTAGCCCCTCGTTACATTGGACCCTATAAGATCAAGGCAAGTTGTGGACCCGTAGCTTACCAATTGGAATTGCCACCCCGTATGTCAGCAGTTCACAGTGTGTTCCATGTATCTCAGCTGCGGAAATGTGTTCGTCTACCCACTGAAGTGCTACCGGAACCGGACATTGAGATAGAACCAGACTTGTCCTACCAAGAGTACCCCGTCAAGGTATTGGATCAAAAGGAGAGATCAACTTGGGCAAGATCAATCAGAATGTATAAGGTTCAGTGGAGTCATTATTCAGCAGAAGAAGCTACATGGGAGACGGAGGATTTTCTACGCTCTCGCTTCCCCGACTTTCTGCCCAAAGGAGTCGGTATGTAACCCCAAAAAACCCCACCCCCACCTTCCCTTTGAAGTAAATTATAAGAAAAACTTAGATAACAAGGATAGTCTAAGTTTTGGATTTAACTTAAGAAGGGCTTCCTTCTGAAGTTGCAAAGAGGATGACATTCGAAGAACAGTTAAAAAGTGAAACTTGAGCATAAAGGGAGAGTAGCACTAACACACCCTCAAGCACCCTCCAAGGGACTCTACCTAAAATCTCGGGACGAGATTCCTTTAAGGGGGGAGGGCTGTAACACCTCAGGTGTTACCTTGACTAGAGCATACCCTGAGTACTAAGGACTGTGACCACATGTGGTAATAACTTGAGGAGCACCAGGAACTTTGGAGAATTTTGTGTTAACCAAGATTTCTAATGACCTAAGAACACCACTTAAGTTTTTGTGCACTTGCTACCTTGGACAAGAAAGGGGGAAAACCCTAGACCCCTCTTGAACCCTCCTTTTCAAAGCCATGGATAAGAAGGAAAAGGGAAATGCGCAAATGTGCAAAACATGAGTGATCTTTAACCCAACCTTAAGCAACCTTATAACCAGCAATTAGAGGAAGGAAGTATTGCAAAAAGGTCCCTGGAGAAACCCTAAATCAAATCTCCAAGTAGAGAGAGAGCTAGAGCTCTCTATTTCTCTCTAAGTGTAAAATTAACCCTAAATCGAAGATCAGTTGTGTTCACCTAGCTAATGGCACCAAAACCCCAGGGTCTAAATAGCAAAGAGGAGCCAAATTATCTAAGGAACCCCCTGGAAAAAGTGGAAACCGAGACTTGGACGTTTGACAGATTTTGACATCGGTTTTGTCGCGGTGTGGGCAGTGAGACAAACCCAACTTGGCGCCTGTTTATCTCCTGACCTAGGGCGTATCCTCCCTTGGAACTCACATGAACTAGGTAGCTCTAGGTACAGGGAAGAGATCTCCCACAGGTGACATGGCGAGATTCGTACGTCTGGCCGCTCAGCAGAGCGAAGAACACGGGCAGAAGCAACGAGCCACGTGTTCGACGCGCTCTGAGCTCGCCAGAGCACGCCCGCGCGCACCCCGCGTGCCCCGCGTCGCGCCAAACGGCCGAGCCAGCGCCCTGGCCCGCGCCCGCGCCTATAAAACCCTCCCAGGCCTCGACTGTACCCTTCCGCACCCGCCCGACCCACGCCGGAGCTTAGTTCACCGCCGTTGGCCAGTGCGCGGCTTGTCCGCGGCCACCGATTCCCCCTGCCCCCGTAGACCGGCCAGCCCAGTCATTCCCAGCCCCGTCCAGCCCTCGGAGAAGACTGTGCACACCTCCGTGAAGCTCCCCGAGCAAAGAATCGGGCTCTGCTTCACCGGAGACACCGGAACAAGGTCACCGGACTTTACCCGACCGCCGGCAACCGTGGACTGAGGTACACGGTGAGTCTCTCTTCGATTCCTTGCACGGTTAGACTCCTTAGACCTCCATGAAGCTCCCTATGCCCTTGGATTGAACTGTACCGTCGTGGATAGGCCGGAGCACACGCCGCCGACGAGCTCGCCCGCCTACGCGCGTGGACCGGGCGATTCCGGCCATCCCCGACGACGAGCCGTACCTCGACGTGACCGCCTGAGTCTCCCCGAGCCAACCCCACCCTTCGCCGGACCTCCCTCGCCGCCGGTAAGCCGCGCCACCCTTTTCTTTCCCACGGCTACTGTTTCAGTTGGGGGAAGGACTGCGGGTGAGAGGAAGAGAAGGTCAGGGGGTTAAGTGAAATGTCAGAGACTCAGGGGAATAGTGGCGCAAGGGTAGAACTGCGAAGGTTGATTTAGTTTGAACCCAGGGACCTCGGCGCAAACTGCTTTTTCAGAAAAACCTTATTAAAACCTGATTTAAATTCAAACAGAAACTTTAAAAACCCATAACTTCTGTTTGGTTTATCCAAATTTGGTCAAACCAATTTTGCCAGACTCTAAATAATGTAACCTACTTAAGAAAAATATAAAACCCCATAGGTACTATAGAAAACTATAAGGTTCTGATTTAATTATAGTTTTGACCAAAAGCTCAATAATAGCAAGAAAAATGGTTGTACTATTTAACTAGGGTTAGAAAAATTTGGAGAAGTTTATATCTACCTACTGACCTATTTAAAAATGTTAAACCCCTCTGTCCACTACATTGAGTTAGTTTTTACTCCTTCTTTTGCATTATGCTTAAAGTTAAGAAAAATAGAAAATGTGATTTAAATAGTGAACCAGAGGGCACCCCTAGTTTTGTTAGGGTACTTAATCAATATAGTTCACTGGAAAAATCTATCACACCCTGGTTTAGTATAAAATAAATAGGATACCTTTTATTTTAAGAAAACAAGGGAAACTTAGAAAAACCCTACAAAAATAACCTCATGGTGAAAACACCCCAACCCTTGGGATAACTAATGTTTTGATAATAAGAACTTAAGAAAAATCTGAAATCTGTTGTTTGATATTTTTCAAATGACAAGTTAGTTCTAAACACCCTTTTTGCACCAAACTTTAGAAATCCACCATTAAATAACCATCATGTTGCTCTCTGTCATTTTTGGTACAAGAGCTTATTATCACTATTAGAGGCCAACAAAAATAACCTTTAGGACAGAACCTACCCCTAACTAAGAGGTGTAGTGTAAAGTGGCCCATCTTGCCTAACTATTGTTATTTTTGTTTAAAGCCTAGCTTTTGTACTTTAAGCCTCAAATTTTTAAAACCAGCTAGAATAGCAAGTGACAACCCACTGTAATTTTTACAGAGTTTTTGCAAATTATTAAAACACTGTCGTAGTTCAAACCTACACTAGAAACCCTAAATAGAAATTAAAGAAAGGAAAATGGATAATGGAAATTAATGTCCTCCTAAGACCTTTGTAAATTGTCCACTGAAATCTATAAAGACAATGCACATCCACTATGTTATCCTAAAAGAAAACCTAAACCTAAAAGGAAATAAGTCTATGTATATATATACCACTAGAAGACCCACATAACCAGGGAACCCTAAGTTAATTCTTGACTTAGTTTCTGTAGCTTAATGTTCTTAAATCTTGCATAATCATGACATACATGTTCATTGCATTTCGATAGACTGTAATCTTGCTGACGGAGAGTACATCCTCGTGCCGGAGCAAGGAGCTGCCCAGGAGGTTGCCCCGGATCCAGCACCAGAGCCTGCACCAGAGGACCTGCCTGCCACTGCTTTGGAAGGCAAGCCCCGGTTTTATGCATAACCTGTTCTATATGTTATTTTACTACACTTAATGTTTGTAGGCTTGTATTGTGCACTTAAGTGTAGGAGTTGATTGAAACCCTAGTTGCATGAACTCAGGAATCCTTTTTGAGATAGATACTAGTATGCTAGGCCGAGTAGCTGCTTTGCTAATTAGGGATCTCGGTAGAAGTCGAGTGATTTTTCTAGCACTCGCGCGAGGTCAGGAATTGGTTGTACCCACTTTCACACTGTCATGATACTAGTTGGTGGACAACAATCCATGGGGATTGGTTGCCCACGAGATGGAAAATGGAATAAGGATTAACGTGCGGATACCTGTGTCAAGCGTTTGAACGTACTAAGCACATGCCGAGAAATATGGTAAATCGGTAAGCCTAGTACCTGATTGAACCCGGCAGCAGATTGCCCTCCTCATGCGACCTGAGACGAGGTCTCCCATTCCGGTTATGGTGGGTACAAGTGCGGTCACTGCACGACGGCCAGTCGGGGTCAGTGAGGCATTGTACGCCAAGGCGGTGAGCCCCTCTCTGCTGACGGGGAATCGATGGGGACGGTTGATGTGTGTGGGGACGGAGTGCCTCGCCACGTCGTGTGTTTAGGTTTACCTTGCAAGGATAAAAACTCGATTCGAATCGTCTGCTTCTCGCAGCTAATGAGACTGCTTGATCCATTGTACTGCATTGAGTAACAAGTGGAACTGTGATGAGATGATACAAGATGTTGATTGCTAAAAATGCTTGTTACTATGTATGAGTAGATAGTACACTTTTAGCCTTAAGAGAGTCACACTTAATTTTGATAAAGTTAAAATCTTGAATCAGAAACTCAGCTAGTGCTTTTGGCAACCAAACCCCACAGCCAAACAGCCGCATGTCTAGAGGTAGAGGAGTAGACTCCTCACACCGGGTAAGTCTAGCTGAGTATTAGTATACTCAGCCTTGCTTGTGGCATAATTTTTTACAGGTTCTCTGGAGGACATGGTTGCTGGAGTGACTTGGCCGTCCACCTTACCACCGGGTTGGACTGTTGAGTGGGACCCTGCCTCGGCTGAGGAGGAGCATGAGGAGTGATGGGACAGGCTTCCCCATCTCTCCGTTTAATTATCGTTAGTTTTATTCCGCTGCACTTCGAACAATGATGACTACTTTTGGCAAAACTCCGATGATGATGATGTAATAAATTAATACTCTGGCATGTATGGTTTTATGCTTTATTGTATTTGCTCTGTGACTCACCATCGAGTGAGAGTGTGGTACTTGATCCTGTCAGTGGCCGTGTCGGACTAGATCCGAGGGATTGACGGGTTATTCCCATTTAAGTGTGGTCTAGCCTCTAAGGCAGGGCTTTGGCACTTAAGTTGGAATAATTTGGGCAGTTCCGCCACAATGTTTTCGCTCCCAAGTGGACCCGGGGGATATCCGTCCCCCACAAGCCCCCAATCTTTGAGTTGATTTTGAAATAATCGATTCAAAGGTTCCTGGTTCTTGCTTATGAGCTCATCATCTGTCTTGAGATATTTACAATTACATTGTGCACCCATTGGGTGTAGCCCCCGAGCTTTGAGTTGATTTTGAAATAATCAACACAAAGGTCTTCGTCTTATTCTTTAGAATTCAGCATTCGGTTTTAAAGTTTCATGAGTCCGTTGGGTGCACCGAAGGTGCACCCAATGGGTGTAGCCCCCGAGCTTTGAGTTAATTTTGAAATAATGAACACAAAGGTCTTCACCTTGTACTTTAGAATTCAGCATTCGGTTCCAAAGTTTCGTGAGTCCGTTGGGTGCACTGCAGGTGCACCCAATGGGTGTAGCCCCCGAGCTTTGAGTTGATTTTGAAATAATCAATTCAAAGGTCTTCATCTTGTGCATTTTCTTTCAAAATGATCTTTCACAATAGCCTGGTGATGACAACTGTCCATATCTTGTTTGGTCTGCAATCAATTTGATCGACAACGAGTTAGAGTCCGGCCAGTTGGAACAAAAAAGGTCCGGGCTGGATGCCACTCGACCATGAAATTCAATGCCTCTGTAGATTAGACTTGTGCTTGGTGACCGCATTTGGACTTCCTCCCATTTCAGCCGATCTTCCCCTTTGTCATGGTATATTCATTGTGTATATGTTGCAGGTCTCACTGCTTCAGAAAATCCCGGAGAATCTGGGTGGTACACCTAATGGGTGTGCCCAATGGGTGCCTGCCCAGTAAAAGATGTCCATCATGTAGTCCTGAAATAGTAACTTGATACGATAGAGAGGTGTAATCATCTACCTGAGCGGTTGACTTTAATTCCATCCGGTGTCGTGTTACGCGAAGCGGTGCCAGACGCCTGACTCATTTCCAGGCGATTTGAATCGCTATTGAATTCTTGTGACTGTTCGGTTAGCGGGTGGCAAGTGAACGGTCATCTCCCGGCCTTTTTAAATAGCCCGCTTGCCTTGGCTGCTCTCCCCACTTGTTCTTGTTCATTCACCTTCTTCTTCCTCACTGCTTCTTCTCCTTTTGAGTGAGCCATGGCCGGAGGGAAAAAGGCAAGAAAGGGCGCCGCCCCACCGATGGGAAGCGCAAGCGCCCCTCGAGTCCTCCCTTGGAGGACTTTGTGGACTCGGAGTACTCGGAAGAAGTCTCCTCTGAGTATGATCGCTCTCTCGCTCCAGCGTCCCCCGTGGCATCGTCCAATGATTCGGACGACTCCATGGGGCTGTCCGTCGCAGAGCGGGCGTACATCCGATCCGTCGAGCGTGCGGGGCTCGGTGGGTCGGATGACTCGAAGGAGGTGGAGGACTCCTCGGACTCCGAGGAGGACAGCGACAGCGAGGGTGACGATGATGATGACGAGGGTGACGGCGGCAGGAGCAATGGCAACGACGACAGCAGTAGGGGCGGTGACGGCAGTAGCAGGGGCGACGTCTGCAGCAGCAAGGGAGGCGACGGTGACGGTGACGGTGACGCCGGTGGCAGAGTGCCACCGGCTTAAGTATTAGTATAGCATAGATGTAGTAGTAGTAGTATAATGTAGTTAGTTAGTAGTGTAATGTAGTTTAATTAGTAATGTAATGTAGTGCTGGACCGACTCATTATGACCGACTCATAATGAGTCGGTCTTCCCTTTGTAATGATCCTTGGCTGATGGAAGGATGAATGAAGCCTATTTTCATGCCACTTTGCTACTGCGCATTCCATTCTTTTGTCTGACGGTCTGTTAGCTTTCTAGAAGTACTGACAGAGTCCTGTTACTTTACTGTGACCAAAACTCTCTTGAGCCACCAGCTTGTCCTTCTGCGCCCGACTTAGTATGCCAACCTGTACTTTTGTCGACATCCTCTTGGCCCCTGAACCCTAGTTCCTATTTTTTTTCCACCGCTGCTTTCCCGCTTTCTAAGTTCCCACATCTTTTTGCGCCTTGTTCCTGAACCATGCTGTTTGAAAAATCGTGATGGCACCCAGGATGAGAAAACAGAGTGCTGCTACGACGGTCATCCCTCCGATCGATCCTGATAGCCAACTCCCTTTTGCTGGTAACCACGTTTCTGTCATTTCTAAAGCTGATCTTTTGCATCTTGTTGAAATTGGTGTTCCACACTTTGGGCTTTGGAAGTACCTTTACCATTGTCGGCCCGGGATGGCTGGAGGGCAACATCAACTTGTTGGAGGCGCTAGCTTGGAACTTCGCTAAGGCAGAAAGATCGAGTATCTCAACATTCCTTTGAAAGATAGCATTAAGGGATGGCGCTTCGAGTGGTTCACTATGAAGGATCATAACAAATCGCTTCCCGCTCGATCGAGGAGACAGCTCGACGTCCGAACGCCTAGCTGGATAGAGGTCTCCACAGATTTAGAGCTTGTTGAGTCTAGGATGTCGCTTGCTAAGATATGTGCGTTAAATAACATTGGCTTGACCGCTAAGCTGTTGTTGTTGACTTTGTTTTCAAGAATATTCAACCTTTGAAGGATATAGTCTACCCTGCTTACCTATACACTGGTGTTAATGACCCATCTTGAATTACCAACAAGCTTATATCCGAGGAGGACGTGCTAAGTAGGGTTGAGTCGATGCTGAGAGACAAAGCTTCGAATGCTAGTGCTGACCTTTGTATTCTGCCTGGAATCTTCCCCCTGTGGTAAGCGCTGTTGCCTATGAGTTCCTATATTTGTCATGTGTAGTGTCCTTACTATGTCGTTTTGTCGCCACAGAGGTCCTTTTTAGAGTTCATATGCAACCAACCTATCCAAGACAATAGTCCAGGCCATAGAGTGCAACCTTCTTCAAAAGATATTGAGGCCCTCATTACTATGTACCGGGGTCTCCCTAAAGAGGAAAACAGACTCATCTCCGGATGCAAGCGATTGTTGATGAGGCTGAAGTGAACGCTGTTCTTAGTATGCTAACTGGTGAGTCGTCCAAATCTGCCAGTACTGGGTCGGCGAGTACTACAGCTGGGCATGCCTTTGGTGAGGATGAAGGAGCTTGCAGTCCTGGCGATGTCCGTCGCAAACGGTTATGTCGAATGGGTTATCCAGCCGTGTATGTCGAGGGGAAGAAAAGAAAAAGAAAACTTCGGCGTTCATCCGGCTTTGAGCTGGGGGCTGACTCTGCTGCCCTAGACTTTGGTGGTGACCTGGTAGGTGCCAATCTCGAGGATGATATTGAGAGCTGTGGTGACCCAAGAGTTGGTGGATGTGTGTTTGATGAAGAGGAAGAGGATGAGGAAGAAGACATAGTAAAACTAGCAACGATGTCCCAATTCAAGCTTTGTTAGGGCTGGTTAATCTTCAGAGGATGACCCTGTTTGCCATTGATCATGCGATGGAGGAGATTAACCTAGAAGGTCTTTTATTTGAACTTCCTGAAACTAGGGGTGCTAGCATCTGTGCAGAGGCCCCATATGACATTCCCTCAGCTAGCAATCTTATCGGGCAAGAAATAACCCGGACAGTTTCCCATGCTTCTTTGACCTTTGAGGGCGGCCTGATCCATGGAGACATCTCGGTTCCTGCTATTACATGCAAGGGTTATCCAGCTCCCGAGGGTACGATAGAGGATAACTCTACTCCCGAAGGCGCTGCTGAGGGTGACTCAGCCCCTGAGGGTGCTGCCGAAGGTGACCCAGCCCCGAGGGTGCTTCTGAGGGTGAGCCAGCCCCCGAGGGTCCTGAGCTTGGCTGTTCTTCGGCTGCTTCTATGGATGTTCATGTTGGATCACCACCAGTTCAGTCTGAGGAGCCAGCGGTGCCAAGCCTTGATCTTCCTACTGCTCTTGTTGGCCCGATCACTTTAGAGGTCAGTGACCCGGGCGTTGAGGGTCCGCTGCACGCTGTTGGAGCTAAGGTTCCACTAGGTGTTGGCTTGGACATGAGCTGTAATCCTCCTCTAGGACCCGAGTCTGCTCTCGATATTGCCTCTGCTAGTGTCCCGCTGTTTGATGGCACCTCGGCACCTCCGGCTTTGGGATTTCCTTTGTTCCTCTCTAACCTTCAGGTGAGTTGATCCTTACCCTGCTTTACCTTTGTTGACAGAGGACTCCATTGCTAATTCTTGTATTTGCAGAATGCTCTGAGCTCTATGTCGACTCAGCTGAGGTCATGCGGTGCCCCTATCCCCGATGAGGTTCTATCCTTGCTGTAGTGGAACCCTCTCCTGCTTCGAAAACAGATAGATGACCTGAAAACCTCAAACATCGGTTAGTGGGTTGATAACTTTCTTTGGTGTTCGTTGCTCCCTTGTTTTACCCCCTGTATCTTTTCCTCTTGCCCTCTCAGCTATGACTCGACAGTGTTTCGACGCTGAAGAGAGGTGTGCTCAGAGTCACGCCGATCTGAATCAGGTTTCTGCATTCCTGGATGGTGCTCGAACCATGAACTCTTCCTTGAATGCTCATCTTGATTCAAAGAAGAGAGCTCATGAGGTAAGTTCTTTTGATTGTTCACAATACCTTTGTGTTGTGCTTTTGCTTGGATGTTTAGTATTCTTCTTGTCTGTAGGAGGAGATGCAAAGACTTCTTGATTCCCGAGACAATCTGGACAAACTGTACCGTGATGCCAGTGGCTCCCTTACTACTTTGGAGAGGAGTCATTGTTTTACTATGTCGGAGCTCGACTGCCATAGAGACGAGTTGAAGGTTTCTTAGAACAAAGTGTCACGTCTTAATAGGTAACTGTCTTCAAGAGATTCTGTCATCAGAGAGCTACGTGCTTCGAAGAAACTTGTTTCATAGGAGTTGGAAATTGCTCGTCGCGACATCAAGGTCTTAGAGGATGACTGTGGTATTATGAAAGCACTATGCGACAAAGCGATGGACAAAGTTGTTCGTGCCGACCGAATCCTGATGAAGAGGCCTGGCGTCATGGTGCCTGATGACATTGTTGCTGATACAAGTAAACCTTCCCCTTTCGGTGATCCTGTCTGTAAGGTCTCTTGCGGGGATGCTCCTGCACAGTAATTGTGTAGTGAAAACAAATTTTGATTCGTTTGAACGGAAAACACTTTTCATTTGAGTTGGTATTTTTGTCGAGATGGCGCACGATAGAGTCATGTATGTGTGAGCATGACGCATCGGCTTAAGGTGTTTCCGACTTAAACTGATTGCTCCGTTAGCAGGGTATAGTAGTCACCCTAAGTTATGTAAGCATGAGCTTGTCGTACTGACTTAAGGCATTTCTGACTTAAACTGATTGCTCCGTTAGCAGGGTATAATAATCACCCTAAGTTATGTAAGCGTGAGCATGTCGCACTGACTTAAGGCATTTCTGACTTAAGCCGATTGCTCCGTTAGCAGGGTATAGTAATCACTCTAAGTTATATAAGCATGAGCATGTCGCATCGACTTAAGGCGTTTCTGACTTAAGCCGATTGCTCTATTAGCTATGGCAGCCCTCCCTAGTTATTGGGCCCACATGTACCAATCCTTGCCATTAACGGCCTCAGATGGCTATGCATGTGTATTAGGTAACTTAACAAGGCTATCACGAGTTCAACAACTTGAACTCATCATCACAAGGATCTCCCACATTCATGCATATTACAGTAATCACATTCGATACACACACACTTTGGAGATAGAGTGGAAAACTTTACAAACATTCTTTACCTTTTCAAAAACTCAAGTTTTACATGTTTCGAAAGAGTAATATTTATTACAAGTCCTGATAGAACTCAAAGTGCATAATTTATTACAATAGTAGGAAGGTAGGAACCCTCTAAAGCTTATACATAAGCCTAACTAATCTTCCACCAGAACTGGAAACGCCCTCTAGCCTCAGGAACATCTAGAGTACTCCTCATCACCTACAACAACATGGGTTCGAAAACCCTGAGTACAGAGTATACTTTCGCAAGTCTTACCCGACTAAGGAAAAATGACTCTCAAGGATATGCTGATTAAATAGGAATTAAGGAAAAGGCTTTAGCAAGAATCAAATTAGATACTTTTGCAGAAATAGCTTACTAAAGTGATTCCTTACTTTCAATATTTTAACGCCAGATTAAATATTAATAGACTCTGGTTGCATCTAGTCTAATTCCACCATCTCATCAATACAACATCATTTTTGTTCATAACATTTACATCCTGACCTAGGTTGTAGGTCGGAGATCAAGTCTCCACTATCCGGGGATATAACGTCGATCCGAATCGATTTACTCAGCTGAGGATCTCTAACCACACGACATATGTAGCACTTAACCCTTGCATATGTCAACCATTCCCACAGATCCTCCACAACGTGAACCGGTCCGCGCTACCCGGGAGCACAGTACTCCTCCGTCCAGCCTCTAGCCAGGAGGGTACACGCTACTCCCACCATCTGCCACGCCTAGTGCACGGTTGTCTTTTCATGTATCGAATAGCCAGGTTCAAGCTTACCCTGTCCCATATCCAGGGTATGTGGCCAGTTAAGATAGTCCATGATCATACATGCCTACATATGCATCCAATCCTTAATTAACCTGGGTGGAGCATCACCTGTTCCTAGCCCAAGTCCCGATTTAAGTACTTCCATCCTTAGGATTGTTTGTGTTCCTTAGGATGAAAAGAGCATCACAGGGAACTTTGCAGTAAGATCATGCTCCCAATGAAAATATTCTTGCAGGTAGAAGCCATCCTTCCTCAGGATAACCCTTGAGCTAGGCATTATTGCGAAAGACAACCTCTATCCACAAGATCTAAGCAGGGCTAAGCATTTTTGTAAATCATATTTTGATACTTCATCGGAAGTATCTATAAAGGCATGGATATCAAGGTAGTCAATGCATGAAATAGTTTCCAAGCAATTCCTATAAACTTAATGCACATTTCACTAGACTTAAGTGTATAAAAGTCTTTTTAAATATACAAGGAAGGGGCAAATGCACCGGGGCTTGCCTTATTGCAGTGAAGAGGTTCTAGATCCTTCTACCCAACCTTTAGTTAGATAGCTCCATCCACTTGATGAGCAGGCACTGGAGTAGACTCCTTCAAACACCACTTCTTCTAGGTGTTCTACAAGTCAATTACAAATACATGTATGCTTATGTTATGATATGAAATGCAAACTCTCACAAGGAGAGGTGGGGAACATAAAAACTCCTAACTAAGTACATGACAGGTATACACATACATCTACACAACCTAGCACTAAATAAAAGTGACCAATTTGAATTCACTTAGGTAAACCAGGGAACTAATCAAACTTATATCTAATCCGAAAGCTTAAAACTTCTTAAAGAACTTCATCTCTTCACTTAACTACTAGGTGTCCTCATTTCATAGGTGAAATCCTTTTCTCTTTTGGGCAACAATTATTTCGCTAAGCAAATCATATCCAAACTGTTCCAAACTTTGCCCAAGAGTTCATATTCTGATAACTAGTCTTTCCAAAAATTTCTAATTTTTTTTGTGTTGCCCTCTTATTTGTAAAATTAATATAAGCCTTCCAAGAGCACCTTAAATTCACCTAGAATTTGCTAACTAATCTAAAAATCCTAAAACCAACTTTACCAGAGAGCTCATGAAATTAGACATCCAACTAAATTTGTCCCATTAATTCATCATTTTTCTATGATTTTTAGCTCAATTTACAAGTTTGCTGATAAAAGAAACAACAAAACTGAGTACAATACTGGCCCGAAACCTAGCCCAGCCGACCCAGTAGCATGTAGAGTTGGCCCACAACGAGCAGCCCTCGCCCGCACCACACATCTTGCAAAAAGGAACTTCAGGCTCAAACTAATCCACATTGGCCCTTGCCACTGTTGACCTTACTCACTAACAGATTCACTTAAGTCCCTCAGATTCCACTCTTTTACAAAGTTCTAGCCACAATGCCGGTGAAGCATCGACTCGGCAAGCCCGATCCTGAGGCCACCATACAGTAGAGCCTTAATCAAACGCGTGGAGAGCATCATTGGTTTACTTGAACCTTGGTGCTCGCGCAAAATAGCTTGGGAGAATGGGGTTCGTCCGGTCGACGATGGGTGTCTATGGCGCCAGATCACGACGGCGCGACCCCTTTCACTACCACACACAAGAGTAGAATTTGAACAACGGAGCTAGAGAGCTTTACTGACCTTTGAAGATCACGGAACAAGAACCACAAGGGCATGCAACTCTCTATAATTCTCTTGTCACGGCGAAGTGGGGGTTTCGGTGGTGTGGTCACCAAACCATGGGGTTGGTGCGCTATGCTCTGGACAGTGCAACCCTAGTGGCTAGAGAGGGTTCATACGAGTAAGAACACAAAGACCAACACATCTTTGCAGTGGTCCAAGGGCTAGAGCTCAAGGTACAGGAGAGACTTTTCTGAACCATGCCCTATCGGACTGCTGAATATATAGATAAGGCATGGAGCTCAGCACAAACCTGATAGACATAAAAAAACAGGAGAGGCTAGCACTGCAAAGGTTGCATGGACTAACATACGTGTCTCCCTAGTATGAATTCCACGCAGGCTCACATCACAACTAGAGACACTGAACCTGGCCAGCTCATATACAACCCCAAATATCCAACTTGGCCATTTCTGCAGATAAACACTAAAGCAGATAAGACTTCAGTTGCGAATGGCACTAACAGGTGCAACACTTGATATTTTAGAAGGGGTGAAGTCACTAGATATTCTGCTGTCCGGTGAACTCCAGTTATGACTAAGAGCTAATAGATAATACTCCACTGCTCTACAAGTGTTCGAATTTGGATATTTCTAGTGGGGAGAGCAGCCACTAGCACCTAGGCTAAGCACTTCCCCCTTATCTTCATTTAAAACTACAAGTGAAATCACAGGGAGACGAGATTCTTCTTCAGTTTTCCCCAATTCAGACTCTGGTTCACTGAAACATCACTCATTTCTCCATTGCACCCTCCCTGTTCATGCCCTCTGATCTCCCAATTCTTCTCAGCAACAGACCACTCTCCCTTAACCAAAATTATTATCTACTTGTAGCTCTACCTATTTTGTATAGCAACCCATGACTAAAAACATATAGAACAAAAGTTATGGTACCCCAAAGTATAGCCAATGTCACTGAAAATTTAGTTTCAGAAATCTGAAATAGCACAATACTGAGTCTGATAGAGGGTTTTGCAGCAGGCTATTCTCTAAATTCCATACAGAAGCAAGCCCACTCTTTGCACAAAACTTGTTCATCTACATCTGGTCTCTCATTTTGCTACAGATTCTTAACCCAAATCTCTTTTGGATTTATTACCACAAGGCCCCAAAGTTGGGTAAAAACACACATATTCAGACTTAAATATTATTCTAAGTATGAATCCCAACACCTGACAGTCCACCATTTGGCCACTTTTACTCCCAAATTTATGTGGAACCAGGTCAATATCACTTTAGCAAACTTGTTCACTTTACCATAGTCTACAACTTTGCTATGGAACCCATAGTCTAAATCTACATGAATCAGTCACAAATGGGCTCCAAACTCAGCATCTTTCACTGAAATTCAGTTTTCAATAACTGAATATAATTCAGTTTCAGCCACAACATAGTCCCACTTTAAGCAGTTGTTACTCCAATTCTTGTATGGGATCATGTCCATCACCCTTTAAGGAAGTTGTTCCCCAATATGTGGTCTTTAATTCCTCTACAAGCACCATAGTCTAAAACCTTATAGAATAACCATAAACCAGCTCCAAAACTGCACTAAAAATGCTGATTTCAGACTTTGAGTTCTGAATAAACTGTCAACAACAATCTGATAATCCAACTTTGGCAAAGTTTTTCTCCACTTTTTATATAGGATCATTCCAAACACACTTAAAGAAAGTTGTTCCCCAACATATGGTATTCAATCCCTTTATGGACCTCTCAGCCCAAATCCTTAGGGATTAGTCACAAACAAGCTCCCAAAACTGCTATCAAACACAGAAATCTGATTTCAGACACTGTTCACAATCTGAAATTCAAAAGTCTGACAGCCTCACTTTGGATCACCTTTTTCTCCTAGTTGTATATAGTTCCAGGGCTGTTACACTTAATAACAGTTGTTCTCTTATACTTATTCTACAAGTTTGCTATAGTGGTCATTAACCAAAACCTCTTGGATTCCAAACTACAGTAGCTCAAATTTTGCTCCAATTGTTGAAATTCAGACTTTGAATTCTACCAAGTCTGAAATCCAGAAACTATGTTAGCTCTACTTTGGATTAGTTTTTCTCCTGTTCCAAATAGCTTTAGGGCTAGGTGACTCAACCAAACTTATACTCCTCATGTGGCCCTATAACTTTGTTATAATGACCATCTTCTAAATGATTTTAGATCAGAAGTTACAAGGGTTCAAATTTGACTAGTTTATATTATTTTCAGCAAATTCCAAAATGAACCCAAAACTGAATTTTTGTACTTAACTCCAAAATCTTCCACACAACTTGGGAATCTCCAAATAAGAAAGTTATTAACTTTTCCAAGCTCTATAACTTTGGTACTTTGACTTTTGCCCAATTCTCTCTATATTTTGAATTCCACTTTTGGGGCAAATTTAGGGTTTCAAATGTGACTCCTTCTCATCTAGTGATTTACCAACTCAAGCCATACTCCTAAAAGATGTGTGACTCCTTAATCTCAAATCTAAATCTAGTATATGAAGCTCATATCCAAAGTGTCCCTGGTTTAGGAGTTGTTTTGTTTATCCATAATTCCAAGCAAGGTTTTCAAATCTCACTTAAGGTTTTTAAGGTTAATCCAGTTCATCAATTAATTCTTCCACTTA
Organism: Zea luxurians; assembly: GCA_029449295.1. Classification (NCBI taxonomy): domain Eukaryota; kingdom Viridiplantae; phylum Streptophyta; class Magnoliopsida; order Poales; family Poaceae; genus Zea; species Zea luxurians. The sequence continues at coordinate 4,496,086 of JAOPSE010000121.1, read as the reverse complement.
ACCTACCTCCAAAATCATAGTTGCTCTAGGTTCTAAGTCTTGCCTTTAGCACTCTAAGACTTCAAACCAACTTGTCACTTGCTTGAGAGATGATCTACTCCTGTTTAACTTGAGCCAAGTCCTTAAACTAAACTCTAAACCCAACACACAACATCACACTTTTGAAAAAGTTTAACCTAGTGAATGCATTCTAGGTATATCAAACAAGATAATGCAAGTGCTTATGATGACATGTCATAATTTTAGTTCACGTAACACCAGGGGTGTTACAGTCTTCCCCCTAAAAAGAAATCTCGTCCCGAGATTTAAAACTCTAGGCTAGGTAATGGAAAATAAAATGTGTCACTGGCTTATTTCCCCATTACCCCTACAAGACAGGGGGTGTACCCTTGTGGGTTCACATCTAAATACTCCTCTAATTCCCATGTGGCTTTATATTCCGGGTCTTAGTTCCACTGCATCCTGCAAACTTGATAAGTTCTCTTCAAGTGACGGATCCTTTTGATCCAAAACCTTTATGGAATATTCCAAGTAGGTTAAATCTGGTCCAAGGTTAACATCTAAAATCTCAACACCTAGTTTGGGAACCCGAAACATTTCTTCAACTGAGATATGTGAAACATGTCGTGCACTATGGAAAGACCATTTAGCAACTGTACCTTATAAACTACATGTCAATCAAATGAACTGAGTTTCAAGGCTTCACGAATACGAAAAGGTAGTATAGAAAAGCAAAGATAGGTAGCATAAGTTGAATGGATGAAACATGTACTAAGCTACTACATTAGTAGGGCATAGTAATTACCCACAGTTATGTAAGCGTGAGCATGTCGCATCGACTTAAAGCGTTTCCGACTTAAGCCGATTGCTCTGTTAGGAGGGTATAGTAATCACCCTAAGTTATATAAGCGTGAGCATGTCGCACCAACTTAAGGCGTTTTCGACTTAAGCCGATTGCTCCGTTAGCAGGGTATAGTAATCACCCTAAGTTATGTAAGCGTGAGCATGTCGCACCGACTTAAGGCATTTCTGACTTAAGCCGATTGCTCCGTTAGTAGGGTATAGTAATCAACCTAAGTTATGTAAGCGTGAGCATGTCGCACCAACTTAAGGCATTTTGGACTTAAGCCGATTGCTCCGTTAGCAGGGTATAGTAATCACCCTAAGTTATGTAAGCGTGAGCATGTTGTGTTGTTTTAAGTTGTTTCCGACTTAAACTGCTTGCTAGTTGAGAGTTTGTATGCGGACGAACACAAAAGCTTTATTGATAATGAAACCTTTTGTTTACAAAGTGCGGCTTGCCAGCTAGGGTTTTGATGTAATGCTACGGGTATGAGTTTCCCACGTCGATTCCGTCCATCTGGGTAAGTCTGTAGGATCCTGGCCGAGTGACCTCTGCAATGATGAATGGTCCTTCCCATGGAGGTGACAATTTGTGTTGCCCTTCTCCCGTCAGCACCCGACGGAGCACTAGGTCCCCTATTGCGAAGGATCGGTGCCGCACTGCCTTGTTGTGGTAGCGCCTTAGAGTTTGCTAGTACCTAGCTGATTGGATGACAACATTCAGATGTTCTTCCTCTAATATATCAACGTCCTCCAGTCTGGTTGCTTCCACTTCAGCTATACTTTTGAATGTTAGCCTGGGTGCTCCAAAGATCAAATCCACTGGCAACACTGCTTCTGATCCATATACCATGAAGAACGGAGTGTTTCCATGCAAGGCCCGGCTTGGTTGGGTTCGCAGGCTCCAAACTACATACGGTAGTTCTCTGATCCATTTCCCTGCAAACTTTTCACTCTTGTCGAACACTTTCTTCCTAAGTGCATCAAGTATCATCCCGTTGGCTCTTTCTACCTTTCCATTGGCTCTCGGGTGTGCTACTGACGCATACTTGATCAGGATGCTCCGTTGTTCGCAGAAGTCGAAGAACTCTGAGCTAGTGAAATTAGATCCCAGGTCTGTGATGATGTTGTTGGGTATCCCAAATCTGAATATTATTTCCTGAATAAACTCCACTGCTTTTGCTAAAGTTAGAGAGGCGATTGGTTTGTACTCTATCCATATTGTGAACTTGTTAGTAGCAACGAGTATGTGAGTATACCCTACTTGAGCTTTTTTGAACAGTCCGATCATATCCAACCCCAACATGCAAAGGGCCATGTTATAGAAATAGCTTGCAAATGCTGGGCGGGCAAGTGTTGTTGCTTCGATAGGAACTGACATGCTTCACATTTCTAAACCAAATCTACTGCATCATTCTTTGCTGTTGGCCAATAGAACCCGGACCTGAAGGCTTTCCCTACCAATGTTTTTGATGCTGCATGTATGCCACATTGCCCTACGTGGATTTCATCCTGTAGCTGCCTTCCTATAGCCGAATGAATACATTTCATGAGGACTCCTCGTGCACCGCTTCTATATAGCAGACCCCCTATGATGGTATAGTGGGACGACTGTCTTGCGATGCGCTCTGTCGTAGCCTTGTCATCTGGTTCTTCCTCGTTTTTATGTACCTGATAATTGGCTCCCTCCAGTCGTTGGGATCTGTTTCTGCTTTGTCTATGGCGTTGCATTCTTTAGCATGCTCTGCGGTGACGCTTGGTTGCTGTACTTCTTAGACGAAAATCCTAGGTGGAACCTGGGCCCGACTGGACCCCAATTTTGACAACGCATCTGCTGCTGTATTGTGATCCCTTTCCACGTGCTGAAATTCTAAACCTTCGAATTTGTCTTGCAGCTTCCGCACTGCAGCGCAGTATTTGTTCATTGAGTCGGTTGAGCAGTCCCAGTCCTTGTTTACCTGGCTGATGACTACCAGCGAGTCGTCGTATACCATTAACCTTTTGATGCCTAGCAAGATGGCGATGCTTAGCCCATGAACTAAGGCTTCATACTCTGCGGCATTATTGGAGGCTAGAAACAGGAGCTGAAGCGCATACTTGAGTTGGTCACCTCTAGGGGCAATGAAAAGGATCCCCGCTCCTGCCCCTGCAATCTCAATGAGCCGTCGAAGTACATTTTCCAGACTTCAGTAGCTTCTGTGTTTTCTAGAACCTAGTGCTCAGTCCATTCTGATATGAAATCGACTAGTGCTTGAGTTTTGATTGCAGTGCGTGGTTAGAATTCTATGTCGTAAGCTCCGAGTTCACATGCCCATTTTGTTGTTCTTCCAACACCTTCCTTGTTATGGAGTATATCTTCTATTGGGAATCCCGTGACTACTATGACTTTGTGGTCGTCAAAATAGTGCTGGAGTTTATGAGCACTTAGAAGTACTGCATATAATAGCTTCTGAACTTGAGGGTACCTTATCTTCGAGGGACCGAGGACTTTGCTGATAAAGTAAACATGATGTTGTACTAGATACGCACGCCCTTCTTCTGCCCGCTCAACTACTAACACAGTGCTTACCACGTGAGACGTGCAAGAGATATATAGCAGTAGGTCCTCGGCTGGCTGATCGGATGTAGCTCGGTGCGGCGGCTTGAGTACTGGTGGTGTAGTCAGAAACTTCTTTAGTGCTTCTAGGGCTTCTTGAGCTTCTGTGGTCCACTGGAATTTATCCACCTTCTTGAGCAGTTTATAGAATGGCATTCCTCTTTCGCCAAGCCTTGAAATGAATCGACTCAGCACTTCCATGCACCCAGTGAGCCTCTGTACTTTCTTCTATGATCGTGGTGGCTCCATTCTCATTATGGCTTCAATTTTTTCTGGGTTTGCCTTAATTCCTCGATAACTGACGATAAACGCAAGTAGCTTCCAGGCCGGTACTCTGAACACGCATTTCTCTAGGTTCACCTTCCATAAGTAGAACCTCAAGCTGTTGAAGACCTGCTGCAAATCCTCAATGAACCTATCTGGGTTTTCAGTTTTGATTACTACATCGTCAACATAGGCTTCCACTCGCTTGCCCCAGTGGTTGGCTAAGCATGTTTGGATTGCCCTTTGGAAAGTTGCTCCAGCATTTTTGAGGCCGAACGACATGGAGGTATAGGAGAAAGCCCCAAAAGGTGTGAAGAATGCAGTCTTTTCTTCATCTTCTTTAGCCAGATTGATTTCGTGATATCCGGAGTAGCAATCCAGGAAAGAGAGCATAGAGCAGCCAGCGGTGGAATCGACTACCTGATCTATCCTAGGGAGTCCGAAAGGATCTTTCGTGTGACGGAACCTCCCAAGTCATTAGGCCCACCTACAGTTGTCCTTGTCCAACAGACCTTGGACAACCCTGGAGGTGCACATAATCACTTGACAAGTTCAATATCTATATCCTTTTCCTCGCCGAAGAGCATTTCACCCGTCACATAGATATTACAACACATCGGAGGAACGAATAAGCGGAAGCGAATTACCATAACTTAGTTTACATTCATTAAAATATAGAAAGAGTGTTATTATTACATCACCAGGTCATAAGAGTGCATAAGTATTATTATTACAAACTTGGGAGGCAAAAACCCCTCCCGCATAAAAGTATATTGTTTTTCAAAAGGGAGGCCAACATCCTCCCGCAACCACGTCACTGTTGAGGTTCGTCCTTGGGCACCACATCCTTGGGAACCTCCTTAGTGCAAAAACAACAAAAGTTTGCTGTTTCATCACCTACAACAACATGGGTTCAAAAACCCTGAGTACGAAGTGTACTTTCGCAAGTCTTACCCGTCAAAGAAAAGACTCTCAAGGATATGCTGGCTTAAGGGAGTCAAGGTAAGGCTCAATCAAGAATCAAGACTCTGTTTGCAAAAATGCTTACTAATAGTGGATCCTTAAAAATCCAGTTTTATTTGCAAATTAAGTCATTACATGTCACTAGAGTTCTTTCTACCCTAGTTCAAGCACTTGGCCTATACTAGCCATCCTTTTATCAACCCTTTTCGTTCACTGGAATGCTACGTGTAGGGCAGTGACCAAGTCTTCATGTCCGAGAAGTAACGACGATCTGAATCGATTAATACCCAGCTAGGGATCTCCAATCACACGACATATGCAGCACTTAACCCTTGCATATGTCAACTCGCCACCGGGTTTCTTAAGACCAGACCGGGTTCACGCCAACCGAGAGCAAAGATACACCACCGTTCAACCTCTTGCCACAGAGGGTACACGCTACTCTCGCCATCTCTCCACTCCCATTGTGTGTTGGCCTTTCTAGTATTAGTCTACCCGAGGCAAAGCTTACCCATGATGAGGCATGTGACCAGTTAAAAGGTCCTCAATCATCAAGCCTACATCAAGACGGTCCTTAATCGACTCAGACGCAGACACTACACCGAGACTCTCTTCTCGTGCAAGTCACCCGCCCGGTCTCAGCTTTATCATTTCAAACCCAAAGTTTGGTACCTGACAGAGGTACATCTTTTCCGATGCTGAACCCATCATGGCCATGGTGGATCCACCATGCAGTTTTATTTTTGAAAACATCCCATCCACTGTGAAGCATCATCTTTTGTTTAAAAACAAAACATTTGTTTTTCTAAAGCAGGACTAAGCATCAGAAAAACCTTTTTAATAAAACAGGTAATCAAGGAATGGTAAACAGTTCCAAGGAAGGAAATGTAGCAATTTGTTTAACATCTAACTCCTATCACCTAATGCATCAGTCAAGTGATAAAGAGTTTAAAATAGCAAGGAGGTGGCAAATGCACCGAGGCTTGTCTTGTGTTGTAGGAGAGTCGAGCTCTGTTCCACAGATGTCAAAGTAAAAACAGTTCCCAGCAGGTGGATTTTCTGTTGATGGAGTAGGCTCTTCCTCTTCAATAGTCGCTTCTTCTTCGTTTTCTATATATAGCCATATATAACTACGAATGCTCATGTAATGCTTATGAAAATGCAATAATAGAAAAGATGTTTTAAGTTGTACCTTGAATACAACTTTCCTTCACGGTGCACTAGGGTAACTATGGTTTTTCTAGGTTAGTACCTTAGTAGGGTTAGACATTTTTACCCTAAAGAGCTAGGGTTTTAGGTTTAGGAATCAAACAATGTCCAAAGTAAGTCAAACTTCACTCATAGGATCTAAATATCATATTAATCTTATCCAAAAATTTTGGTGATTTCTGGAGTCATTAAATAATCCCTAAAATTCCAGAGGTATAGGTTTAAGCTATTTTAAATACTGATTAATTCCTTGTTTGGACTAAAAATCCTAGAACTATTTTTATTAAATATTAGAGAAGTCCAGGAGTCCAACAAAATTAGTCTTATATTTTTATCATTTTTCTATAATTTTGTATGGATTTCCTAAGTCTGGTAGAAAAAGAAAAAGGAAAAGCATATACAATATCAGGCTCAATTTAGCCTGAGCCGACCTAAGACAGGCGGAAACGCGCCCGCGTGCGCGCCCACGACATCCATCTTGCACAGAGGTCCCTGGCGATTTGAAAAACCCTTAAAGAGTCCCGCACACTATTTACTTGTGTCACTGACATTTACACCGAGACCCTTCCCTTTCTTTTTCTTTACAACGCCGGGTCCACGACATGGATGGAGACAAGCCGAGCTCCAGCGAGCTTGTATCGGCCGGATAACTCAACTACCGGTGCTCCGGTGCGGTTGACACCTAATTTGACCTGTAACGATCATTACCCCTCAACCAATTTCAAGGTTCTAGCCCCTAATCGCTCAGCCCACGGTGACAGCACGATCAACGAACAAACCGAGGCGTTCCCGGTGATCCTACGGGTTCTAGCTCAATTGGTTGGGTTGAGAAGCATCAAGAGCATACAAGAATGCTACAATAAGAGCGAGGAGGGCATGATTGGACCTGTGGAGAGCTGGCCACGACGATCTCACTAACGCGTTGTTCTTGACAGATTTGGGGGAAATCCCAAATTAGAGCTCTCTGGTGGACAATCCGAGACACGAGTGGGTGAGCTGGATGCTTGACTACCTAGCGGAGCTGATGGCATGCTCAATTTATACGACACGAGGGCGGTGGCTCTTGAATTTGGCATGGCGCGCTGGCGGCCGGAGAGGGAGAAGTGCACAGGCGCAAGAGTTGCGTGGCTTTCACCGTGGCAGGCTTACCGGCGACGAGCTGACAATCTAGAGCGGCTTACTGCGACATGGTGAAGCTTCAAGGCACGTGGCACCCGATCGGCAGGCAGCCAACTCCGGTGAGCTTATCTGAACCGGCCGTAAGGCAAGGGGGTACGACGGCCAGCTGCTAGTCTCATCCACGGTGAAGATCTTTTTACGTTGAAGCGTTATCCGGGCACTAGTGAGCACGAATCACCTCACCGGCGCGAATCCAGGCGTGGGGGTCACCGGCGGCAAGGGTGCACTGACCTAGGGATCTTCTTCAGTTTACTGTACTATCAGAACACCATTAATAACACATGACAGAGAGGTTTGCAGCGCCCAGATCTCCAACTTTTATGTGAGAACTTGCTAATCCACCTGTAAAAAAGTTCTAGCCCTATAATCCAGCTACAATCTTCTATAGTAACCATACTCGAATACTTACTGGATTATCTTCAAAAGAGCTCCCAAAGTTCATCCCAAGTTACTGTCAGTAAAATATCAGGTTCTGAGTTGACTGACAGCCAGACTTTGAGTCCATTTAACTCCAACTTTTGTACAACACTTATGTCTGATGTCTTAAACAAAGTTATACTCCTTTAGTAGCTCTACAAATTTGATGTATTGACCCTAGGCAAATTCTTATGAATTGAGAGATATAAGGCTCCAAATATGCTTCAAGCTCACTGAATTTTAGACTTAGGCCTATATGGTTTAAGTGGTGCTTTTTTTGCAAATAGCCCCAACTCCCACAATTTGACTTGCAAATCCTCAAATGTGAGAAACACATAAGTTGTGGTGTTCTATTACTTTAGTATCTGCACTTGGGTCCAAAAGTGCACAAATTTTACACTTAGCCCCCTAGGGTTCCAATTTAGAGTTTTCCAGGGGTCTTTTCAGGGTTTTTAGCACTTTAGGGTTTTGGTGTCACTAAAGTCCATCAAAGATGATATCTTATGATTATTTCTGATGAGTTTTGAGGTTTTCTCATATTTGGGCTTCACTTATATCCCTAAGCCCTAAGTTAGGGTTAAGCACTTTACTCTAGGGTTAACCACATATCAAGTCATATCAGTACAACTTGTTTGAAATTTTTACCTAGTGAATGCATCCTAGGTGTATCAAACACATGACATGCTAATGCTCATGATGTTATGCTCTAGTTTTAGTAACAGTAACACCAGGGGTGTTACATCCTTCCCCCCATAAAAGAATCTCGTCCCAAGATTTAAAGTCTTAGGGCAAGTAGTGGAAAAGGAAACACATCATATTTATATTTCCTTATTTCTTGTACAAAGCAGGGGGTGGTATGGGTCAGTTCCATCTTTACAAACAATTATACATATCTCACAAATTACATAAGGCTAAAAACCAGGGAAATTCTTTTCTAAGAAGTCTTGGGTTTCCCATGTAGCTTCATCTTCCGTATGTTGGTTCCATTGTATCTTATAGAATTTTTGAACTCTTCTTCGGGTGACCCTGTCCTTTTGATCCAGGACTCGAATAGGATGTTCTGAGTATGTTAAGTCTAGTTCCAAGGTAACATCCATTACATCAATGGTTTGATCAGGAACCCGAAGACACTTCTTCAATTGGGATACATGGAACACATTGTGCACAGCAGACAATGTTTCGGGTAGTTGGAGTCGGTATGCCACTGGTCCACATCTTTCAAGAATGGGGAACAGACCAATGTATCACGGTGCAAGCTTTCCTTTTACACCAAAATGGGTCACACCCTTTATTGGTGATACTTTTAGGTACACATAATCTTCGACTTGAAAGTACAAGGGCTGGCGGAGTTTGTCTTCATAACTCTTTTGTCGAGCTTGTGTTTCTTTCAAGTTATGTATGATTCGTTGAACCTTTTCTTCCATCTCTTTCACCATATCAGGCTTGAAAAACCACCTTTATCCTGGTTTAGACCAATTCAATGGAGTACGACACCGTCGTCCATACAAAGCTTCAAATGGTGCCATCTTAATACTTTCTTGATAACTATTGTTATATGAAAATTCCGCCCATGGTAAACAGTCATCCCATTTCTGTGAAAATTCTAGAACACATGCCCGTAACATGTCCTCGAGTATTTGATTCACTCTTTCAGACCGAACTATGGAGCAACTTAGTACCCAGAGATTTGTGGAGTTCTTCCCAGAATTTGGATACAAATTGTGGTCCACGGTCCAACACAATTGTTTTTGGGACCCCATGCAGACTGAGTATACTAGCAATGTAAAGTTCCGCATATGTGATCACTGGATACTTTACTTTTACTGGAAGAAACTGGGCGATCTTTGTAAGTCGATCAATTATAACCCAGATAGAATCACATCCTTTTGCTGTCCTGGGTAATCCCACAATGAAGTCCATGCTAATGTCCTCCCATTTCCAAGTCAGGATGGGCAAAGATTGCAGTGGACCAATAGTCTTCATATGTATGGCTTTGATACGTCTACAAGTGTCACATCTCGCCACATAGCGTGCAATTTCGATATTCATTTTTGTCCACCAATAATGTTGCTTTAAATCTTAAAACATCTTAGTCCTTCCGGGATGAATGGAGTATCGACTAAGATGAGCTTCATCCAAGATTTGATGGCGGACTTCATCATCCATAGGCACAACTATGCGTTTATTAAACCATACAATGCCTGGTTTATCCCTTCTGAAACAATTTGCTTTGCTAGCTTCTATTTTCTCATGAATATGTCTCATACCCTTATCACTTCTTTGTGCATCAATAATCTTTTGCAGAAGAATCGACTCAAGCTTCAATTGGTTCAAGGTTCCATGTTGAATCATTCCCAGGTTTAATTTCTCCATTTCTTGACATAATGTGATGTCAGAGGTCTTTACTGTAAGACAATGGCTGGAAGCCTTGCGACTTAGTGCATCTGCCACCACGTTGGCCTTGCCTAGGTGATAGTGAATTTCTAATTCATAATCCTTAATCAGCTCAAGCCATCTTCTCTGCCTCATGTTTAGTTCTGACTGGGTAAAAATATACTTCAAACTTTTATGATCTGTATATATATGGTAGATATTCCCCTGCAGACAATGACGCCATATTTTAAGGGCATGAACCACAACAGCTAATTCTAAGTCATGAGTTGAATAATGTTCCTCATGCCGACACAACTATCTTGAAGCATATGCTATAACTCGACCCTCCTGCATTAAGACACATCCGAGGCCACTGCCTGATGCATCACAATATACATCAAAAGGCTTTTCAATGTCCGGTTGAGCCAATACCGGAGCAGTGGTCAATAATACCTTCAATTGCTCGAAGGCTTCGTTGCATCTTGAGGACCAGTTAAATTTGGTATCATTCTTTAATAGGCTTGTGATTGGCTTCACAATCTTGGAGAAATTCGGAACAAATCTGAGGTAATAGCCAGCCAATCCCAGGAAACTTCGAACTTGATGTACAGTGGTTGGTGGTTTCCACTCTAGAATATCCTTGACCTTGCTCGGATCAACCGCAATCCCATTTGCACACAATACGTCCTAAAAATTGGATTTCCACCAGCCAAAACGCGCACTTGCTGAATTTAGCATATAATTGATGTTCCCTTAAGAGCGTTAATACGATCCGTAAATGTTTAGCATGCTCCTCTTCATTCTTAGAATAAATCAAAATATCATCAATGAAGACCACCACAATTTGTCCAACTCGGGCATAAATACTGAGTTCATTAGATATGCGAAGTGAAAGGGAAATGCGCCCATGGGCCATTTCTAAAGTGTTTTGGTGATTAAGTGCCCAACACATTCTCTATAAGTGCTAATTTGTGCCAAAGATTGAAGAAGAGCAAATCATATAACAAGGTACGTTTCTAGACTTAGTACATTGATTTGGATACTAATGTATTGTGTCTAAGTGCTAGAAATAGGAGAAAAGCAATTGGAAAATAGTTGGCTGTGTACAGCCAAGTCCTACTCGGTGGCCAGACCAGCCTCCGGTGAACAGGCCACTCTCGGGACTCGACGGCGGCGTACGACTATAATTCACCGGACTGTCCGGTGGTGCACCGGACTGTCCGGTGAGTCGTATGCGGCGAAGTCATCGCTCTCGAGAAGAGTTCAACGGCGTATGGCTAAAATTCACCGGACTATCCGGTGGGGCACCGGACTATCCGGTGAGCCAACGGTCGACTGCGCCAACGGTCAGCCACGCAAGCTTCACGCGACGCGTGGGCGCGCCAACGGTCGGCAGGGGGCACCGGACTGGCTGGTGCGCCAACTTCCACGAATCTGCAACGGTCGAATGCGCCCGAGAAGGAAGGAGATCGCGCACCGGACAGCTACAGTGACTGTCCGGTGGTGCACCGGATTGTCCGGTGCGCCACCCGATAGAAGGCAAGATTAGCCTTCCAAGAATGTCTCCAACGGCTCCAAGCTGCCTTGGGGCTATAAAAGGGACCCCTAGGCGCATGGAGGAGAAAACCCAAGCATATTTTAAGCATTCTAAGTCTTCCACACTCTGTCTCCACGCACTTGATTGACTTAGTTAGTGATTTGAGCTCCGTTCTAGTGGTGAACTCGTTGTGCTTCATTTGAGCTCAAGTCTTGGCTTGTGTGCGTGTGTATTGCTATGGATTTGTGTGTGTTGCTTCCCATCCTTACTCAAGTGCTTTCACTGTGATCTTTGTTGGAAGGGAGAGAGACTCCAACTTGTGGAGATTCCTCGCAAACGGGAAAAAGAGAAAAGCAAAAAAAAGCCGTGGTATTCAAGTTGATCATAGGATCACTTGAAAGGGGTTGAGTGCAACCCTCGTCCATTGGGACGCCACAACGTGGAGGTAGCCAAGTGTTATACTTGGTCGAACCACGGGATAAACCACTATGTCTCTTGTGTTGTCTTCCTCTGTGGTTATTTTGTTTCACAAGAACTCTTCTATAGCCACTTGGTTCTATTGCACTAACACTTAACCAAGTTTTGTGGCTATTAGTATTGAAATTTTACAGGATCACCTATTCACCCCCCTCTAGGTGCTCTCAATTGGTATCGGAGCCATTCTCTTCACGAAAGGGACTAATCGCCCAAAGAGATGGATCCTAAGGGAAAGGGGATGGTGGTCAATGATAATGAGAAGGAGTCCATCTTCAACGAGCCAAGGGACGACAAGCCCACTGACTCTGGCTCGAGTCATAAGAAGAAGGACAGGAAGAAGAAGAGGCGCATGAAGAAGATCATCTACTACGACAACGATGAGTCTTCTTCTTCCCCAAGAGACGATGACGACGAGAAAAGGAAACCGGTTAATTCAAATTTTTCATTTGATTATTCTCGTATTCCGTATAATTCCAATACTCATTTGCTTTCCTCTTGGTAAACCTCCACACTTTGATGGAGAGGACTACGCTTTTTGGAGTCACAAAATGCGTAGTCACTTATTTTCTCTCCATCCTAGTATATGGAAGATAGTTGAAAATGGAATGCAATTTGATAGTACGGATAACCCTGTATTCATTAACGAACAAATTTATAAGAATGCACAAGCTACCACTGTTTTGTTAGCATCATTGTGCAGGGATGAATACAACAAGGTGAGCGGCTTGGACAACGCCAAGCAAATATGGGACACCCTCAAGATTTCGCATGAGGGGAACGACGCCACCATGATCACCAAAATGGAGTTGGTGGAAGGCGAGCTAGGAAGGTTTGCCATGATCAGGGGAGAGGAGCCAACGCAAACGTACAACAGGCTCAAGACCCTGGTCAACAAGATCAGGAGCTATGGAAGCACGAGATGGACGGACCACGATGTCGTCTGACTTATGCTCAGGTCTTTCACCGTTATTGACCCTCATCTTGTGAACCTCATCCATGAGAATCCCAGGTACACAAAGATGACGCCTGAGGAGATACTCGGAAAGTTTGTGAGTGGGCGTATGATGGTCAAGGAAGCAAGATATGTTGATGATGCATTGAATGGCCCAATGCCCATCGATGAGCCCCAGCCCGTTGCACTCAAGGCAACAAGCAGCAGCAGGGAGGCGCTACCTAGCAAGGTGGCACAAGTTGAGGCTGCCGGGCTAAACGAAGATGAGATGGCCCTCATCATCAAGCGCTTCAAGACTGCTCTAAAAGGACACAAGGAGCATCCCAACAAGAGCAAAGCAAAGGGAAAGCGCTCCTGTTTTAAATGCGGTAAGACTGGTCATTTCATAGCAAATTGTCCCTATAATGCTAATGACCAGGAACAAGATAAGAGCGGGAAGAGGGAGAAGAAGAAGGCCTACAAGAAGGCGAAGGGCGAGGCACACCTTGGCAAAGAATGGGTTCAGATTGCTCTTCTTCCGACTCCGACGACGAAGGACTCGCTGCCTTAGCCTTCAATAAGTCGTCTCTCTTTGCCAACGAGCGCCATACTTGCCTCATGGCAAAGGAATAAAAGGTAAGCGCTCGAGATACCCCTAAGTATACTACTTCAAGTGATGATGACTCTAGTGATGATGAAGTAGATTACACAAGCTTATTCAAAGGTTTAGATAGAACCAAAGTAGATAAAATCAATGAATTGATTGATGCTTTAAATGAAAAGAATAGATTCTTAGAAAAGCAAGAGGATATTTTGTATGAAGAGCATGATAAGTTTGTTAGTGTACAAAAATCTCTTGCTTTAGAAATTAAAAGGAATGAAATGCTATCTTCTGAATTATCTGCTTGTCATGAAACTGTGTCTAGCTTAAAGAGTATTAATGATGATTTAAATGCTAAGCTAGAAGTAGTTAATAAATCTAGTTCTTGTATAGAGCATGTTGTCATTTGTAATAGGTGTAAGGATTTTGATGTTGATGCATGTGGTGAACACCTTACTTCTATTACAAAATTAAATAGTGAAGTGGCAAGTCTTAATGCCCAACTTAAGACTTGCAAAAATGACTTTGATAAGTTAAAATTTGCTAGGGATGCCTATACCGTTGGTAGACATCCCTCAATTAAGGATCGACTTGGCTTTCGAAAGGAAGCCAAGAACTTAACAAGCCAAAGGGCTCCAATTCCCAACAAGGAGAAAGGGAAGGCCCCTATGGCTAGTAGTAATCAAAAGAATCATGCTTTCATGTATAACAATAGAAAATTGTCTAGAAATTCTCATTATAATAGGAGTTATAATGCTTTTTACTCTCATGCTATGATTGCTTCAAGTTCTAATTTTAATGGTAGGCCTAGGAGAAATTTTTTGTCTCATGCTCCTAGGAAAGTGTGTAATAAACCTACCACTGTCTTTCATGCTTGCAACACTACGTTTGTACTTTCATGTAAAAATGAAAAAGTGGTTGCTAGAAAGTTGGGGTCCAAATGCAAGGGAGACAAGACTTGCATTTGGGTCCCAAAGGCTATTGTAACTAACCTTGTAGGACCCAACAAGAGTTGGGTACCTAAAACCCAAGCCTAATTTGCCTTGCAGGTTTATGCATCCGGGGGCTCAAGCTGGATTATCGACAGCGGATGCACAAACCACATGATAGGGGAGAAGAAGATGTTCACCTCCTATGTCAAGAACAAAGTTTCCCAAGATTCGATCATCTTTGGAGATGGGAACCAAGGCAAGGTTAAAGGACTAGGAAAGATAGCCATTTCATCCGAGCATTCCATTTCAAATGTGTTCTTAGTTGAATCGTTCGGATACAACCTATTGTCTGTTAGTCAACTATGTAATATGGGTTATAATTGTCTATTTACTAATGTAGATGTGTCTATCTTTAGAAGGAGTGATGGTTCATTAGCTTTTAAGGGTGTACTAGACGGTAAACTCTACCTAGTTGATTTTTCGAAAGAGGAGGCTGATCTAGATGCATGCTTAATTGCTAAGACTAGCATGGGCTGGCTATGGCATCGCCGTCTAGCACATGTTGGGATGAAGAACCTTCATAAACTTCTGAAGGGAGAACATGTGTTTGGTCTAACCAATGTATTTTTCGAAAAAGATAGACCTTGTGCAACTTGTCAAGCAGGTAAACAGGTGGGAAACACTCATCACAGCAAGAATGTGATGACCACATCAAGACCTCTGGAGCTACTTCATATGGACCTCTTCGGACCCATCACCTACCTCAGTATCAGGGGAAGTAAGTATGGTCTTGTTGTTGTTGATGATTTTTCCCGCTTCACTTGGGTATTCTTTTTGCAGGATAAATCAGAAACCCAAGGGACCCTAAAGCGCTTTCTAAGGAGAGCTCAAAACGAATTTGAGCTCAAGGTGAAAAAGATAAGAAGCGACAACGGGTTCGAGTTCAAGAACTTACAAGTGGACGAGTACCTTTTGGAGGAAGGAATCAAGCACGAGTTCTCCGCTCCCTACACACCACAGCAAAACGGTGTGGTAGAGAGGAAGAACAGGACGCTTATCGACATGGCGAGGATGATGCTTGGAGAATTCAAGACGCCCGAGTGGTTTTGGTCGAAAGCTGTGAACACAGCTTGCCACGCCATAAATCAGGTCTACCTTCATCGCTTCCTCAAGAAGACCTCGTATGAACTCCTAACCGGTAACAAACCCAACGTTTCAAACTTCCGTGTATTTGGGAGTAAATGTTATATTCTAGTAAAAAAGGTAGAAATTCCAAATTTGCTCCCAAAGCTGTAGAAGGGTTTTTGCTACGTTATGACTCAAATACAAAGGCGTATAGAGTCTTCAACAAATCATCGGGTTTGGTTGAAGTCTCTAGCGACGTTGTATTTGATGAAACTAATGGCTCTCCAAGAGAGCAAGTTGATCTTGATGATATAGATAAAGATGACGTTCCATCGGTCGCAATTCGCACCATGGCGATTGGAGATGTGCGACCACAGGAACACCAAGAACAAGATCAACCTTCTTCCTCAACGATGGTGCATCCCCCAACTCAAGATGATGAACAGGTTCCTCAAGAGGAGGCGTGTGATCAAGGGGGAGCACAAGAAGACCAAGTTATGGAGGAAGAAGCACCACGGGCCCCTCCAACTTAAGTCCGAGTGACGATCAAAGGAATCATCCCATCGACCAGATTTTGGGTGATATAAGCAAGGGTAACTACTCGCTCAAGACTAGCTAACTTTTGTGACCATTACTCGTTTGTCTCTTCTATTGAGCCTTTCAAGGTAGAAGAGGCCTTGCAAGATCCGGACTGGGTGTTGGCCATGCAGGAAGAGCTCAACAACTTCAAAAGGAATGAAGTTTGGAGCCTGGTGCTACGTCCCAACCAAAACGTTGTGGGAACCAAGTGGGTGTTTCGCAACAAGCAAGACGAACACGGGGTGGTGACACGAAACAAGGCTCGACTTGTGGCCAAAGGTTATGCCCAAGTCGTAGGTTTGGATTTCGAGGAGACTTTTCCTCCTGTGGCTAGGCTAGAGTCTATTCGCATTCTATTAGCCTATGCCGCTCACCACTCTTTTAGGTTGTTCGAAATGGATGTGAAGAGCACTTTCCTCAACGGGCCAATCAAGGAGGAGGTGTATATGGAGCAACCCCCTGGATTTGAGGATGAATGGTACCCCGACCATGTGTGTAAGCTCTCTAAGGCGCTCTATGGACTTAAGCAAGCCCCAAGAGCATGGTATGAATGCCTTAGAGATTTCCTAATTGCTAATGCTTTCAATGTTGGGAAAGCCGATCCAACTCTTTTCACTAAGACCTGTGATGGTGACCTATTCGTGTGCCAAATTTATGTCGATGACATAATATTTGGTTCTACTAACCAAAAGTCTTGTGAGGAGTTTAGCAGGGTGATGACAAAGAAATTTGAGATGTTGATGATGGGCGAGTTGAACTACTTCCTTGTGTTCCAAGTGAAGCAACTCAAGGACGACACCTTCATCTCCCAAACAAAGTACACGCAAGACTTACTCAAGCGATTCGGGATGAAGGACGCCAAGCCCGCAAAGACACCAATGGGAACCGACGGACATGTCGACCTCAACAAAGGAGGTAAGTCCGTTGATCAAAAGACATATCGGCCTATGATAGGTTCTTTACTTTATTTATGTGCTAGTAGACCGGATATTATGCTTAGCGTATGCATGTGTGCTAGATATCAATCCGACCCAAGGGAATGTCACCTTGTGGCCATTAAGCGGATTCATAGATATTTAGCTGCTACGCCTTGCTTCGGGATCTGGTATCCAAAGGGGTCTGCCTTTGACTTGATTGGATATTCAAACTCCGATTATGCCGGGTGCAAGGTTGATAGGAAGAGTACATCAGGGACGTGCCAATTCCTAGGAAGGTCCCTGGTGTCTTGGAGCTCAAAGAAACAAACTTCCGTTGCCCTATCCACCGCTGAGGCTGAGTATGTTGCCGCAGGATAGTGTTGCGCGCAACTACTTTGGGTGAGGCAAACCCTCCGGGACTTTGGCTACAATCTGAGCAAAGTCCCACTCCTATGTGACAATGAGAGTGCAATCCGCATGGCGGATAATCCTATTGAACACAGCCGCACTAAGCACATAGACATCCGGCATCACTTCCTGAGAGACCACCAGCAAAAGGGAGATATCGAGGTGTACCATATTAACACCGAGAACCAGCTAGCTGATATCTTCGCCAAGCCTTTAGATGAGAAAAGGTTTTGCAGGTTGCGTAGTGAGCTAAATGTCTTAGATTCGTGTAACTTGGATTGATCTATAACATACATGTGTTTTATGCCTTTGATCATGTAAATTTATGCATTTGAATCTATTTTGTTCATTTGTGGTGCTCAAGTTGTACACATGATCCCCGGACCTCACAAGTCCATTTGCAAGTGATGCACTTATTTAGGGGGAGGCATGCTACAACTTGACCCTTTGAGACTAACCTTTGTGTTTGAGTTTACTTGATTTAGTCTCAAAAGTGAATTGAAAGGGAAAGGTGAACTTGGACCATGCAAAGACTTCCACTGCACTCCGGTAATAACTCCAAGTTCATATCTATGCTCTTATTGCCTTTTTGCTCGTAATTGACAATTTTGGTGAGGCAATGGGGTTAAAAGGCCATGAATGATCCCGTTTTGGTGCTTAATGCCAAAGGGGGAGAAATTAAGGCCAAAGCAAATGGATCAGCTACCACTTGAGAATTTTGAAAATAGGAGAGTTAGAACTTTTGATTTGTCAAAATACTCTTATTGTCAAAATTTGGTCTCTTGTGGGGAGAATGTTCGATTATGGGGAAAAGGGGGAGTTTTTGGCTCTTGATCAACTTTTCCATTGGAACATCTCTCTTTGTGCCTAAACAAGTGTGTTTAACTTAGAGATAGGAAAATGAATTTGATTTGAAAAAAAAAACCAAGTGGTGGCAAAGAATGATCCAAATATGCCAAATTTGCATCAAAAACAATTCTTGTTCTCTTTTGCATTGATATTGCACTTCTTTTAGTTGCTTTTGGATGTGTTGGCATGAATCACCAAAAAGGGGGAGATTGAAAGGGAAATGTGCCCTTGGGCCATTTCTAAAGTGTTTTGGTGATTAAGTGCCCAACAAATTCTCTATAAGTGCTAATTTGTGCCAAAGATTGAAGAAGAGCAAATCATATAACAAGGTACGTTTCTAGACTTAGTACATTGATTTGGATACTAATGTATTGTGTCTAAGTGCTAGAAACAGGAGAAAAGCAATTGGAAAATAGTTGGCTGTGTACAGCCAAGTCCTGCTCGGTCTGGGTGCACCGAACAGTGTCCGGTGCGCCAGACCAGCCACTGGTGAATAGGCCACTCTCGGGACTCGACGACGGCGTACGGCTATAATTCACCGGACTGTCCGGTGGTGCACCGGACTGTCTGGTGAGTCGTCTGCGGCGAAGTCGTCGCTCTCGGGAAGAGTTCAACGGCGTACGGCTAAAATTCACCGGACTGTCCGGTGAGCCAATGGTTGACTACGCCAACGGTCAGCCGCGCAATCTTCACGCGACGCGTGGGCGCGCCAATGGTCGGCAGGGGGCATCGGACTGTCCGGTGTGCACCGGACAGTGTCCGGTGCGCCAACTGCCACGAATCTGCAACGGTCGGATGCGCCAGAGAAGGAAGGAGATCGCGCACAGGACAGCTACAGTGACTGTCCGGTGCACCACCCGACAGAAGGCAAGATTAGCCTTCCAAGAATGCCTCCAATGGCTCCTAGCTGCCTTGGGCCTATAAAAGGGACCCCTAGGCGCATGGAGGAGTCAACCCAAGCATACTTTAAGCATTCTAAGTCTTCCACACTCCATCTCCGCGCACTTGATTGACTTTGTTAGTGATTTGAGCTCCATTCTAGTGGTGAACTCGTTGTGCTTCATTTGAGCTCAAGTCTTGGCTTGTGTGCGTGTGTATTGCTGCGGATTTGTGTGTGTTGCTTCCCATCCTTACTCTAGTGCTTTCACTGTGATCTTTGTTGTAAGGGCGAGAGACTCCAACTTGTGGAGATTCCTCGCAAACGGGAAAAAGAGAAAAGCAAAGAAAAGCCGTGGTATTCAAGTTGATCATAGGATCACTTGAAAGGGGTTGAGTGCAACCCTCGTCCATTGGGACGCCACAACGTGGAGGTAGGCAAGTGTTATACTTGGCCGAACCACGGGATAAACCACTGTGTCTCTTGTGTTGTCTTTCTCTGTGGTTATTGTGTTTCACAAGAACTCTTCTATAGCCACTTGGTTCTATTGCACTAACACTTAACCAAGTTTTGTGGCTATTAGTGTTGAAATTTTATACGATCACCTATTCACCCCCCCTCTAGGTGCTCTCACGAATTGGGCAGGAGCATTTGTCAATCCGAAGGACATAACCAAATATTCGAATAATCCGTACCGCGTAGTAAATGCGGTCTTGGGTATATCTTTGGGTCAAATACGAATTTGATGATAGCCCGACCTGAGGTCAATTTTGGAGAATACCCGTGCTCCAGTAAGTTGATCGAACAAGATATCGTTCCGGGGAAGAGGGTACTTGTTCTTGATTGTGACCTCATTAAGTGGTCTGTAGTCCATGCACATTCAAAGAATTTGATCCTTCTTCTTGACAAAGGTTGCAGGACATCCCCAAGGTGATGAACTGGGTCAAATGAATCCCTTCTCAAGCAAGTCTTGTAATTGCGTTTTGAGCTCCGCCAATTCATTTGGTGGCATCCGGTATGATCTTCTAGAAATAGGAGCTGTACCGGGCTTCAGTTCGATCACAAACTCTACATCCCTTTCTGGAGGCAATCCAGGCAAATCTTTAGGAAATACATCTGGGAATTCACATACTACTGGAATATCCTGGATTTCTAGAATGAAAGCTTCATAGACCCATCCAAATGGTTTAGCTGGAATAGCTACAGTGATGGACACGAGAACCTCTTCATGGCCATGGCTCAACTGGATAGTCTTTAAGTCCGTGTTAAGGATAGCTTTATGTTGGGCTAACCAATTCATGCCAAGAATTACATCTATGTCTTGGCCTTTTAAAACAATCATGTTGGTGGGAAAGTCCCGTGCAGCCAATGTTACTGGTACATGGAAGACTACTTCCTTAGTAAAGATTTGTCCCCCAGGTGAATGGATAATAAACCCTTCCCTTGATTCAGTGCAGGGAATGCAATGCTTTTCCACGAATTTCTTGCTTATGAATGTATGTGAAGCACCAGAATCAAAGAGAATAATTGTTGGGTGATTGGCCACAAGGAATGTACCCATCATTACCGGCTCTCCTTCCGGTGTCGTGGCCACGTGAGTGTAATAAATTCGCCTAGTCTTCTTAACATTTTTGCCCACTGAATTATTAGCCATGTTCCCTTTGCCTCTATTTGAGCTCCCAGAGTTCTACTGATTGTTGGACTTATTCTGCCTCAGATATGGATAGTGTTTTATAAAATGACCAGACTTCCCATAGTTGAAGCAGCCAGTTGAGGAACTAGGGAGGGTGGGGAAACGAGCAACAGGGGCACTCAACTGAATTGTAGAAGTGGGGGCAGTGGCAGGGCAAATGAAAACAGGCTACTTGAATGGATAGGAGGACGGACGAGGCGAAGAACGATTCTGATTGACCGGTCAGGTTACCAACCTGGTTCGCTTCTCAGGTCCTTGATTGGACCTGTCACCCCCAAATCCCTTTGATTTTCCTTGGCTTGTATTCTTGGCTTCTACTACCAGCGCCGTGCTGACAACTCTGCTATACGTAAGATCCAGGCAGGTAGCCATTTTCCTTTGGAGTCGGTCGTTGAGTCCTCTCATGAAGTAGTTCTTCTTTTTCAGGTCAGTGTTTACTTGGTCAATTGCATATTGGGATAAATGAATAAACTTGTTGAGATACTACATCACAGTATCACCTCCTTGTTTTAGTCGAATAAATTCCTCTTGTTTCATGTGAAGCACTCCTTCTGGAATATAGTGTTCATGGAATGCGAGCTTAAATTCATCCCAAGTGACCTGGCGTCCAGCTTTTTGAACTGCCATAAAATTTTCCCACAAGGTACTGGCAGGGCCTCTCAGTTGCTGGGCAGCGAATAACGGCTTCTGTGTTTCGGTGCAACGGATTAATTTGAACTTCTCCTCCATTACCCTGATCCACTCATCAGCTTCAAGAGGGTCTTCAGCTTTAACAAAGAGTGGGGGACGTGTTTCAGAGAAGTCTAGATATGAGGTTTCACGCAGTCCCTGTGGAGGAGCCCTTCCGCCATGCTGCTGGAATTGATTACCCGCCATCTCACGTAAAAAGCGAGTATTATCTGCAGTTGCGTTGACAAGGCAGTGATAGCCTCGGCCAGCGTTGGTGGTATAGGTGGTGGATTAGGAGTATCTTCCTGACCAGGGGAAATACCTGCTCCGTCATGCGCACGAGTCCTTGATGGCATCTGAGGCAAAGAAACATTTGGGAAAAATATAACATGCTGATACACACCATCATTTTACATTACCAAGATGTAATGATACAGACTCAAGTGTACAACATGACTACATTACTTATTTTACATAGGTATAGTTCCTACACTATACTAGTCTAGTCTTCGTCGTCCTTGGTTTCTTCATTTCCTGCCGTGGGAGACCGATCATCAGCCAGGTTCATGGAAGAAGGAGCCCTAAAAAGGTCTAGTTCCCCATCAGTTCCTTCACCTGTTGTCCCTGATGGACCGACTCCCATGGCAATAGGGTCGGCAGACACGTCCGGGTGCAGTCGCGAATACAGTACATGCACTTCCTCATGTAGAGTATTGCAGTATACCTGAAAGTTGTTTAGGGCCGCACTAAGCACGGTCACACGAGCACAAGCTTTGGCTTCCCGGTCCCAAGCAACCGAACGTGAGTTGACGGCCCAATCGACCGCAGGATCCTGTTCAGCAAGCTCGTCTTGCAGGCGTCTGATGTCAGCTGCCAACTCATTTATACGCTGACCATCTTCTTCCCACACCCTGTTTCGGTGACGTAACTCCATCCGAAGTTGTTCCATTTGGGCTTCCAAGTCTCCGATTGGATCGTTGCTGCCGCTGCTGCTCCCTTCATGTCTTGGAGCCAACTGATGACGAGGCACGCCAATAGGTCTAGTGGACTTACGCGTGGTTTTCCTCATACGCGGCATATCTCCATAAGGGGTAAAATTTATTAGTATAGTTTTTAAACATGATGCATGAATAATTATAGAATCAACTTTTGTTGATCCTACTTCCTCTAATTTGCACTCTATTACCTGGTCCTACAAGATGAGAGATTCCAGAAAATGATAAGGTATGAATGAAAGAAATTTCCGTGGATAAGTATTTGAAAATTCTTTTTGAAATGCTTCATAATATCTGAAGAGATGGGCTTCGCTCCGATACCAGCTGTGACGGAACCTCCCAAGTCATTAGGCCCACCTACAGTTGTCCTTGTCCAACGGACCTTGGACAACCCTGGAGGTGCACATAATCACTTGACAAGTTCGGTATCTATATCCTTTTCCTCGCCCAAGAGTGTTTCCCCCGTCACGCAGATATTACAACACATCGGAGGAATGAATAAGCAGAAGCGAATTACCGTAACTTAATTTACATTCATTAAAATATAGAAAGAGTGTTATCATTACATCACCAGGTCATAAGAGTGCATAAGTATTATTATTACAAACTTGGGAGGCAAAAACCCCTCCTGCATAAAAGTATATTGTTTTTCAAAAGGGAGGCCAACATTCTCCCGCAACCACGTCACTGTTGAGGTTCGTCCTTGGGCACCACATCCTTGGGCACCACCTTAGTATAAAAACAACAAAAGTCTGTTGTTTCATCACCTACAACAACATGGGTTCGAAAACCCTAAGTACGAAGTGTACTTTCACAAGTCTTACTCGTCAAAGAAAAGACTCGCAAGGATATGCTGGCATAAGGGAGTCAAGGTAAGGCTTAATCAAGAATCAAGACTCTGTTTGCAAAAATGCTTACTTATAGTGGATCATTAAAAATCTAGTTTTATTTGCAAATTAAGTCATTACCTGTCACTAGAGTTCTTTCTACCCTAGTTCAAGCACTTGGCCTAAACTAGCCATCCTTTTATCAACCCTTTTCGTTCAGTGGAATGCTACGCGTAGGGCAGTGACCAAGTCTTCATGTCCGAGAAGTAACGGCGATCCAAATCGATTAATACCCAGCTGGGGATCTCCAATCACACGACATATGTAGCACTTAACCCTTGCATGTGTTAACTCACCACTGGGTTTCTTAAGACCAGACCGGGTTCACACCAACCGAGAGCACAGATACACCACCGTTCAGCCTCTTGCCATGGAGGGTACACGCTACTCTCGCCATCTCTCCACTCCCATTGCGTGTTGGCCATTTTGGTATTAGTCTGCCCGAGGCAAAGCCTACCCATGATGAGGCATGTGACCAGTTAAAAGGTCCTCAATCATCAAGCCTACATCGAGACGGTCCTTAATCGACTCAGACGAAGACACTACACCGAGACTTTCTTCTCATGCAAGTCACCCGCCTAGTCTCAGCTTTATCATTTCAAACTCAAAGTTTGGTACCTGACAGAGGCACATTGTAACACCCTTAATTTGGGTATAAAATTTCTTTTCTAATATCCATCAAATTTAGGTGTTACCTCCTCTTTCCCTTGCTTTTCTTTTCTTTTTCCTAAAGTGTGAAGAATTATTTAGTTTATTATCTATCTGTAGCCTAGTAAAAATAAAACACTAAAGGAATAATAATTGTTGCATCATGTCAGAATACATCTATTTTTGTATGATGATTTGCTTTAGTGTGCATCTATCTAAACTCACAGAGAGTGGTTGAATTCGAATTCAAAACCCAAAACAAGATTCAAATAGAGAAAAGAGAAAGAAATAGAAAAAGGAGAAAAACCCCAATACCCCTAGCCGGCCCAGCATGATCCCAGCTTCGCTTCCCTGGCCCAGCGCGTAAGCGCGTGCTCGCCCAACGAGCAGGCCCCGCCCACATGTGTGCGCTTCTCCCTCGCGCAGCTAGTCGCCACCGCCACCTGCTACCTTGGCCCGCATGCCAGCCTGACGCAGTTGCCTCCTATTCATCTTCTTAAAACCTACCCCCTCTAGATCGAGTGTGCCCACGATGCTCTAGGACCAGAACAGCACACAGCACATTGCCTTCGCCGCCCCGCTCGTGTCGACAACCGCACTGCACCGGAGCCTCCCCATGCTGCCGGGTCTCTGGCGTCCCTTTTCTTCTCTGGTGATTCTCTCTGGTATGTTTCTTTCGTGTTCACTATTAAGTCGCAGTCGCCTTCTCCCTTGGATCTCCTCTCCCCTTCTCTCTCCATGCGTGCATTGCAGCCTGGCAGCCGGCGAAGCCCCTACCCGTGTCCTGGTGCCGCGGCTAGTTCCTTTCCCTGTGCGCTCAGTGACGTGGTCGAGCCCTTGACCTACCTGCTGCCAGTGAGCAGCAGACCCAGCCGACCAAACTCCCATCTCCTAGGCACGTACGTCGCTTCCACTCCCGTCAGCGAGCCGCAATGCCGCCCGCCAAGCCACATCGGTTGTTTGTCTTCTCCTCCGGCACCGTGGCTGATTCTTTTTGGACAAAGAAAATGCTCATGCAGTAACCGTGTGTGCATGCGATGTGGAGAAGGAGAGGTGTCATGTGTGTTCTGCGGTTGCAGTAAAAAGTTGAAGAAAGAACTGTCGTGTGGGGCCCAATGCATGTTCTCTCCCATGCGTGTGATGTGCATGCAATAACAAAAGGAAAAAACTATACATGGGCCCTACCTTGCATGCCGTATTTTCTTCCCTGGCTGCATGCGATCAGAGAGAAACTATCCTCCAAAGATCCTATATGGACACAAATTTTATGGCTCTCCATGTGGTGTCGCTCCAGCTAATCACAACATGCCACGTCGCATTAGATATAAATTATTAAATATATGTTAGCTTTTGCATTATAAATATATTTCAATCCATTCGTGTTGTGTTAGCTTCCTTATAACATCATCTATGCGTTAAAAATATCATTCACCATGTCATATGTTTTAAGTAATTAATTAAGCATTTGTTTAATCAATGTAAATTAATTTAGTGTGCTAGTTAAACCTAGTTATAGTTTTTAACTAGTGCTTTTACAAATGTAAATGTTGACATGATTAACACTAACTTAAATACTTGTAATTTAATGCATATTTAGTATAAATGCGGTATACGTTAGTGATTCTCGTGTGGCGCGCGCTGTCCGCGTGCTTCATCGCCATCTGTTCGGATGTTGCTGTGTGCGTTGTCACGCATCGTTCGCGTGGGTGCTGTCGCGCGTACTATTTCGTGCGTCGTCGGCATGCTATGTCGCACGTGTCCGTGCGTCGTTATGCATGATGTCGTGCTGTTTCACGCGTTGTAATTTCTCTTTGCTTAGTATCTCTCGTGTTAATTAAATTACTTATTTAATTGATAGCTGTTAGTGTAGCAGATCAATCGAAACTAAATAGTAGATATAATTTATATTTGATAATGTCGAATTAAATGTTATAGTTAATATTTGTTTAATGTAAACGTGATAACTTCTCGACTGTAGCTTGACCGTCGTGTTTCTTATCCTCACATAACCGTAGAAGCGCTCTCTATTTTATATTGCTCGTTTTTATGATGTTTTATCTTGTATGGTGTAATGTTCTTATGTATATGTATATGTATATGTATATGTTTGTTTGCTTGTGCCTGTTCGTCTTTACTTCATGTTGCGATTAGATTGCGATTCGTTTCCAAGCTTCAAGGAATCGACGATCAGGCGTTGGCGACCAAGTGATCAGGCTCTTCGAGTTCCACAAAGTTGAAGACCCTGAGCATCTGTTTGGTGAAGGCAAGTGTCCTCTAACCAATTATGTCCCATTTACTTTATAATTCACTGTCCCGCATACTATGATCAACCTAAGGATTGACTAGCTTTCTATTTACCTTGTCCTTGATTACCTTTTGGGTTACTATGGTTAGCTTCGTGCTATTGCTTTACTTTAATCAATGAACATGATGAGATACAATGATGATACTATGGTTTTATTCTGGATATGATGATATACTTGTGGCATTTAAGGGGACTCGAGCTATTTCTCGAGTGCCTCTCCGTAAGGACTGGTTCATTGGATGACCGCCCGGGAAAACTGTGCAACCATGAGTGTGGAATGGGACGCCCTTAGCTGAATAATTAGAGGAACTAGGGTGTAGTTCGCTTCGCCGTTGTGCCGTTAATTGGGCTCGGTGTATGCGGCTTGCTCTGCCAAGGTTGGTTCGCCCCCTTGGGGAGGAGTGCGGTGCATTTAGGAAACCTAATCGGTGGCTACAACCTCAAGGAATCTTTATAAAGGCTTCGTAGTGAATCTCTGGCCATTCACCTTGGGAGTGAATAAGGGTCTTGCAAGCCCGGGCTAGAGAGGGAATCACGGCTTGTGGGTAAAGTGCGCAACCTCTGCAAAGTGTTATGAAACTGATATATCAGCCGTGCTCGCGGTTATGAGCGGCCAAGAAAGCTCCATTGATTAGAGACACATTGATCAAAGATGTTTGGTTACAGATGATGATGAGGATAATGATGGTTTTTATGATTATGATTATGCTTATGGTTTCTGGTATTCTTTCCATTTGGAAAGAGTACTTTTGGGTTAACAACTTGGGTTAATGTTAAAACCTGGCTCTCTACTATTAATAATTACCTGACCAACTAAAAGCAACTGCTTGACCTTAACCCCACATAAAGCTAGTCCACTTCAGCCAAACAGAACATTTGCTGAGTACGTTGATGTGTACTCACCCTTGCTTTCACAAAACACCAGGTTGTCTTTGGTGCAATCTATGCTCAGGTAAAGAAGAAGGTGTCGAGGCGGATCTCCAGGAGTTCCAAGACTTCGACGAGTTCGAGGATTAGGCTAGCGACCTCCCCCAGTCTGCTGCCTGTGGTGGGTTGTTTACGTTGGCTACGTTTCGATTCTGTATACTTTGATATATATTATGTAAATGACTCTAGTCTTTAATATCATTAGATACTCTTTATTGTAATTCGAAGCATTGTGCTATGATGAGTCATTTATGTAATCGCTGTGTACGTGAATTACTGATCCAGACACGTACATGGTTTGTATTCGATTTACCTTCAAAAATCGGGTGTGACATACATCTTTTCCGATGCTGAACCCATCATGGCCATGGTGGATCCACCATCCAGTTTTATTTTTGAAAACATCCCATCCACTATGAAGCATCATCTTTTGTTTAAAAACAAAACATTTGTTTTTCTAAAGCAGGACTAAGCATCAGAAAAACCTTTTTAATAAAACAGGTAATCAAGGAATGGTAAACAGTTCCATGGAAGGAAATGCAGCAATTTGTTTAACATCCAACTCCTATCACCTAATGCATCAGTCAAGTGATTAAGAGTTTAAAACAGTAAGGAGGTGGCAAATGCACCGGGGCTTGCCTTGTGTTGTAGGAGAGTCGGGCTCTGTTCCACAGATGTCAAAGTAAAAACAGTTCCCAGTAGGTGGATTTTCTTTTGACGGAGTAGGCTCTTCCTCTTCAATAGTCACTTCTTCGTTTTCTATATATAGTCATATATAACTATGAATGCTCATGTAATGCTTATGAAAATGCAATAATAGAAAAGATGTTTTAAGTTGTATCTTGAATACAACTTTCCTTCACGGTGCACTAGGGTAACTATGGTTTTTCTAGGTTAGTACCTTAGTAGGGTTAGACATTTTTACCCTAAAGAGCTAGAGTTTTAGGTTTCAGAATCAAACAATGTCCAAAGCAAGTCAAACTTCACTAATAGGATCTAAATATCATATTAAGCTTATCCAAAAATTTTGGTGATTTTTGGAGTCATTAAATAATCCCTAAATATCCAGAGGTATAGGTTTAAGCTCTTTTAAATACTGATTAATTCCTTGTTTGGACTAAAAATCCTAGAACTATTTTTATTAAATACTAGAGAAATCTAGGAGTCCAACAAAATTAGTCTCATATTTTTATCATTTTTTTATAATTTTCTATGGATTTCCTAAGTATGCAAGAAAAAGAAAAAGGAAAAGCATATACACTATCTAGCTCAATTTAGCCCAAGCCGGCCCAAGACAGGCGAAAACGCGCCCGCGCGCACCCACGGCGTCCATCTTGCACAGAGGTCCCTAGCGATTTGAAAACCCCTTAAAGAGTCCCGCACACTATTTACTTGTGTCACTGACATTTACACCGAGACCCTTCCCTTTCTTTTTCTTTAAAACGCCGGGTCCACGACGTGGACGGCGACAAGCCAAGCTCCGGCCAGCTCGTACCGACCAGATAACTCAACTACCGATGCTTCGGTGCGGTTGACACCTAATTTGACCTCTAACGATCATTACCCCTTGTAACACCCCAGGTGTTACCATGGCTAGAGCCCACCTTGTTTTCAAAGGATATGAGCCCCTGTGGAAGAACTTAATGAATAGAAGCATAAGGGCCTTGGAAAGTTAGAGGTTAACCAAGGATTGTGAGTAACCAAAAGCATTACTCCAATCCTTGCACACTCACTACTTTGGATGAGAAGGGAGAAGAGACCTAGACCTCTCTTAGACCCTATCTCCCAAAACCCTAGTTAAGGAGGGAAAAGAGAGTGAGCAAGTGTGCAAAACATGAGTAGCTTTTACCCAAACCTTAAGTGACTTTGTAACCAGCAATTAGGGGAGGGAAATATTGCAAAAAGGCCCCTGGTAAAACCCCAAATCACATCACTAAGTGGAGAGAGAGCTAGAGCTCTCTATCCCTCTCTAAGTCCATATTTAACCCTAGTTTAAGGATCAGCCGTGTTCACCTTGAAGATGGCATCAAATCCACTTGTGATCTATACCAAAAATGTGGCATACTACCTAGGGCACCCACTGGAAAAAGTTGAGCCCGAGACTCGGACGTTTGACATGCCATGGCATGGCTTTTGTCGCGAAGTGCCCAGTGTGACACACCTGTTTTGGCATCCAAAGATCTCCCTCCCTAGGCCGTATCTGCCCCGACTTCTCACAGTGGAGTGACAGCCCTAGGTGCCAGGAAGAGGTCTGCGCCGAACCTTTGCAAAGATTCGCACGTTTGCGACCTCTGTCGACGTTTGAACACTGGAAGAAACAAACCGCCACGTGTTCGACGCGTTCTGCCGCGCCAGAGCACGCCCGCGCGCGCCCCGCGCCGCGCCCGAGCCAAGCCGGCGTCCCGGCCGCGTCCGCGCCTATAAAACCCGCCCCAGCGCTCGGTTGTTTTCCCCAGTGCCTCCTCCGTACCTCGCCGGACTCGCCCGAACCAGCCATCGCCTCCGGCGACCTCCCCGCGACCCGCCAGTGCCGACCGAAAGCCACCACCGTGGCCAACCCCTCTCCAGTCCCCCTCCGTTCGATCCAAGCCCCCAGTTAGCTTCCTGGTGAAGCCGTAAGCCGTGCTCAAGCTTGAACCGAGGGCCTGCGTCACCGGAGTAGCCGAATCACGCTCACCGGACTTCACCCGACCGCCGGCAACCGTGGACCGAGGTGCACGGTGAATCTCTCTTCGATTCCTTGCACGGTTAGACTCCTTAGACCTCCATGAAGCTCCCTATGCCCTTGGATTGAACTATACCGCCGTGGATAGGCCGGAGCACACGCCGCCGACGAGCTCGCCCGCCTGCGCAAGTGGACCGAGCAGCTCCGACCACCTCCGGCGACGACCCGCACATCGACGTGACCGTCGCGACCTCCTGAACATCCCTGACCACCTCGCCGGGCCTCCCTCGCCGCCGGTAAGCCGCGCCATTCTTTCCTTCTCCGCGGTTACTGTTCCAGTTGGGGGAGGGACCGCGGGTGTGAGGGAGAGAAACCCAGGGGGGTTAAGTGAGAAGCCAGTGACTCAAATGAATAGTGGCCCGAGGGTAGATCTGTGAAGTTTGATTCGGTTTAAACTCAGGGGCCTCGGCGCAAACTGTTTTTCCAGAAAAACTTAAGTAAAACCTGATTTAAATTCAAACAGAAACTTTAAAAACCCATAACTTCTGTTTGGTTTATCCAAATTTGGTCAAACTAATTTTGCCAGACTCTAAATAATATAACCTGTCTAAGAAAAATATAAAACCCCATAAGCACTAGAGAAAAATATAAGGTTCTGATTTATTTTCAGTTTTGGCCAAAAGCTTAATAATAGCAAGAAAAATGGTTGCACTATTTAACTAGAGTTGGAAAAATTTAGAGAAGTTATTGTCTACCTACTGACCTAGTTAAAAATGTTAAACTTCTCTGTCCATTACATTAAGTTAGTTTTAACCCCTTATTCTAGAATATGCTCAAGTTTAAGGAAAATAGAAAAAGTGATATAAATAATGAACCAAAGGGCACCCCTATTTTTGTTAGGATATTTAGTCACTGTAGTTCACTGGAAAAATGTATCATACCCTGTTGTAGTGTAAGATAAGAAAGATACCTTTTTAATGAAGAAAATGGGGATAACTTAGAAAAACCCTACAAAAATACCCCTAAGGTGAAACCTCCCCAAACCTTAGGATAACTAATGTGTTGATAATAAGAACTTAAGAAAAATCTGAAATCTGTTGTTTGATATTTTTCAAAGGGCAAGTTAGTTCTAATCACTCTTTTTGCACCAAACTTTAAAAATCCATCATTAATTAACCATCATATGGCTCTCTGTCATTTTTGGCACAAGAGCTTTTCATCACTGTTTGAGGCCAGCAAAAATAACCATTAGGTCAGAAACCACTTTAATAAAGGACTTGTAGTGTAAAGTGGCCCATTTTGCCTAACTATTGTTATTTTGGTTTAAAGACTATCTTTTGTACTTTAAGCCTCAACTTCTTAAAACAAGCTAGAATAGCCAGTGACAACCCACTGTAATTTTTACAGAATTTTTGGAAATTTTTAAACTGTTGTCATAGTTCAAACCCCTACTAGAAACCCTAGATGGAAATAAAGGAAAGGAAAATGGATGATGGAATTTAATGTCCTCCTAAGACCTTTGTAAATTGTCCACTGAAATCCATAAAGGCAATGCAAAATCCAATAAGTTATCCTAAAAAGAAAACCTAAACCTAGAAGGTAATAAGTTTATGTATACCACTAGAAAACCCACGTAGCCAAGGAACCCTAAGTTAACTCTTGACTTAATTTTTGTAGCTTAATGTTCTTAAATCTTGCATAATCATGACATACATGTTCATTGCATTCGATAGACTGTAATCTCGCTGACGGAGAGTACATCCTCGTGCCGGAGCAAGGAGCTGCCCAGGAGGTTGCCCCAGACCCAGCACCAGAGCCTGCACCAGAGGACCTGCCTGCCACTGCTTTGGAAGGCAAGCCCCGGTTTTATGCATAACCTGTTATTTAAGCTATTTTACTTCACTTAATGATTGTAGGATTGATTGTGCACTTAGGTGTAGGAATTGTTTGAAACCCTAGTTGCATGATCTCAGGAATCCTTTTGAGATGGATACTAGTATGCTAGGTCGAGTAGCTGCTTTATTAATTAGGATCTCGGTAGAAGTCGAGTGATTTTTCTAGCACTCGCGCGAGGTCAGGAATTGGCTGTATCCACTTTCCTATCATATTGATGTTGGTTTGTGGGCAACAATCCATGGGGATTGGTTGTTCACGGGATAAAAAGTTGATTAAGGATTAAGGTGTGGTACCGTGAGTCAAGCGTTTGAACGTACTAAACATATGCCGAGAAATATGGTAAATCGGTAAGCCTAGTACCTGAGTGAACCTGCCCGCAGACATACCTCCTCACGCGACCTGAGACGTAGTCTCCCATTCCGGTTATGGTGGGTACAAGTGCGGTCACTGCACGACGGCCAGTCGGGGTCAGTGAGGCATTGTACGCCAAGGCGGTGAGACCTGATCTGTTGCCAGGGAATCGACGGGGACGGTTGATGTGTGTGGGGACGGAGTGCCTCGCCATGTCGTGTGTTTAGGTTTACCTTGCAAGGATAAAAACTCGATTCGAATCGTCTGCTTCTCGCAGCTAATGAGACTGCTTGATCCATGCTGCTGCATTGAGTAACAAGTGGAACGGTGATGAGATGATACAAGATGTTGATTGCTAAAGATGCTTGCTACTATGTATGATTAGATAGTACACTTTTAGCCTTAAGAGAGTCACACTTAATTTTGACAAAGTTAAAATCTTGATTCAGAAACTCAGCTAGTGCTTTTGGCAACCAAACCCCACAGCCAAACAGCTGCATGTCTAGAGGTAGAGGAGTATAGACTCCTCACACCGGGTAAGTCTAGCTGAGTATTAGTATACTCAGCCTTGCTTGTGGCATAATTTTACAGGTTCTCTGGAGGACATGGTTGCTGGAGTGACTTGGCCATCCACCCTGCCACCGGGTTGGACTGTCGAGTGGGACCCTGCCTCGGCTGAGGAGGAGCATGAGGAGTGATGGGACAGGCTTCCCCATCTCTCCATTTATGTATCGTTAGTTTATTTCCGCTGCACTTCAAAAACAATGATGGTTACTTTTGCAAAAACTCCGATGGTGACAATGGTGATGTAATAATTTAAATACTCTTCCATGCCTGGTTTTATGCTTTATTGTATTTGCTCTGTGACTCACCATCGAGTGAGATTGTGGTACTTGATCCTGTCAGTGGCCGTGTCGGACTAGATCCGAGGGATTGACGGGTTATTCCCATTTAAGTGTGGTCTAGCCTCTAAGGCAGGGCTTAGGCACTTAAGTTGGAATAATTCGGGCAGTTCCGCCACAGCTGGTATCGGAGCTTGTACCACCACAGAGGAATCAATAAAACATGAATACCATCCCTCTTCTAAAGTAAAACTTGATAGAAACACTGTTGGATAGATAGTAGGGCGAGCAGGATAGACCTAGGACGTGAAGCCTTAGGATGGTAGAAGGGTAGCTAGGTGGCTAATTAACTAGGCCCTACAGGCCACTTTTACAGGATGGGAGTTCTTCCCTATTCCTTTTGTTTTCTTGTGAGGTCGTTCAGGACATGCATGCATGCATTCTTAATTAAGCAAATGAATAACTAAGTAAAAGGACTTAAAAATGAGATAGCAGCCAACTAGGTCCCCCAATGCCCTTTTTCTTTTAGCTAGAGGCAGGTTGAGTTTTATTCTTTCTTTGTTCCTTTTGTAATTCTTTTTCTTTTACTTACGCTTAACCGTGCACAGATGACTTCCCATGGATCCTCCGAGGATGGAGATGCACTGACCCACACTGACGGACTTGCACGAGAGGGTTTTCCCCGCATCTTGTGGGAAGTACTTCAGGGGGCCGGATACTTGACACTCCCTCAGTACGCAGTGCAGCTGTTCGAGAAGCACCGGGTGCCTCGCTGTAGGGTGAGGATGACTTTGGAGCCTCATCCCCTGCAGCCAGGCTGGCACTCCTTGGACTCCGAGTCTTTCGGGTACCGAGCGGAGGACACAATCGAGGCAATTGCCCTGCATGGGCTGACTACCTTCTGCGGATTCCATCCCTTGGAGCTGGCTACCCACCCCATTGGGTTGTTCCCTGCGGAAAAGGAGGACGACCCGATGTGGAAGGATCGGGTGGAGCATGCCAAGGACATCTGGGCTCTCTACCCAGGCCACACCGCTCACTTGTCGGTACGATGCATGAATGCTCTGTATCGTCTGCAAGTGATGCGTGGGGAGGCCATGTCCCACCTGATGGCACTACTGGAGGCCACCAAGATCACCCTGGACAACAGGGAGGAGCTCGTGGTGGACTTATCCCAGGAGCTGGTGGAGAAAGATTTGCAAGTGGAGCAGCTGACTGATGAGATTCATGAGTTGGAGGAGCTAGTGGGCACCAGGGAGAATACCATTGAGGTTCTCGAGGATCAGCTCCTCAACACCCAGCAGCAGCTAGCGGAGGCTAATGCGCACTTGGACATGCATCACCAAGAGATCCATGATGAGGAGGCTGACGAGGACGTGGACATCGAGGGAGGAGATGAGCCTGCCTCCAGTGTAGACACCGCTGGCTCAGGGAGACCACCTTCCCCCGAGTCCAGCGTTGCCTCGTTTGCTCACTAGATGCCAGGCTAATCCTAGGGATTGATGATAGTTGGACTCCTCGCCGCTAGCTTAGCTTTTGCACCTTAGGGTACTAGGCTAGGAAGAGTTGAGTCTTTTGGGTCATTAATGTAACCAGTGTTAAAACTCTTTTGGAGGTTTAGGGATGATTAATGGCAGTTTAAATTCGGACGGAAGGTTTATGTTTCCGTTTTGTTTTTATTTGGAATCTATCAAATTGCTTTAACTCCCCTACCATATTTGAACCTTAAGCTTGGAGATGTGTTATTGAGCAACCATGTGATTTTTCAGATGGCTGGGAGAGCGCGCCGTGGTCAGAATGAGCACGTTCCTCCACTGCCACCGCCTCCCACTCTGCAGGAGCTCATGGCCCAGCAGAATGAGATCCTGCGACAGCTGGCACAGCGCCAGCCGCCACCACAACACTATGGTGGTGGAGACCATCAGCGTCACCCTGTCGCTGCTACCTACCAGGAGTTCCTTAGCACTCAGCCACCACTGTTTACCAGGGCGGAGGACCCACTTGATGCAGATGTGTGGTTAAGGGTGGTAGAATCCAAATTCCCACTACTCCATGGGGCTTGCTCAGAGGTCACCAAGGTCAGGTTCGCCACCCAGCAGCTTCGCGGAACCGCAAGGACTTGGTGGGACCATTTTCTTGCCATGCAGCCAGAAGGTAGAGAAGTGGAATGGAGGGAGTTCAAGGCCGCTTTCAGAGGGCACCATATCCCCGCTGGCATCATGGACCGGAAACTCAATGAGTTTCTAGCACTCACTCAGGGCAGCAGGACAGTGTTGCAATATGCCCAGGCCTTCAATGATTTGTGTCAGTATGCTGGATATCATGCAGATACGGATGAGAAGAAGCGAGACAGGTTCAGGAGGGGGCTCAGCACTAAGCTCCGTGATCGACTCAACACCGTCAGGGCCAACAGTTATAATGAGTTGGTCAACATGGCTATCTCCCAGGAGGACTGCATCTTGGCTCGGCAGGCGGAGAAGAAGAGGAAGACCCCTGTGGCAGGACCCTCGTCTCAGCCACAGCGCTTCAGGATTGTGTCTGACTCACAGAGCAGGGGACCTCAGCAGCAGCAAGGGAGGTGGGTGATCAGGCCACCGCAGCAGCAGCAGCAGCAGGCACCCAACCGCGCCCAGTTTCCAGCTCAGAGGAACAATCAGCAGCAACAGTACCGCCAGGCCAATGATAACAGGTGTTTCACTTGTGGCAGCACTGGACACTATGCCAAGAATTGCCCCAGAAACCAGCAGAGGCAGGGGCAGAATGTCAATCAGAATCAAGGCAAGAGGCAGAAAGTGTAAGTGAGGCAGGGCAAGTTGAACTTCACTACCATGGCTGACATTCCGGAGGGAGCACCCGTCATGACCGGTATCTTTACAGTTTTAAATTTTCCTGCTATTGTTCTTTTTGATTCTGGTGCTTCGCATAGTTTTGTCAGTGCCAAATTTAGTGTCAAGTGCCAGTTGCCTTTTCACCACACCAACGGGGCTATTACCATTTCAACCCCAGGAGGCAGGATTGCCACTAATCAAATCAGCATGAAGGTGCCTCTAAAGTTTGGTAGTTTGATAATTAAAACTGTCCTTCTTATCTTAGGATTGGATAGTGTGGATATCATCTTGGGAACTGATTGGTTGACCCAACATCAGGCAATATTGGACATTGCAGCCAGAGCCATTGAAATTCATTCCCCTGCTTATGGCGAGGCTGTTTTGTATTTACCCAACCAGAGTGGTACCCGGTCTTGTGCCTTTGTTATGGCAGAATCCCCAGTAAGGAAGATCCCAGTAGTCTGTGACTACCCCGATGTTTTTCCGGATGAATTGCCAGGAATGCCACCTGACAGAGATATTGAGTTTGCCATTGAATTGCAACCCGGGACTGCTCCTATCTCCAAGAGACCTTATAGGATGCCTCCCGCGGAATTGGCAGAATTGAAGAAGCAATTACAAGAATTGTTGGATAAGGGGTTTATTCGTCCCAGTACTTCACCATGGGGATGCCCAGCTTTATTTGTGAAGAAAAAGGACGAGAGTTTGAGGATGTGTGTTGACTACCGCCCTCTCAATGCGGTGACCATCAAGAACAAGTACCCGTTACCCCGCATTGATGTTCTGTTTGATCAGTTGGTGGGAGCCAAGGTATTCTCCAAGATAGACCTTCGCTCAGGCTACCATTAGATCAAGATCCGTGCCAGTGATATTCCCAAGACGGCCTTCTCCACTAGATATGGGCTGTATGAGTTTTTGGTGATGTCTTTTGGGTTGACCAATGCCCCGGCTTATTTCATGTACTTGATGAACTCAGTGTTCATGCCAGAGTTGGACAAGTTTGTGGTCGTTTTCATTGATGACATTCTAGTTTATTCCAAGAATGAAGCTGAGCACACTAAACATCTGCATATTGTGCTCCAGAGGCTTCGTGACCATCAGTTGTATGCTAAGCTGTCTAAGTGTGAATTCTGGCTAACGGAAATAAAATTCTTGGGTCACACGATCTCTCAGGAGGGGATATCAGTCGACCCTGAGAAAGTGCAAGAGGTGATGGACTGGAAACCTCCGACCACGGTAAAGCAGATTAGGAGTTTTCTGGGATTGGCAGGATATTACCGACGATTTATTCCGGATTTCTCTAGAATTGCCAAGCCAATGACTGAACTATTGAAGAAAGGGGTCAAATTTGAGTGGAGCCAAAAGTGTGAAGAAGCTTTTCATACCTTGAGGCAACAATTGACAACAGCCCCAGTGCTAGCCCAACCTGGCAATACCAAACCATTTGAGGTTTATTGTGATGCTTCTGGTACCGGATTGGGTTGTGTTTTGATGCAAGAGAACAGAGTGATTGCTTATGCTTCCCGAGCACTCAGACCCCATGAGCAAAACTACCCGACACATGATTTGGAGTTGGCAGCAGTAGTTCATGCCCTCAAGATATGGAGACACTACTTGATGGGAGCTCACTGTAACATTTACACTGATCACAAGAGCCTCAAGTACATTTTCACTCAGGCAGATCTGAACATGAGGCAGAGAAGATGGTTGGAATTAATCAAGGACTATGATTTGGAGGTGCATTACCATCCTGGCAAAGCCAATGTTGTGGCAGATGCCTTGAGCCGAAAAGCCCAGTGTAATTGCATGAACATGGATGCAAGAATCACCACCTTGTGTGATGAGTTGTGCAAGCTGAATCTGGAAGTTGTTCCTTCCGGTGAACTGAGATATATCGCAGTGGAGCCCACGTTGCAAGAGCAAATAGCTCAGGCACAGTTTGGGGATAAGGGTGTTCAGGTCATCAAGGAAATGATCAAGCAGAAGGCAGAGAAATACAAGTGTTTCCGCCAGGACAGCAAGGGAATTTTATGGTTTGAAGATCGATTGGTGGTTCCCAAGAACCCAGAGCTCAGGAAGAAGATATTGGATGAAGCTCACCTTTCCAAGTTCTCCATGCACCCTGGTAGCAACAAGATGTACCATGATCTCAGGCCTTTGTATTGGTGGACCAGGATGAAGAGGGAAATTGCCAAGTACGTATCAGAGTGTGATACTTGCCAGAGGGTAAAAGCCAGTCATTTGAAAGCAGCAGGCCCTTTGCAACCTCTTCCCATACCGTCTTGGAAATGGGAGGACGTTTGCATGGACTTCATAGTGGGATTACCCAATACCTCCAGGCACCATGATTCCATATGGGTTATTGTGGACAGATTGACTAAGACTGCTCATTTCTTGCCAGTGCACACCACCCACCGGACGGAGAAGTATGCGGAAATCTACATCGACCAGATAGTTCGTCTGCATGGGATACCAAGGACCATAGTCTCTGACCGAGGAGCACCTTTTGTGGCACGATTTTGGGAGCAATTACAGGAATCACTTGGGACCCATGTAATCCGAAGCTCGGCATATCACCCTCAAACAGATGGTCAGACAGAAAGGATAAATCAGATTTTGGAAGACATGTTGCGAGCATGTGCACTACACTATGGAAAGGACTGGGACAAATGTCTTTCCTTGGCAGAGTTTTCTTACAATAACAGCTATCAGTCCAGTCTGAAAATGGCACCTTTTGAGGCTTTGTATGGGAGAAGATGCAGAACCCCGCTGAATTGGTCTCAAGCAGGAGAGAGGGAGATATTTGGGCCAGATTTGGTAATTGAAGCAGAGGAAAAGGTCAGAGTCATCAGGAAGAACTTGGAAGCTGCTCAGGCCAGGCAAAAGAGTTATCATGACCAGAGACGGAAGCCACTACAGTTTGAGGTGGGAGATCATGTCTATCTCAAGATATCGCCAACCAAGGGTGTCCAGAGATTCGGGATCAAGGGCAAGTTGGCCCCTCGATACATTGGACCCTATAAGATCAAGGAAAGTTGTGGACCCGTCGCTTACCAATTGGAATTGCCACCCCATATGTCAGCAGTTCACGATGTGTTCCATGTATCTCAGCTGCGGAAATGTGTTCGTCTACCCACTGAAGTGCTACCGAAACCGGACATTGAGATAGAACCAGACTTGTCCTACCAAGAGTACCCCGTCAAGGTATTGGATCAGAAGGAAAGGTCAACTCGGGCAAGATCAATCAGAATGTACAAGGTTCAGTGGAGTCACCATTCAGCAGAAGAAGCTACATGGGAGACGGAGGATTTTCTACGCTCTCGCTTCCCTGACTTTCTACCCAAAGGAATCGGTATGTAACCCAAAACCCCACCCCCACCTGCCCTTTGAAGTCAATTATAAGAAAAACTTAGATAACAAGGATAGTCTAAGTTATGGACTTAACTTAAGAAGGGCTTCCTTCTGAAGTTGCAAAGAGGATGACATTCGAAGAGCAGTTAGGAAAGTGGAACTTGAGTTCAAGGGGAAAGTAGCACCAACACACCTTCAAAGCATCCCTCCAAGGGACTCTACCTAAAATCTCGGGACGAGATTCCTTTAAGGGGGGAGGGCTGTAACACCCCAGGTGTTACCATGGCTAGAGCCCACCTTGTTTTCAAAGGATATGAGCCCCTGTGGAAGAACTTAATGAATAGAAGCATAAGGGCCTTGGAAAGTTAGAGGTTAACCAAGGATTGTGAGTAACCAAAAGCATTACTCCAATCCTTGCACACTCACTACTTTGGATGAGAAGGGAGAAGAGACCTAGACCTCTCTTAGACCCTATCTCCCAAAACCCTAGTTAAGGAGGGAAAAGAGAGTGAGCAAGTGTGCAAAACATGAGTAGCTTTTACCCAAACCTTAAGTGACTTTGTAACCAGCAATTAGGGGAGGGAAATATTGCAAAAAGGCCCCTGGTAAAACCCCAAATCACATCACTAAGTGGAGAGAGAGCTAGAGCTCTCTATCCCTCTCTAAGTCCATATTTAACCCTAGTTTAAGGATCAGCCGTGTTCACCTTGAAGATGGCATCAAATCCACTTGTGATCTATACCAAAAATGTGGCATACTACCTAGGGCACCCACTGGAAAAAGTTGAGCCCGAGACTCGGACGTTTGACATGCCATGGCATGGCTTTTGTCGCGAAGTGCCCAGTGTGACACACCTGTTTTGGCATCCAAAGATCTCCCTCCCTAGGCCGTATCTGCCCCGACTTCTCACAGTGGAGTGACAGCCCTAGGTGCCAGGAAGAGGTCTGCGCCGAACCTTTGCAAAGATTCGCACGTTTGCGACCTCTGTCGACGTTTGAACACTGGAAGAAACAAACCGCCACGTGTTCGACGCGTTCTGCCGTGCCAGAGCACGCCCGCGCGCGCCCCGCGCCGCGCCCGAGCCAAGCCGGCGTCCCGGCCGCGTCCGCGCCTATAAAACCCGCCCCAGCGCTCGGTTGTTTTCCCCAGTGCCTCCTCCGTACCTCGCCGGACTCGCCCGAACCAGCCATCGCCTCCGGCGACCTCCCCGCGACCCGCCAGTGCCGACCGAAAGCCACCACCGTGGCCAACCCCTCTCCAGTCCCCCTCCGTTCGATCCAAGCCCCCAGTTAGCTTCCTGGTGAAGCCGTAAGCCGTGCTCAAGCTTGAACCGAGGGCCTGCATCACCGGAGTAGCCGAATCACGCTCACCGGACTTCACCCGACTGCCGGCAACCGTGGACCGAGGTGCACGGTGAATCTCTCTTCGATTCCTTGCACGGTTAGACTCCTTAGACCTCCATGAAGCTCCCTATGCCCTTGGATTGAACTATACCGCCGTGGATAGGCCGGAGCACACGCCGCCGACGAGCTCGCCCGCCTGCGCAAGTGGACCGAGCAGCTCCGACCACCTCCGGCGACGACCCGCACATCGACGTGACCGTCGCGACCTCCTGAACATCCCTGACCACCTCGCCGGGCCTCCCTCGCCGCCGGTAAGCCGCACCATTCTTTCCTTCTCCGCGGTTACTGTTCCAGTTGGGGGAGGGACCGCGGGTGTGAGGGAGAGAAACCCAGGGGGGTTAAGTGAGAAGCCAGTGACTCAAATGAATAGTGGCCTGAGGGTAGATCTGTGAAGTTTGATTCGGTTTAAACTCAGGGGCCTCGGCGCAAACTGTTTTTCCAGAAAAACTTAAGTAAAACCTGATTTAAATTCAAACAGAAACTTTAAAAACCCATAACTTCTGTTTGGTTTATCCAAATTTGGTCAAACTAATTTTGCCAGACTCTAAATAATATAGCCTGTCTAAGAAAAATATAAAACCCCATAAGCACTAGAGAAAAATATAAGGTTCTGATTTATTTTCAGTTTTGGCCAAAAGCTTAATAATAGCAAGAAAAATGGTTGCACTATTTAACTAGAGTTGGAAAAATTTAGAGAAGTTATTGTCTACCTACTGACCTAGTTAAAAATGTTAAACTTCTCTGTCCATTACATTAAGTTAGTTTTAACCCCTTATTCTAGAATATGCTCAAGTTTAAGGAAAATAGAAAAAGTGATATAAATAATGAACCAAAGGGCACCCCTATTTTTGTTAGGATATTTAGTCACTGTAGTTCACTGGAAAAATGTATCATACCCTGTTGTAGTGTAAGATAAGAAAGATACCTTTT
This sequence comes from Zea luxurians, assembly GCA_029449295.1. Lineage (NCBI taxonomy): Eukaryota > Viridiplantae > Streptophyta > Magnoliopsida > Poales > Poaceae > Zea > Zea luxurians. The sequence goes on along the minus strand of JAOPSE010000121.1, from coordinate 4,454,619 downwards.
TAATGAAGAAAATGGGGATAACTTAGAAAAACCCTACAAAAATACCCCTAAGGTGAAACCTCCCCAAACCTTAGGATAACTAATGTGTTGATAATAAGAACTTAAGAAAAATCTGAAATCTGTTGTTTGATATTTTTCAAAGGGCAAGTTAGTTCTAATCACTCTTTTTGCACCAAACTTTAAAAATCCATCATTAATTAACCATCATATGGCTCTCTGTCATTTTTGGCACAAGAGCTTTTCATCACTGTTTGAGGCCAGCAAAAATAACCATTAGGTCAGAAACCACTTTAATAAAGGACTTGTAGTGTAAAGTGGCCCATTTTGCCTAACTATTGTTATTTTGGTTTAAAGACTATCTTTTGTACTTTAAGCCTCAACTTCTTAAAACAAGCTAGAATAGCCAGTGACAACCCACTGTAATTTTTACAGAATTTTTGGAAATTTTTAAACTGTTGTCATAGTTCAAACCCCTACTAGAAACCCTAGATGGAAATAAAGGAAAGGAAAATGGATGATGGAATTTAATGTCCTCCTAAGACCTTTGTAAATTGTCCACTGAAATCCATAAAGGCAATGCAAAATCCAATAAGTTATCCTAAAAAGAAAACCTAAACCTAGAAGGTAATAAGTTTATGTATACCACTAGAAAACCCACGTAGCCAAGGAACCCTAAGTTAACTCTTGACTTAATTTTTGTAGCTTAATGTTCTTAAATCTTGCATAATCATGACATACATGTTCATTGCATTCGATAGACTGTAATCTCGCTGACGGAGAGTACATCCTCGTGCCGGAGCAAGGAGCTGCCCAGGAGGTTGCCCCAGACCCAGCACCAGAGCCTGCACCAGAGGACCTGCCTGCCACTGCTTTGGAAGGCAAGCCCCGGTTTTATGCATAACCTGTTATTTAAGCTATTTTACTTCACTTAATGATTGTAGGATTGATTGTGCACTTAGGTGTAGGAATTGTTTGAAACCCTAGTTGCATGATCTCAGGAATCCTTTTGAGATGGATACTAGTATGCTAGGTCGAGTAGCTGCTTTATTAATTAGGATCTCGGTAGAAGTCGAGTGATTTTTCTAGCACTCGCGCGAGGTCAGGAATTGGCTGTATCCACTTTCCTATCATATTGATGTTGGTTTGTGGGCAAAAATCCATGGGGATTGGTTGTTCACGGGATAAAAAGTTGATTAAGGATTAAGGTGTGGTACCGTGAGTCAAGCGTTTGAACGTACTAAACATATGCCGAGAAATATGGTAAATCGGTAAGCCTAGTACCTGAGTGAACCTGCCCGCAGACATACCTCCTCACGCGACCTGAGACGTAGTCTCCCATTCCGGTTATGGTGGGTACAAGTGCGGTCACTGCACGACGGCCAGTCGGGGTCAGTGAGGCATTGTACGCCAAGGCGGTGAGACCTGATCTGTTGCCAGGGAATCGACGGGGACGGTTGATGTGTGTGGGGACGGAGTGCCTCGCCACGTCGTGTGTTTAGGTTTACCTTGCAAGGATAAAAACTCGATTCGAATCGTCTGCTTCTCGCAGCTAATGAGACTGCTTGATCCATGCTGCTGCATTGAGTAACAAGTGGAACGGTGATGAGATGATACAAGATGTTGATTGCTAAAGATGCTTGCTACTATGTATGATTAGATAGTACACTTTTAGCCTTAAGAGAGTCACACTTAATTTTGACAAAGTTAAAATCTTGATTCAGAAACTCAGCTAGTGCTTTTGGCAACCAAACCCCACAGCCAAACAGCTGCATGTCTAGAGGTAGAGGAGTATAGACTCCTCACACCGGGTAAGTCTAGCTGAGTATTAGTATACTCAGCCTTGCTTGTGGCATAATTTTACAGGTTCTCTGGAGGACATGGTTGCTGGAGTGACTTGGCCATCCACCCTGCCACCGGGTTGGACTGTCGAGTGGGACCCTGCCTCGGCTGAGGAGGAGCATGAGGAGTGATGGGACAGGCTTCCCCATCTCTCCATTTATGTATCGTTAGTTTATTTCCGCTGCACTTCAAAAACAATGATGGTTACTTTTGCAAAAACTCCGATGGTGACAATGGTGATGTAATAATTTAAATACTCTTCCATGCCTGGTTTTATGCTTTATTGTATTTGCTCTGTGACTCACCATCGAGTGAGATTGTGGTACTTGATCCTGTCAGTGGCCGTGTCGGACTAGATCCGAGGGATTGACGGGTTATTCCCATTTAAGTGTGGTCTAGCCTCTAAGGCAGGGCTTAGGCACTTAAGTTGGAATAATTCGGGCAGTTCCGCCACACCCCTCAACCAATTTCAAGGTTCTAGCCCCTAATCGCTCTACCCACGGTGACAGCGCGATCAACGGACAAACCGAGGCGTTCCCGGTGATCCTACGGGTTCTAGCTCAATTGGCCGGGTCAAGAAGCATCAAGAGCATACAGGAATGCTACAACAAGAGCGAGGAGGGCATGATCGGACCTGTGAAGAGCTAGCTACGGTGAGCTCACCCACGCGGTGTTCTTGATAGATTTGGGGGAAATCCCATATTAGAGCTCTCTGGTGGACAATCCGAGACACGAGTGGGTGCGCTAGATGCTTGACTACTAGCGGAGCTGATGGCACGCTCAATTTATAGGGCCCGAGGCGGTGGCTCTTGAATTTGGCATGGTGCGTTGGCGGCCGGAGCGGGGGAAGAGCACAGGCGCAAGAGCTGTGTGGCTTTCACTGTGGCAGGCTTACTAGCGACGAGCCGGCAATCTAGAGCGGCTTTACTGCGACGTGGTGAAGCTTCAAGGCACGTGGCACCCGATCGGCAGGCGGCCAACTCTGGTGAGCTTATCTGAACCAGCCGTAAGGTAAGGGGGTACGGTGGCCAGCTCCTGGTCTCATCCACGACGAAGATCTTTTTACGTTGAAGCGTTATCCGGGCACCAATGAGCACGAATCACCTTGCCAACGCGAATCCAGGCGTGGGGGTCGCCGGCGGCAAGGTGAACTGCACTAGGGATCTTCTTCAGTTTACTTTACTATTAGAACACCATTAATAACACCTAACATAGAGGTTTGCGGCGCCCAGATCTCCAACTTTTATGTGAGAACTTGCTAATCCACCTGTAACAAAGTTCTAGCCCTACAATCCAGCTACAATCTTGCTATAGTAACCATACAAGAATACTTACTAGATTATCTTCAAAAGAGCTCCCAAAGTTCATCCCAAGTTACTGTCAGTAAAAGTTCAGGTTTTGAGTCGACTGATAGCCAGACTTTGAGTCCATTTAACTCCAACTTTTGTACAACACTTATGTCTAATGTCTTAAACAAAGTTATACTCCTTTAGTAGCTGTACAAATTTGATGTATTGACCCTAGGCAAATTCCTTATGAATTGAGAGATATAAGGCTCCAAATATGCTTCAAGCTCACTAAATTTCAGACTTAGGCCTATATGGTTTAAGTGGTGCCTTTTGCAAATAAGCCCAACTCCCACAATTTGACTTGCAAATCCTCAAATGTGAGAAACACATAAGTTTTGATGTTCTATTACTTTAGTATTTGCACTTGGGTCCAAAAGTGCACAAATTTTACACTTAGCCCCCTAGGGTTCCAATTTAGGGTTTTCTAGGGGTCTTTTCACGGTTTTTAGCACTTTAGGATTTTGGTGTCACTAAAGTCCATCAAATATGATATATTATGATTATTTCTGATGAGTTTTGAGGTTTTCTCATATTTGGGCTTCACTTTTATCCCTAAGCCCTAAGTTAGGGTTAAGCACTTTACTCTAGGGTTGACCACATATCAAGTCATATCAGTACAACTTGTTTGAAATTTTTACCTAGTGAATGCATCCTAGGTGTATCAAACACATGACATGCTAATGCTCATGATGTTATGCTCTAGTTTTAGTAATAGTAAAACCAGAGGAGTTACATCCTTCCTCCCATAAAAGAACCTCGTCTCGAGATTTAATGTCTTAGGGCAAGTAGTGGAAAAGGAAACACATCATATTTTTATTTCCTTATTTCTTGTACAAAGCAGGGGGTGGTATGGGTCTGTTCCATCTTTACAAACAATTATACATATCTGACAAATTACATGAGGCTAAAAAGCCAGGGAAATTCTTTTCTAAGAAGTCTTAGGTTTCCCATGTAGCTTCGTCTTCCGTATGTTGGTTCCATTGTATCTTATAGAATTTCTGAACTCTTCTTTGGGTGACCCTATCCTTTTGATCCAGGACTCGAATAGGATGTTCTGAGTATGTTAAGTCTAGTTCCAAGGTAACATCCATTACATCAATGGTTCGATCAGGAACCCGAAGACACTTCTTCAATTGGGATACATGGAACACATTGTGCACAACAGACAATGTTTCGGGTAGTTGGAGTCGGTATGCCACTGGTCCACATCTTTCAATAATGGGGAACAGACCAATGTATTGGGGTGCAAGCTTTCCTTTTACACTGAAACGGGTCACACCCTTCATTGGTGATACTTTTAGGTACACATAATCTTCGACATGGAAGTACAAGGGTTGGCGGCGTTTGTCTTCATAACTCTTTTGTCGAGCTTGTGCTTCTTTCAAGTTATGTATGATTCGTTGAACCTTTTCTTCCATCTCTTTCACCATATCAGGCTTGAAAAACCACCTTTCTCCTGGTTCAGACCAAGTCAATGCAGTACGACACCGTCGTCCATACAAAGCTTCAAATGGTGCCATCTTAATACTTTCTTGAGAACTATTGTTATACGAAAATTCCGCCAATGGTAAACAGTCATCCCATTTCTGTGAAAATTCTAGAACACATGCCCGTAACATGTCCTCGAGAATTTGATTCACTCTTTCAGTCTGTCCACTTGTTTGGGGATGATAGGCCGAACTATGGAGCAACTTAGTACCCAGAGATTTGTGGAGTTCTTCCCAGAATTTGGATACAAATTGTGGTCCACTGTACGACACAATTGTTTTTGGGACCCCGTGCAGACTGAGAATACGAGCAATGTAAAGTTCCGCATATGTGATCACTGGATACTTTACTTTTACTAGAAGAAAGTGGGTGATCTATGTAAGTCGATCAATTATAACCCAGATAGAATCACATCCTTTTGCTGTCCTGGGTAATCCCACAATGAAGTCCATTCTAATGTCCTCCCATTTCCAAGACAGGATGGGCAAAGATTGCAGTGGACCAATAGTCTTCATATGAATCGCTTTGACACATCTATAGTTGTCACATCTCGCCACATAGCGTGAAATTTCGATCTTCATTTTTGTCCACCAATAATGTTGCTTTAAATCTTGATACATCTTAGTGCTTCCGGGATGAATGGAGTGTCGACTAAGATGAGCTTCATCCAAGACTTGTTGGCAGACTTCATCGTCCTTAGGCACAACTATGCAGTTATTAAACCATACAATGCCTTGATTATCCCTTCTGAAACAATTTGCTTTGCCGACTTCTATTTTCACATGAATATGTCTCATACCCTTATCACTTCTTTGTGCATCAATAATCTTTTGCAGAAGAATCGACTCAAGCTTCAATTGGTTCAAGGTTCCATGTTGAATCATTCCCAGGTTTAATTTCTTCATTTCTTGACATAATGTGATGTCAGAGGTCTTTACTGTAAGACAATGGCAGGAAGCCTTGCGACTTAGTGCATCTGCCACCACGTTGGCCTTGCCTGGGTGATAGTGAATTTCTAATTCATAATCCTTAATCAGCTCAAGCCATCTTCTCTGCCTCATGTTTAGTTCTGACTAGGTAAAAATATACTTCAAACTTTTATGATCTGTATGTATATGGCAGATATTCCCCTACAGATAATGATGCCATATTTTAAGGGCATGAACCACAACAGCTAATTCTAAGTCATGAGTTGGATAATGTTCCTCATGCCGGCACAACTATCTTGAAGCATATTCTATAACTCGGCCCTCCTGCATTAAGACACATCCGAGGCCACTACCTGATGCATCACAGTATACATCAAAAGGCTTTTCAATGTCCGGTTGAGCCAATACTGGAGCAGTGGTCAATAATACCTTCAATTGCTCGAAGGCTTCGTTGCATCTTGAGGACCAGTTAAATTTGGTATCATTCTTTAATAGGCTTGTGATTGGCTTCACAATCTTGGAGAAATCCGAGATAAATATGCGGTAATAGCCAGCCAGTCCAAGGAAACTTTGAACTTGATGTACAGTGGTTGGTGGTTTCCACTCTAGAATATCCTTGACCTTGCTGGGATCAACTGCAATCCCATTTGCAGACAATACATGTCCCAAAAATTGGATTTCCTCCAGCCAAAATGCGCACTTGCTGAATTTAGCATATAATTGATGTTCCCTTAAGTGCGTTAATACGATCCGTAAATGTTTAGCATGCTCCTCTTTATTCTTGGAATAAATGAAAATATCATCAATGAAGACCACCATAAATTTGTCCAACTCGGGCATAAATACCGAGTTCATTAGATATGTGAAGTGGGCAGGAGCATTCGTCAATCCGAAGGACATAACCAAATATTCGAATAATCCGTACCACATTGTAAATGCGGTCTTGGGTATATCTTCGGGTCGAATACGGATCTGATGATAGCCCGACCTGAGGTCAATTTTGGAGAATACCTGTGCTCCAGTAAGTTGATCGAACAAGATATCGATCCGGGGAAGAGGGTACTTGTTCTTGATTGTGACCTCATTAAGGGGTCTATAGTCCATGCACATTCAAAGCGTTTGATCCTTCTTCTTGACAAAGATTGCGGGACATCCCCTAGGTGATGAACTGGGCTGAATGAATCCCTTCTCAAGCAAGTCTTGTAATTGTGTTTTGAGCTCCATTTATTCATTTGGTGGCATCCGGTACAATCTTCTAGAAATAGGAGCTGTACCAGGCTTCAGTTCGATCATAAACTCTACATCCCTTTCTAGAGGCAATCCAGGCAAATCTTCAGGAAATACATCCAGGAATTCACATACTACCAGAATATCCTGGATTTCTGGAATGATAGCTTCATAGACCCGTCCAAATGGTTTAGCTGGAATAGCTACACGGATGACAAGAGAACCTCTTCATGGCCATGGCTCAACTGGATAGTCCTTAAGTCCGTGTTAAGGATAGCTTTATGCTGGGCTAACCAATTCATGCCCAGAATTACATTTATGTCTTGGCCTTTTAAAACAATCATGTTGGTGGGAAAGTCCCATGCAGCCAATGTTACTGGCACACTGAAGACTACTTCCTTAGTAAAGATTTGTCCCCAGGGTGAATGGATAATAAACCCTTCCCTTGATTCAGTGTAGGGAATGCAATGCTTTTCCACGAATTTCTTGCTTATGAATACATGTGAAGCACCAGAATCAAAGAGAATAATTGTTGGGTGATTGGCCACAAGGAATGTACACATCATTACCAGCTCTCCTTCCGGTGTCGTGGCCACTTGATTGTAATAAATTCGCCCAGTCTTCTTAACATTTATGCCCACTGAATTATTAGCCATGTTCCCTTTGCCTTGATTTGAGCTCCCAGAGTTCTGCTGATTGTTGGACTTATTCTGCCTCGGATATGGACAGTCTTTTATAAAATGACCAGACTTCCCACAGTTGAAGCAACCAGTTGAGGAACTAGGGAGGGCGGGGAAACGAGCACCAGGGGCACTCGGCTGATTTGTAGAAGTGGGGGCAGTGGCAGGGCGAATGAAAACAGGCTGTTTGAATGGATAGGAGGGTGGACGAGGCGAAGAACAATTCTGATTGAACGATTGGATTACCAACCTGGTTCGCTTCTCAGGTCCCTGATTGGACCTGTCACCCCCAAATCCCTTTGATTTTCCTTGGATGTATTCTTGGCTTCTACTGCTAGCGCTGTGCTGACAGCTCTGCTGTACGTAAGATCCAGGCAGGTAGCCATTTTCCTTTGGAGCCGGTGGTTGAGTCCTCTCATGAAGCAGTTCTTCTTTTTCAGGTCATTGTTTACTTGGTCAATTACATATTGGGATAAATGATTAAACTTGTTGGGATACTGTATCACAGTATCCCCTCCTTGTTTTAGTTGAATAAATTCCTCTTGTTTCATGTGAAGCACTCATTCTGGAATATAGTGTTCACGGAATGCGAGCTTAAATTCATCCCAAGTGACCTGGTGCCCGACTGGTTGAACTGCCACAAAATTTCACCACCAGGTACTGGCAGGGCCTCTCAGTTGCTGGGCAGCGAATAACGGCTTCTGTGTTTTGGTGCAACAGATTAATCTGAACTTCTGCTCCATTACCCTGATCCACTCATTAGCTTCAAGAGGGTCTTCAGCTTTAACAAAGAGTGGGGGACGCGTTTCAGAGAAGTCCAGGTATGAGGTTTCACGCGATCCCTGTGGAGGAGCCCTTCCGCCATGTTGCTGGAATTGATTACCCGCCATCTCACGTAAAAGCGGGTATTATCTGTAGTCGCGTTGACCAAGGCAGCGATAGCCTCGACCAGTGTTGGTGGTACAGGTGGTGGATTAGGAGTATCTTCCCGACCACGGGAAGTACCTGCACCATCATGCGCACGAGTCCTTGATGGCATCTAAGGCAAAGAAACATTTGGGAAAAATATAACATACCGATACACACCATCATTTTACATTACCAAGATGTAATGATACAGACTCAAGTGTACAACATGACTACATTACTTATTTTACATAGGTATAGTTCCTACACTATACTTGTCTAGTCTTCGTCGTCCTTGGTTTCTTCATTTCCTGCCGTGAGAGACCGATCGTCAGCCAGGTTCATGGAAGAAGGAGCCCTAAAAAGGTCTAGCTCCCCATTAGTTCCTTCACCTGCTATCCCTGATGGACCGACTCCCATGGCAACAGGGTCGGCAAGCATGTCCGGGTGCAGTAGCGAATACAGTACATGCACTTCCTCATGTAGAGTATTGCAGTATACCTGCAAGTTGTCCAGGGCCGCACTAAGCTCAGTCACACGAGCAAGAGCTTTGGCTTCCCGATCCCAAGCAACCGAACGTGAGTTGACGGCCCAATCGATCGCCGGATCCCATTCAGCAAGCTCGTCTTGCAGGCGTCTGACGTCAGCTGCCAACTCATTTATACGCTAACCATCTTCTGCCCACACCTTGTGTCGGTGATGTAACTCCATCCGAAGCAGTTCCACTTGGGCTTCCAAGTCTCCGATTGGATCGTTGCTGCCGCTGCTGCTCGCTTCATGTCTTGGAGCCAACTGATGACGAGGCATGCCAATAGGTTCAGTGGACTTACACGTGGTTTTCCTCATACGCGACATATCTCCATAAGGGGGAAAATTTATTAGTATAGTTTTTAAACATGATGCATGAATAATTACAGAATCAACTTTTGTTGATCCTACTTCCTCTATTTTGCACTCTATTACCTGGTCCTACAAGATGAGAGCTTCCAGAAAATGATAAGGTAAGAATGAATGAAATTTCCGTGGATAAGTATTTGAAAATTGTTTTTGAAATGCTTCATAATATCTGAAGAGATGGGCTTCACTCTGATACTAGCTGTGACAGAACCTCCCAAGTCATTAGGCCCACCTACAGTGTCCTTGTCCAACAGACCTTGGACAACCCTGGAGGTGCACATAATCACTTGACAAGTTCGGTATCTATATCCTTTTCCTCGCCCAAGAGCGTTTCACCCGTTACGCAGATATTACAACACATCAGAGGAACGAATAAGCGGAAGCGAATTACCATAACTTAATTTACATTCATTAAAATATAGAAAGAGTGTTATTATTACATCACCAGGTCATAAGAGTGCATAAGTATTATTATTACAAACTTGGGAGGCAAAAACCCCTCCCACATAAAAGTATTTTGTTTTTCAAAAGGGAGGCCAACATCCTCCCGCAACCACGTCATTGTTGAGGTCCGTCCTTGGGCACCACCTTAGTGCAAAAATAGCAAAAGTCTACTGTTTCATCACCTACAACAACATGGGTTCAAAAACCCTGAGTACGAAGTGTACTTTCGCAAGTCTTAACCGTCAAAGAAAAGACTCTCAAGGATATGCTGGCTTAAGGGAGTCAAGGTAAGGCTTAATCAAGAATCAAGACTCTGTTTGCAAAAATGCTTACTTATAGTGGATCATTAAAAATCTAGTTTTATTTGCAAATTAAGTCATTACCTATCACTAGAGTTCTTTCTACCCTAGTTCAAGCACTTGGCCTATACTAGCCATCCTTTTATCAACCCTTTTCGTTCACTTCAATGCTATGTGTAGGGCAGTGACCAAGTCTTCATGTCCTAGAAGTAACGGTGATCTGAATCGATTAATACCCAGTTAGGGATCTCCAATCACATGACATATGTAGCACTTAACCCTTGCATATGTCAACTCACCACCAGGTTCCTTAAGAGCAAAACGGGTTCACGCCAACCGAGACACAGATACACCACCGTCCAGCCTCTTGCCATGGAGGGTACACACTACTCTCGCCATCTCTCCACTCCCATTGTGTGTTGGCCTTTCTGGTATTAGTCTGCCCGAGGCAAAGCTTACCCATGATGAGGCATGTGACCAGTTAAAAGGTCCTCAATCATCAAGCCTACATCGAGACGGTCCTTAATCGACTCAGACGGAGACACTACATCGAGACTCTCTTCTCGTGCAAGTCACCCGCCCGGTCTTAGCTTTATCATTTCAAACCCAAAGTTTGGTACCTGACAGAGGTACATCTTTTCCGATGCTGAACCCATCATGGCCATGGTGCATCCACCATGCAGTTTTATTTTTGAAAACATCCCATCCACTATGAAGCATCATCTTTTGTTTAAAAACAAAACATTTGTTTTTCTAAAGCAGGACAAAGCATCAGAAAAACCTTTTTAATAAAACAGGTAATCAAGGAATGGTAAACAGTTCTAAGGAAGGAAATGCAGCAATTTGTTTAACATCCAACTCCTATCACCTAATGCATCAGTCAAGTGATAAAGAGTTTAAAATAGCAAGGAGGTGGCAAATGCACCGGGGCTTGCCTTGTGTTGTAGGAGAGTCGGGCTCTGTTCCACAGATGTCAAAGTAAAAACAGTTCCCGGCAGGTGGATTTTCTGTTGACGGAGTAGGCTCTTCCTCTTCAACTGTCACTTCTTCTTCGTTTTCTATATATAGCCATATATAACTATCAATGCTCATGTAATGCTTATGAAAATGCAATAATAGAAAAGATGTTTTAAATTGTATCTTGAATACATCTTTCCTTCACGGTGCACTAGGGTAACTATGGTTTTTCTAGGCCAGTACCTTAGTAGGGTTAGACATTTTTACCCTAAAGAGCTAGGGTTTTAGGTTTAGGAATCAAACAATGTCCAAAGCAAGTCAAACTTCACTCATAGGATCTAAATATCGTATTAAGCTTATCCAAAAATTTTGGTGATTTTTGGAGTCATTAAATAATCCCTAAAATTCCAGATGTATAGGTTTAAGCTCTTTTAAATACCGATTAATTCCTTGTTTGGACTAAAAATCCTAAAACTATTTTTATTAAATACTAGAGAAATCTAGGAGTCCAACAAAATTAGTCTCATATTTTTATCATTTTTCTATAATTTTCTATGGATTTCCTAAATCTGGTAGAAAAAGAAAAAGGAAAAGCATATACAGTATCTAGCTCAATTTAGCCCGAGCTGGCCCAAGACAGGTGGAAACGCGCCTGCGCACACGCCCGCGTCGTCCATCTTGCACAGAGGTCCTTGGCGATTTGAAAAACCCTTAAAGAGTCCCGCGCACTATTTACTTGTGTCACTGACATTTACACCGAGACCCTTCCCTTTCTTTTTCTTTACAACGCTGGGTCCACAACGTGGAAGGCGACAAGCCGAGCTCCGGCGAGCTCGTACCAGCCGAATAAGTCAACTACCGGTGCTCCGGTGCGGTTGACACCTAATTTGACATCTAACGATCATTACCCCTCAACCAATTTCAAGGTTCTAGCCCCTAATCACTCTGCCCATGGTGACAGCGTGATCAACAGACAAACTGAGGCGTTCCTAGTGATCCTACGGGTTCTAGCTCAATTGGCTAGGTCGATAAGCATCAAGAGCATAAAGGAATGCTACAACAAGAGCAAGGAGGGCATGATCGGACCTGTGGAGAGCTGGCCACGGCGAGCTCACCCACGCGATGCTCTTAACAGATTTAGGGGAAATCCCAAATTAGAGCTCTCTGGTGGACAATCCCAAGACATGAGTGGGTGCGCTGGATGCTTGACTACCGAGCGGAGTTGATGGCATGCTCAATTTATAGGGTCCGAGGGCGACGGCTCTTGAATTTGGCATGGCGCGCTGGCGGGCGGAGAGGGGGAAGAGCACATGCGCAAGAGCTGCGTGGCTTTCACCGTGGTAGGCTTACCAGCGACGAATCGGCAATCTAGAGCGGCTTACTGCGACGTGGTGAAGCTTCAAGGCACGTGGCACCCGATCGGCAGGCGGCCAACTCCGGTGAGCTTATCTGAACCAGCCGTAAGACAAGGGGGTACAGCGGCCAGCTCCTGGTCTCATCCACGGCGAAGATCTTTTTAACTTGAAGCGTTATCCGGGCACCAGTGAGCATGAATCACCTCACTGGCATGAATCCAGGCATGGGGGTCGCCGGCGGCAAGGTGCACTGCACCAGGGATCTTCTTCAGTTTGTTGTACAATCAGAACACCATTCAGAACACCTGACAGAGAGGTTTGCAGTGCCCAGATCTCCAACTTTTATTTGAGAACATGCTAATCAACCTGTAACAAAGTTCTAGACCTATAATCCAGCTACAACCTTGCTATAGTAACCATACTCGAATACTTACTGGATTATCTTCAAAAGAGCTCCCAAAGTTCATCCCAAGTTACTGTCAATAAAAGTTTAGGTTCTGAGTCGACTGACAGCAAGACTTTGAGTCCATTTAACTCCAACTTTTGTACAACACTTATGTCTGATGTCTTAAACAAAGTTATACTCCTTTAGTAGCTCTAAAAATTTGATGTATTGACCCTAGGCAAATTCCTTATGAATTGAGAGATATAAGGCTCCAAATATGCTTCAAGCTCACTGAATTTCAGACTTAGGCCTATATGGTTTAAGTGTTGGTTTTTGCAAATAAGCCCAACTCCCACAATTTGACTTGCAAATCCTTAAATGTGAGAAACACATAAGTTGTGGTGTTCTATTACTTTAGTATTTGCACTTCGCTCCAAAAGTGCACAAATTTTACACTTAGCCCCCTAAGGTTCCAATTTAGGGTTTTCTAGGGGTCTTTTTAGGGTTTTTAGCACTTTAGGGTTTTGGTGTCACTAAAGTCCATCAAAGATGATATATTATGATTATTTCTAATGAGTTTTGAGGTTTTCTCATATTTGGGCTTCACTTGTATCCCTAAGCCCTAAGTTAGGGTTAAGCACTTTACTCTAGGGTTAACCACATATCAAGTCATATCAGTACAACTTGTTTGAAATTTTTACCTAGTGAATGCATCCTAGGTGTATCAAACACATGACATGCTAATGCTCATGATGTTATGCTCAAGTTTTAGTAACAGTAACACCAGAGGTGTTACATTTCGGGCAGTGTTTGTTGAGATCGATATATTCGACGCACATGCGCCAATCAACTTTATTCTTTTTTAGTATAAGAACAGGATTTGCTAGCCATTCAGGATATTGTACTTCTCTAATGAAACCTACCAATACCAGGCAAGCTAATTCTGCCCCAATGGCCTCTCTTTTGTCGGGCGTGAAACGGTGAAGCTTCTGCCAGATCGGTCTTGCCTGAGGGTACACTTTGAGTTTGTGCTCGGCCAGCTCTCTCAGGACTCCTGGCATGTCCACATGTTGCCATGTGAATACATCCCGATTTTCTTGCAGGAACTGGACGAGCACGCTCTCCTATTTGTCGTCGAGGCTGAAACTAATGATCGCGGTCTTGTGTTCGACAGAGAATCCGAGGTTGATTCTTTTAGTTTCTTCGGTCAGCCGCATAGAGGTCGCAGCTAGGGCTTCATTTGAAGGGATTGTAAAATCTTCTTCTAGCAGTTTGCCATCAACCTATGCGGGAAGGGCTACCGAGGGCCCGGCAGTGAGAGCCATTTGAATGGCGCCCTAGAAGCATTCTGTGGTGCCTTGGAAGTCAGCACGCATGGTAATGATCCCTTGAGGTCGTGGCATTTTGAGTATCATACATGGGTAGTGCGGGATGGCCATGAATTTTGCCAACCCCGGTCTCCCAATAATGGTGTTGTACCTGTAGTCGAAATGCGCCACCTCAAACCTTAGGAACTCAGTTCGGTAGGTCTCTAGGGTTCCAAAGGTAACAGACATATAAATGTGTCCTAGTGGGTACTCTCCTTTGGTCAGCACGATGCCGAAGAAAGGAGTATCCGACTCAGTGAGATCGTCGATGGCGACCCCCAGGGCCTGAAGCGATCGAGGAAAGGTGACGTTGATGCTGCTGCCACCATCCATCAGTACCTTCTTGACCCAGCTTTCCTAGATTACAGGGTCGACGAGTAGTGGATATTTGCCAAGGTGATCGAAATTAAGCCAATGATCAGCTCAGCTGAAGGATATTGTATGCTGTGGCCATCGGTAAGGAGCTAGAGCATTGTTTGTGGCCACTAGAACTTGTCGATCATTAAGTTTTTGTTGCCTTTTACTTTCTTGTGCCCTGTGGCCTCCGAATATGACATTGACCTCCCTATCAATGCGCGGGAAAGCTCCGCCTCTACCCCCTTCCTGTTGCTGAGGCTACCTAGGCTCATTAGGCTCTCCTCGAGGTGGGGGAGGCAGTAGCGGCTAGAATGGTCGGCCATGCCCGATGGAGTTTTTGAAATCCCTGCAGTTCCATACAGTATGCCACATGTCCTTGTGGTACGGGCACAGGGAATCGATGATCACATCCAGTGTACTAATCCCTCCACAGGGTGCGCCGCGAGCTCGAGTGGTAGGTGGCCCGGCGGTGTGTACCTCCTCCCGTGATCTCTTCTCCCAGCATTTGTCTGGTTGCTGGTTCGTGTTCCTTCGTGGTGTTGATGGTATGGGCTTTGCGCCTCTAATGAGGTCTTGAGCCCGCTCATCCACGGTGATGTAGATGTCTGCCTCCCTGAATAATTGTTCAGAGGTAGCAGGTGCTTTTTGAAGTATGGCTCGGATGAAAGCCGGATCATTGGATCCCCGATAGAAGTCTTCGATTACAGCCACCTCATCGACCTTGGGGATATGGTTCCTCATTGTTTGAAACCTTTTGAGGAACAAATGATGAGTTTCATGGGACAGAACCACCCGAATTATTCCAGCTTAAGTGCCCAAGTCGCACCTTAAAGGCAGCAACACACTTAAACTGGAATAAACCGTTGGGTTCTTTGGATCTCGTCTGATAGAGCCACTTACCAAGGATCGAATACCATTAGCTCACACAATGGTGAGGCTCAGAGAGAATACA
Source organism: Zea luxurians (assembly GCA_029449295.1). Classification (NCBI taxonomy): domain Eukaryota; kingdom Viridiplantae; phylum Streptophyta; class Magnoliopsida; order Poales; family Poaceae; genus Zea; species Zea luxurians. The sequence continues at coordinate 4,439,188 of JAOPSE010000121.1, read as the reverse complement.
ATAAACCTGAAACCACAATTTAAAGTACTAGAGTTATTACATAAATCGTAGTTTGATGAAAGATAACAAGTTCTTAGTAATGCAGTGGATAATCGATAATGACGATACTGAGGAATAGGGCAAGGCCTAGCCCACTACTCCTCCTGGTCCTTTCCTGCCGAGGGGGCATCCCACTCGACCGTCCAACTTGGTGGCAGGGTGGAAGGCCAAGTCACACCATCAACCATGTCTTGTAGTGTACGTGAAAAATAAATGCCACAAGTAAGGCTGAGTATACTAATACTCAGCTAGACTTACCGGTGTGAGGAGTCTACTCCTCTACCTCTAGACCATGAAGCTGTTTGGCTGAGGAATTTGGTTTGCCAAAAGCACTAGCTGAGTCTAGAAACAATTTTAGCTTTTCCAGTTCTAGCATATTTAATTAAGTTGGGTTTGCTCCTCTCTAGGCATACATGGTAACAATCATTTAGTGCAATCAACATGTTATCTCAAGAAACCTCATTTCACTTTTTACTCGATGCAGTACAAGGGGTCAAGCAGTCTCATTACCTGTGAGAAGTAGACGATTCGAATCGAGTTTTAACCTTGCAAGGTAAACCTAAACACACGACATGTAGGGGCATTTCATCCCCACTTACGTCAATTGTCCCCATCGATCCCCTGACAACAGAATAGGGCTCACGGCCTTGGCGTACAATGCTCCAATTGTCCCCGGCTGCCGCCGTGCAACCCGCACTTGTACCCACCATAGCTAGCATGGGAGACTCTATCTCAGGTCCAATGAGGGGGAAGTCTGCAGGCAGGTTCAATCAGGTACTAGGCTTATCGGTTACCATATTTCCCGATATGTATTTAGTACTTTCAAACGCTTGACTCAGGTATCCGCACATTAATCCTTAGTTCCATTCCTGTCTCATAGACAAGGAATCTACCCTAGATCCATGTCCATAGACCATCAAAGATCCCATTATCATCATGAATACAATCAATGCCTGACCTCGCGCGAGTGCTAAAAAAATCACTCGACTTCTACCGAGATCCTAATTAGCAAAGCAGCTACTCGACCTAGCATACTAGTATCCATCTCAAAAAGGAATCCTGAGTTCATGCAACTAAGGGTTTCAAGCAACTCCTACACTTAAGTGAACATTACAAGCCTACAAACATTAAGTGTAGTAAAGTAGCATATATAAATAGTTATGCATAAAACTGGGGCTTGCCTTCAAAAGTTGAGGCTGCGGGGAGATCCTCGGTGGCAGGCTCTTGGGCTGGCTCATGGGCTTCCTCATGGGCAGCTCCTTGCTCGGGGATGAGCACATACTCTCCGTCAGCGAGGTTGCAGTCTAAATGAATGCAATGAATAAGAGATAGGCATGCCATGTATGTAAATCAAATATGTGAAATGCGAGGTGAAGTGCCCAAGTTAGCAGGGCAGGTCTTAGCTCCCTTAATTAAGGTTCTTGGGGTATACTTGGCAATTAGGAGTAAGTGTGGTCAATTTAGGAAGTTGGATTAAGGTTGTACTTAACAATACCTCTATGTCTTAGTGATGATAAAATAAGGTTCTTGGCTGAAGCATTTATGACTTAACTTAGTACTTTTTGTTTATGCTTCTTCGAGTAGTTTTGAACTACAACATAGTTCCAAAAATTTCCAAAACTTCTGTAAAAATTACAGTGGCTTCTCACTGGTTTGCATAGATCAGTATCAAAAATTTAGGCTTAAAATGATAATGGTTTTCTCTGTACAAAAATATTAAAATTTTGGGCAGAGGGGGTGCTTTGAACAACAACTCTCTTCTAACAGTGGATTTTCCATAAGGTTTATTTTTGCTGGCATTTAGGGGTAATAATAAGACTTTATACCAAATTTTTGCCAATGATACCCACTGGTCATTTTATTGTGATTTTCTAAGGTTTTAGGGCCTAGTTGTGCTTTCTACTACTACTATATTTGAAAAATGTCAAACAACAGATTTCCAAATTTTTATATCTTCTTCTTTGCGCAAGAGCAATCATTCTAGAAGTTGGCTAATTTTGCTCAAAGGGAAGGGGTGGTAGAATTTCTTGGAATATATGGCCTTTTTCATGGGGTAGGAAGTGAGGTGTATTACATCATATTTTTACCTTAATTTCATATTTTTCTCTGGTGGCTTACATCATAAGTAATTGGGTAAAAATTGGTTTGCTCACTGTTTCCCATTTTTAGTCTTTCTTTTGATTTATTTGAAGTATGGGCCAAATTCAAGTTCTAATTGTTCAACTCACTTATTGTAATGTTTTGTGGTGTTTACCATTTTTGTGGTGGTATACTAGTAGTTAGAGGTCTACTGAATTTTTCTTGACATTATTGTATTTGACCTTATATTTTTAATCATGGCTTTTCTTGATTTCTAAGTGCCTAATAAAATTATAACCTTAGATTAGCACTAGACTAGGGTTCCATACATATTCCTAGGTTCTATATAACTTAGGCATACTAGGAAAAATATGGTCATTCTTTGGTTTTTATTTTCTATCACCTTTTTCATTTTTCTAAGTTTGGGCAGAAATAGTCTTTAATGGACATTTCTGGTTTATTTTTGTATACTGGGGTGTTTATTATTTTTAAACAATGCATATGCTAGGTAAGTATCTCCACAAATTTTCTACAGTCCAGTATAGAAGTATTTCTATTTTTCACTGTATTAATAAGGTTTGGGTAATTTCCTTATTTAAATTCAAACTCTAAATATTAGTACAGAAGACATGAGGTTTACTATTTTTGTTTGATAGTGCATAAATCACAGAGGCTAACAAAATTTGTTTGACTAAATTTGGATGAGTATTCCTTAAGTTTTGCATTTAACTAAATTGCTACAGATTTTAAAGAATTGAATTTCAAATGGAAAAGGAAAATCTACTTTGCGCTAGGGTCCCTGGTATATTTTTCCTGTGTTCCTTACAAACAGGTCCTCGAGTTACTATTCCACCGAGTCTCTGACAATGCAGAAAACCCCCTGGGGTAACCCTAAATCTAACCCACGGTCCTTCCCCTATTGGAACAATACCCGCAGCAGAGAAAAGGGCGGCGGGGCTTACCAGCAGCGAGATCGCTCTGGCGAAGTGGTCGATGACGTAGGCGAGGTCACGACGGTCACGTCGGTGTGCGGGTCGTCGTCGGGGATGGCCGGAGTTGGTCGGACCGCGTGCGCATGCGGGGAAGCTCGTCGGGTGCGAGGATCCCAGCCTAACCACGGCGGAATAGCTCAATCCAGTGAGTTGGGGAGCTTCACGGGAGGTCAGGGAAGTCATTGGCGCAAGCAATTTGACAATGGTGTACCTAGTAGTCCGGTCTACACGTGGTGGCGGGTGGCCGAAGTCCGGCGAGGGTGATCCCGCTGCTCCGGTGAGGCAGGGTCTCGGTTATCGCTTGGAAAAGCTTCACGGCTCCACGGTGAAGCTATCCAGGGGCTCAGGTGATGCTAGGTGCCTACGGAAATGGCTGGTCGCGGTGGCCGGTGCTCGGGTGGCTCAGGCGGGCGGTGTAGAGCTCGCCGGAGCTAAGAGCTGGGTCTAGACAGTGATGGCAAGTGCGGAGTGGAGTGCTACGCCTCTGGGTGGCTTTATAGGCACGAGCGCGGTGCACGGTTGGGCGTGGACCGGCGCGGGCGCGCGGGCTGGCGTGCACCGGCGTGTTAGCCACGGTCGAGCACATGGCACATCGCTTTTGCTCCTGTTCTAACGATGATAGGCTTCATATCTTCGCGAATTTGAGCAAGATCGCCGTGTAAGATTTGTTCCCTGATGTAAGCTTTGCCGTTTATGTGTGGGAGCCGAGGGATTTTCGGCCGTGTACAGTGAGTTGTCGTGTCATCAAGTTGCTAGTGTCTCACTGCTGCACCTCGAGGCAAAACCATGTCAAAACATGTCAAACGGCTGAGATTTGCCTCCAAACTTTTCCAGGACATGCCTAAGGTAATTTGGCACCAATTTGGTATTTGGACTTTGTGGATTTGAGTTTTGGAAAATAGAGAACACGACAGAACTTTATGAAGAGGTAAAAATTCAGATTCTGAATTTTCTGAATTTCCCATTGAGTTTTCACTTGAGGGGTTATTTTGAGAATTTTGCAAAACCCCTTTGATAAATCTTCCTTACTACATTCTGTAGCTTATTTAGTGTACTATAACTTTGTTATTTGGTCCTCATCATGTGTTGGGGACTTGTTCTCAAATGCTAAGAGTTAAGAACAAGGCAACATAAAAAGTGTTAAGTGTTAAAGTCCTTCGTCCTTCGAAACATTATGTCCCTTCGGGAAATAATGAGTTTCGGACGAAGGTCATAAGAGACATACCTTCGTAAATATAACAAGTAATGACGAAGGATTCATATAAGGCATGAGATATAATATGGACATCATCATAGAATCATTTCTATTTTATTAACATGGAAAAATAGAAATGATTTCAAATTACAAATGTACCTTCGGTCCTGAGAGAAGGTAAAAAGTACAAGCGTGACGCAAAAGCAAATGCCAAGTCAGCGTGAACAGTACGGGAGTACTGTTCATCTATTTATAGACGCGGGACGCAACCCTCGTAAAATTACATTCATGTCCATTACATTTGCCAATGACTTATGGAAATCTATCAAGGCCCAAGTAGTCTTTTCATCTTTAAGTCGGTTCCCCTCTCTGCTATCGCGACGAAGCTTCCCTGTGCACAGCTTCGGCTGTGCACCATCCTTCGTGGAGCTTGGTAATCAGCCCGTCCTCCATTTTAATCCCCCTTCGTCTGGTTCAGGCTTCGTCCTGACCGTACTTCATGTTCATAATTCTGAGTCCGAAGATACCTGTTCACATAATCCACTTGGAAAACATTGTCAAATCATGTTTTTGAGGACCTTCGGAGGACGAAGGCCCCCAACAGTAGCCCCTCGCAATATTAATTTGTTAACGATAAATTCAGATTGCGATATGGACGAAGGCCTTAAGCCGAAGGTCCGAAAAAACACCTTCCCTTTGCTAGAATAGCAACATTCACTGACAAGCGGGGTCTTTCAATTTTCAACGCCCTGGGGGTATAAATAAGATCATACCGCAAACTTATTTGGTACGCCCACTTGCCATCTGCTTCGGCCCACTAAATTTTTAGCTCTTGCACACTAAGATTTGCTGATCTTTTTGATTTTGAAGCTTCGGCCTTGAAAACAGTTTTTTAGCGTTTCCGAAGATGTCTGAAGGTATGAAGATCCCTGCTGAGACGAAGCTGAGTCTCGACGAAGAGAAGAACTTGGGGTTCCTTATAGCGATGGCGGAGACCAATACGAAGAAAATCACCAAGGAGATTCTTGAAGGTTTGTCCGAAGATACTGGCGACAGCGACAGTTATGATGTAGAAAGTGGTGGGGAAGAGTCCGAAGATCGACCATGGCGGCCAAGTCACACGGTTTTCGGGAAAACCACTATTAAGCAGAATCATATTGATAATATGAGGGGGAGGTATTTTCGAGATATATCTATTGTGAGGGTTGATGCTGGAGAAAAGACTTCTCCCACCCCCGAAGAAGATGAAGTCGTAAACTTCCGAAGCTTTCTCAAGGCTGGGCTTCGATTCCCCCTAAGCAACTTTGTTGTTGAAGTCCTGAAGACATTTCAAGTCTACCTTCATCAAATTACTCCCGAAGCTATCATCAGAATGGGGATGTTTGTCTGGGCTGCGAGAAGCCAAGGTTTAGAACCAAATGCTAAAAGCTTTTGCAACATTCATGAGTTGTTATATGAGACGAAGCCCTGGGGGAAAGAACAATATCACAACAACTTTGGGTGTTACAGCTTCGGTGCCCGCTCCGGGTCAAGCCACCCTGTGCCGACCTTTCGGAAGAGGTGGCCTGGAGCCTGGATGACTGAATGGTTCTATGTAAAGAATGACTTAACAGCGCAAGAAGATGTCAAGAGTATCATTATGCGCCCCATCTGGCAACGCTTCGGACTACGAAGGCCGAAGGTTGAAATGGATGAAGCAGCCGAGGAATGCCAAAGAGCCTTCGGCGTAGTCTGCTCTTTTATTGGGACAAGGGACTTGATTCAAGAACATATTGCCTTCAGGGTGTGGCCACTTGCAGGAAAGTGGGAAATGCCGAAGGAGACCATCAAAGAGTCCGACGAAGGCGGACTGGTCAGACTGAAATACACATTCAAATACGGGGATAAATTTGTTGAACCTGATGACGACTGGTTGAAAAACATTGAAACATTAAGTCACGAACTGCTTGGGGTGTACTCGAAGGCCGAGAACACTGCGTTATCAGCAGCCTTCGGAGGCCGAAAGAAGAAAAGGCTCAACCGGGTATTTGACGCAGTCGGGTTTGTCTACCCTGACTATCACTACCCGGTGCCGGGTCGCAAAAGAAAAAATACTTCTCCTTCGACAGAAGCTACCACGAGTGCCACTAGCGAGCCAGCGCCGCAAAGGAAAAAGATAAAGGTGCTCACTCACCGAGCGCGTTTTATTGAACCGGCCACAGTGCCAGAATTTATTGGTGAAGTCTCTTTGGCCTCTGAAGCTACAGAACCAGCTCCAGTGCCGAAGATGGAAGAAAAGACTGAAGCGCCTTCAGCAGAAAAAACAGAGAAACCGAAGATTGAAGAGCCAAAAATATCGGAAATCTTAAGTCCTTCAGCAAATGTCGAAACAATAAAAAATCAAAAGGGCCCGTCGGTGACCCCTAAAAGAAAAAGAATGGTGAACGTGCTAGATGTTTTGGAGACAATTAAGTCTTCAAGCACAACTCCAAAGAAGACTATTGAAGTTGCTGAAGTGTCTACCGAAGCTGTAGTTGCCGAAGCTTCGAAGCAACAACCTGAAGCTGAAGCTGGGCCTTCAGAGCCCACCAAGGAACAATCTTTGGAAACAAAAATATCAGAACCAAATTTGGTTGAAGAAGTTGACACTGCCGCCCCCGAAGCTCCTTCCAGCATATGCGATTACATCGTACGACATGCTTCGGGGAAGAAATTATCTGAAGAAGAGACTTACGAAGCCAACTACTATGCCAGAGAGCTAAAATATCCGAAGGGGGCAGTAGTGTTTAATGGGACAAATGAAGATGACTTCCTGTACTACCTTCCTGATAATAAAGAACTATCTGTCTGCCGAGAGATGGCTAGAAGTATGGGGTTCCCGAAGCTCGAAGCTGGATTATGTGCTATGACAAAGGACGATCTCGCGGACAGTCTTGCGTACAATAGCCTAAAGGTATGGGAATTAGACGCTTGAAATTTTTTTTTTAATACATAACTCATTCTTTTATTCTTATATGGATTCTTTTTCGTATAGGGCTTAATCCTAAGCAACGCATTAAGAGCACAAAAGAGTGCCGAAGATGAGAGCTACAAAATTGCGTTTAACAATTTACGCTCAGAAGTTATTAAACTGAGAAATGAAGCTCTAGAAAAAGATAAAATTCTGCTTACATTAGTAGACAAAATAAAAAAGGACGAAGCTGCTGCAAAGGTTCAAGCCGAAGCTCAGAGACGCGAAATTAAAGATCTTCAGAAGCAATTGGCCCGGGCGAAAGAAGAACGCATACTTGAAGAAACAAGACGGGAATGCAGCGACCAATGGGCTGATCATTTGGAAGCAACCGTGGAAGAGCTTCGGTCTTCTAAGAAAAAATGCTTCGAAAAATCCATGGAATGCGTAAAGAAAATTAAAACCAGCTTCGCCAGGGTGGGCGCATTTTCCAGTGAAGAGAATTTCTCAAGAGGCAATCCCGAAGGTCCAATAGAATGGATCAGTCACGAAGCAGAGGCCTTCGAGGAAATCCTGAGTAGCCGCGGTGACATCTGCGCTTTTTCGGGCACCAGGGGAGTTGCTACTGTCTTGGAGAAGAAAGGTTGTGAACATATAAAATCTTTAGCTCAGTTCGAAGCTGCCTTATCCTCCGAAGACATCAAAGACCCCTCGGCCGAAGCAAGCATGGTTGGTGGCAAATTCTTTACTGATGTCTAGGACAACGGCGGCCGAGAGATGGCGCAAGAAATTATTCAAAGGAGTGAAAAAGGCATCCATGATGCTAGGAAAGTGACAGAAGTTGCCGAAGGGCAAATAGGTATTAATTAGTCGCTCTTATTGTGTTGTAATTTTTATTTCAAACTTTGCTCGCGGTTTGTAATAGTAATGCAAAAATATTCTCTTCCCTCAGAACCTGCTGGATCGTCTGTTGACCCTCACACAAAAGAGGATGACGAAATCAAACAAATGGCCGAAGCTATCATGGATAAAGTTGTTGAACAACTTCTAAATGAGGCTGCCGAAGTAGTATTAAGAGAAGACTAGGTGTTATTAGAAAAAACATTTGAAGTGTGATCTATGTAATATTTTGTACATTTGAATGTAATATACAAGTCTCTTTTCATTATTCAATTCTTTACGATGCATGAAATTCTACATACATACCATTTTTGAGCCTTCGGCGAAAAAACACCTTCCCTTCTTTTCATGCTTCGTGAAGAAGACATTCTCCGTTAAAACTATTCTGATGACTTACGTCCACGCTTCGTGAAAACATTCTCCGAAGCTGTGCAATTTCGATATTACTCTGATGAAGCACGTCCATGCTTTGTGAAAACATTCTCCGAAGCTGTATTCCGAAGATTATCATTGTATTCCCTCGTGACTTTACACAATTTTCGCTTTCTCAAAGCGTCCTTTCGAAGGTTGATACTGTGTCCCCTTCTTTTGCCATATGCAACATGATGTATGATGCTTATGCTATGCAAAATGATGTGATGATGTTATGTTATGCAAATGACGTTTGTTCCGAAGATACACACAAAATATATTTGTAAGCTCTGCATTCCCTTAGGAACGTCTTTGGAGCTTCTTCGCCTTTTACTTAGGCGGTATCAGCGTTGACTTTTCGCTGTAAGCTCTGCATTCCCTTAGGAACGTCTTTGGAGCTTCTTCGCCTTTTACTTTAGGCGGTATCAGCGTTGACTTTTCGCTGTATGCTCTGCATTCCCTTAGGAACGTCTTTGGAGCAAAAAACTTACACTGCGCTCCCTTTGGAACGGCTTTTTGTAACTTCGGCAACTTACTCTGCGTTCCTTAGAACGACTTTTTGTTGCTTTGAAGGATTTTTAATAATTCGAGGGTCCTCCTTGTTACCGCAAATTTTTAAGCTTCAGCAACTTAAGCCTGTGGAGAAGATAGGTTTTCCTGATAACCAACCACGAAACTATTACATGAAAACTGAAATGTTCTTTATTTCACAGAAAATAGAACTAAACGAAAAAGACTGTTATCAAAGTAGGATATTTGTCAATAAATGTGCTTCGACTCTGGCACAGTACTATTGACTGTGCGAGCTTCAGATTGCTCTCTGAGATCCCTTTAGTGCGGAACATATTGGCTCCCTTCTGGCTGTTGGCCTTGTTGCAGCGGAGGTGGAGGCGGGGGCTGTTGCCATGAAGCTTGAGGTTGACTCGCCGAAGCTACAGAAACTGCAGGGTGGTTGCCCACGTATTCCGGGATATAAGGCTGATGGTACGAAGCAGTATGCATGACCTGCTTCGGCTGGCCCTGTTGCGCTGCAGCTTCTGCTAGCTCCTTTTGTTTCTGGATAGTAACATGGCACATCCTGGTGGTATGGCCCTTGTTTTCACCACAGAATAAACAAAATACCCTCCTTGGTTGATCTCCAAATCTTCCGCCGAAGCCCCTGGCGCCTCTGCCTCTTGGAGCTGGTGGCCGGAAGAAAGTTTGCTGTTGTCCCGAAGCCTGTGAGGAGCACTGTGGTCTGTTCTGCTGACTCCCCTTATCATCATTTTGAGTGGAGTTGTGGATGGACCTGACATGCCTCGGATAGAATCTTCCTCCGAAGCCCCTGGTCATTTCAGAAAATCTGAAGGCCTCCTCCCTTCTTTGGCGAAAGTCATTATCGGCACGAATGTACTCGTCCATCTTTTGGAGCAGCTTCTCCAGAGTCTGAGGAGGCTTCCTAGCAAAGTATTGAGCTGCAGGTCCAGGACGAAGCCCCTTGATCATGGCTTCGATGACAATTTCATTGGGCACCGTTGGTGCCTGCGCCCTCAAACGCAAGAACCTTCTGACATACGCCTGAAGGTATTCTTCATGATCCTGAGTACACTGGAACAAGGCTTGAGCAGTGACCGGCTTCGTCTGAAATCCTTGAAAGCTAGTTAACAACATATCCTTCAGCTTCTGCCATGAAGTGATCGTTCCTGGTCGAAGGGAGGAGTACCAGGTCTGAGCAACACTCCTGACAGCCATAACGAAAGACTTTGCCATGACTGCAGCATTGCCACCATACGAAGACACTATTGCTTCGTAGCTCATCAAGAACTGCTTCGGGTCTGAGTGGCCGTCGAACATGGGAAGCTGGGGTGGCTTATACGACGGAGGCCAGGGTGTAGCCTGCAGCTCAGCGGACAGAGGAGAGGCATCATCGAAAACAAAATTTCCATGATGGAAATTGTCATACCAGTCATCTTCGTTGAAGAAGCCCTCCTGATGAAGGTCTTTTTGTTGAGACCTTCGGTTCTGCTCATCGTGGGTAAGATGACGAACTTCTTCAGAAGCTTCGTCTATCTGCCTTTGCAACTCAGCTAGCCTGGCCATCTTTTCCTTTTTCCTCTGCACCTGTTGATGAAGCATCTCCATATCCCTGATCTCTTGGTCTAGTTCATCCTCCTGAAGCGTCGGGCTGACGGCCTTCCTCTTCTGGCTTCGGGCCTCCCGAAGAGAAACGGTCTCCTGGTTGGGGTCCAGCGGTTGCAGTGCTGCAGCCCCAGTCGCTGAAGCTTTCTTCGGCGCCATAGCGAAGGTCTATAGCTTCCGAAGGTGTTCAAAAAACTCGAAGTGGAAGTGAGTTCACCGGAGGTGGGCGCCAATGTTGGGGACTTGTTCTCAAATGCTAAGAGTTAAGAACAAGGCAACATAAAAAGTGTTAAGTGTTAAAGTCCTTCGTCCTTCGAAACATTATGTCCCTTCGGGAAATAATGAGTTTCGGACGAAGGTCATAAGAGACATACCTTCGTAAATATAACAAGTAATGACGAAGGATTCATATAAGGCATGAGATATAATATGGACATCATCATAGAATCATTTCTATTTTATTAACATGGAAAAATAGAAATGATTTCAAATTACAAATGTACCTTCGGTCCTGAGAGAAGGTAAAAAGTACAAGCGTGACGCAAAAGCAAATGCCAAGTCAGCGTGAACAGTACGGGAGTACTGTTCATCTATTTATAGACGCGGGACGCAACCCTCGTAAAATTACATTCATGTCCATTACATTTGCCAATGACTTATGGAAATCTATCAAGGCCCAAGTAGTCTTTTCATCTTTAAGTCGGTTCCCCTCTCTGCTATCGCGACGAAGCTTCCCTGTGCACAGCTTCGGCTGTGCACCATCCTTCGTGGAGCTTGGTAATCAGCCCGTCCTCCATTTTAATCCCCCTTCGTCTGGTTCAGGCTTCGTCCTGACCGTACTTCATGTTCATAATTCTGAGTCCGAAGATACCTGTTCACATAATCCACTTGGAAAACATTGTCAAATCATGTTTTTGAGGACCTTCGGAGGACGAAGGCCCCCAACATCATGATTTTATGTTTTTCATAATCTTTTCACAATTTTTCGCTTTTGCACTTAAATGGCTTACTTAGTGTCATTTTAGGTTCAGTGCATTTTCCTCACTTTGTGGTGCATGATATGGTTAATGTATGATCCTTAAGATGAAAAGGCTTACTCAAATTTTTGCTTCCCAAGTTTTGGTGTCTTTTGCTCAATTATGTTTACATGTGATAATGGTTATCAGTTGGGTACTGAGGAAACAACCCTGAGTAACACTAGGGTGTTACAAAAGATCCCGTTATCAAGATGAATACAATCAACTCCTGACCTCGTGCGAGTGCTCGAAAAATCACTCGTCTTCTACCGAGATCCCTAATTAGTAAGGCAACTACTCGACCGAGCATACTAGTATCCATCTCAAAAGGAATCCTGAATTTATGCAACTAGGGTTTCAACCAACTCCTACACTTAAGTGCACATTACAAACCTACAAACATTAAGTGTAGTAAAATAGCATATATAAACGGTTATGCATAAAACCGGGGCTTGCCTTCAAAAGCTGAGGCTGCAGGGAGGTCCTCGGTGGCAGGCTCTAGAGCTGGCTCCTGGACTTCCTCTTGGGCAACTCCTTGCTCGGTGATGAGCACGTACTCTCCGTCAGCGAGGTTGCAATCTAATGAATGCAATGAATAAGATACATGTATGCTATGATATGCAAATTTAGTAACTATGATGCACGGTGAAGTAATTAAGTTAGCAAGACAAAGCTTAGTCTTACTATTGGAGGCTTTAGTAGTATACTTAGTGATTAGGTGTGGCCATGGTCTAGGAGGTTGGATTGGTTTAGTACTCAACTAACCTTTAATGTCTCAGTGAAAACTTAACAAGATTTTTGCTGAAGTCATTATGGATAAGATTTATCACTCCTCCTAATCCTCTCTTTTTCCATTTTTCTACTTAAACTTTTAGAGTGGATTTGAACTACACTATTGATTCAAAAGTTTCTAAAATTCTGTAAAAATTATAGTGGCTTCTCACCGGCTCACATAAGTCAGTCTCAAAAATTGAGGCCTAAAATGAGAATGGTTTTCTCTGTACAAAACTATTAAAATCTAGGGCAGAGGGGGTACTTTGAACTACAACTCTTACTTAGGAGTGGATTCTACCCTAAAGGTTATTTTTGCTGGCATCTAGGTGTAATAGCATGCCTTTATGCCAAATTTTAGCCAAAGATACCTAAAGGTTAATAAATGGCGGGTTTCTAAAGTTTTAGGGCTTAGTGGTGCTTTTTGATACCACTCTATTTGAAAAAGATCAAACAACAGATTTTCCAATTTTTCTAGTTTCTTCTTTGCGCAAGAGCAATCATTCTTAAGGTTGGGGTATTTTCCCCTTAGGATTATTTTCTTATGATTTTTCAAAGTTTCCTCTGTTTTCATTAAATAAATGATGGTGCAAATTATTTCTACTAGACTATGGTTCAACAAATTTTTCTTATGAACTAAATCACTTAGGCATACCAGGAAAAATGTGGTTGCCCTCTGGTTTCTATTTTCTACCCCTTTTTCATATTCCTAAAGATTGGGCAGAAATAGGTTTTAGTGGATAAATCTGGTTTAGCCTTGTATACTGTGGTGTTTATTATTTTTTTAATCAGTGTAACTACTAGGTGAGTGCCTCCACAAATTTTCTCAGTCTTGGTCTAAAAGCATTTCCATTTTTCTTTCCATTATTAAGTTTTCGACAGTTTTCTAATTTAATTCAAAACTCTAGAAAATAGTATAGGAACATGGGGTTTACTATTTTTGTTTGATAGTTCATATTTCCCGAAGTCTAGCAAAATTGGTTTGACCAAATTTGGATGAATAGAACTCAGGTTATGCATTTTTGAAGTTGACTGCTATATTTAAAAGAAAAGTTAATTCGAAATGGAAGAAGAAAACAGATTTGCGCTGAAGCCCCTGGGTCTATTTTCTCCTTCTCTCACAAATCAGCCCTCGGTATACTATTCATGTGAGTCACAGACATTACGCATAACCCCCTGGATTTAACCTATATCTAACCCGTGATCCTTGGCTGGGTTGGAACAGTAATCGGGGCAAAGAATACGTCGGTGAGGCTTACCGGTGGTGGTAGAGCTCCAGTGAGGTGGTCGGCGACGTCGGGGAGGTCACGGCGGTCACGACGGTGGTCGGCTCGTCTCTTGCGGTGGTCAGAGCTGGTCAGGCCTCATGCGCCTATTCACGATGGTAGAGTTTGATCAAACGGTGCAGTGAGCTTCACTGGGTGTCATGGAAGGTGTGTGAGCGAGTAATTGAACAACGACTCACTAGCTAACCTAGGCCATGCGCGTCGGCGGGGGAAACAACTCCAGCGAGGGTGGATCGGCGTCTCCGATGAGGTAGCGTTCGGTCTTTTGCTTTGGGGAGCTCTACTGGGCTCTAGGGAAGCTAGCCGAGGCGCTGGATTGAGAGGAGGTGGACGGGAAAGGTCTGGCCACGGTGACCGTGCTCAGGCGAGGAGGCGGGTCGCAGGGAGGTCACCAAAGTTGTGGGCTGGTGTCACACCCGGCTTTTAGGAACAAAGCCAGGTGCAACTCATACATGCGCCAAGAAGACAACATATATAATAACAGAGTGTATAGAGATAAAAGTCATAAAACATCAGAGTACTTATTACATAGCGGAAACTTATTACAAAATAAAATAATAAAGATAAAACGAACTAAGGATCGTCGGCGCCAATGTCAACTGAGAAACACCACCTAGATCAGATCATACTCCTCGCCTTGTGGCTCCTCCTCGACCACCTGATCTTCTCCTGTGGGGGGGTGTGAGACAGCAAGGGTGAGCTCACATACGTTCATAGCTCAACAAGTCGTGGGGAATAATGTGACATGAACTCACCAAAGGTGGGAGTTCATGAAGTGTAAGGCTAATCAATGAAATAGAGGCTGAGGCTGAGCATTGCTTTTATAAGTTGGTCAAAATTTTATTAGCAATTACTATGTGTAAGTAAATACCAAACCTTAATAATAATAAAGAAAAGTAATAGTAAAATAATCCCAAATGCGATGCAAATGTCAAATTGAATTTAAGTTCCATAATTAATCATGTGAGGGTCCGAGCCGCTCTTGACCGTGAGCACGGCTAGTTTTACACTCTGCAGAGGTTGCGCATCTTTACCCACAAGTCATGTTACCCATCTGCCAAGAGACGGCCAATCCCATACACCTCTACCGAGGAGGCGAGGCAGGGTAACACTACGAGGCCTTTACAAAGTTCCACTAGCTTCAGAAATCTCGCTACAGTTTATAGGAAGCTCCAGTGCAGGGTTCTTGCCTGACCGCCATCGCAGCAAAATCAACCAAGGATCTCCCTACACTGACCACTCCCCTACTGCCCTTGCCCCTTTCGGGTAAGGAAGACCTCCACTAGCTTTCCTAGTTAATCAGCCAAGGGCGTCCCATTAAACCCTTGTGGTAGCACTGTTTTCCCGGGTGGTCGCTCCATGTTCCCATTAATTTAATGATCTTAACATGAACAATAATAATAACAAGACAATAACAGAATAATCATGAATAGTGTATCTCCATACCCAATCCTCATAAAGCAATAGCAGGTACTACCCAAAAATATTTCAGGGGTGAACAAGGTATAAAGATAACCAAAACTGGGGTAACTTAAAGGATCCCATCAAAATTAACCTATGCAGATCATTATAATTAATAAGAACATGGCTGGGAAAAAGTAAGTGATCAAGGGCACAACTTGCCTCCAATGAGCTCTTGCTCAGCTACTTCAACCTGCTGCTCACCAGTATCCTGAGCAACGGGCTCTTCTACTCGCCACAATACAAACAAGCACAGGATATAGAGAAAATTAACATTACACCAAGCATGTAAACAAAATACACAGAAATATTCTACATAATAAAATAAAATCCTAGGAACATGAATCATAATTTTTGGAGTTATAGAATTTAAGTTATGCCTTTTTAAAGGTTTTATGTGTTTTAAATAAGATTAAGTGTGAGATTAATTTTCTTACTGTTGACATGATAAAACAGAGGCTCTAAGTGATAGACAATAAAATTATAAAATTTTACGAACTGGAATGGATTAATTTGGAGTTAGTATGAATTTTCTATGAATTTATAAATTCTAGCAATTATTTTCCTATTAAAAATCCTTTTATAATTTAATTTCCCGGGTTTTATAATGTTCTGGACTGGGCCTCATTTACAAAGAAGTGCAGGGGCTTCTTTATAAGTTTAGCGAGACACAGACGACAGTACCACAGGACCGTGGGTTGATTATAATAAAACAGAGGGTCTCTTTTGACTATTGTGCCCGCGAAGGGGTATGAAACGATCTTAGCCGTCCGATCAAGCGCCAACGTGCACGATTAGATCGGCGAGCAGATGAATCAGTGCGCGCCCTCCGCCATCTGATTGGGAACCAACGGCGAGCGTTTAATGTAACCGTGACCCGCCCTCAACCAACGGATTTTGCATCAACGGTTGCAACCCGTTCCAGCCGAACGCTCCACTAGGTTTAATCACGAACGCAGGATGAGGATCTAACGGTCGATGCGATCTCTAGATCTTAGCCGCACACATCTAATCGCACGGGTGGGCATGCCTCTCCTACCTCACGCCCGGGACTGCCCAGAGCGCTCGCGCCTACGACGGTGATCTCGCCGGCCCGCAGATAAATGTCTATCCCGCGCATGATATTCCGATTAGCCGGTGCTACACGAAGATGGAAGGAATGCGGGTTCGCTGGTGGTCTCCATACCTTGAGTTAGGACGGCGTTGGCCCCGATTACGCACCGTGGCGGAGTAGCGCCTGTCCGCGTTCCCGGCGAGGGAAATTCCAGTAGCCCGCGGTCGCGCCTCGAGTGTCCGCATCTTGAATCGCCCCCAGAGGTCGACGGTGAACCTCACCACACGGTGCAAGGCCCCAACCGACGGCAATCCTTGCGAATTGATGGTTACGCCTCCGCACGATTACCCGACCAGTAATCACGGCGGTGTCAGCTCGGTTACGAGAGGGAGTGTTTTAGCTACGACAAGGAGAAAGGGGAGGTTGGACGAGTGGGAAGAGTTTATGCAACTGGGAGGTGCGTCCGAGGCGACTTTCTTGGGTCGTTGGCGAGAATTCCGGTCTGCTCTCCGGGCGCCGCGGTAAGTCCGTTGGGGAAGAAGATCGTGCGGGTTCGGGTGGGTCCCACACGGCAGGGCGCCCGCGTCCAGTGGCCGACCTAGGGGGCCCTTTCGTCAGTGCTGCACCAATTCGAGCCGCGCGAGAGTTGGGAGTGGGCCGCGCGGTGGGGGAAATGAGAAGGTGGGCCGGTATGGTAGCCGCGGCCCATGTAGGTTATTCTTCCTCTTTTCTTTTTATTTTCCATTTTTCTTTTCTTGTTTTCTTTTCCTTTTTAATTTTCAAATTCCTAATTTAAATACCCATTTAAATTCAAACTTCCTGGCCAATTTCTTTTCTCATTAAATTCTCACCTTTGACATGGTATGGATGAATTCATCCAATCTTAATATTTATATTACTTTTATATAGTCACCAAATTCACACACTAATAAAATCCAGCATGATGCAAGTTTTGTTTTGTATTTCATTAATAAATTACTGACTTAAAAATGTTTTTGTTCACATGTTCTAATGAGTGAAGGCCACAAACAAAAAGATATTCATCTCTTATTTTATCGTTTACATTTTTGGGTATTACAAATCCTACCCCCCTTAACAAGAATCTCTCCTCGAGATTTAGGAAGATATAGGGAAAAGGTGGGGAAAATCTATGCGAAGCTCTTCTTCTCTTTCCCAAGTAGCTTCATCTTCACCGTGGTGACTCCATTGGACTTTGCACATCTTTATCACCTTATTTCTTGTAACCCGAGCCAAAGTATCCAAAATCTTGATCGGGTACTCCGTGTAAGTCAAATCACCTTGAACACTGAGCTCTTCCATTGGTAACTGTTCCTCAGGGACACGGAGACATTTCTTCAGTTGAGATACATGGAATACATTATGCACATCCGATAGACTAGCGGGTAACTCAAGTTGATATGCCATCTCCCCAACTCGCCTAAAGATCAAGAATGGTCCAATATAGCGAGGGGACAACTTTCTTTTGACTTTGAATCTTCTCATACCCTGGAGTGGTGACACCTTCAAATAGACATAATCTCCCTCTTTAAACTCAAGCAGTCTTCTCCGGGTATCAGCATAACTTTTCTGTCTTGACTGCGCAGTTCTCAAATTCTCCCTTATTTGCTGGACTTGTTCTTCTGCTTCCTTTATAATCTCAGGTCCAAACAACTGCCTTTCACCAGTTTGATCCCAATATAGTGGAGTCCGGCACTTTCTGCCATACAAAGCCTCAAACGGTGACATCTTCAAACTGGCCTGATAGCTATTATTATAAGAGAACTCAGCGTACGGCAAACTCTTATCCCAACTTCCACCATGTTTAAGGGCACAAGCTCTTAACATATCCTCAAGCACTTGGTTAGTCCTCTCAGTCTGCCCATCAGTCTGGGGATGGTAAGCCGAACTAAAATTCAATCTCGTATCCAATGACTCATGCAGCTTCTTCCAATATCGAGAGGTAAACTGTGATCCCTGGTCTGACACAATCTTCTTTGGCACACCATGCAGGCATACAATTCGTGCCATGTACAACTCTGCCAACTTGGCTCCTGAATACGTGGTCTTCACTGGAATAAAGTGGGCTACCTTAGTTAGCCTGTCCACAATCACCCATATAGAATCATATCCAGCAGACTTGTGGGGTAATCCAACAATGAAGTCCATGCCAATCTCTGCCCATTTCCACTCAGGTATCTTCAGTGGGTGCAGTAGTCCGGCTGGCCTCTGGTGTTCAGCCTTAACTCTTTGGCACACATCACACATAGCCACATGTGCAGCCACATCTCTCTTTAGTCCATACCACCAATACTTTTGCTTCAAATCCTGATACATCTTAGTACTCCCAGGGTGGATAGAATAAACTGAATCATGTGCCTCCTTCAATATGGTTTCTCGAAGACTATCAATATCAGGAACACAAATCCGATTCTTGAACCATATCGTGCCCTGCTCATCTTCTGTGAACTCTGGGCCTCTACCCTCTGTTATCAGATCCTTGATCTCCTGAATCTTAGCATCACCAATCTGACCTTTACGAATTTCTTGCTCCAAGGTAGGTTCCAATTCAATGGTAACTCCTTCCGTATGTGTAACAATTCCCAGGTTGAGCCTCTCAAAATCTTTTGCTAATTCATCAGGTAGCTGGACAACGAAAGCGGAGTAAACATGCTCCTTCCGACTCAAGGCATCTGCAACCAAATTTGCCTTGCCTGGGTGATAATGAATCTCCAAATCATAATCCTTAATGAGCTCCAACCAACGGCGTTGCCTTAGGTTGAGATCCTTCTGAGTGAATATGTACTTCAAGCTCTTATGATCCGTGTATACTTGGCACTTAGTTCCCATGATGTAGTGTCTCCAAATCTTAAGTGCATGCACAACGGCAGCCAGCTCTAAGTCATGAGTGGGGTAGTTCAATTCATGTTTCCGCAACTGACGAGATGCATAGGCGATCACATGTCCTTCTTGCATGAGCACACATCCAAGTCCTTGGCCACATGCATCACAATAAATGTCAAATCCCTTCTATAGATCTGGCATAATCAATACTGGTGGCGACATTAGTCTCTCCTTCAATTGATCAAAGCTTTCTTGGCACTTCTCATCCCACTTGAATTCTCTTCCTTTTTCCAAAAGCGATGTCATAGGCTTAGCAATTTTAGAGAACCCTTCAATAAATCTCCGATAATATCCTGCGAGTCCCAAGAAACTCCGAATCTCAGTAACTGTAGTGGGCACTCTCCACTCCATTATCTCCTTCACTTTAGCAGGATCCACTACTATTCCTCCATTAGAAATAATATGACCAAGGAATGGCACCTTGTCAATCCAAAACTCGCACTTGCTGAACTTAGCGTAGAGTTGATTATCTCGCAGCTTTTGTAGCACCAACCTTAGATATTGTTCATGATCACTTTCATTCTTAGAATAGATAAGAATATCGTCGATGAACACCACGACGAATCTGTCCAAATACTCCATAAACACCTTATTCATCAAATTCATGAATTAAGCTGGTGCATTGGTCAATCCAAATGACATGACAGTGAACTCATACAATCCATATCGAGTCGAGAAATCCGTCTTGGGAATATTCGATGGCCTAATCTTCATTTGATGGTAACCCGATCAGAGATCAATCTTCGAGAATATCCTAGCATCTCTCATCTGATCAAATAAATCTTCAATGCGTGGTAACGGATACTTGTTCTTTACAGTAACATCATTAAGGGATCTATAATCCACGCACATCCTTTGTGATCCATCTTTCTTCTGTACAAACAGAACTGGCGCTCCACAAGGTGAAGAATTCGGACGAATATATCCAGCCTCTTGTAATTCCATTAATTGCTTCTTAAGTTCCTTTAGTTCTTCTACGGACATCCTGTATAGCTGTTTAGCAATAGGAGCAGTCTCAGGTAAGAGATCAATGACAAACTCAACTTCCCTATCTGGTGGCATCCCTGGTAACTCCTCTGGAAAGACATCCGAAAAATCTCTAACCACCCGGATGTTGTCACCAACAAACTTCTCATCTACTAAGAATGCCGCTAGTCTGATGGTGGTAGTTACTGCAACTTCAACTTCAAATCTTTCTTCTTTGGAACGGTGAGTTCTACGGTTCCCCAAGCACAGTGTATATACTGCCTTTGACTTTCTTAACCATGACCTACCGAGGATCACGTCTATGGTGCCCTCTTCTAACACTATAGGGGTAGCCCATCTAGGTTAGAAACACAGGGTAAGAAAGGAAGAATTGTAGACAAGGCGAGTAATTACGAATCATGTTACTTTGGGGGATTTATTAGCTAAGCAGTTTAATGTTTTACCTACCATAGCTAATTTATTACCTTATGCTGGCACATGCTAAGATGTCCATATATAGTATTTCAATCAATCAAAGAAGCAAATCAGACATTTTTCATCAGAACAATCAAACAACATTTTCAAATATAGAAAATAGTTTTGATTTGGTCTTAGGCTTCCTATCTCCTAAAAATGTCATAGGGGTAGGGATTCCAAGGTATGAAATCCATCTTGTCTCAGAGTAGAAAAGGTAAGAATGGTCAGAGTAGAACAGTAGAAGGTGAGACAGGATCAAGATAAGTGTACAAAGAATCAGAGTAAGGTGAGTGTAGAATGAATCAGAATGAGATAAGTAGGTAAGGGTTTTGTCCATTTCTATCTAGGTTTCGTCCTACAGTCAACATTCCTCTGATACCACTTCTGTCACACCCGGCTTTAAGGAACAAAGCCAGGTGCAACTCATACATGCGCCAAGAAGACAACATATATAATAACAGAGTGTATAGAGATAAATGTCATAAAACATCAGGGTACTTATTACATAGCGGAAGACTTATTACAAAATAAAATAATAAAGATAAAACAAACTAAGGATCGTCGGCGCCAATGTCAACTGAGAAACACCACCTAGATCAGATCATACTCCTCGCCTTGTGGCTCCTCCTCGACCACCTGATCTTCTCCTGTGGGGGGTGTGAGACAGCAAGGGTGAGCTCACATACATTCATAGCTCAACAAGTCGTGGGGAATAATGTGGCATGAACTCACCAAAGGTGGGAGTTCATGAAGTGTAAGGCTAATCAATGAAATAGAGGCTGAGGCTGAGCATTGCTTTTATAAGTTGGTCAAAATTTTATTAGCAATTACTATGTGTAAGTAAATACCAAACCTTAATAATAATAAAGAAAAGTAATAGTAAAATAATCCCAAATGCGATGCAAATGTCAAATTGAATTTAAGTTCCATAATTAATCATGTGAGGGTCCGAGCCGCTCTTGACCGTGAGCACGGCTAGTATACTAGTTTTACACTCTGCAGAGGTTGCGCATCTTTACCCATAAGTCATGTTACCCATCTGCCAAGAGACGGCCAATCCCATACACCTTTACCGAGGAGGCGAGGCAGGGTAACACTACGAGGCCTTTACAAAGTTCCACTAGCTTCAGAAATCCCGCTACAGTTTATAGGAAGCTCCAGTGCAGGGTTCTTGCCTGACCGCCATCGCAGCAAAATCAACCAAGGACCTCCCTACACTGATCACTCCCCTACTGCCCTTGCCTCTTTCGGGTAAGGAAGACCTCCACTAGCTTTCCTAGTTAATCAGCCAAGGGCGTCCCATTAAACCCTTGTGGTAGCACTGTTTTCCCGGGTGGTCGCTCCATGTTCCCATTAATTTAATGATCTTAACATGAACAATAATAATAACAAGATAATAACAGAATAATAATGAATAGTGTATCTCCATACCCAATCCTCATAAAGCAATAGCAGGTACTACCCAAAAATATTTCAGGGGTGAACAAGGTATAAAGATAACCAAAACTGGGGTAACTTAAAGGATCCCATCAAAATTAACCTATGCAGATCATTATAATTAATAAGAACATGGCTGGGAAAAAGTAAGTGATCAAGGGCACAACTTGCCTCCAATGAGCTCCTGCTCAGCTACTTCAACTTGCTGCTCACCAGTATCCTCAGCAACGGGCTCTTCTACTCGCCACAATACAAACAAGCATAGGATATAGAGAAAATTAACATTACACCAAGCATGTAAACAAAATACACAGAAATATTCTACATAATAAAATAAAATCCTAGGAACAGGAATCATAATTTTTGGAGTTATAGAATTTAAGTTATGCCTTTTCAAAGGTTTTATGTGTTTTAAATAAGATTAAGTGTGAGATTAATTTTCTTACTGTTGTCATGATAAAACAGAGGCTCTAAGTGATAGACAATAAAATTATAAAATTTTAGGAACTGGAATGGATTAATTTGGAGTTAGTATGAATTTTCTATGAATTTATAAAGTTCTAGCAATTATTTTCCTATTAAAAATCCTTTTATAATTTAATTTCCCGGGTTTTATAATGTTCTGGACTGGGCCTCATTTACAAAGAAGTGCAGGGGCTTCTTTATAAGTTTACCGAGACACAGACGACAGTGCCACAGGACCGTGGGTTGATTATAATAAAATAGAGGGTCTCTTTTGACTATTGTGCCCGCGAAGGGGTATGAACGATCTTAGCCGTCCGATCAAGCGCCAACGTGCACGATTAGATCGGCGAGCAGATGAATCAGTGCACGCCCTCCGCCATCCGATTGGGAAGCAACGGCGAGCGTTTAATGTAACCGTGACCCGCCCTCAACCAACGGATTTCGCATCAACGGTTGCAACC
This sequence comes from Zea luxurians, assembly GCA_029449295.1. Taxonomy (NCBI): domain Eukaryota; kingdom Viridiplantae; phylum Streptophyta; class Magnoliopsida; order Poales; family Poaceae; genus Zea; species Zea luxurians. The sequence continues at coordinate 4,416,230 of JAOPSE010000121.1, read as the reverse complement.
CGTTCCAGCCGAACGCTCCACTAGGTTTAATCACGAATGCAGGATGAGGATCTAACGGTCGATGCAGTCTCTAGATCTTAGCCGCACACATCTAATCGCACAGGTGGGCATGCCTCTCCTACATCACGCCCGGGGCTGCCCAGAGCGCTCGCGCCTACGACGGTGATCTCGCCGGCCCGCGGATAAATGTCTATCCCGCGCATGATATTCCGATTAGCGAGTGCTACACGAAGATGGAAGGAAGGCGGGTTCGCTGGTGGTCTCCATACCTTGAGTTAGGACGGCGTTGGCCCCGATTACGCACCGTGGCGGAGTAGCGGCTGTCCGCGTTCCTGGCGAGGGAAATTCCAGTAGCCCGCGGTCGCGCCTCGACTGTCCGCATCTTGAATCGCCCCCAGGGGTCGACGATGAACCTCACCACGTGGTGCAAGGCCCCAGCCGACGGCAATCCTTGCGAATTGATGGTTACGCCTCCGCACGATTACCCGACCAGTAATCACGGCGGTGTCAGCTCGATTACGAGAGGGAGTGTTTTAGCTACGACAAGGAGAAAGGGGAGGTTGGACGAGTGGGAAGAGTTTATGCAATTGGGAGGTGCGTCCGAGGCGACTTTCTCGGGTCGTTGGAGAGAATTCCGGTCTGCTCTCCGGGCGCCGCGGTAAGTCCATTAGGGAAGAAGATCGTGAGGGTTCGGGTGGGTCCCACACGGCAGAGCGCCCGCGTCCAGTGGCTGACCTAGGGGGGCCCTTTCGTCAGTGCTGCGCCAATTCGAGCCGCGCGAGAGTTGGGAGTGGGCCGCGCGGTGGGGGAAATGAGAAGGTGGGCCGGTACGGTAGCCGCGGCCCATGTAGGTTATTCTTCCTCTTTTCTTTTTATTTTCCATTTTTCTTTTCTTGTTTTCTTTTCCTTTTTAATTTTCAAATTCCTAATTTAAATACCCATTTAAATTCAAACTTCCTGGCCAATTTCTTTTCTCATTAAATTCTCACCTTTGACATGGTATGGATGAATTCATCCAATCTTAATATTTATATTACTTTTATATAGTCACCAAATTCACACACTAATAAAATCCAGCATGATGCAAGTTTTGTTTTGTATTTCATTAATAAATTACTGACTTAAAAATGTTTTTGTTCACATGTTCTAATGAGTGAAGGCCACGAACAAAAAGATATTCATCTCTTATTTTATCGTTTACATTTTTGGGTATTACAGCTGGCTTGGGAAAGCTAGGCGCGGTGCGGAGAGAGTGACAGGGAGGTTAGCCGAGCAAGAGGGCAGGCTTTATAGCCACTCGTGGGCATGACGCGGGCGAGGGAATGGGGGCAGGTCGACCGCGCGCGGGGCGCGCGCTGCCGTGGCCAGTCTGCGCTCGTCTGGTCAGGCAAGCCATCGAGCGTGTGGCAGCGCTCGGTCTAGTCACTTTCAAGCGCTAATTGGCTCATGATCCTCTTGTAACTCTCCCAAATCCCTTGACATGATTTCTTCCTTGTCGTTTACCCTTTGTTTCTCTTGCAGCGCTCGAGTGGATTAGATCTAGGGATTACGAGATACGAGTAGGCGAAGTTGGGTCTGTCGCCCAGCTGGAACCTGAGACCAAGGTCAAGCCAAATCATGTCAAACGATTTTGGTTTGATTTCAAATTTTGCCAGAGTGTGTTGTTGGTCCTTGTTCTCGGATACTAAATACCAAGAACAAAGCAACACAACTATTAACTGTTAGAGACCTTCGTCCTTCGAAGCATCATTTCCCTTAGGATATAATGATCTTTAGACGAAGGTCATGAAGGACATACCTTCATCATTTTAATAAGCAAGAATGTAAACAGAGACATATGAAACACAAAGGGAAATGAATAATCATTTCAAATCATTAGACTATTCATATTCTTATTCTATATAAACATGAATAAACATCAACAATATTCATATTATATTTGTACCTTCGGCTTGACAGAAGGTGAAAAAGCGGGAGTGACGCAAGAGTGATTACAAGTCAGCATGAACAGTACAGTGTTACTGTTCATATATTTATAGGCACAGGACACAACCTGAACAAGATTACATTCATGTCCTTGACATTTACTGTTGATCATAAAGCAACTACCGAGGACTAAACAGTCTTTTCTCCTTTAGGTCAGTTTCTCCTTTTATGATCTCCATCACGTTAAGCCGAAGCTCCTTCAGTCACAGCTTCGGAGATAGCTTGTCCTTCGTTCAGACTGCATCTTCATACCACGCGCACCTTCATCTCAAAGCCGAAGCCTCGTATAATGATCTACTTTATACTGAAAAACGTGTTAGTTAAGTTTTTGAGGACCTTCGGAATAGGTAGGCCCCCAACAGTAGCCCCTCGCAGTATTAATTTGTTTTTTGCTTTTAACAAATTCAAACTGCGACGTGAACGAAGGCCTTTAGTGGAAGGTCCAAAAAAAATACCTTCCCTTCGCTAGAATAGCGAAAGTCAATGACATGTAGGGCCTGCCCAGTTGTAATATGCTGGGCATATAAATAGGAACCCGCCGCGATAGCATTTGCTGTGCCTTTCAATTGCTTTTGCTATTGTTTCAAGCTTGAAATCTCTTGCTGTCATATTTTGCTTGATTTGTGAGCTTCGTCATTTACACAAGTGCTCATTAGATTCCTAAAGAGAAGATGTCTGAGGAGAAGAAGGTTGTAGACCCTGCTCTAGCTAGGTTTTACGAAGCTATGGAAAAGACAGACACAGAAAAGATTACGAATGAAATATTAGCTAGGTTTTCTGAGAATTCTGATGATAGCGAGAACTATGATGTGGAAAGTGGGAACGAAGATGCTGAAGATCGGTCGTGGTGGCTAAGTCATACTATCTTCAGAAAGTCGTCCATTAAATAGAGTCATATTGATGCCATGAAGGGAATATATTTCCGAGATATGTCCATTGTGAGAGCTGGAGGGGATAGTGCCGCCCCTGCACCCGAGGAAGATGAAGTTGTTGTTTACACGAGCTTTATGAAGGCAGGTCTTCGGTTTCCATTGAGCAAATTTTTGGTTGAAGTGCTGAAGACCTTCGAAATTTTCCTTCATCAAATTACCCCTGAAGCCATTATTAGGATGGGGGTTTTTGTTTGGGCGGTGAGGAGCCAAGGGCTAGAACCAAGTGCAAAGTGCTTCTATAACATGCATTAGCTACTATACGAGATGAAGGTGACTGGCAAGGAGCAATATCACAACAACTTCGGTTGCTATGGCTTCTTTCCTCGTTCTGATGTAAGTTATCCAGTTCCAACATTTCGAAAAGGTGGCACGGGGCCTGGATGGAGGAATGGCTCTATGTAAAGAATAATTCGATTGAAAGGGAAGACATAAAGGGGATTATCCAATGCCCTATCTGGTCTCGCTTCGGCATCAGAAGGCCGGCTACTGCACTTGGGAACGATATCAAAGCCTGCTGGAAGGCTTTCAACAATGTTTGCGCCTTTATTGGCACAAGAGATCTAGATCAGGTGCACATAGCCTATAGAGTGTGGCCTCTTGTGAATGACTGGGAGATGCCGAAGGAGACCGCTGTTGGGTCCAGTCAAGGTGGTTTGGTTTACTTGAAATACACCTTTAGATATAGAGACCCGTTTGATAAGACGAATGATGACTGGCTGACCTGTGTTGAGGTGACTAGCGATGAGTTGCTTGGGGCGTACACGAGAGCAGAAGATGATGCCATGACCTTAGCCTTCGGAGGACGAGGCAAGAAAAGGTTGAACAGAGTTTTCGATGTTATCGGCTTCGTGTACCCGGACTACACTTATCCCTCAAGAAAGTAGGGAAAGAAAAGGAAAACTGTCGCCTCGGCTTTCTCTGTCATGCCGAAAGGCAAAAAAATTAAGGTTTTAACGCACCGACCTAGGTATATCAAAACGGCCATGGTGCCGAAGCTTGGTGTAGGGACATCTTCCATCATGGAGCTAGGACAGTCTGCTCCTGTCGACCGAAGCGCCGAAGAATCGACTAAAGTGCCAAAGGTTCCTGCATCCGGATCGGCCGAAGCGCCAAAACAGACTGCCGAAGGCAAAAAAGGTAGCTAAAGAGCCAGACCGAGAGGAAAAGGCAGGACCACCAAAAATCTTAAGTGCGCTACTGGAGCCAGAATTGCCGAAGGTGTCAAAAGCTCCTGCAATAACTCTCAAAAGGATGAGGATGGCAAGCATGCTGGACGCTGTCATGGAGTCGATAAGGGCATTGACTCCTGCCCCTGCGAAGAAGGTTGTCGAAGCTGCTATGGCTCGCGTTGAAGCCGAAGCTGGGCCCCCAGTGCCCATTGAGGCATTTCCTACTGGAAGTGAGCAAAGAACTAAACAAGAATCTTCAAATGCTGACTTGGCTCTGGAGAAGAAAAACATGCCCGGAAAAGTTAAATCTTCTACTCCCAAAGCACCCTCCGAAGATCTTATCTATCTACTGGGAGATGGCAAGAAACATGGGATTTCCGAAGCTTGAAGTTGGCCTCTCTACCATGTCAAAGAATGACCTCGCAGACAGCCATGCATACAATAGTCTAAAGGTACGAAAGTTATGGACTTATAAATAGATTATCTTTTGTCTTTTATTCTCATGCTGATTCTTTATCTCCCTTATTTTGTAGGGCTTAATTCTTAGCAATGCTTTGAGGGCGCAGAAAAATGCTGACGATGAAAGTTGTCAGATAGTGCTTAGCAACCTTCGGTCGGAGGTTATCAGACTGAGGAACAAAGCTGTAGAAAAAGACGAAATTCTGCTTTCCTTAGTGGACAGAGTGAAGAAAGACGAGGCAAAATTTAATGCTCAATCTGAAGTCCATAAAGCCGAAGTTGAGAACCTTCAGAAAAAACTTGCCAAAGCTAATGAAAATTTTGAACTTGCAAAAGTAAAGCAAGAAATAAGTGAATGGTCGAATGCTAGGCTAGAAAAGAATGTTGAGGAGTTTCATGAATCTAAGGAGAGATGCTTTGAGAAATCCTTGGATTGCATAAGAAAACTAAAAACCAGCTTTGCCAAGGTGGGTGCGTATTCTTCAGAAGAAAAGTTCATTCGAGGTGACCCCAAGAGAGTCATTGATAGGATAAGTGAAGAAGCCAAAGCCTTTGTAGATATCCTTAGTGATCGTGGTGATATTTGTGCCTTCGCCGGCGCTCGAGGGGTTGCAGCAATTCTGGAGAAGGCTGGTTGTGACCATGTTAAAGCTGCGGCCCAGACTGAAGCCGCCTTCTCCACAGACGACACGAAGAACCCCTCGGCTGAAGCCACTTTGGTGGGCGGGAAGTTTTATTCCAATGTCTGGGTGAACCGTCCCCATCGATTCCCTGGCAACAGAAAGGGGCTCACCGCCTTGGCGTACAATGCCTCACTGACCCCGACTGCCGTCGTGTAGTGACCGCACTTGTACCCACCATAACCAGAATGAGAGACCATGTCTCAGGTCACGTGAGGAGGGCAATCTGCAGGCAGGTTCACTCAGGTACTAGGCTTACCAATTTACCATATTTCTCGGCATGTGCTTAGTACGTTCAAACGCTTGACACAAGTATCCGCACGTAAATCCTTATTCCAATTTCTCATCTCGTAGACAACGCAACCCCATGGATTTGCGTCCACAGACCACCATGGTTCTGTTATCAAAATGGATACAAGCAAGTCCTGACCTCGCGCGAGTGCTAGAAAAATCACTCGACTTCTACCGAGATCCCTAATTAGCAAAGCAGCTACTCGACCTAGCATACTAGTATCCATCTCAAAGGAATCCTGAGTTCATGCAACTAGGGTTTCAGACAACTCCTACACTTAAGTGCACAATACAAGTCTACAAACAATAAGTGCAGTAAAATAGCATAATATAATTGGTTATGCATAAAACCGGGGCTTGCCTTCCAAAGCTGGGGCAGGCAGATCCTCGATGGCACACTCTGGTGCTAGCTCCTGGGCTATCTCCTGAGCAACCCCTTGCTCCGAAATGAGGATGTATTCCACGTCAGCGAGATTATAGTCTATCGAATGCAATGAGTAAGATATAGGCAAAAAAATGATATGAAAATTTGTAAAGGTTGTGCATAGCAAAAACAATGCTTAAGTTTAGTGGTTCTCTAGGGTTTCTTTTGGGTATACTTAAGGGTCTTGTACTTTCATCTTTGAGATTTTGAATGAAGTTACACTCTTTAATATATTTTTATGTTCCATGAGTTCCTTGGAAAGTTTTGGTTGTACATTATCTATTTCTCCGAAAATTCCCTTTTTCTTGCTATTGTGCTTCTTATTAAGCATTTTGAACTATCAAGGTCAGTTAACTTTCTCCAAAGATGCTGTAAAATTTACAGTGGGTAAACATTTACCTTTGTGAGTTATTCTCAAAATTTGAGGTTGAAATTTATTCAGGAACTACTTGTGTAAAATTAACAAAAGTAAGGGTAAAAGGGCACTTTACACTATAGCTCTGACTTCTGTGGGGTTTTTGGGTCAACACTTATTTTTGTCAAGATTCATATGTGATAATAGGCCTCTGTGTTAAAAATCACAGAAAAAGACCTAATGGATATTTAGTTGTGATTTTCTGAAGTTTAATGCCAAAAAGGTACTTATAACTAACTTGTTATTTGAAAAATATCAAACAACAAAACTTACATTTTTCCTAGATTCCTAATAACATATTGTTTTCTATCCCATGGTTTGGGGTGCTTTCCCTTCAGGATTATTTTTCTAGGATTTTTCTAAGTTCTCCTTGTTTTCATGAAATAAAAGGTATCTCATTCCTTTTGTACTACAGAGAGTGTAACAAAATTTTCCAGTGAACTATGTTAAATAAGTGAGCTAGCAAAAATGTGGTTGCCCCATGGTTCTTCTTTTAAACTACGTTTTCTAATTTCTTTAACCTTGGGCCAAATTGAGTTTAAATGGTAAACCCTTCCTTAATTTGGTGTACTGAGAGATGTACTATTTTTAAACAGCTTAGGGAGCGGTTAAGTATTTCTCTGATTTTTCTTAACCCTAGTCTAACAGTGTAGCTATTTTTCCTTCTTTTATTTAGCTTTTGGCCAGTTTACTATTTAAATCAAAACTTTAAAACTTTCTGCAATACTTAGGGTGTTTTGTATTTTTCCTAAATAGTTCACATTATTTAGAACTTAGCAAAATTGGTTTGACCAAACTTGGCTAAATAAAATTGAAGTTATGAATTTTACAAGCTCTATTTGTATTTAAATGAATAAATGTTAAAAGGTTTTCTGAAAAACCAGTTTACGCCAAGGACCCTAGGTTTTTCTTTAACCAACTCTCTCACTTATGCCCCCACGCAACTATTCCTCTGAGTCTCTGACCATTCAAAAACACCCCTGACTTCTTCTCCTTTCCCCCCGAGGTCCTTCCCCCCTTTGAACAGTACCCGCGGAAGTAAATAGGGCAGCGCGGCTTACCGGCGGCGAGGGAGGTCCGGTGAAGGGTGGGGTTGGCTTTGGGAAGTCCTTGCGATCACGACGTGGTATGGCTTGACGACGGTGATGGCCGGAATCGGCCAGTCCACATGCGCTGGCGGGCGAGCTCGTCGACGGCGGATGCTCCGGCTTATCCACGGCGATATAGTTCAATCCAAGGGCACGAGAAGCTTCACGAGGTGCTAAGGAGTCTATCCATGCAAGGAATTGAAGAAAGGCTTAACGTGGAGCTTGGTCTATGCTCGCTGGCGGTCGGGTGAAGTCCGGTGACCTTGATTCGGTGTCTCCGGCGAGGCAGAGCTTGATTCCTTGCTCTAGGAGCTTCACCGAGGCATGTAGAGTCTCTCTCGAGGGTCGGATGGGGCTGGGAATGGCTCGGTTGGCTGGTCTGCGGTGGTGGGTACTCGGGTGGCCGCTGGCACGCCGTGTGTAGGGCAAACGTTGGTGATCTTGCGCTCCGGCGAGGTTGAGAGCGAGCGGGGGCGTACGGTTGAAGCCTCGGCTGGCTTTATAGGCGCGGGCGCGGGCAATGGCACGGGCTTGGCTTGGCGCGGCGCGAGGCACGCGGGTTCAGGCGCCGGGCGTGCTCTGGCGAGGTCATGGCGCGTCGAACACGTGGAGGTGTGTTTCTGCCCTTGTTCAAACGCTTGCTGAGATCGCAAACGTGCGAATCTTGGCAAAAATCCTGTGTAGACCTCTTCCTGGCACCTAGGGCTATCTCTTGTATCTGAGTTCCAATGGGAGAATGCCCTGGCTAGGGAGATATGCGGACGCCAAATCTGGGTTGTCTCACTGTTCACCCCGAGACAAAAGTGATGTCAAATCATGTCAAATGGTTTTGGCTCGGGTTCAAATTTTTCCAGTGGGTTCCTTAGGTAGTTTGGCTCCTTTTTGGTATTCAGACCAAGTGGTTTTGGTGCCATTTACTAAGTGAACACGCCTGATTTTTAGATTAGGGTTTATTTTTGACTTAGAGAAGATTAGAGAGCTCTAGTGTGCTCTCTACTTAAAGAATGGATTTGGGGTCTTTAAGGGGCCTTTTTGTAATGTTTCCCCTCTGCATTTTACAGATTTTAGTGTGCACTTAAACTTTGGTTAAGGATTAGAAACAAGAATTGGCCATTTGATTAGCTTGCCCACTAATCCCTTGCTTGGAAGTCTAGTGCTTTAAGGGGTCTAGGGTTTAACCTCTTTTGCCCAAGGTGGCAATTGCTCAAAATATTTGGGTAAAGCTTTTGTCATTAACATTTCTTAGTTAATCCATGGTTTCCAAGGTTTTGGGGTTCCCTCTCCCCACTTAAACACATGTGATGACAGGTCATGAGTGCTGGCCTTGAGCCAGGGCCTTGGGTAACACCTGGGGTGTTACAGACCTCCCCTTAAAGGAATCTCGTCCCGAGATTTTGGGTAGGGATCCTTTAGAGGGGTACCAAGAAGGTGTGCTAGTGTGTTACATTTTCCTTTAGCCAAGTTTCTCTAGTTAACTGCTCTGCGAATGTCATTCTCTTTGCAACTTCAGAAGGAAGTCCTTTTAAAGTTATTTTCAAAGCTTACTTTACCCTTAACAACTAAGTTTTTCTTATATTTAGATTCAAAGGGTAGGTGGGGTTCTGGGTTACGTACCAACTCCTTTGGGCAGAAAGTCGGGGAAGCGAGAACGTAGAAAATCCTCAGTCTCCCAAGTAGCCTCTTCTACTGAATGGTGGCTCCACTAAACCTTATACATCTTGATCAACCTTGCCCGAGTTGATCTCTCCTTTTGGTCCAATACCTTGATGGGGTGCTCCTGATAAGACAAGTCTGGTTCTATCTCCAATTCTGGTTCTGGTAGCACTTCCGTGGATAAGCGGACACACTTCCGTACCTGAGATACGTGGAATACATCATGAACTGCTGACAGATGAGGTGGCAACTTCAATTGATATGCTACAGGTCCATAATTCTCTTTGATCTCATAGGGCCCAATGTAGCGAGGAGCTAACTTGCCCTTGATTCCAAATCTCTGAACACCTTTTGTGGGTGACACCTTAAGATAAACATGATCTCCAACTCCAAATTGTAGAGGCTTCCTCCTCTTGTCATGATAACTCTTTTGTCTGGCCTAAGCAGCTTCTAGGTTCTTCTTAATGACTCTGACTTTCTCCTCGGCTTCAAGTACCAGGTCAGGTCCAAATATTTCCCTCTCTCCAGCTTGTGACCAATTTAGCGGTGTCCTACACCTTCTCCCATACAAGGCCTCAAACGACGCCATCTTTAGGCTGGACGGGTAGCTGTTATTATAAGAGAACTCTGCCAATGAAAGACACTTGTCCCAATTCTTCCCATAGTGCAACACACATGCCCTCAACATGTCCTCGAGAATATGATTCACTCTCTCTGTCTTACCATCTGTCTGAGGATGGTATGCTGAGCTCCTAATCACAGTGGTTCCAAGTGACTTTTGAAGCTACTCCCAAAAGCGTGCCACAAACAGTGCCCCTCTATTAGATACAATAGTTCTCAGAATTCCATGCAAACGCACTATTTGATCAACATAGATTTCTGCATATTTCTCTATCTTGTGGGTGGTATGCACTGGCAAGAAACGCACTATTTGTCTTAGTCAACCTATCCACAATAACCCAAATAGAATCGTGGTGCCAGGAGGTATTGGGCAATCCTACAATAAAATCCATGCAAATATCCTCCCATTTCCAAGATGGTATGGGAAGGGGCTGTAAGGTGCCCGCTACCTTCAAATGACTAGCCTTGATTCTTTAGCAGGTGTCGCACTCAGATATATACTTAGCAATTTCCCTCTTCATTCTGGTCCACCAATACAAAGATCTGAGATCATGATACATCTTGTTACTGCCGGGGTGCATGGAGAATTTGGAGAGGTGAGCTTCGTCCAATATTTTCTTTTTGAGCTCAGGATTCTTAGGAACAACCAACCGGTCTCCAAACCATAGAACTCCCTTGCTATCCTGACGGAAGCAGTTGTATTTATCTACCTTCTGCTCGAGCATTTCTTTGATGACTTGAACACCCTTGTCACCAATCTGGGCCATAATTATCTGCTCATGTAGAGTGGGCTCTACTGAAATATAGCTTAAGGTACCTGAGAAAACAACTTCTATTTTCAGCTTGCACAACTCGTCACACAGAGTGGCGATCTTGGAGTCCATAGTCACACAGTTGCACTGGGCCTTCCGACTCAAGGCATCTGCTACCACATTGGCTTTGCCCAGATGGTAATGCACCTCCAAATCATAGTCCTTGATTAATTCCAACCATCTTCTCTGCCTCATATTAAGATCGGCCTGAGTGAAAATGTACTTGTGACTCTTGTGATCGGTATAGATATTACAGTGACCTCCCATCAAATAATGTCTCCATATCTTCAGAGCATGAACTACAGCAGCCAATTCCATATCATGGGTGGGGTAGTTCTGCTCATGAGGCCTGAGTGCTCGGGATGCATAAGCAATAACTCTGTTGTCTTGCATCAAGACACATCCCAATCCAGTGTCGGAAGCATCGCAATAAACCTTAAAAGATTTGGTGTTGTCAGGCTGGGCTAGCACGGGTGCTGTCGTCAGATGCTGCCTCAATGTATGGAAGGCATCCTCACATTTCTGACTCCATTCGTACTTTACTCCTTTCTTCAACAATTCAGTCATCGGCTTGGCAATCCCGGAGAAATCCGGAATGAATCGTCGATAATATCTTGCCAACCCCAGAAAACTCCGAATTTGTCGTACAGTGGTAGGAGGCTTCCAATTCATCACTTCTTGAACTTTCTCAGGATCAATTGATATCCCATCCTGAGAAATGGTGTGACCCAAGAATTTGATTTCCCTCAGCCAAAAATCACATTTGGACAACTTGGCATATAAACGATGATCGCGCAGTCTCTGGAGTACTGTATGCAAGTGCTTGACATGATCGTCTTCATTCTTTGAGTATACCAAGATATCGTCAATGAAAACCACTACAAACTTATCCAGCTCTGGCATGAAAACTGAGTTCATCAAATACATGAAATAAGTTGGGGCATTGGTCAGTCCGAAAGACATCACCAAGTACTCATAAAGCCCATATCTGGTAGAAAAAGCTGTCTTCGGAATGTCGTTGGCCTTGTATTTAATCTGATGATAGCCAGAGCGAAGGTCTATCTTGGAAAATACCTTGGCTCCCACCAACTGATCAAATAATACATCAATGCGGGGCAATGGATACTTATTTTTGATGGTCACCGCATTGAGAGGGCAGTAATAAACACACAACCTTAGACTCTCATCTTTCTTCTTCACGAACAAGGCTGGGCATCCCCATGGAGAAGTGCTGGGGCAAATGAACCCCTTATCCAACAACTCTTGTAACTGCCTTTTCATTTCTGCCAATTCGGTGGGAGGCATCCTGTAAGGTCTATTAGATATAGGTGCAGTTCTTGGTTGCAACTCAACTGCAAACTCTATGTCTCTGTCGGGTGGCATCCCTGGCAATTCATCTGGAAAAACATCTGGGTATTCACAGACCACTGGGATTCTTTCAACGGGTGACTTTGTTAGGGCGAAGGCACACGAATGGGTACAACCCTGGTTAGGCAAATATAATGTAGTTTCACCACAAGTAGGTGAGTGTATTTCAATGGCCCTTGCTGCAATATCAATTACTGCTTGATGCCTTGATAACGAGTCAGTTCCCAAAATGATGTCCACACTATACAAACCCAAGATGAGGAGGGTGGTTCTAATCACAAGACTACCAAATTTTATAGGCACCTGCCTGTTGATTTGATACGTGGCAACCCTGCCTCCTGGTGTTGAAATTGTAATACCCCCATTGGTGTGATGAAAAGGTAACTAGAATTTGGCACTAAATTTTGCACTGATAAAACTGTGTGATGCACCAGAATCAAAAAGAATGATTGCAGGATAATTCAAAATGGAAAAGATACCAGTCATGACGGGCGCTCTCTCTGGAATGTCAGCCATGGTGGTGAAGTTCAGCCTGCCTTGCCTTACTTGCACCTTCTGCCTCTTGCCTTGGTTCTAATTGGAATTTTGTCCCTGCCTCTGCTGGTTCCTGGGGCAATTTTTGGCATAGTGTCCAGTGTCACCACAAGTGAAACACCTGTTGTCATTGGCCTGACGGTACTACTGCTGTGACTAATTGTTGTTCCTCTAAACTGGGGGCTGAGAGCGATTGGGTGCCTGCTGCTGTGGTTGTGGTCGGATCACCCATCGTCCTTGCTACTACTGAGGTCCCCTATTCTGAGTGTCAGATACAATCCTGAAGCGCTGAGGCTGAGCTAAAGGTCCTACCACAGGGGTCTCCTCTTCTTTTCCGCCTGGCGGGCTATGATGCAGTCCTCCTGGGAAATGGCCAGGTTGAATAACTCATTGTAGATGTTGGCCCTGACTGTGTTGAGACAGTCGTGGAGCTTAGTACTGAGGCCCCTCCTGAACCTGTCCCTCTTCTTCTCATCAGTGTCTGCATGATAGCCTGCATACTGACACAGGTCGTTGAAGGCCTGAGCGTACTGCAACACAGTACGATTCCCCTGAGTAAGTGCCAGAAACTCATTAAGCTTCCAGTCCATAATGCCTACCGGTTTGTGATGTCCTTTGAATGCTGCCTTGAATTCTCCCCATTCCACCACGTGGTTAGCTCGCTGCATGGCGAGGAAGTGGTCCCACCATGTCCGCGCGGGTCCGTGAAGCTGCTGGGTGGCAAACCGGACCTTAGCCACATTTAAACAAACTCGATTAAGCAGTGGGAATTTGGATTCCACTACCCTGAGCCATACATCAGCATCAAGCGGATCCTCTGCCCGAGTGAATAACGGCGGCTGAGTGCTGAGGAACTCCTGATAAGTGGCTGCTGCTGGGGAACGCTGATGGTGATCACCACCACCATAGTGCTGAGGTGGTGGCTGACGATGAGCCAACTATCGCAGAATCTCATTCTGCTGAGCCATCACTTCTTCCATGCTAGGAGGCGGTGGCGGTGGTGGAGGAATGCGCTCAATCTGTCCACGGTGCGCTCTTCCTGCCATCTGAAAATTTAGGAGGATCTTAATATCATACTTTTGACATCAGGGTTCATACATGGTAAAATATTCGAAAAGATAAGGTTTGCAGAATGCCAACATTTTCCTTGCATTTTTCCAGAAAAGATACGACATGACATAAACTTTCTTCATAATCAAAAGTTGACATCATCCACCATTCATGATTCCAAACGAGTTTGCTACTGGTTACATCAGTACTCCAAAGACTCAACTCTGTCTAGCCTAGTATCCCAAAGGTGCAAAAGCTAGGCTAGCTTCGAGGAGTTCTACCTCCACACACTTCTAATCTTATACTTGTATCCTAATGAGCAAACGAGGCAACACTTGACTCGGGGGAAGGTGGTCTCCCTGAGCCAGTAGTTTCCAGACTGGATGCAGGCTCCGGCTCCTCTCCTCCCTCAATGTCAACATCCTCGTTGGCCTCCATGTCCTGAATCTCCTGATGGTGCATATCCAAGTGCTGGTTAGCTTCCTCAAGTTGCTGCTGAGTGTTTATAAGCTGATCCTCGAGAACCTCGATGGTGTTCTCCCTGGCTCCTACTAGCTCTTCAAGCTCTTGAATCTGGGTGGCCATCTGTTCCACCTGGAGGTCTTTCTCCACCAGCTTAGTGGACAGGTCTACCACAAGGTCCTCCCTGTTATCCAGGGTGATCTTGGTAGCCTCTACCAAGGCCATCAGTTGGGACATTGCCTCAGCTCGCACTGCTTGCAGACGATATAGGGCATTCATGCATCACACTGTCAGGTGAGCAGTCTGCCCTGGGTAGAGAGCCCATATATCCTTGGAATGCTCCACTCGATCTTTCCACATTGGGTCGTCCTCCTTTTCGGTGGGGAACAAGCCAATGGGGTGAGTGGACAGCTCCAAGGGGTGAAAGCCACAAAAGGTCGTCAACCCGTGGAGAGCAATAGCCTCGATAGTGTCTTTAGCCCGGTATCCGAAAGACTCGGAGTCTAACGAACGCCAACCTGGCTGCAAGGGATGAGGCTGTAAGGTCATCCTCACCCTACAGCGGGGTACCCGGTGCTTCTCGAACAACTGCACCATGTACTGAGGAGGCGTCGCATAACCGGCTCCCTGCAGCACCTCCCACAAAATGCGGGGAAAACCCTCTCGTGCAAGCCCGTCCGTGTGGGATTATGCGTTCCCTCCTTCCAAGGATTCATGAGAAGTCATCTGTGTAAGGGTAAGCATAAGCGAAAAAGGAAAAGAATTACGAAAATAATGGAAATCAGTGCCTGGCTTTTCTAAGGTTACGTTGGGGTCTTGAAGCATACTTAATCCTTTATTATCATGCCTCATAGCTTTTAAAGTTCTTGACCGTTTACCAAGTAGTTTGAATAAATGTTGCATGCATGCTCGTCCTAAATGACCTCACGTCAACCTATCGGGAATAGGGAAAACCCATCCTTTATAGTAGCCTGTAGGGCTCACTCAATTAGCCACCTAACTACCCTTCTATGATCCTAAGGCTTCACGCTCTATGTTCATCCCTATCGCCTTACCGATCTATCTAACAGGGTTTCTAACAAGTTTTACTTTTCGAAAAGATAGTAATTACGGTTTATTGATTCCTCTGTGGTGGTACAAGCTCAGATACCAGCTGTGGCGTAACCGCCCGAATTATTCCAACTTAAGTGCCTAAGTCCCACCATAAAGGCTAGACCACACTTAAATAGGAATAAAACGTCAGTCCCTCGGATCTAGTCTGACGAGGCCACTAACAGGATCAAGTACCATGTACTCACTCGATGGTGAGGCACAGAGCAAATACAATAAAACATAAAACCATACATTAAGGAGTATTAAATTTATTACAACCTCATCGGAGTTTAGCAAAAGAAGTGATCATTGTTCGGAATCCAGCGGAATAAAACTAACGGAAAAATAAACGGAGAGATGGGGAAGCCTGGCCCATCACTCCTCATGCTCCTCCTCTACCGAGGTAGGGTCCCACTCGACTATCCAACCCGGTGGCAAGATGGACGGCCAAGTCACTCCAGCAACCATGTCCTCCAGAGAACCTGTAAAAATGATGCCACAAGCAAGGCTGAGTATACTAATACTCAGCTAGACTTAACCGGTGTGAGGAGTCTACTCCTCTACCTCTAGACATGCAGCTGTTTGGCTGATGAGTTTGGTTTGCCAAAAGCACTAGCTGGGTCTAAAATCAAATTTTAGCTTTTCAAGTTTTAGTGTGACTCTCTTAAGACTAAATGTATACCTAGCTAATCATACATGGTATCAAACATTTAGCAATCAACACCTTTTGCCATGTCAACTCATTTCCACTTATTACTCAATGTAGTACAATGGATCAAATAGTCTCATTAGCTGCGAGAAGCAAATGATTCGAATCGAGTTTTTATCCTTGCAAGGTAAACCTAAACACATGACGTGATGAGGCACTCCGTCCCCACACACATCAACCGTCCCCATCGATTCCCTAGCAACAGAAAGGGGCTCACCGCCTTGGCGTACAATGCCTCACTGACCCCGACTGCCGTCGTGCAGTGACCGCACTTGTACCCACCATAACCAGAATGGGAGACCACGTCTCAGGTCACGTGAGGAGGGCAATCTGCGGGCAGGTTCGCTCAGGTACTAGGCTTACCGATTTACCATATTTCTCGGAATGTGCTTAGTACGTTCAAACGCTTGACACAGGTATCCGCACGTAAATCCTTATTCCAATTTCTCATCTCGTAGACAACGCATCCCCATGGATTCGCGTCCACAGACCATCACGGTTTTGTTATCAAAATGGATACAAGCAAGTCCTGACCTCACGCGAGTGCTAGAAAAATCACTCGACTTCTACCGAGATCCCTAATTAGCAAAGCAGCTACTCGACCTAGCATACTAGTATCCATCTCAAAGGAATCCTGAGTTCATGCAACTAGGGTTTCAGACAACTCCTACACTTAAGTGCACAATACAAGCCTACAAATAATAAGTGCAGTAAAATAGCATAATATAATTGGTTATGCATAAAACCGGGGCTTGCATTCCAAAGCTGGGGCAGGCAGATCCTCGATGGCACACTCTGGTGCTGGCTCCCGGGCTACCTCCTAAGCAACCCCTTGCTCCGAAACGAGGATGTATTCCCTATCAGCGAGATTACAGTCTATCGAATGCAATGAGTAAGATATATGCATAAAAATGATATGAAAATTTGTAAAGGTTATGCATAGCAAAAACAGTGCTTAAGTTTAGTGGTTCTCTAGGGTTTCTTTTGGGTATACTCAAGGGTCTTGTACTTTCATCTTTGAGATTTTGAATGAAGTTACACTCTTTAATATATTTTTATGTTCCATGAGTTCCTTGGAAGGTTTTGGTTGTACATTATCTATTTCTCCCAAAATTCCCTTTTTCTTGCTATTGTGCTTCTTATTAAGCATTTTGAACTATCAAGGTCAGTTAACATTCTCCAAAAATGCTGTAAAATTTACAGTGGGTAAACATTTACCTTTGTGAGTTATTCTCAAAATTTGAGGTTGAAATTTATTCAGGTACTACTTGTGTAAAATTAACAAAAGTAAGGGTAAAAGGGCACTTTACACTATAGCTCTGACTTTCTGTGGGGTTTTTGGGCCAACACTTATTTTTGTCAAGATTCATAGGTGATAACAGGCCTCTGTGTTAAAAATCACAGAAAAAGACCTACTGGATATTTAGTTGTGATTTTCTGAAGTTTAATGCCAAAAAGGTACTTATAACTAACTTATTATTTGAAAAATATCAAACAACAGAACTTACATTTTTCCTAGATTCCTAATAACATATTATTTGTTATCCCAAGGTTTGGGGTGTTTTCCCTTCAGGATTATTTTTCTAAGTTCTCCTTGTTTTCATGAAATAAAAGGTATCTCATTCCTTTTGTACTAACAGAGGGTGTAACAAAATTTTCCAGTGAACTATGTTAAATAAGTGAGCTAGCAAAAATGTGGTTGCCCCATGGTTCTTCTTTTAAACTACCTTTTCTAATTTCTTTAACCTTGGGCCAAATTGAGTTTAAATGGTAAACCCTTCCTTAAATTGGTGTACTAAGGGGTGTACTATTTTTAAACAGCTTAGGGAGTGGTTAAGTACTTCTCTGATTTTTCTTAACCCTAGTCTAACAGTGTAGCTATTTTTCCTTCTTTTATTTAGCTTTTGGCCAGTTTACTATTTAAATCAAAACTTTAAAAATTTCTGCAATACTTAGGGTGTTTTGTATTTTTCCTAAGTATTTCATATTATTTAGAACCTAGCAAAATTAGTTTGACCAAATTTGGCTAAATAAAACTGAAGTTATGAATTTTACAAGCTCTGTTTGTACTTAAATGAATAAATGTTAAAAGGTTTTCTGAAAAACCAGTTTACGCTAAGGACCCTAGTGTTGGGGACTTGTTCTCAAATGCTATGAGTTAAGAACAAGGCAACACAAAAGGTTAATGGTTAATGCCTTCGTCCTTCGAAACATTATCTCCCTTAGGATATAATGATCTTTAGACGAAGGTCATGAAGGACGTACCTTCATTATCATAGTATATATTAATGAAAGAAGAAGCACATGAGACATGAGAAATAACAAAAATAATCATATGGCATTACTAATATCTCTTTATTATATCATCATGAATGAACGTGAATAATATTGAATTACATTTATACCTTCGGCTTGACAGAAGGCAAAAGTCCAAGCGTGATGCACGAGCGAATACAAGTCAGCGTGAACAGTACGGGGGTACTGTTCATCTATTTATAGGCACAGGACACAGTCTATAAGAAATTACAATTATGCCCTTTACATTTACTATTGGCTTATAGAAAAATCTATGAGGATTGAACAGCCTTTTCCCTTTTAAGTCGGTTCCCTTTTCTGCGATTTAGCCAAAGCTCCCTTCCGCACAGCTTCGGAGCGACGGCAACCTTCGTCACGATCAAGCTCTTCATCGTGTATGCTTTTATCATAAATCCGAAGATACCTGTCCATGAACCATACTTGGAAGACATTGTTAAAATATATTTTTGAGGACCTTCGGAGGACGAAGGCCCCCAACAGTAGCCCCTCGTAGTATTAATTTGTTTAAGATAACGAATTCAGACTGCGACATGGACAAAGGCCTTAAGCCGAAGGTCCGAGAAAACACCTTCCATTTGCTAGAATAGCAACAGTCAATGACAGACGGGACCCTCCAATTTGGAGCGCGTCGATCGTATAAATAAGAACTCACCCTGACCACATTTGGTACGCTACTTGCCGCTTGCTTTGTTTGCTCAATTTTTTAGCTCTTGCTTACCAATGCTTGCTTAGTTTCTCAGACTTCCTAAGCTTCGGTTTTAAGGACGCATTTTCACCATCTCCGAAAAGAAGATGTCTCAGGACAAAAAAGTCGCCGCTGAGGCGAAGCTGACCGAAGAGGAGAAGCTCCTTGAGGACAAGACTGCTGCATTTGTTGAGTCAATAGAAAAAACAAATACAGAGAAGATTACTAAAGAGATACTAGAAGGCTTGTCTGAAGATACTGATGATAGTGACAGCTATGATGTGGAGAGTGGAGGCGAAGACTCTGAAGATCGGCCCTAGCGACCAAGTCATATAGTCTTCTGGAAATCAACTATCAAACAGAGTCATCTTGATAATATGAGAGGAAGGCATTTTCGAGATATGTCTATTGTGAGGGCTGACGTAGTCAGAGCCATTCCTGCTCCCGAAGAAAACAAAGTTGTGATCTTCTAGAGCTTCTTCAAAGCTGGACTTTGGTTCCCATTGAGCAGATTTGTGGTTGAAGTTTTAAAGACATACCAGATTTTCCTTCACCAGATCACTCCTGAAGCAGTTATTAGGATGGGGATCTTCGTCTGGGCTGTGAGAAGTCAAGGTCTAGAGCCAAGTGCAAGATGTTTTTGTAGTATGCATGAACTTTCATATGAGACGAAGCCCTGGGGTAAAGAACAATACCATAACAATTTCGGTTGCTATAGCTTCGTTGCTCGCTCTGGCGCAAGCTACCCCGTGCCAACGTTTCGGAAGAGATGGCTCGGGGCATGGATGGAAGAGTGGTTCTATGTGAAAAATGATTGGAAGGCAAGAGAAGACATTATAGAGATCATCATGCGCCCCATCTGGTCTTGCTTTGGCCTCCGAAAGCCGAAGGTAGAAATTGATGAGGCAGCCAAAGCATGCCAAAGGGCCTTCAGCATAGTTTGCTCTTTTATTGGGACAAGAGACTTACTTCAAGAACATGTAGCCTACAGGCTATGGCCACTGATAGATAGCTGGGAAATGCCGAAAGAAACCATCACTGACCCTAGTGAAGGCGGTCTGGTTCGATTGAAATACATCTTTAGGTTTGGGGACCAGTTTGTTGAACCAGATGATGACTGGCTGAAGTGTGTTGAAAATACTAGCGATGAGTTACTTGGAACATATTCCAAGTCCAAAGATAATGCACTATCTGCGGCCTTCGGGAGCCGAAAAAGAAAAGATTAAATAGGGTTTTTGATGCTATTGGATTTGTGTACCCTGACTATCGCTACCCGCCACGGGGGCAAAAAAGAAACGGTGCAATCTCTGGAAAGGTTGTTGCTTCGGCTGCTCCAAGCGAGCCTGCGCTGAAGAGTAAAAAGTTGAAAGTCCTCACCCACTAGCCCCGTTATATTGAGCCGGCCGTGGTGCCCGAGTTTGGTGGGAAGATTTCTTCAGCTGTTGATCCGAAAGAGCCAATTCCTCCTACACAGAAGGCTAAAGAACTGGCTACCATGCCGAAGGCACCCTCAGCCGAGCAGGCTGAGGCAAAGACTGGTAAAGATAAGGCCGAAAAACCAGAGACTGAAGGAATAAAAATGTTAGAAGTTTTTAGCCCTTCGGCAGAAGTACCAATGCCGAAGATACAAAAAGGTCTTGCGGCCACTCCCAAAAGAAGAAAGATGGCAAGTGTACTAGATGTGCTAGAAACGGTAAAGGCTTCAAGCTCTACTCCAGGGAAAATTGCCAAGGCTACGAAAATGCAAATCGAAGCTAAAACAAGACCGACCGAAACTGAAGCTGTAATGAGCCAGGCTAGTGCCGAAGCTGGTCCTTCAGAGCCTGCTAAGAAAAAACCCTCGGAAATTGAAGAGAAGGCAGCGGAGGAAGAGGCTATAGAATAGACTTTGCCTGAAAAAGCTGCCGCTCCTGCTCCCGAAGCACCTTCTGAAGACCTTGATTATGTTATTTGACATGCTTCGGGAAAAAGATTATCTGAGGAAGAAATTTTTGAAGCTAGACACTATGCCCGAGAACTGAAGTACCCGAAAGAGGCCTTAGTGTTTAATGGTACGGATGAAGATGATTTCTTGTATTGTCTCCCAGACAACAAGGAATTATCCGTCTGCCGGGAGATGGCCAGAAGTATGGGTTTTCCGAAGCTCGAAGCTGGCCTTTGTGCCATGACGAAGGACGATCTTGCGGATAGCCTTGCATACAACAGTCTGAAGGTACAAAAGTTATGAATTTTGAAGCTTATGGATTTTGTAATAGAGTCTTTTATTCTCATGTTAATCCATTCATTCTTTTTTCAAGGGCTTAATACTTAGCAACGCCTTAAGGGCGCAAAAGAATGCTAAAGACGAGAGCTGCACTATTGCTCTCAACAACCTTTGAACAGAGGTTATCAAGCTGAGAAACGAAGCCACGGAAAAAGACAAAATTCTACTTACATTTGTGGACAAAGTAAAGGGGGATGAGGCTAACTTCAAGGCTCAATCTGAAATTCAAAAGAATGAGATTGAAGACCTTCGAAAACAACTGGCTGAGGCTAAATTAAAATGCATTGTTGCCGAAGCTGACCGAGATGCCAGTGAATACTGGAAAAATTATTTTGAAAAAACAGTTGTAGAGCTTCGCGCATCAAAAGAAAGATGTTTTGAAAAATCTGTGGAATGTGTAAAAAAGATAAATACTAGCTTCGCCAACGTGGGCGCCTACTCAAACGAAGACAACTTCATACGGGGCGACCCTGAGGGCGTCATTGAGTGGATCAGTAATGAAGCCAAAGCTTTTGAGGAGATTTTGAGTGACCGAGAGGACGTCTGTGCATGCTCTGGTGCGAGGGGGGTTGCAGCCATTCTGGAGAAGGTAGGTTGTGAACATGTTAAAACCTTGGCCCAGAACGAAGCTGCCTTCTCCGTCGACGATACAAAGGACCCCTCGGCCGAAGCGAGTTCAATAGGTGGAAAATTTTTCACTGATATCTAGGAAAATGGCGGCCGAGGGATGGCTCATGAAATAATGAAGAAGAGCAAAAAAATATTCATGACGCTCGAGAAGCTACGAAAGAAGCTGAAAAAGCTGTGGAACTCGAAAGACGGATAAGTATCACTTAATGGCTTTTAGCTTTGTTGTTTATTTTTGTGACTTCGAACTAATTTATGTCTTCTACCATAGCTGAACTATCTCCTCCCCCAGAGCCATTCGACCCACTAGCCGACCCAGAGACAAAGAAAGCAGTGGAAATTATTAATGTGGCCGAAGCTATTGTAGATGAAGTTGTTACCAAACTGCTAACCAAAGCTGCAGAAAAAGTTCTGAAGGAAGAAGAGTAGCTATTGTAAAACCATTTTCTAGAATATTAATGTAACATTTGCTGAACTATGTTTATAACATTCGGTGCTTACAAGATTCGAGTGTAATATATGAATTGTTTGTAATTTAGTTCTTTGCGATGCATGAAACTTTATGTACATACCGTTTGAAAATCATCAATGCTTCGTAAAGAATAGATCCCTCCTTCCACATCAGAACTGATGAAGCTGTAACTCTCAGCTTACTTTGTGCCTTGGCATCTTTTCATTTTTTATAAAGCATTCTCCGAAGACCAGCCTCGCTTCCAATTCATATTATTGATGTGATATGATGTATGATGTGACGCTATGCGACATGATGCGATGATATGATGCAAAGAATGATTCTAATGCCGAAGACACATACCCACACTGAAACACAATATCTGCGTTCCCTTAGGAACCATAAAAAATCTCTTTGTCGTTTATTTTTTGGCTTCACCGCTTATTTTTCGGTGTAAGTTCTGCATCCCCTTAGGAACATCTTTTGAACTTCTTTGCCTTCTATTTCGGCGGTATTCGCGTTGACTTTTCGCGCATCGCCTTATATTTCGGCGGTATTTGGCTCTGCATTCCCTTTGGAACGACTTTTGAGTAGAAAACTTACACTGCGCTCCCTTGGGAATGACTTTTTGTAGCTTCGGCAAACTTACGCTGCGCTCCCTAGGAAGGATTTTTTGTAGCTTCGACAAACTTACGCTACGCTCCCTAGGAACAACTTTTTGTAGCTTCGGCAAACTTACGCTACGCTCCCTAGGAACGACTTTTGTAGCTTCGGCAGTTTCTGAGCTTCGTAAGTCTATAGGAAAGATATATTTCATTATGACAAGAACGAAGCTATTACAAGAAATTAAAAGTGACAAGAAGACTAGATTTACACCAATTGTTCCTTATTAAAAAGAAAATGACAATGAATGTAAAATGCTTCAGAGGTAGGATATCTCTCAATAGATATGTTTTGACTCTGGCACAGTACTGTTGACTATGCGAGCTTCGGATTCCTCCCTGAGTTCTCGCTGCTGATGAGTCTGATGGCTCCCTTCTGGCTGCTGACCTCGTGAATAGGCAGGTTGTAGTGGCGGCAGAGGTGGAAGCTATTGCCAAGAAGCCTATGGCTGACTAGCCGAAGCAATAGAAGCTGCAGGATGATTACCCACATACTCTGGCATGTAGGGTGAGTGACATGAAACAGTATGTAGGACCTGCTTCGGTTGACTTTGCTGGGCTTCGGCTTCTGTGATCTCCTTCTGCTTTTGGATGGTGATTTGGCACATTCTTGTAGTATGGCCCTTGTCTTCACCACAAAATAGACATTAAATCTTCCTAGGTTGGTCCCCATATCTTCCTTCGAAGCCCCTAACGCCTCTGCCTCTTGGAGCTGGTGGCCGAAAAGAGCTTTGTTGCTGCCCCGAAGATTATGAAGAATACTGGGGCCTCTGCAGCTGACTTCCTCTGTCATCATTCTGAGTGTTGTGAATTGACTTGACATGCGTCGGGTGTATTCTTCCTCCGAAGCCCCTGGTCATTTCGGAGAACCTGTAAGCTTCCTCCCTTCTTTGGCGGAAGTCATTGTCAGCCCTAATATATTCATCCATCTTTTGAAGCAACTTCTCTAGAGTCTGTGGAGTTTTTCTGGCGATGTACTAGGCAGTAGGTCCTGGACGAAGCCCCTTGATCATGGCCTCAATGACAATCTCATAGGGCACTGTAGGCGCCTGTGCTCTGAGACGCAAGAACCTTCAGACGTATGCTTGAAGATACTCCTCATGGTCTTGCGTACATTGAAATAGAGCCTGAGCTGTGACCGGCTTTGTCTGAAAGCCTTGAAAGCTTGTCAGTAGCATATCCTTGAGCTTCTGCCACGAAGTAATAGTCCCTGGCCAAAGAGAAGAATACCATGTTTGGGCCACATTCCAAACTGCCATGACGAAGGATTTGGCCATGACAGCTGCATTGCCTCCATATGTAGATATGGTTGCCTCATAACTCATCAAAAACTGCTTCGGATCCGAATGCCCATCATACATAGGGAGTTGAGGTGGTTTGTATGATGGGGGCCATGGGATAGCCTGCAGTTCTGCTGCCAAGGGAGAAGCAACATCAAAGGTAAAGGTATCATGATTAAAAGCATCATACCATCCATCCTCATTGAATAGGCCTTCCTGATGAAGCTCCCTGTGTTGAGGCCTTCGATCTTGCTCGTCTTGAGAAAGATGGCGTACTTCTTCAGTGGCTTCGTCAATCTGCCTTTGAAGATCAGCCAGTCAGGCCATCTTCTCCTTCTTCCTTTGTACTTGTTGATGGATTATCTCCATGTTTCTGATTTCTTGGTCCAACTCCTTGAAAGGGAAATGTGCCCTTGGGCCATTTCTAAGTATTTTGGTGATTTAGTGCCCAACACAGGTGCCTAATTGTAAAATGGTGGACAAAGTACAAATCAAGGATAAAGGTATGTTTCTAAGCCTTAGTACATTGGTTTTGTATACTAATATACTTGTCTAAGTGTTAGAAACAGAAAGAAGAAGAAAAGAGAAGAGGAGAAAATGACTTGGCTGTGTGCAGCCAAGACTCAGCTCGGTCTGGAGCACCGGACTGTCCGGTGTGCACCGGACAGTGTCCGGTGCGCCAGGCTGGCTCGGAGCGAACTGGCCGCTCTCGGGAATTCGCCGACGGCGTACGGCTAAAATTCACCGGACTGTCCGGTGTGCACCGGACTGTCCGGTGAGCCAACGGTCGGTGGGGCCAACGGTCGGCCGCGCAATCTACGCGGGACACGTGGCCGAGCCAACGGTCGGAAGACGGCACCGGACTGTCCGGTGTGCACCGGACATGTCCGGTGCGCCAACGGCTCCAGATCTGCCAACGGTCTGCAACGGTCGGCTTCGCTGTTTAAGGAAACAAATCGGGCACCGGACAGTGTCCGGTGTGCACCGGACTGTCCGGTGCCCCCGACGACAGAAGGCAACGATAGCCTGCCAGATTTGCTCTCAACGGCTCCTAGCTGCCTTGGGGCTATAAAAGGGGCCCCTAGGCGCATGGAGGAGACACACAAGCAACCTTAGAGCATTCTTGATCATCCACACTCATTCTTTGCGCATTCGTTTGTCATTCTAAGTGATTCGAGCTCCGTTCTAGTTAGAACTTTGTGATACTCTTGTGAGCTCGATTCTTGGCCGTGTGTGTGCGCGTTTCACTGTGGATTTGTGTGTGTTGCTTCCCTCCCTTACTCTGTGCTTCGTTGTGATCATATACTTGTAAGGGCAAGAGACTCCAATTTGTGGAGATTCCTTGCAAACGGGATAGTGAAAGGCAAAACAAAACACCGTGGTATTCAAGTGGGTCTTTGGACCGCTTGAGAGGGGTTGATTGCAACCCTCGTCCGTTGGGACGCCACAACGTGGAATAGGCAAGCGTTGGTCTTGGCCGAACCACGGGATAAACCACTGTGTCACCTCTGTGCTTGATCTCTTGTGGTATTGTGTTTTGTTGAGACTTCTCTTTAGCCACTTGGCAATTATTGTGCTAACACTTAACAAGTTTTTGTGGCTTAAGTTTCAAGTTTCACAGGATCACCTATTCACCCCCCCTCTAGGTGCTCTCAATTGGTATCGGAGCCGTTCTCTTCACAAAAGGGACTAACCGCCCGAAGAGATGGATCCTAAGGGGAAGGGAATAGTGATCAACGACAAAGAGAAGGAATCCTTCGTCAACGAGCCGAAGGACGACAAGCCTACCGACTCCGGCTCGGGGCATAAACGGAAGGAAGGGAGGAAAAAGAAGACAAGGCGCATCAAGGAGATCATCTACTACGACGATAGTGATGAGTCTACTTCTTCCCAAAAGGATGACGACAACGACTACAAAAAGACGGTCAATTCGAACTTTTCATTTGATTATTCTCGTATTCAACATAGTTCGAATTCGCATTTGCTTTCCATTCCTCTTGGCAAACCTCCACACTTCGATGGGGAGGACTACGGATTTTGGAGTCACAAAATGCGTAGTCACTTATTCTCTCTCCATCCAAGCATATGGGAGATTGTGGAGAATGGAATGAAATTTGATAGCTCGGATAGCCCTATGCTTATAAATGAACAAATTCATAGAAATGCACAAGCTACTACTGTTCTCTTAGCATCTTTGTGCAGGGAAGAGTACAATAAGGTGAGCGGCTTGGACAATGCCAAGCAGATATGGGACACCCTCAAGATCTCTCACGAGGGGAACGACATCACCATGCTCACCAAGATGGAGTTGGTAGAGGGCGAGCTTGGACGATTCGCCATGATAAGGGGAGAGGAGCCAACTCAAACGTACAACCGGCTCAAGACCCTTATCAACAAAATAAGGAGCTACGGAAGCACGCGTTGGACGGATCACGACGTCGTCCGCCTAATGCTCAGGTCCTTTACCGTTCTTGATCCTCATCTCGTGAACAATATTCGTGAGAATCCCAGGTACATGATGATGACGCCCGAGGAAGTGCTTGGAAAATTCGTAAGCGGGCGGATGATGATCAAGGAGGCAAGATACGTCGACGAAGCGTTGAACGGTCCGATCCACGAGCCTCAACCCATTGCTCTCAAGGCAACAAGGAGCAAGGAGTCGCTACCTAGCAAGGTGGCGCAAGTTGAGGCGGCCGGGCTCAATGATGAAGAGATGGCTCTCATCATCAAGAGATTCAAGACGGCGCTAAATGGTCGCAAGGGGCAGCCAAGCAGGACCAAGACAAAGGGGAAGCGCTCGTGCTTCAAATGTGGTAAGATTGGTCATTTCATTGCTAACTGTCCCGATAATGAAAGTGACCAGGAAAAGGGGAACAAGAGGGAGAATAAGAAGGCATACAAGAAGGCAAAGGGCGAGGCACATCTGGGAAAGGAGTGGGATTCAGATTGCTCCTCCTCCGACTCCGACAATGAAGGACTCGCTGCCACCGCCTTCAACAAGTCTTCCCTCTTCCCCAACGAGCGTCTCACATGCCTTATGGCAAGGGAGAAGAAGGTATGTACTCGAGACTCTACGTATTCTTCTTCAAGTGAGGATGATTCTAGCGATGAGGAAATAGATTACTCTAGCTTGTTCAAGGGATTGGATAGAAATAAAATTGATAAAATCAATGAATTGATTGATGCCTTGAATGAAAAGGATAGGCTTTTAGAAAAGCAAGAGGATTTATTGTATGATGAACATGATAAATTTGTGGAGGCACAAAAATCATATGCTTTAGAAGTTAAAAGAAATGAAATGCTCTCTTATGAACTATCTACTTGTCATGAAACCATTTCTACTTTACAAGGTGTTAACAATGATTTAAATGCCAAATTAGAAGTAGCAAATAAATCTAATTCTTGTGTAGAACATGTTATGATTTGCACTAGGTGTAAGGATTTCGATATTGATGCCTGTGGTGAACACCTAGTTTTAATTTCCAAATTAAATGAGGAATTGGCTAGTCTTAATGCCCAACTTAAGACTAGCAAAAGTGAAGTTGATAAGATAAAATTTGCAAGGGATGCCTACACGGTTGGTAGACACCCATCAATTAAGGATGGTCTTGGCTTCAAGAGAGAGGCCAAGAACTTAACAAGCCATAAGGCTCCCATCTTCGTCAAGGAGAAAGGGAAGGCCCCTATGGCTAGTAGTGCTAAAAAGAACCATGCTTTCTTGTACCATGATAGGAGACATGCTAGAAATGCTTATAATGATTTTGATTTACATGTTTATGATTCTCATGCCATGTTTGCTTCTAGTTCTTCCTATAAGCATGATAGAGATATGTGTAGGAGAAATGTTGTACATATGCCTAGGAGAAATATTGCTCATGTTCCTAGAAAAGTTGTGAACAAACCTTCTACCATTTATTATGCTTGCAATGCTCCCTTTGCTATTTGTAGAAAGGGTAAGAAGGTAATTGCTAGGAAGTTAGGGGCAAGATGCAAGGGAGATAAAACTTGCATTTGGGTCCCTAAGGATATTTGTGCTAACCTTGCAGGACCCAACATGAGTTGGGTACCTAAGACCCAAGCCTAAATTTGCCATGCAGGTTTATGCATCCGGGGGTTCAAGCTGGATTATCGACAGCGGATGCACAAACCATATGACGGGGGAGAAGAAGATGTTCACCTCCTACGTCAAAAATAAGGATTCCCAAGATTCAATTATATTCGGTGATGGGAATCAAGGCAAGGTAAACAAGTGGGAGGAGCACATCATAGCAAGAATGTGATGACCACGTCAAGACCTCTGGAGCTGCTGCATATGGACCTCTTCGGACCCGTCGCCTATCTAAGCATAGGAGGAAGTAAGTATGGTCTAGTTATTGTTGATGACTTTTCCCGCTTCACTTGGGTGTTCTTTTTGCAGGATAAGTCTGAAACCCAAGGGACCCTCAAGCGCTTCCTCAGGAGAGCTCAAAATGAGTTTGAGCTCAAGGTAAAGAAGATAAGGAGCGACAACGGGTCCGAGTTCAAGAACCTTCAAGTGGAGGAATTTCTTGAGGAGGAAGGGATCAAGCACGAGTTCTCCGCTCCCTACACACCTCAGCAAAATGGTGTGGTAGAGAGGAAGAACAGGACGCTAATCGATATGGCGAGGACGATGCTTGGAGAGTACAAGACCCCCGAGTGTTTTTGGTCGGAAGCCGTGAACACGGCTTGCCACGCCATCAACAGGGTCTACCTTCACCGCCTCCTCAAGAAGACTTCGTATGAGCTACTAACCGGTAACAAACCCAATGTATCGTACTTTCGTGTATTTGGGAGCAAGTGCTACATTCTAGTGAAGAAGGGTAGAAATTCTAAGTTTGCTCCCAAAGCTGTAGAAGGGTTTTTGTTAGGTTATGATTCAAATACAAAGGCGTATAGGGTCTTCAACAAATCATCGGGTTTGGTTGAAGTCTCTAGCGACGTTGTATTTGATGAGACTAATGGCTCTCCAAGAGAGCAAGTTGTTGATTGTGATGATGTAGATGAAGAAGATGTTCCGACGGCCGCTATACGAACCATGGCGATTGGAGACGTTCGGCCACAGGAACAAGATGAACGAAATCAACCTCCTTCCTCAACAACGGTGCATCCCCCAACTCAAGACGATGAACAGGTTCATCAACAGGAGGCGTGTGATCAAGGGGGAGCACAAGATGATCATGTGATGGAGGAAGAAGCGCAACCGGCACCTCCAACCCAAGTTCGAGCAATGATTCAAAGGGATCATCCCGTCGACCAAATTCTAGGTGACATTAGCAAGGGAGTAACTACTCGATCTCGATTAGTTAATTTTTGTGAACATTACTCCTTTGTCTCCTCTATTGAGCCTTTCAGGGTAGAGGAGGCCTTGCTAGATCCGGATTGGGTGTTGGCCATGCAGGAGGAACTTAACAACTTCAAGCGCAATGAAGTTTGGACGCTGGTGCCTCGTCCCAAGCAAAATGTTGTGGGAACCAAGTGGGTGTTCCGCAACAAACAAGACGAGTACGGAGTGGTGACAAGGAACAAGGCTCGACTTGTGGCAAAAGGGTATGCCCAAGTCGCAGGTTTGGACTTTGAGGAGACTTTTGCTCCTGTGGCTAGGCTAGAGTCCATTCGTATCTTGCTAGCATATGCCGCTCACCATTCTTTCAGGTTGTACCAAATGGATGTGAAGAGCGCCTTCCTCAACGGGCCAATAAAGGAGGAGGTGTACGTGGAGCAACCCCCTGGCTTCGAGGATGAGCGGTACCCCGACCACGTGTGTAAGCTCTCTAAGGCGCTCTATGGACTTAAACAAGCCCCAAGAGCATGGTATGAATGCCTTAGAGATTTCTTAATTGCTAATGCTTTCAAGGTTGGGAAAGCCGATCCAACTCTTTTCACTAAGACTTGTGATGGTGATTTGTTTGTGTGCCAAATTTATGTCGATGACATAATATTTGGTTCTACTAATCAAAAGTCTTGTGAAGAGTTTAGCAGGGTGATGACGCAGAAATTCGAGATGTCGATGATGGGCGAGTTGAACTACTTCCTTGGGTTCCAAGTGAAGCAACTCAAGGACGACACCTTCATCTCCCAAACGAAGTACACGCAAGATCTGCTAAATCGGTTTGGGATGAAGGACGCCAAGCCCGCAAAGACTCCGATGGGAACCGACGGACACACCGACCTCAACAAAGGAGGTAAGTCCGTTGATCAAAAAGCATACCGGTCAATGATAGGGTCTTTAATTTATTTATGTGCTAGTAGACCGGATATTATGCTTAGCGTATGCATGTGTGCTAGATTTCAATCCGATCCTAAGGAGTGTCACTTGGTGGCGGTGAAGCGAATTCTTAGATATTTAGTCGCTACGCCTTGCTTCGGGATCTGGTATCCAAAGGGGTCTAACTTTGACTTGATTGGGTACTCAGATTCCGACTATGCTGGATGTAAGGTCGATAGGAAGAGTACATCGGGGACGTGCCAATTCTTAGGAAGGTCCCTGGTGTCATGGAACTCTAAGAAACAAACCTCCGTTGCCCTATCCACCGCTGAGGCCGAGTACATTGCCGCAGGTCAGTGTTGCGCGCAACTACTTTGGATGAGGCAAACCCTCAGGGACTTTGGCTACAATCTGAGCAAAGTCCCACTCCTATGTGATAATGAGAGTGCTATCCGAATAGCGGAAAATCCTGTTGAGCACAGCCGCACAAAGCACATTGACATCCGGCATCACTTTTTGAGAGACCACCAGCAAAAGGGAGATATCGAAGTGTTTTATGTTAGCACCGAGAACCAGCTAGCCGATATCTTTACCAAGCCTTTAGATGAGAAGACCTTTTGCAGGCTGCGTAGTGAGCTAAATGTCGTAGATTCACGGAACTTGGATTGAATTGTAGCATACATGTGCTTATGCCTTTGATCATGTTCATTCTGCATTTTGTTGCTTATTATGGTGCTCAAGTTGTACAAACACTCCCTGGACCTCACAAGTCCGTTGCAAAGTGATGCACATGTTTAGGGGGAGATGTGTTACAACTTGATCCCTTGAGACTAACCATATGCTTGAGTTTGCTTGATTTAGTCTCAAAGGAGAATTGAAAGGGAAAAGGTGGACTTGGATCATGCAAGACTTCCACTGCACTCCGATGAGAGGGTAACTTATTCCAAGTCCATCTCATGAACTCTTATTGCCATTTGCTCTAAATTGAAGATTTTGGTGAGGCAATGGGGTTAAAGGGCCAAAATTGATCCCGTTTTGGTGTTTGATGCCAAAGGGGGAGAAAATAAAGGCCAAAGCGATAAATGGATCAGCTACCACTTGAGAGATTTTGAAAATAGTAGAATAGAGTTTTTGGTTTGTTAAAACTCTTTTGTTGTCTCTCGTGTCAAAAGTTGGCTTCTTGTGGGGAGAAGTATTGATTATGGGAAAAAAGGGGAGTTTTTGAAATCTTTGATCAATCTTTTTTTTTGGAATGACTCTCTTTATGCTTCAACATGTGTGTTTGACTTAGAGATAGAGATTTGAGTTTGATTTGCAAAAACAAACCAAGTGATGGCATAGAGTGATCCATATATGTCAAAATTGAATAATTTGAGTTCTTATTTGAAGTGTTTTTGTACTTGTTCTACTTGCTTTATATTGTTGGCATAAATCACCAAAAAGGGGGAGATTGAAAGGGAAATGTGCCCTTGGGCCATTTCTAAGTATTTTGGTGATTTAGTGCCCAACACAGGTGCCTAATTGTAAAATGGTGGACAAAGTACAAATCAAGGATAAAGGTATGTTTCTAAGCCTTAGTACATTGGTTTTGTATACTAATATACTTGTCTAAGTGTTAGAAACAGAAAGAAGAAGAAAAGAGAAGAGGAGAAAATGACTTGGCTGTGTGCAGCCAAGACTCAGCTCGGTCTGGAGCACCGGACTGTCCGGTGTGCACCGGACAGTGTCCGGTGCGCCAGGCTGGCTCGGAGCGAACTGGCCGCTCTCGGGAATTCGCCGACGGCGTACGGCTAAAATTCACCGGACTGTCCGGTGTGCCAACGGTCGGCGGGGCCAACGGTCGGCCGCGCAATCTGCGCGGGACACGTGGCCGAGCCAACGGTCGGAAGACGGCACCGGACTGTCCGGTGTGCACCGAACATGTCCGGTGCGCCAACGGCTCCAGATCTGCCAACGGTCTGCAACGGTCGGCTTCGCTGTTTAAGGAAACAAATCGGGCACCGGACAGTGTCCGGTGTGCACCGGACTGTCCGGTGCCCCCGACGACAGAAGGCAACGATAGCCTGCCAGATTTGCTCTCAACGGCTCCTAGCTGCCTTGGGGCTATAAAAGGGGCCCCTAGGCGCATGGAGGAGACACACAAGCAACCTTAGAGCATCCTTGATCATCCACACTCATTCTTTGCGCATTCGTTTGTCATTCTAAGTGATTCGAGCTCCGTTCTAGTTAGAACTTTGTGATACTCTTGTGAGCTCGATTCTTGGCCGTGTGTGTGCGCGTTTCGCTATGGATTTGTGTGTGTTGCTTCCCTCCCTTACTCTGTGCTTCGTTGTGATCATATACTTGTAAGGGCAAGAGACTCCAATTTGTGGAGATTCCTTGCAAACGGGATAGTGAAAGGCAAAACAAAACACCATGGTATTCAAGTGGGTCTTTGGACCGCTTGAGAGGGGTTGATTGCAACCCTCGTCCGTTGGGACGCCACAACGTGGAATAGGCAAGCGTTGGTCTTGGCCGAACCACGGGATAAACCACTGTGTCACCTCTGTGCTTGATCTCTTGTGGTATTGTGTTTTGTTGAGACTTCTCTTTAGCCACTTGGCAATTATTGTGCTAACACTTAACAAGTTTTTGTGGCTTAAGTTTCAAGTTTCACAGGATCACCTATTCACCCCCCCCTCTAGGTGCTCTCACTCCTCCTCCTGGAGCGTTGGGCTAGTGGCCTTCCTCTTCTGGCTTTGGGCCTCACGAAGAGAAAGGGTCTCTAGATTTGGGTCCAGTGGCTATAGTGCGGCAGTCCCTGGCGCTGAAGCTTTCTTCGGCGGCATGACGAAGGTCAGTGCTTGCCGAAGGTGGTCGAAAAGGGTTCACCGGAGGTGGGCGCCAATGTTGGGGACTTGTTCTCAAATGCTATGAGTTAAGAACAAGGCAACACAAAAGGTTAATGGTTAATGCTCTTCGTCCTTCGAAACATTATCTCCCTTAGGATATAATGATCTTCAAATGAAGGTCATGAAGGACGTACCTTCATTATCATAGTATATATTAATGAAAGAAGAAGCACATGAGACATGAGAAATAACATAAATAATCATATGACATTACTAATATATCTTCATTATATCATCATGAATGAACGTGAATAATATTGAATTACATTTATACCTTCGGCTTGACAGAAGGCAAAAGTCCAAGCGTGACGCACGAGCGAATACAAGTTAACGTGAACAGTACGGGGGTACTGTTCATCTATTTATAGGCACAGGACACAGCCTATGAGAAATTACAATTATGCCCTTTACATTTACTATTGGATTATAGAAAAATCTATGAGGACTGAACAACCTTTTCCCTTTTAAGTCAGTTCCCTTTTCTGCGATTTAGCCGAAGCTCCCTTCCGCACAGCTTCGGAGCGATGACAACCTTCGTCACGATCAAGCTCCTCATCGTGTATGCTTTTATCATAAATCCGAAGATACCTGTCCATGAACCATACTTGGAAGACATTGTTAAAATATGTTTTTGAGGACCTTCGGAGGACGAAGGCCCCCAACACCTAGGTTTTTCTTTAACCAACTCTCTCACTTATGCCCCTGCGCAACTATTCCTCTGAGTCTCTGACCATTCAAAACCTCCCTGACTCCTTCTCCTTTCCCCCGAGGTCCTTCCCCCCCCTTTGAACAGTACCCGCGGAAGTAAATAGGGCGGCGTGGCTTACCGGCAGCGAGGGAGGTCTGGCGAAGGGTGGGGTTGGCTTTGGGAAGTCCTTGCGGTCACGATGAGATACGGCTTGATGACGGTGATGACCGAAATCAGCCGGTCCACGTGCGCAGGCGAGCGAGTTCGTCGGTGGCGGGTGCTCCGGCCTATCCACGGTGATATAGTTCAATCCAAGGGCACGGGAAGCTTCACGAGGTGCTAAGGAGTCTATCCGTGTAAGGAATTGAAGAAAGGCTCACCGTGGATCTTGGTTTATGCTCACCGGTGGTCGGGTGAAGTCCGGTGACCTTGATCTAGTGTCTCCAGCGAGGCAGAGCTCGATTCCTTGCTCTGGAGCTTCACCGAGGCACGTAGAGTCTCCCTCGAGGGTCCGACGGGGCTGGGAATGGCTCGGTTGGCCGGTCTACAGTGGTGGGTGCTCGGGCGGCCGCTGGCACGCCGTGTGCAGGGCAAATGCCGGTGATCGTGCGCTCCGGCGAGGTCGATAGCGAACGGGGGCATACGGTTGAAGCCTCAGCTGGCTTTATAGGCGCGGGCACGGGCAGTGGCACGAGCTTGGCTTGGCGCGGCGCGGGCGCGTGGGTTCGGGCGCTGGGCATGCTCTAGCGAGGTCATGGCGCGTCGAACACGTGGAGGTGTGTTTCTTCTATTGTTCAAACGCTTGCTGAGATCGCAAACGTGCGAATCTTGGCAAAAATCCTGCACAGACCTCTTCTTGGCACCTAGGGCTATCTCTTGTATGTGAGTTCCAATGGGAGATATGCCCTGGCTAGGGAGATATGCGGACGCCAAATCTGGGTTGTCTCACTGTTCACCCCGAGACAAAAGTGATGTCAAATCATGTCAAATGGTTTTGGCTCGGGTTCAAAATTTTCCAGTGGGTTCCTTAGGTAGTTTGGCTACTTTTTGGTATTCACACCAAGTGGTTTTGGCGCCATTTACTAAGTGAACACGCCTGATCTTTAGATTAGGGTTTATTTTTGACTTATAGAAGATTAGAGAGCTCTAGGGGTCTTTAAGGGGCCTTTTTGTAATGTTCCCCTCTACATTTTATAGATTTTAGTGTGTACTTAAACTTTGGTTAACGATTAGAAACAAGAATTGGCCATTTGATTAGCTTGCCCACTAATCCCTTGCTTGGAAGTCTAGTGCTTTATGGGGTCTAGGGTTTAACCTCTTTTGCCCAAGGTGACAATTGCTCAAAATGTTTGGGTAAAGCTTTTGTCATTAACATTTCTTAGTTAATCCATGGTTTCCAAGGTTTTGGGGTTCCCTCTCCCACTTAAACACATGTAATGACAGGTCATGAGTGCTGGCCTTGAGCCAAGGCCTTGGGTAACACCTGGGGTGTTACATACTAGATAAAAGTAAATACCAAACCATAATAAATAATAATAGAATGAAATTAATAACAAATTATCCCATGCAAATGCAAATGACAAAATTGAGTTTAAGTTCCATAAATTAATCATGCGAGAGTCCTGAGCTGCTCATGACCGTGAGCTCGGCAAGTATACCAGTTTTACACTCTGCAGAGGTTGTACCCTGTACCCACAAGTCGTGTATCCCATGTCGCCAGGGTTCGCAAGGCCCTTAGACACTACCGAGGTGAATGGCTAGGGATCCACTACGAGGCCTTTACAAAGTTCCACTAGCTTCCGAAAACCAGTTACAGTTTATGGGAAGAGCACTTGCAGGAATCCCTCATTTGACTGCCATCGTAGCAAAATCAACCCGAGAACCTCCTTGCATGCAACTCCCCTACTACCCTTGCCCCTTTCGGGTAAGGTAGTCTTCCACTAGCTTTCCTAATTAGTCAGCCAAGGGCGTCCCATTCCACCCTTGTGGTGGCACGTGTTTCTCAAGTTAAGCTCCATGTTCCAATTAACATTAATGATCTTGACATGAACAAAAATAAAATAACATAATAATTGGAACATGGATATAATAAAATATTAATCCCAAAACCATATAATGCAATTGCATAACTACCCAAGTGAATCAGGGGTAAACAAGGTAAACATGATAAACAGACTAGGGTGACCTATTAGATCCCATCAAAATTAAACCTATGCATTAAATAATGATAATAAAGAATATTATTGGGTAACAAAAGTGGATCAAGGGCACAACTTGTCTGGCACTTGAGAATCCAGGTACCAGGATGATTCTTCAGATCCTCATGACCGCACTGCTAGTCGTAGCAATACAAACAAACATGGTATATACAAAATTAACATCACACCAATTATAAGTACAAACTGAATAATAATAATCAACGCGTTGCTACGAGATCGCGGGAACGAGAACCACTAAAATCTGAGTTACAGTTAAGGAGTTATGATTTTATAGAGGATTTCAGTGATTAAAGTGTTCAAACTATATTATAAATTGGTTAATATAAATCATATAAGAGGTTATTCTATAAATAATTATCTCAACTTTAATCTAAGGCATTATTTGATTAAAGATTATCTAGTCAAATTATAATCATCAAATCAGAATACTATATTTAATATTAAAGAAATTAATCCAATAGACATAGATTAATCTAATTATTTACCAAACTATAAAAGTAGGGGATATCATATAACAAATGTTGCTACTGCGTAGTAAATATTTATAAGAAGCTAACGCAACTGGAACGAGTCAAATCGGAAATAAAACAGAGGAGTTATGATTTTCCGAAGTCTGTATGTGCTAGATACAAAATTAATTAGGATATAAATTTTAATATGACTTTCATGTCAAAATAGAGGTACTATGTTATAAACAATAATATTAGGGAATTATAGAAATTGGAATGGACTCAAAAGGAGTTAAGATGCATTTTCTAGGAATTAATTAAGTTCCTATAATTATTTTCACACAAAAATGTATTTTCTAAATGAATTCTTTTGATTTCTGCACTTTGGACTGAGCACACTATTTACAGAAACCATAGGGGCTACGGCGCAATTAAACCCTAGACTCAGAACACTATTCACTGGACTGTGTGTTAGTTTCGAAGAAACTGAGGGTCTGTAATGCAATTAATCAGCCGTGAAGGGGTATAGGTGATTTCTAGCCGCCCGATCACCACCCAGTGGACACGATTAGATTTTATCCCTAGCTCAATCGGACCACGCCCTAATCCGATGGATCAAGGATCAACGGCACACAGTGGCCCGTGTCTACTCCTAACTCAGGCCCCCAGATCCCGATCGGACGGTACCACGCTTATGAGATCTGACGCTTGCTTAGAACCGCATGATTATCATCCGACCGCTCTGATTTCCCAAACCGAACCATTGCGCGATATCTAATCCGAGGCATCGGCTAATGAATCAACGGTCCAGGACATTTCCCCAACTCCCCGGCTCGGGACGGCGGCGCTGCTCAAGAACCACGGCGGTCCATCACTGGAGTTCAGTCAATACTCGAGCTCTGGTTTCCAATTCCCAAATCCCATCGATCGTATGAACTACTGCAAGTACAACCGAGGGGGTGGCAACTTACCGAAGCTAGGGATGATTGCGGGGAGGCTACCCGCGGCGAGATCGGAATCCAGAGCTCCCACAAAGACCGGCGAGCAATCGTGTCTTGCCCAGCGACCGTCTCCACCCGCGGACGACGCGACACCCATCCAGAAGGCTTGGGGATGGTACCAATGGTGGATAATCGACTCCGCGATGGTAGCTAACCAGTCTGCTACACGCGGCGGCGAGGGGTCACTGGTTTAAGAATTTTCCTATTGATGTTTATGGGTTACGAAGAGTAGGCGACCGTGATAGCCAGCACCACCTATAAAGCTTCCAGGTCGAGACAAGTCGTCTGGTGTAGCGGCAAAATTTGCGGCGAGGATCACGATTTGGCCGCTGCGATTCAGTTGAGGCTGGTCCGAGTTTACCGCTGGGAAGAAGACAATGCTGACTAGGCTGGGATCAGTTCTTGCCGCGCGTGGAGCCCAGCGGATGACGCGCGAGTGCAGTCGGGTCGCGACCGAGGATTTAGGCAGGATTGGGTAGAACCTTAACAGATTCAAGGTTTGTTGCCTTAAATCTCGGCCACGGAGTTCATCACGGCCGAGCGGGGAAGAGAGAGCTGACTGCGTGGGGCCCGCATGGAAGTGGTTAGCGCGAGCCAATCAGCGGCTGGCCACGTGGGCCCTCTTGGCCGGTGACCCAGAGTGCGCACAACGTGGGAGGCAGAGCAATGGGGGTGACAGGATGACGTGCGGGTCCCATGCCACAACGACTCGCCATTCGGTGCTGGCGCGCGGTAGGGACGCTGGTGACTCGGGCCCAAGCGTCAGCGATTCAGTCGTGATGTGCAGCGCGGTGGGGAGATGGGCTTACCAGGTGAGGAAGGAAAGGTGGGCTAGAATTTGGTCCTGCGGCCCAATATAGAGGTTTTCCTCTTTTTCTTTTTCATTTCTTTTCTAATTCCAAATTTACAGATTCAAACTGAATTTTAAATTCCTGTTTGAATTTTCTGATTTTCAAATATTAAATATCGTTCAATTGTGAATATATTACCCACTATTTCCTATATTTTTATTTATTATTTTCCTTGTCCTCTATTTATGGGAGGAATAAATGGATGCATAAACATTTTTCTTTCTCATTTTCTATTCTATATTTTCATTTATACTTTGAGGCCAAGTTTATGTGTTCAATAAAGAACCTCACAATAAAGTCATCAGCTAGAGATGCACTTTCCTTTATTTATTTTCTGTTTTCTTTTCTATTTTTATTTCTTTTCTTTCAAAACTCATTTCAAATTCAAATTTATGTTTGATCTTCCAAATTATCAAACACATCCCTAATGAGTATGTCTAAACTATTATTGCATTAATATTATTTTTCTTTGTATATTGCATATTTTTCTTTCCTTCCCTTCTCATATATTTTCTATTTCCTATTTTGGACCTCTAATTCCCAAGTTTAGCTTATGAATCTTTATTAACATGTTTCACCACATATTCATAAGTATAAATTGCTTTTAGTGCATCATGTAATGAAATAAATAGTCATTTAGTTGAATTAAAACCTTTCTACTACTCCTTTTCTAATATAATTCCTGGATTTCAAAAATTCAGTCCTCAATTTTCAACACTCAAGTATAATTTGAGATAACTGAATTCACTATTTTATTTCTTCATATATTTATTTTATTATTATTATTTTTTATACATATTTTGGGCTTTACAAATCCTACCCCCCCTAACAGAAATCTCGTCCTCGAGATTTGTAAGGAAAGGGTGTATAACCATGTTATCTCAAAACATATGCACAAACAAAAAATCTCAGCATGATACATAATTTATTAGCAACACATAGGGTCAATTAGACCTTATTATTCCTCCTAAAATAGTATCATACCAAATACTAACTAAAGTAACATTTAGGTCTTACAAATAGTAGTAATGTATATATATGTTTATGTAGCTCGATGGAGCTGGTGGTGGTTGTGGAGGTAGTGGACGTTGTTGTTGTCTTTCCAACTGTGCTTGCCTTATTTCTCGACGTATCTCCAGCCGATCCTGACGTATTTCCTCGCGTTCTTGTCTTATCTGATTTTGCAGTTCGGTAACCATGTTTGCCATTTGTTGTATTAGCATCATTTGGGTGGCAACCACTTGGTCGATTCCAACCAGTAGAGGATTTGGAGGATTCATTTCTGTTTGCTGTTGCCTGATAATCTTTCCTTCCTGGTATTGACCATGAGAGTTGGAAGCATATTGTAGGATAGTTTTGCAATGGAAAGTATTTGGTAAGCAGAATGAATAGACTAATAGTTGGCTATGTCCTGAAGATTTTTTTAGCAGGGCTTAATCTTTGATTTACGTCCAAATTGGTGTAACTAGTCGTATATGGTGAATATCCAAAGATAGGATAGCATTTTGTCAAAATGAGATAGTCTACATGATGTAGGTTAAAAGTTTGTTTGCTGTTAGGTGGGGATAGATAGATTATATCATTCATCATGACTCTATGGGTTGGGTTAGCTCTTATGCTCATAGTTGAGTTGGTCCAATGTGCTAAGTTTAGTTAACACTTGGTTAGTAGGGTAAAAGAGATTAGATCCTACTAGTGTCACTAATCTATTTAAGTAGACCACATTAGATTAAATCACATTAGATTCTATAATCCTATTTATGAATACCATTCAGTTGAGCATATCCCGCTAATTTTATCTTTATGATATTCTCGTATATATATTTCTTTTATACACCTAATTTTTTTGCCAGTAGCATATGTGGTATAGAAACAAGGGTACATCAGTTTTTAACTATTAGGTGAGTGTTGACATAGAATGAATGTACCATGGCATAATCGAGCTTCCTTTGGGAGTCTGAATTAGGGACCATAGGTCGTGGTGTTGGATGCCATTATCCGAGTTGGGATAACCATTGCGGTTACATGGGGTAGGTAGATTCAACAGAGTTTTACTTTACTTTTGAGATAAATGGGTTGGGCAACCAATATCACCGGCTAGGTCGTGGCTCCACGAACGAGTTGGTCTAAGACACCAATTTAGGTTTTAAAACCCATTTATCAGAATATGGTTTAATTAATACTTGTAACATAGATTAGACCATATTAGATTAGGTAGGGTCTAGATTAAATTGGACATAACTAGATTAAACTTAGTTTAAGTTAGATAAATCTACCAGGGCAGAATATGTATTATTAATATGTGTTAGAATCCTTTGTGATAGGATGAATTATATAGCGTAGGTAGGTCAGAATCTCTGTTGGCTAAACAGAGGGGTTATGCAACTATCGGGTGGTTAAGGTAGTTGCATATGGCGAGGTTGGACTAAGACTCCAATTTAGATTAAAACATATTTATAAGAGTATAATTCAATCTTATTTTACGAGTACTATCTAACATGTTTGTCCATTAGGTTAGATCTGATCAGATTAGATGGGGTCAGAATTAAATTGGTGTAATCAGATTAGACTAGATAAGATCTACTTATTTTATTTTGGAATAGATCATGTTTGTTACTCTAGTGTGGGATAAATATGCTTATTAGGGCAAGACGAATCCATAAGGATAAGGTAGAATCTTGAGATTGGTTAGATTGATTAGGATAAGATGAAAATCCTTTCGAGATGAGATGAGTCTATTAAGATAAGAAGGAATCTTTTAAGATTAGAGAGAATCTTTTAAGATAAGATGGATGTATTAATATAGGAGAGTATCTTTTAAGATAAGAGAATCTATTAAGATAAGAAAGAATCTTTCAAGATAAAATTGATCTATTAAAATAGATACACTTTAATGGTGGATAATCTAATCTCATGAATTTTATTTATTTATACTTATGCTTATACGTATATGTAGATGTAATTGTGGACGTTACTCCACGACTCATCACACTCAATCAAAGATCCAAATCAGACAAATAACATAAGAACAAACACTGAAGCGTATAGATCCTATAAAACTAGTTTATTTTTGTTCCTAAGAGTAGGTCTCCTATTCCTAAAGTCACTTTAGGCACATGATTTCAAAGTGTGAAATCCACTTTTGTCTTTAGAAGGAAAAGGTAAGAATAATCAGAGTAAGCAGAAATAGATGAGAAAAGATTAAGAAAAGTTTAGAAAAGAATCAGTGTAGCAAAGGTAAGGTTAATCAAAGTAGAACAGTGGAAGGTGAAACAGGATCAAGATAAGTATAGAAAGAATCAGAGTAAGGTAAGTAGGTAATGGTTATGTCCATTTCTATCTAGGTTTCGTCCTACAGTCAACATTTCCTCTGATACCACTTCTGTAACACCCAGGTTTAAGGGACAAAGCTGGGTGCATCTCATACATACGCCAAAGAAGACAACATATATAATAATAGAGTGTATAGAAATAAATGTCACAATATAATTAGAGTACTTATTACATAGCTGAAGACTTACAAAATAAAATATAAATATAAAAGGATCTAAAATCTATCCTTGGCGCCAGAAAGTCAACTGGGAGACGATGACCTAGACCGAATTGAACTCCTCAATGTGTGGCTCCTCTTGAACCACCTGTTCTTCTCCTGTGGGGGGTGTGAGACAGCAAGGGTGAGCTCACACATGTTCATCGCTCAATAAGTTGTGGGGAATAATATGGCATCAACACACCAAAGGTGGGAGTTCATGTGATGTGTAAAGCTGATCAACAATAGGGGTTTAAAGCTGAGCATTGCTTTTAATAAGTTGGTCAAAATTTTATTAGCAGTTACTAGATGTAAGTAAATACCAAACCATAATAAATAATAATAGAACAAAATTAATAACAAATGATCCCATGCAAATGCAAATGAAAAATTGAGTTTAAGTTCCATAAATTAGTCATGCGAGAGTCCTGAGCTGCTCATGACTGTGAGCTCGGCTAGTATACCAGTTTTACACTCTGCAGAGGTTGTACCCTGTACCCACAAGTCGTGTATCCCATGTCACCAGGGTTTGCATGGCCCTTAGACACTACCGAGGTGAATGGCTAGGGATCTACTACGAGGCCTTTACAAAGTTCCACTAGCTTCCGAAAACCCGCTACAGTTTATGGGAAGAGCACTTGCAACAATCCCTCGTCTGACCGCCATCGCAGCAAAATCAACTCGAGAACCTCCTTGCATGCAACTCCCCTACTACCCTTGCCCCTTTCGGGTAAGGTAGTCTTCCACTAGCTTTCCTAATTAGTCAGCCAAGGGCATCCCATTCCACCCTTGTGGTGGCACATGTTTCTTAAGTTAAGCTCCATGTTCCAATTAACATTAATGATCTTGACATGAACATAAATAAAATAACATAATAATTGGAACATGGATATAATAAAATATTAATCCCAAAACCATATAATGCAATTGCATAACTACCCAAGTGAATTAGGAGTAAACAAGGAAAATAGGATAAACAGACTAGGGTGACCTATTAGGTCCCATCAAAATTAAACCTATGCATTAAATAATGATAATAAAGAATATTATTGGGTAACAAAAGTGGATCAAGCGCACAACTTGTCTGGCACTTGAGAATCCAGGTACTAGGATGATTCTTCAGATCCTTGTGACCGCATTGCTAGTCGTAGCAATACAAACAAACATAATATATACAAAATTAACATCACACCAAACATCAGTACAAACTGAATAATAATAATCTACACGTTGCTACGAGATCGCGGGAACGAGAACCACTAAAATCGGAGTTACGGTTAAGGAGTTATGATTTTATAGAGGATTTCTGTGATTAAAGTGTTTAAACTATATTAAAAATTGGTTAATATAAAAGATATAAGATGTTATTCTATAAATAATTATCTCAACTTTAATCTAAGGCTTTATTTGATTAAAGATCATCTAGTCAAATTATAATCATCAGATCAGAATACTATATTTAATATTAAAGAAGTTAATCCAATAGACACAGATTAATCTAATTAGTTACCAAACTATAAAAGTAGGGGATATCATATAACAAATGTTGCTATTGCATAGTAAATATTTATACGAACCTAATGCAACTAGAACGAGTCAAATCAGAATTAAAACGGAGGACTTATGAATTTTCGAAGTCTGTATGTGCTAGATACAAAATTAATTAGGATATAAATTTTAATGTGAATTTCATGTCAAAACAGAGGTACTATGTTATAAACCATGATATTAGGGAATTATAGAAATTAGAATGAACTCAAAAGGAGATAAGATGCATTTTCTAGTAATTAATTAAGTTCCTATAATTATTTTCACACAAAAATGTATTTTCTAAATGAATTCTTTTGATTTTCTACACTTTGGACTGAGCGCACTATTTACAGAAACCATAGGGGCTACGGCGCAATTAAACCCTAGACTCAAAACACTATTCACTGGACTGCGGGTTAGTTTCGAAGAAACTAAGGGTCTGTAATGCAATTAATCAACCGCGAAGGGGGTATAGGTGATTTCTAGCCGCCCGATTACCACCCAGCGGACACGACTAGATTTTATCCCTAGGTCAATCGGACCACGCCCTAATCCAATGGATCAAGGATCAACGGCACACAATGGCCCGCGTCTACTCCTAACTCAGGCCCTCAAATCCCGATCAGACAGTACCACACTTATGAGATCTGACGCTTCCTTAGAACCGCACGATTATCATCCGACCGCTCTGATTTCCCAAACCGAACCGTTGCGCGGTATCTAATCCAAGGCGTCGGCTAATGAATCAACTGTCCAGGACATTTTCCCCAACTCCCTGGCTGTAACACCCCTGGTGTTACTACTACTAAAACTTGAGCATAACATCATGAGCATTAGCGTATCATGTGATTGTTACACTTAGAATGCATTCACTAGGCAAAAATTTCAAACAAGTTGTATTGATGAGACTAGTCATGGGTGAAACCCTAGAGTAGAGTACTTAACCCTAAACTAAGCTTAGGGTGTCAATAAAGCCCAAATGAGTTAAATTCTCAAAAATTATTAGAAATGGTCATAAGATATCAACTATAATAGGAATTAAGTGGCATTCAAACCCTAGAAGTACCAAAAAACCCTAAAAAGACCCTAGAAAACCCTAGACTGAAACCCTAGGCGGTTATATGCAAATGTTGCACACTTTTGGACCTATTGGG
Organism: Zea luxurians; assembly: GCA_029449295.1. Classification (NCBI taxonomy): domain Eukaryota; kingdom Viridiplantae; phylum Streptophyta; class Magnoliopsida; order Poales; family Poaceae; genus Zea; species Zea luxurians. The sequence continues at coordinate 4,371,663 of JAOPSE010000121.1, read as the reverse complement.
GGCCTTCGACCTCCGAAGGTCCTCAAAAACAAGATCTAACAAAACCTTCCAAGTGTAACATATGAGCAGGTACCTTCGGACTCGGGCTAAAAGCATGATCGCGACAAAGGTTGAAATTGCTCCGAAGCTACGTGCAAGGGAGCTTCGGCTAAATGGCGGGGAAAGGAACCGACTTAAAGGGGAAAAGGCTATCTAGTCCTTATAGAGTTGACTATTAGTTAACAATGAATGTAAAGGGCATGAATGTAATTTCTCACAGGCTGTGTCCTGTGCCTATAAATAGATGAACAGTTCCCCCGTACTGTTCACGCTGACTTGTATTCACTCGTGCGTCACACTTGGACTTTTATCTTCTGTCAAGCCGAAGGTACAAATGTAATTCAATATTGTTCCTGTTTATCTATGATTAATAAAAGGAAGATATATTAATGATGCCATATAATTATTCATGTTGTCTTACATATTCCATATGCTTCTTCTTTTATTAATATACACTACGATGATAAAGGTATGTCTTTCATGTCCTTCGTTGAAGATCATTATATCCTAAGGGAAATAATGCTTCGAAGGACTAAGGATATTAACATTTAACATTATGTGTTGCCTTGTTCTTAACTCATAGCATTTGAGAACAAGTCCCCAACATTGGCGCCCACCTCCGGTGAACCCTTTTCGACCACCTTCGGCAAGCACTAACCTTTGTCATGCCGCCAAAGAAAGCTTCAGCAACAGGGACCGCTGCACTACAGCCGCTGGACCCAAACCAGAAAACTCTTTCTCTTCGAGAGGCTCAAAGCCAGAAGAGGAAAGCCACCAGTCCAACACTCCAGGAGGAGGAGTTGGACCAAGAGATCAAGGATATGAATATCATCCATCAGCATGTACAAAGGAAGAAGGAGAAGATGGCGCGATTAGCTAACCTTCAAAGGCAGATCGACGAAGCCACTGAAGAAGTGCACCATCTCGCTCAAGACGAACAAAACCGAAGGCCCCAGCACAAGGAGCTTCGTCAAGAAGGCCTATTCAACGAAGATGGATGGTATGATGATTTTAATCATGATACCTTTACCTTTGATGATGCTTCTCCCTTGGCAGCAGAACTGCAGGCTACTCCATGGCCCCCATCGTACAAGCCACCTCAACTTCCCATGTATGATGGGCATTCAGATCCAAAATAGTTTCTCATGAGCTACGAAGCAACTATATCTTCGTATGGAGGCAATACCGCAGTTATGCCGAAGTCCATCGTCATGGCAGTCTGGAATGTAGCTTAAACATGGTATTCTTCTCTTCGGCCAGGGACAATCACATTGTGGCAGAAGCTTAAGGACATGTTGGTCACTAGTTTCCAAGGCTTTCTAATGAAGCCAGTTACAGCTCAGGCCCTATTCCAATGCACACAAGACCATGAAGAGTACCTTCAGGCATATGTACGAAGGTTCTTGCGGTTGAGGGCACAAGCGCCTATAGTGCCCAATGAGATTGTCATTGAGGCCATGATCAAAGGTCTTCGCCCAGGACCTACTGCCTAATATTTTGCCAGGAAGCCCCCACAAACTCTAGAAAAGCTGCTTCAAAAGATGGACGAATACATTCGGGCTGACAATGACTTCCGCCAAAGAAGGGAGGAAGCTTACAGATTCTCTGAAATGACCAGGGGCTTCGGAGGAAGAATCCATCCGAGGCATGTCAGGTCAATTCACAACTCCACTCAGAATGATGACAAAGGAGGTCAGTAGCAGAGGCCACAGTATACCTCACAATCTTCGGGGCAGCAACAAAGCTCTTTCCGGCCGCCAGCTCCAAGAGGCAGAGGGGCCAGGGGCTTCAGAGGAAGATATGGGGATCAGCCCAGGAAGATCTACTGCTTATTTTGTAGTGAAGATAAGGGCCATACTACAAGAATGTGCCAAATCACTATCCAAAAGCAGAGGGAGATTGCAGAAGCCGAAGCTCGGCTGAATCAACCGAAGCAGGTCTTGCACACTGCTTCGTGCCATTCACCCAACATACCAGAATATGTGGGTAATCACTCTGTAGCTTATGTTGCTTCGGCTAGTCAGCCACAGGCTTCTTGGCCATAGCTTCCACCTCCGCGACCACTACAACCTACTTATTCACGGGGTCAGCAGCCAGAAGGGAGCCACCACACCCAGCAACAGAGGGATTTCAGGGAGGAATCCGAAGCTCGCACAGTCAACAGTACTGTGCCGGAGTCAAAGCACATCTATTGAGAGATATCCTACTCTCTGAAGCACTTTTTTCTCTATGCCATTTTGTTTTTTAATAAAGGACAAGTAATGCAAATCTAGTTTTAATTCTTTGTAATAGTTTCGCTTCTGTTAAAATGAAATATATCTTCTTCACAGATTTACGAAGCTCGAAAATTGCTAAAGCTTCAAAAGTCGTTCCTAAGGGAGCGCAGCAAAAGTCTTGCCGAAGCTTCAAAAGTCGTTCCCAAGGGAGCGCAGAGTAAGTTTTTTGCTCAAAAGTCATTCCTAAGGGAATGCAGAGCCAAATTCCGGCGAAATACAAGGCGAAGCGCGAAAAGTCAACGCGAAAAATACCGCCGAAATATAAGGCGAAGCGTGAAAAGTCAACGCGAAAAATACCGCCGAAATAGAAGGCAAAGAAGTTCAAAAGACGTTCCTAAGGGGATGCAGAACTTACACCAAAAAATAAGCGGTGAAGCCGAAAAATAAACGGCAAAGAGATTTTGATCGTTCCTAAGGGGACGCAGAGATTGTGTGTTTCAGCGAGGGCGTGTGTCTTCGGCATTAGCATCATTCTTTGCGTCATATCATCGCAACATATCGCATAGCATCACATTATACATCATATCACACCAATGACACGAATTGGAAACAAAGCCGACCTTCGGAGCATGCTTCACAAAAATGAAAAGATGCTAAGGCACAGAGTAAATTGAGAATTACAGTTTCATCAGCTTTGATGAGGAAGAAGAGATCTATTGTTCACAAAGCATTGATATTTTTACGAAGCTTGGATGCTTTTTACGAAGTATGAATATTCTCACAAAGCATAAGTATTCTTCTTTACGAAGCATGAAAAGAAGGGAAGGTGTTTTTTCGCCGAAGGCTCAAAAAAGGTATGTATAAAAAAAGTTTCATGCATCGCAAAGAAGTGAATTGCAAAATAGTTTACATATTAGACCCAAAACTATACGCATCAAATATTACAGACTTAGTCCAACAAATGTTACATTAATCACCTAAGAGCGTTTTTACAATAACTACTACTCTTCCTTCAGAACTTTTTCCGCAACCTCGTTAAGCAACTTGTTGATGACTTCGTCAACAATAGATTCGGCTATGTTGATAATTTCTATTGCTTTCTTCATCTCCGGGTCGGCCAGGGGGTCAAATGGCTCCGGTGGAGGAGGTAATTTAGCTGCGATAGAAAAAATCAATCAGTTCGAAGCCACGAAAACAAACAATGAAGCTAAAACCAATTAAACGATACCTATCCGTCTCTCAAGTTCTGCAGCTTTCTCAGCTTCTTTCGCTGCTTCTCGAGCGTCATGAATATCTTTTTCGCTCTTCTTCATTATCTCATGGGCCATTTCTTGGCCACCATTCTCCCAGATGTCAGTGAAAAATTTTCCACCAAGAAAACTTGCTTCGGCCGAGGGATCCTTTGTGTCATCCATGGAGAGGGTAGCTTCGGCCTGGGCCAAGGTTTTAACATGATTATAGCCCGCCTTCTCCAAGATAGCTGAAACTTCTCTCGCACCAGAGAATGCGCAGACATCCCCACGATCACCTAAGATTTCTTCAAAAGCTTTGGCCTCCCCGCTGATCCACTCGATAACACCCTCAGGGTCGCCTCGTATGAAGTTATCTTTGTTTGAATAGGCGCCCACGTTGGCGAAGCTAGCCTTTATCTTCTTCACGTAGCCCAAAGATTTTTCAAAACATCTTTCCATGGACGCGCGAAGTTCTTCAACTGTTTTTTCAAAATAGTTTTTCCAATATTCACTGGCCTCTCGATTAGCTTCTGCAACAGCGCATTTTTCCTTAGCTTCTGCTAGCTATTTCCGAAGCTCTTCGATTTCATTCTTTTGGACCTCAGCTTGAGCCTTAGAATTAGCGTCGTCTTCTTTTATTTTGTTTAACAATGAATTTAATATCTTGTCATTTTCAAGGCCTTCGTTCCTTAGTTCAATCACCTCAGAATGAATGTTGTTCGAGCCATTGTATACCCTTCATCTTCAATGTTTTTCTGTGCTCTAAGGGCATTGCTAAGGATTAGGCCCTGCAAGAGGAGGATAAGATCAGGTATAAGCAAATGAAACAATTCGTTTTCAAATACAAAATTAGCTTTTATACCTTTATGCTATTATATGCTAAACTATCAGCCAATTCATCCTTTGTTAACACTGAAATGCCTTCTTCTAGGTTCAGAATTCCGAAGCTTCTACCCATCTTCCGGCAGATAGATAATTCTTTGTTGTCTGGGAGGTAGTACAAAAAAACTTCCTCCCCGCTGCCATTCAACACTAATGCCCCCTTCGGGTATTTCAGTTTTTGTGCATAATGTTGAGCCTCTCGTTCTTCTTCCTTAGAGAGTCCCTTTCCCGAAGCATGGCAGATGATGTAATCAATGATCTCTTTTAAAGCTTTGGGAGCAGAAGTGGTAACCTTTTTAGGCGAAATTCACTCTGTGGCCCTTTCTTCTGTTGCCCTTTCTTCAATTTCCGAAGGCTTTTTCTCAGCGGGCTCTGAAGGCCCAGCTTCGGTATCAGTTTGGATTACTGCAGATTCAATTTCGGTCGGCTTTGTTCCAGTTTTGTTTGCACTTTTGAAGCCTCAGCAACCTTCCTTGAAGGAGTAGAGCTCAAAGTCTTTATTGTTTCTAACACATCTAGTACATTTGCCATCCTTCTCCTCTTGGGAGTTGCGGCAGAACCTTTTTGTGCCCTCAGCACTGTCACTTCTGATGAAGGGCTCAAAATTTCTAGCGCTTTTGTTTCTTCAACATTTGGCTTTTCAGCTTTATCTTTATCAGTCTTTAACTCAGCCAGCTCGACTGAGGGTACCTTCGGCATTATAACCAGCTCTTCAGTCTTCTGTGTGCAAGGAACGGGTTCTCTTGGTTCAGCAGCTGAAGAAGCCTCCCCGCCGAACTCAGGCACCACGACTGATTCAATATAGCGTGGCCGGTGGGTAAGTACCTCCATCTTTTTGCTTATAGCCTTCGGCACAGGTTTGACCGAGGCGACCACAACAATAGCTTTCCTCTTTTTCCCTTGTCCCCGCAGAGGATAGCGGTAGTCGGGATAGACGAAACCAATAGCGTCAAAAAACTCTGTTCAATCTCTTCTTTCCTCGACTTCCAAAGGCTGTGGACAATGCATTATCTTCTGCCTTGGAATATGATCCAAGCAGTTCATCACTTGTTACTTTGATGCATTTTAACCAGTCATTGTTTGGCTCGTCGAATTTATCCCCATATTTGAAAGTATACTTTAGCCGGACCAGCTCACCTTCGCTTGATTCGGTGACAGTTTCCTTCGGCATTTCCCAGTTCTCTACAAGCGGCCATACTCTGAAGGCTATATGCTCTTGGATTAAGTCTCTTGTACCAATGAAAAAACAAACAGTACCAAACGCTTTCTGGCATGCTTCGGCGGCTTCGTCAATTTCAACCTTCGGCCTTCGGAGGCCGAAGCGGGACCAAATGGGGCGCATAATAACTTCCTTAATATCTTCTCTTGTCTTTAAGTCATTCTTCACGTAAAACCATTCCTCCATCCAGGCTCCGGGCCACCTTTTCCGGAATGTTGGCACCGGGTAGCTTGCGTTAGGGCAGGTGATAAATCCATAACATCCAAAGTTGTTGTGATACTGTTCTTTCCCCATGGCCTTTGTCTCATACAAAAGTTCGTGCATGCTACAGAAGCACTTCGCATTTGGTTCTACCCCTTGGCTTCTTGTTACCCAGACGAAAACTCCCATCCTCAATATGGCTTCGGGGGTTAGTGGGTGAAGGAAGACCCGGTAGGTCTTCAACACTTCAACTACGAACTTGCTCAGCGGAAACCGAAGCCCTGCTTTGAAGAAGCTTCGGAAAATCACAACTTCGTTTTCTTCAGGGGCCGGGACGTTGTTGTCTCCGCCAGCCCTCACAATAGACATATCTCGAAAGTACCTTCCCCTCATGTTTTCGAGGTGACTTTGCTTGATGCTAGATTTTCCGAAAACTGTATGGCTTGGTCTCCAGGGTCGATCCTCAGAATCTTCGCCACCGCTTTCTGCATCGAAACTGTCACTATCACCAGTATCTTCAGACAGACCCTCCAATATTTCCTTAGTAATTTTTCTGTATTTGTTTTTGCCATTGACTCGATAAATCCAGCAATGTAAGGATTTATAGCCTTCTTCTCCTCAAAAAGCTTCTCCTCTTCAGCAAGCTTCGTCTCAGCGACAACCTTCTTGTCCTGAGACATTCTTTCAAAGATGATGAAAATGTGTCTTCCAAACCGAAGCTTAAAAAGCTTTGAAAAACTAGCAAGTATTAGTGAGCAATAGCTATGAATTTGAGAAAATAAAGCAAATGGCACAGGCAGTGTACCAAATGAGGTTGGTGCAAGCTCTTATTTATACGCTCGGTGCGCTCTAAACCAAGGGGCCCTGCCTGTCATTGACTGTTGCTATTCTAGCAAAGGGAAGGTGTTTTTTCGGACCTTCGGCTTAAGGCCTTCATCCATATCGCAGTCTGAATTCGTTATCTTAAACAAATTAATACTACGAGGGGCTACTGTTGGGGGCCTTCGCCCTCCGAAGGTCCTCAAAAACGAGATCTAACAAAACCTTCCAAGTGTAACATATGAGCAGGTACCTTCGAACTCGGGCTAAAAGCATGATCGCGACGAAGGTTGAAATTGCTCCGAAGCTACGTGCGAGGGAGCTTCAGCTAAATGGCGGGGAAAGGAACCGACTTAAAGGGGAAAAGGCTATCTAGTCCTTATAGAGTTGACTATTAGTTAACAATGAATGTAAAGGGCATGAATGTAATTTCTCACAGGCTGTGTCCTGTGCCTATAAATAGATGAACAGTTCCCCCGTACTGTTCACGCTGACTTGTATTCACTTGTGCGTCACGCTTGGACTTTTATCTTCTGTCAAGCCGAAGGTACAAATGTAATTCAATATTGTTCTTGTTTATCTATGATTAATAAAAGGAAGATATATTAATGATGCCATATAATTATTCATGTTGTCTTACATATTCCATATGCTTCTTCTTTTATTAATATACACTACGATGATAAAGGTATGTCTTTCATGTCCTTCGTCTGAAGATCATTATATCCTAAGGGAAATAATGCTTCGAAGGACGAAGGATATTAACATTTAACATTTTGTGTTGCCTTGTTCTTAACTCATAGCATTTGAGAACAAGACCCCAACAGGACCTAAGTGCAAAAATCATGGAATTAGGGTACCTCATGTCATATGGTTCACATGTTTGAAGATTTACAAGTCAAAAGATCTGAATTGGGCTTATTTGCAAAAAGCCACTCAAATTCCCTTACATGGCTAAGTCTGAAAACAATTGAACAAGGCTGACTTTGGAGCTCTGTAGTTTTAAATATACAAAGATTTTGCCTAGGGTCAACACATCAAAAGTCTAGAGCTATTATAGGAGTACAACTTTGCTTAAGGGATTAAGCATTGTGTTATACAAAAAGATGGAAATAATTGGCCCTAAAGTTTAGGTGTCAGACAATACAGAAACTGAATATGGACTGTCAGTGAGTTCTGAAGAACTTTAGGCTTGATTCATGCTCCAAGGAGTAAGCAACTGAGCATGATCTCTGCAGCAGAATTGTAGTTTATATATAGGGCTACAAGTTAGCTACAAACCGATTAGCATGTTGTCATGCAAAAATTCAAGAACAATGCCTCTAAAGATCCTCTATCAGACCAGCTGAATGACCTCACGATGGTACAGTGACCGGATCAGAACGCCAGCGCAGAGAAGCTCACCACCGGTGACCGTGCGCCTGGATTCGCGCTTGCCACGTTGATTCGTGCTCGGTTCAGTTAGATAACGCCAAGGGGTAAGGAAATATCACGCCGTGGATGAACTCCGGCGACTATTTTACTCCAGCCGCCGTGCCCGAGTATGTCACGGATGCTTTGGGATAGGTTCACCGGAGTTAGCCACCTCGCGGCCTTGCGCCACGTGCCTCGGCATTTACCACGTCACAGTAGCTCTCGTTATGCATGTCCGGTGATCGCCGGTGAACCCGCCACGGTGAAAGCCAGAAATCACTAGCGCCAGTAACCTCTTCCCTTTCCGACCGCCGCACGTCTTCTTCAAATTCACTGGCCACCGCTCAAGCATGCTATAAATTGAACGCACCCTCAGCTCTGCTAGGTAGTCAAGCACGTAATCCAGCAACTCATGCCTCAAATCATCCACCAGAGCTCGCCAATTCAAGAATTCCCCCAAATCTGTTTTCCGCCACCGTGAAAGGGGCCTCGCCGTGGCTAGCTTGTTCCAGGTCTGTTTGTGCTCTCATCTCTTCCGTTTCAGTGTCCTTAGGTTCTCCTAATTCTCCTTGACCCGTTCGATTGAGCTAGACTGCCTTGGATCACCGGGAACACGTGTGTTCATCTGTTGTCTGTGCTGTCTCTGTGGACTGGACGATGTATAGCTCCGCTAGTGAAATTGATTGAGGGGAAACGCTTGTTAGGTGTTGAATTAGGTCTCAGCCAAATTAGAGCACTGGTCGTTAAGTATCGTGGTCGGTATGAGTTCGTCGGAGCTCGGTTCTCCGCCGTGCGACATCGTGGACCTCGGGTCATAAAGAATTAGAACTTGGAGGGCTTCGGTGTAAATGTCAGCGACTGAAGCAACAGTGTCGTGGGCTCTTTCGGATTGTTTTAAAAGCCAGGGTCCTCGGTACAAAACCGCCGCGCGGGCGCGTGCGCACGGGCGCATTCTGCCTAGGCTGGGCCGGCTTGGGCCAGTTTCGACCCAGTACTGTTGGCTCTTTTTCTTTTTCCTTTTCAACCAGAGTTAGAGAATTTCTAGAAAATTGTAGAAAAATGCTAAAAATACAAGACCAATTTTGCTAGGTTCCTAATTTTCTATAGTATTTATTAAAAATAGTTTTATAATTTTTATTCCAAATAGAAAATTGTAGTGTATTTAAAATAGCCAAAACCCATACTTCTGGAATTTTAGAAATTAATTAATAATCCTAAAAATCACCAAACTTTTTAGATAAGCTTTAATTATTATTTAGAAGCCTTGGGTAAAGTTTGGTATGATTTGGACCATGTTTGGTACCTAGAACCCAAAACCCTAGTCTTCTAATAAAACATACCCTATGAACTTCACTAATGATTCCAAAACCCCTAGTTTTCTGGACTCCCATGAAGGAAAATTATATTCAAGACCTTAGATAATATACTTTTATTATCTTTGCATCCTCATAAGCATTACATGGGCATTCATGATTATATATATGTGATATATAGAAAACGAAGAAGAAGTAGAAGTTGAAGACGCAAGAGCTACACCACCACCTGAAGAACCACAGACCGGGAACTGCTTTTACTTTGACATCTGTGGAGCAGAGCCTGACTCACCTATAACACAAGGCAAGCCCCAATGCATTTGCCACCTCCTTGCTATTTTAAAATCTTTCTCACTTGCTTGATGCATTAGGTGATAGGAGTTGTGTGCTAAACAAATTCCTGCATTTCCTTCCTTGAGAAATTGATTACCTTTCCTTGATCCCCTATTTTACAAAAAGGTTTTTCTTATGCTTAGCCTTGCTCTAGAAAAACAAAATGTTTTGTTTTGACAAAAGATGATGCTTCAAGTGGGTGGGATGTTTTCAAAAATAAAACTTGATGGTGGATCCATCATGGCCGTGATGGGTTCAACATTGGAAAAGATGAGAGTCTCGGTGTAGTGTCTCCGTCTGAGTCGATTAAGGACCGTCTCGATGTAGGCTTGATGATCGAGGAACTTTTAACTAGTCACATGCCTCATCATGGGTAAGCTTTGCCTCGAGCAGACTAATACCAGAATAAGATAACACGCAATGGGAGTGGAGAGATGGCGAGAGTAGCATGTACCCTCTATGGCAAGAGGCTGGACAGTGGTGTATCTGTGCTCTCGGTTGGCGTGAACCTAATCTAGTCTTAAGAACCCCAGTGGCGAGTTGACATATGCAAGGGTTAAGTGCTACATATGTTGTGTGATCGGAGATCCCCAGCTGGGTATTAATCGATTTGGATCGCCGTTACTTCTCGGACATGAAGACTTGGTCACTGCCCTACACGTAGCCATCCAGTGAACAAGAAGGGTTGATAAGAAATTGGCTAGTATAGGTCAAGTGCTTGAACTAGGGTAGAAAGAACTCTAGAACTCAGGTAATGACTTAACATGCTAATAAAACTGGACTTCTAAGGATCTACTATTAGTAAGCATTTCTGCAAACAGAGTCTTTGAGTATTAATAAGCCATAACTTGATTCCCAAAGGCCAGCATATCCTTGAGAGTCTTTTTATTTTGACGGGTAAGGTTTGCGAAAGTACACTCCATACTCAGGGTTTTCGAACCCATGTTGTTGTATGTGAGAAAGCAGCAAATTTTTGTTGCTTTTGTTCCAAGGTGGTCCCTAAGGAAGAAAACCAAGACTGAAGCCTCAGGAGGAAGTGTCCTCCTTTAAAAACTTTTACTGTTAATCGGGAGGGGTTTTTGCCTCCCAAGATATGTAATAATATTACTCCAGCACTCTTATATTTTACTGGTCTATAATAATACTACTTTTTCTATACTTTAATCTAAAATAAAGTTGTTATAACTGCTTCTGCATACTCGTACCTCCGATGTGTTGTAACATCTACATGATGGGTAAAACGCTCTTGGGCAAGGTAAAGAATATAGATACCGAAGTTTTCAAGTGATCAGGTGCACCTACAGGGTTGTCTGAGGTCCGATGGACAAGAACAACTGTAGGTGGGCCTAATGACTTGGGAGGTTCTACCACAGCTAGTATCGGAGCAAAGCCCATCTCTGCAGATGTTATGAAGCATTTTCAAAAAGAATTTTCAAAGACTTACCTAAGAAAATTTCTTTCCTTCTTATCTAACTACCTTCTGAAGTACTTATCTTAAAAGGACCAGGTAGTAGAGTGCAATGTATAGAAGGTTGTGAATCAACTAAGGTTGATTCTGTAATTATGCATGCATCATGTTAAAAACTATATTAATAAGATTTTCCCCCTTATGGAGATATGCCGCCACGCACAAGGAAAACCGTGCGCAAATCCACTGGACCGATTGGCATGCCTCGCCATCAGCTGGGTCCAAGGCATGAGGATAGCAGCAGCGGCAGCAATGATCCCATTGGATCTAGAAGCTTAGGTAGAGCAGCTTCGAACGGAGCTCCGTCACAGGAACAGTGTGTGGGTCGAGGATGGTCAGCACATAAATGAGTTAAGAACTGACATCCGGCATCTGCAAGACGAGCTTGCCGAACGAGATTTGGCACTCGATTGGGCTGTCAACTCGCGTTCCATTGCTTGGGACTGAGAGGCCAAAGCTCGAGCCCATGTGGAGGAGCTTAGCACGACCATTGATAACTTGCAGGTGTACTGCAATACATTGCATGAGGAAGTTCATGAATTGTATTCGCGACTGCACCCTGATGTACCTGCAGACCCTGTAGGAGTGGGAGCTGGACCTTCTGGAACAGCAGGTGAAGCATTTGGTGGGGAACTGTATCTTTTCAAGCCCCCTCCTTCAATGAACCTGGCTGATGAATGGACCCCTACACCCGACAACGAAGCTGCTAAGGATAAAAAGTACTAGCAGTAGTATAGTTTAGAAATAGTGTTAATGTAAAATAGGTAATGTAGTCATGTTGTACATTGAGTTTGTAACATTACATCTTATGTAATGTAAAATGATGGTATGAATCAACATGTGATATTTTCCAAATATTTCTTTGCTTCAGATGCCATCTCGAACTCGTGCACATGACGGCGCGGGAACATCCCGTGGCCAAGAAGATACACCAAATCGACCACGGGTTCCACCCACGCTGGCCGAGGCTATCGCCGCCTTATTCACCACGACCGATGACAACACCCGCTTCCTTCGTGAAATGGTGGGACAGCAACTTCAGAAGCAAGGTGGGAGGGCTTATCCGTAGGGACCCCACGAAACTTCGTATTTGGATTTTTCGGAAACCCGTCCCCCACTATTCATCAAAGCCGAAGATTCCCTCGAAGCTAACGAATGGATTCGGGTTATTGAGCAGAAGTTTGGACTCATCCAATGCACGGAGACCTAGAAGCCCTTATTTGCGGCTCAGCAGTTAAGAGGCCCTGCCAGCACCTGGTGGGGAAATTATGTGGCCATTTAGCCTGTCGGACATCAAGTCACCTGGGACGAATTTAAATTGGCATTTCGGGAGCACTACATTCTAGAAGGAGTGCTCCATATGAAGCAAGAAGAATTCATGAAGCTTAAGCAAGGTGGAGATACTGTTACACAGTATCTCAACAAGTTCAATCATTTGTCCCAGTACGCCATTGACCAGATCAACACTAACCTGAAGAAGAGAAACTGTTTTATGAGAGGCCTCAATGACCGGCTACAACGAAAGATGGCCACCTGCCTCGACCTCTCCTACAGTAGGGCTGTCAGCACAGCGCTGGCAGTTGAAGCTAAATATGTAAGCCCAGGAAAGTCGAAAGGCTTTGGAGGTGACAGGTCCAACCAAGGGCCCGAAAAGCGACAAAGGTTGGTGATCCAACCTTTCAATCAAAACCGTTCTTCACCTCGTCCACCCTCCTACCCCTTTAAACAACCTGTATTCATCTGCCCTGCCACTGCCCCCACTTCAACAACTCAGCCGAGTGCCCCTGGTACTCGTTTCCCTGCACTCCCGAGTTCATCTACTGGTAGCTTCAATTGTGGGAAGTCTGGACATTTCATCAAAGACTGCCCATATCCGAGGCGGAACAACTCCAATAATCAGCAGAACCTGGGAAGTTTAGGCCAAGGCAAGGGAAACACGGCAAATAATGCAGCGGGCAAGAATATGAAGAAAACTAGGCGAATCTATTATACACAAGTGGCCACTACGCCGGAGGGAGAGCCGATCATGATGGGTACGTTTCTCGTGGCTAATCACCCTGTAATCATTCTTTTTGATTCTGGTGCTTCACTTACATTCATAAGCAAGAAGTTTGTGGAGAAATATTGCATTCCTTGCATTGAATCAAGGGAAGGGTTTATTATTCATTCGCCTGGGGGACAAATATTCACTAAAGAAATGGCTTTCCATGTGCCCGTAACATTGGCTAAACAGGACTTTCCCACAAATATGATTGTTCTGAAAGGCCAAGATATAGATGTAATTCTGGGCATGAATTGGTTAGCCCAGCAAAGCTATCCTCAACACTGATCTGAGAACCATCAGGTTGAGCTATGGCTAGGAAGAGGTTCTCTTGTCCGTCCCTATAGCTACTCTAGCTAAACCATTTGGCAGAGTTTATGAAACCATCATACCGGAGATCCAAGATATTTCGGTAGTATGTGAATTCCCGGACGTCTTTCCGGAAGATCTGCCTAGATTGCCTCCAGAGAGAGATGTAGAATTTGTGATTGAATTGAAGCCCGATATGGCTCCTATTTCTAGAAGGTCGTACCGAATGCCTCCGAATGAGTTGGCAGAGCTCAAGACATAATTACAAGATCTGCTAGAAAAGGGATTCATCCGACCAAGCTCGTCACCTTGGGGTTGTCCAGCCATCTTTGTCAAGAAGAAGGACCAAACGCTTCAGATGTGTGTGGATTACAGACCCCTTAATGAGGTCACAATAAAAAATAAGTACCCTCTTCCCCAGATTGATATCTTATTTGATCAGCTTACCGGAGCTCGGGTATTTTCCAAGATTGACCTCAGGTCGGGTTACCATCAGATCTGTATCCGACTCAAAGATATACCCAAGACCGCATTCACTACGCGGTATGGATTATTGAATATCTGGTTATGTCTTTTGGGTTAACAAATGCTCCTGCCCACTTCACATATCTGATGAACTCGGTATTCAGGCCCGAGTTGGATAAATTCGTGGTAGTCTTCATTTATGATATTTTGATATATTCCAGGAATGAAGAAGAGCATGCTCGGCATTTGCGGATCATATTAACGTGCTTAAGGGAGCATCAACTATATGCTAAATTTAGTAAATGCGCATTTTGGCTGGAGGAAATTCAATTTTTGGGACATGTATTGTCTGCCAAGGGGATTGTGGTTGATCCCAGCAAGGTCAAGGATATTTTGGAGTGGAAACCACCAACCACTGTACATCAAGTCCAAATTTTCCTTGGACTGGCTGGGTATTACCGTCGATTTATTCCATATTTTTCCAAGCCTGTGAAACCAATCACAAGTTTATTGAAGAACGATACCAAATTTAACTGGTCTTCAAGATGCAATGAAGCCTTCGAGCAGCTGAAGGTGTTATTGACCACTGCTATGGTATTAGCTCAATCGGACATTGAAAAGCCAATTGATGGTATTGTGACGCATTAGGCAGTGGTTTAGGTAGTGTCTTGATGCAAGAAGGCCGAGTTGTAGCATACGCCTCAAGACAGTTGCGCCAGCATGAGGAGCATTATCCAACTCATGACCTAGAATTAGCTGCTGTGGTTCATGCCCTGAAAATATGGCATCATTATCTGCTAGGGAATATCTATCATATCTATACAGATCATAAAAGTTTGAAGTACATCTTTACCCAGTAAGAGCTAAATATGAGGCAAAGGAGATGGCTCGAGCTGATTAAGGATTATGAATTAGAAATTCACTACCACCCAGGCAAGGCCAATGTAGTGGAAGATGCACTAAGTCGCAAGGCTTCCTGTCATTGTCTTACGATGAAGGCTTCTGACATTACATTATGCCAAGAAATGGAGAAGTTGAACCTGGGAATGATTCAACATGGAACTTTAAATCACTTGAAGCTTGAGTCAGTTCTTCTGCAAAGAATAATTGATGCACAAAGAAATGATGTGGGTATGAAACACATTCATGAGAAGATAGAGGCTGGTAAGGCAAACTGTTTCAAAAAAGATGATCAAGGCGTTGTATGGTTTAACAACCGCATAGTTGTGCCCAAGAATGATGAAGTCCGCCAGTAAATTTTAGATGAAGCACATCTTAGTCGCTATTCTATTCATCCCAGAAGCACTAAGATGTATCATGATCTAAAGCAGCATTATTGGTAGACGAAGATGAAGATCAAGATTGCACGCTATGTGGCGAGATGCGACACTTCCAGACGTGTCAAGGCCATACATATGAAAACTGCTGGTCCATTACAAGCGTTGCCTATCCCAACATGGAAATGGGAGGATATAAGCATGGACTTTATTGTGGGATTGCCCAAGACAGCAAAAGGATATGATTCTATTTGGGTTATTGTTGATCGACTTACCAAGATAGCCCATTTTCTGCCAGTCAAGACAGATCATCTAGTTGTTGTCTATGCCCAATTAAATATTGCTCGTATTCTTAGTCTGCATGGGGTTCCAAAGACCATAGTGTCGGATCGTGGACCGCAATTTGTAGCCAACTTTTGGGAAGCACTTCATAAATCCCTGGGTACCAAGTTGCTTCACAGTTCGGCCTACCATCCTCAAACTAGTGGGCAGACTGAGAGAGTAAATCAAATACTTGAAGATATGTTGCGAGCGTGTGTTCTGGAGTTCCCACAGAAATGGGACGACTGCTTACCATTAGCGGAGTTCTCATACAATAATAGTTATCAAGAGAGCATCAAAATGGCACCCTTTGAATCTTTGTATGGATGACGGTGTCGTACTTCGTTAAATTGGTATGAACCAGGAGAAAGATGGTTTTTCAGGCCTGATATGGTAAAAGAAACGGAAGAGAAGGTTCAACGAATAATGCATAATTTGAAAGAAGCCCAAGCTCGCCAAAAGAGTTACGTAGACAAATGACGCATGCCCTTGTACTTTCAAGTTGAAGATTATGTCTACCTGAAAGTCTCACCAATGAAGGGTGTGTCACGTTTTGGGGTAAAAGGGAAGCTTGCACCCCGGTACATTGGTCCTTTTCCTATTCTTGAACAATGTGGACCTGTAGCATACTTACTCCAATTACCAGAAACATTATCTGCAGTGCACAATGTGTTCCACGTATCCCAATTGAAGAAGTGTCTTCGGCTTCCAGATCGAACCATTGAAGTAACAGATGTTGCCTTAGAACCAGACTTGACATATTCAGAACATCCTATTCGAGTCTTGGATCAAAAGGACAGAATTACTAGAAGGAGAACTCTCAAGTTTTATAAGATACAATGGAACCAACATACAGAAGATGAAGCTACTTGGGAAACTCAAGACTTTTTAGAAAAGTATTTCCCAGGCTTTCTAGATTCCTGTAAATTGTAAGATATG
Source organism: Zea luxurians (assembly GCA_029449295.1). NCBI lineage: Eukaryota > Viridiplantae > Streptophyta > Magnoliopsida > Poales > Poaceae > Zea > Zea luxurians. The sequence goes on along the minus strand of JAOPSE010000121.1, from coordinate 4,355,176 downwards.
TACACTCGTTGTAATAGAGGAATGAACCCCATACCACCCCTGCCTTGTACCAAAATTAAGGAAATAAAAATATGACATGTTTCCTTTTCCATTACTTTCCCTAGACTTTTAATCTCGGGACGAGATTCTTTTATGGGGGGAAGGATGTAACACCCCTGGTGTTACTACTAATAAAACTTGAGCATAACATCATGAACATTAGCATATCATGTGATTGTTACACTTAGAATGCATTCACTTGGCAAAAATTTCAAACAAGTTGTACTGATTAGACTAGTCATGGGTGAAACCCTAGGGTAGAGTACTTAACCCTAAACTAAGCTTAAGGTGTCAATAAAGCCCAAATGAGTTAAATTCTCAAAACTTATTACAAATGGTCCTAAGATATCAACTCTAATAGGAATTAAGTGGCATTCAAACCCTATGCCAAACCCTAGAAGTACCAAAAAACCCTAAAAAGACCCTAGAAAAAACCCTGGACTGAAACCCTAGGGGGTTATATGCAAATGTTGCACACATTTGGACCTAAGTTCAAAAATCATGGAATTAGGGTACCTCATGTCATATGGTTCACATGTTTGAAGATTTACAAGTCAAAAGATGTGAATTGGGCTTATTTGCAAAAAGCCACTCAAATTCCCTTACATGGCTAAGTCTGAAAACAGTTGAACAAGGCTGACTTTGGAGCTCTGTAGTTTTAAATATACAAAGATTTTGCCTAGGGTCAACACATCAAAAGTCTAGAGCTATTATAGCAGTACAACTTTGCTTAAGGGGTTAAGCATTGTGTTATACAAAAAGATGGAGATAATTGGCCCTAAAGTTTAGCTGTGAGACAATACAGAAACTGAATATGGACTGTCAGTGAGTTTTGAAGAACTTTAGGCTTGATTCATGCTCCAAGGAGTAAGCAACTGAGCATGATCTCTGCAGCAGAATTGTAGTTTATATATAGGGCTACAAGTTTGCTACAAACTGATTAGCAAGTTGTCATGCAAAAATTCAAGAACAATGCCTCTAAAGATCCTCTGTCAGACCAGCTGAATGACCTCGCGATGGTACAGTGACCGGATCAGAACGCCAGCGCAGAGAAGCTCACCGTCGGCGACCATGCGCCTGGATTCGCGGTCGCCGCGGTGATTCGTGCTCGGCTCAGATAACGCCGAGGGGTAAGGAAATATCGCGCCGTGGATGAACTCCGGCCACTATTTTACTCGGGCCGTCGTACTCGAGTATGTCACAGCCGCTTTGGGATAGGTTCGCCGGAGTTATCCACCTCGCGGCCTTGCGCCACGTGCCTCGGCATTTACCACGTCACAGTCGCTAGCGTTATGCATGTTCGGTGATCGCTGGTGAACCCGCCACGGTGAAAGCCACTAATCACTAGCGCCAGTAACCTCTTCTCTATCCGACCGCCACACGTCTTCTTCATATTCACTGGCCTCCGCTCAAGCACGCTATAAATTGAACGCACCCTCGGCTCTGCAAGGTAGTCAAGCACCTAATCCAGCAACTCGTGCCTCAAATCATCCACCAGAGCTCGCCAATTCGAGATTTCCCCCAAATCTGTTTTCCGCCACCGTGAAAGGGGCTTTGCCGTGGCTAGCTTGTTCCAGGACTGTTCATGCTCTCTGCTCTTTCGTTTCAGTGTCCTTAGGTTCTCCTAATTCTCCTCGACCCGTTCGATTGAGCTAGACTGCCTTGGATCACCGGGAACACGTTTGTTCATCTGTTGTCTGCGCTGTCTTCATGGACTAGACGTTTTAGAGCTCCGCTAGTGAAATTGATTGAGGGGAAACACCTGTTAGGTGTTGAATTAGGTCTCAGCCAAATTAGAGCACTGGCCGTTAAGTATCGTGGCTGGTATGAGTTCGCCGGAGCTCGGTTCTCCGTCGTGCGACGTCGTGGACCTCGGGTCATAAAGAATTAGAACTTGGAGGGCTTCGGTGTAAATGTCAGCAAATGAAGCAACAGTGTCGCGGGCTCTTTCGGATTGTTTTAAAAGTCAGGGTCCTCAGTACAAAACCAGCACCAACTATAAAGCTTCTAGGCCGAGCCAAGTCGTCTGGTTTAGCCGCAAAATTTGCGGCGAGGATCACGATTTGGCCGCTGCGATTCGGTTGAGGCTGGTCTAAGTTTACCGCTAGGAAGAAGACAATGCTGACTAGGCTGGGATCAGTCCTTGCCGCGTGTGGAGCCCAGCGGATGACGCGCGAGTGCAGTCGGGTCGCGACCGAGGATTTAGGCGGGATTGGGTAGAACCTTAACAGATTCAAGGTTTGTTGCCATAAATCTCGGCCACGGAGTTCATCATGGTCGAGCGGGGAAGAGAGAGCTGACTGCGCGGGGCCCGCACGGAAGTGGTTAGTGCTAGCCAAGCAGCGGCTGACCATGTGGGCCCTCTTGGCCGGTGACCTAGAGCGCGCACAACGTGGGACGCAGAGCAATGGGGGTGAGAGGATGACGTGCGGGTCCCATGCCACAGCGACTCGCCATTCAGTGATGGCGCTCGGTAAGGACGCTGGTGACCCGGGCCCAAGCATCAGCGATTCATTCGTGATGTGCTGCGCGGTGGGGAGACGGGCTTATAGGGTGAGGAAGGAAAGGTGGGCCAGAATTTTGTCCTGCTGCCCAATATAGAGGTTTTCCTCTGTTTCTTTTTGATTTCTTTTCTAATTCCAAATTTACAGATTCAAACTGAATTTTTAATTCTTGTTTGAATTTTCTGATTTTCAAATATTAAATACCGTTCAATTGTGAATATACTACCCACTATTTCCAAGATTTTTATTTATTATTTTCCTTGTCCTATATTTATGGGAGGAATAAATGGGTCCATAAACATTTTCCTTTCTCATTTTCTATTCTATATTTTCATTTATACTTTGAGGCCAAGTTTATGTGTTCAATAAAGTACCTCACAATAAAGTCATCGGCTAGAGATGCACTTTCCTTTATTTATTTTCTGTTTCCTTTTCTATTTTTATTTCTTTTCTTTCAAAACTCATTTCAAATTCAAATTTATGTTTGATCTTCCAAATTATCAAACACATCCCTAATAAGTATGTATACAACTATTATTGCATTAATATTATTTTTCTTTGTATATTGCATATTTTTCTTTCCTTCCCTTCTCATTTATTTTCTATTTTCTATTTTGGACTTCTAATTCCCAAGTTTAGCTTATGAATCTTTATTAACATGTTTCACCACATATTCATAAGTATAAATTGCTTTTAGTGCATCATGTAATGAAATGAATAGTCATTTAGTTGAATTGAAACCTTTCTACTACTTCTTTTCTAATATAATTCCTGGTTTTCAAAAATTCAGTTCTCAATTTTCAACACTCAAGTATAATTTGAGATAACTTAATTCACTATTTTATTTCTTCATATATTTATTTTATTATTATTAATTTTTTATACAGTTTTTGGGCCTTACACTTACAAAATAAAAGATAAATATAAAAGGATCTAAAATCCATCATTGGCGCCAGAAAGTCAACTAGGAGAAGCCACCTAGATCGAATCGAACTCCTCGATGTGTGGCTCCACTTGAACCACCTGTTCTTCTCCTGTGGGGGGGGGGGGTGTGAGACCGCAAGGGTGAGCTCACACATGTTCATCGCTCAACAAGTTGTAGGGAATAATGTGCATGAACTCACCAAAGGTGGTAGTTCATGTGAAGTGTAAGGCTGTTTAATAAAATAAAGGTTGAAGCTGAGCATTGCTTTCATAAGTTGGTCAAAATTTTATTAGCAGTTATTAAGTGTAAGTAAATATCAAACCTTAGTAATAATAAAAAAGTAATAATAAAATAATCCAAATGCAATGAAATGACTAATTGAGTTTTAATTCCATAGATTAATCATGTGAGGGTCCGAGCTGCTCATGACCGTGAGCACGACTAGTATACCAGTTTTACACTCTGCAGAGGTTGCGCATCTTTCCCACAAAGTCATGTTACCCATCTACCAAGGGGTCATGAATCCCATACACCTCTACCAAGGAAGCAAGGAAGGGTAACACTACGAGGCCTTTACAAAGTTCCACTAGCTTCAGAAAACCCGCTACAGTTTCTAGGAAGCCCCAATGCAGGAATCTCTCGCCTGACCGCCATCGCAGCAAAATCAACCCAAGGACCTCCCTACACTGACCACTCCCCTACTGCCCTTGCCCCTTTCAGGTAAGGTAGTCATCCACTAGCTTTCCTAGTTAATCAGCCAAGGGCATCCCATACTACCCTTGTGGTAGCACTATTTTCCTGGGTGGTCGCTCCATGCTCCCATTAACATAATGCTCTTAACATGAACAACAATAATAAATAGAGAATAAAAGTATAATCATGAATAATGTATCTCCATACCCAAATCCACATAAAGCAATAGCAAGTACTACCCAAAAATATTTCAGTGGTAAAACAAGGTACAAAGATAACCAAAACTGGGGTAACCTATTGTATCCCATCAAATTTAACCTATGCAGATCATTATGAATAATAAGAAGATGGCTGGGTAAAAATAAGTGATCAAGGGCACAACTTGCCTGGCACTTGAGATTCCAGTTACCAGGATGATTCTTCAGATCCTCGTGACCTCACTACTAGTCGTAGCAATACAAACAGACATGGTATAGACAAAATTAACATCACACCAAACATAAGAACATACTGCATAGTAATGATCTACACGTTTGCTACGAAATCGTGGGATCGAGAACTACTAAGATCGGAGTCGTGGTCATCGAGTTATGATGTGATCAAATGATTAACACCAGGTTCTATGTTTATTTTATAATTCTAGAGAAAAAAGATAACTCTGGTTCACCCGATTGAAATCCCAGGGCGCAGATTCACCCGATCGAAGGGGTACGCTAGGATCTAATCATAGCCATCCATCAAAGATCGAACAGCTCTGGTTTGTCCTCTACCCTTCATCCTCTCACTCGCTGGTGCCAGCCTGAGCAGTGCAACGTGGAGCATGGCGGCGCCATTGGTGAGGCACGCCGAACTCGCCACCACCCACACAAAGTGCTCGCTGGTGCTACAAAACTTCCTCCCCGGGATCAGGCAACCCACAGGGATAGCCCTAAGGCTAGACCAATGGCCCAGGCAAGATCGGGCCACGACAGCTCCCCTGTTCACCTGCACGGCGGCGCTACATTGATGAAGCGCCCAACCAAGGCACTTGGTCCCCAAGATTCTATCCTGCTAGGATCTACTCGCGGTGGGGAGGGCGGTGAAGCATAGAGGCGAGGTCTTACCAAAGTTTTTCCGTGACGAAGCCCCCCGGCGACGGTAATGGCAGATGCGGCCCTGATCTGCCGACTCCGGCGAGAAATCAAACGGCCCCCGCGAGCAACCTTGGTCCCATGACTCCACGAATCGGACCACCCGGTTCAAGCGAATCACGGAGACCCTTAGTAGAACACCGAGCAATCCCCAACCGGGAGTTTGACTATGCGACACTCCCTCTCCCCCTTGGTCTCTCTTCCTTCAACTGGTGTGCGCGTGGACCTGATAAAAAGGAAATAGGCGACGCTGGGGTGGTGCTTTATTCGCCAGGGAGACGATCCCTCGAAGCCCTACCAAAGCACAACGGCCCGCGAGTCTTCTGGCGGAGTTGGTGGCAGCTTCGATCTTGCTCACAGTCGCCAAGGGTGTGAGGAAGGCGGTGGCTTTGGCGCTTGCGACTGCCTAGTGGGCCCACGGGTCAGCGTTATGTGGGTGCCAGCGCGCGCGGAGGGAGCTACTGGGCCAGGAAAAATTCGGCCCAGGGTGCCAAATGGACCATTCTCTTTTTATTTATTTATTTATTTTTGTATTCATTTTCTTTCCTATTTGCTATCCAATTTCAAAATTGAGTTCAAATCTGCAGTTGAGATTTTAAATTTATGTTTTTAATGCACAAACAAGAACACTAGTATAAAATTCGTCAATTTATTTATCTAAGTATTGGTTCACATATGCAATACACAAATAATTTTGAACATGTGATCAAAGCTAAAAAGTTTAATTTAGAAGAATAAAAATATTCATTATATATTTTTTTGTGAAAAGTAAGGTTCAATATAAAGAATTACCTTAGGTTGGATATATATTTTTTACAAGTATTTTATTTATATAGTTTATTAAAAAAGTACCTCTATTCTTATGATGATTATTTTCTCCCATATTTTCTTAGAAAACATTTTTATTTAGTTCCTAAGATGAATTTTCTCTAGATCCCAAAATAGGGTTTTAGGGTGTTACATGCAGCACCTCCGGGGTATCCACACGTACAGGGAGGAAGCGCCGCGTACCGAACTGCTAGGTTCGCGACGGTGGCTTCACGAGGGCGAGAGGCGAGCGGCTGCTCGTTTGCTAGTGGCGAATTAGGTTAAGCCTAACCGCGCCCCCGGCCCTCATTATATAGGCGTTATGGTGGGCTTTTGACTCCGAGGCCCATCAGTAACCCTAAAGCCCAGTCTAATTTTGGATATAATCCGAGTTAGGCTTCCTTCCCCTTAAGTGTTTGACCCTATAGGTTCACGTACAAATAGACATGGCCCGAGTCCTCTTACTTGGCCTAATAATTGACAGCGACTTCTAGCAAAACATGTCAACTCCTATGCGCACGTAAAGATCATATCAGACGAACCATTGCAACATCACGTATATGTTGTTCCCTTTGTCTCACGATATTTGGTCTGGCTCTAAGCTGACCTCTCTTTCTCGATACTATGAATTGGAATCCTTTCAATGGTTAACTCTTAACCCTAGCATGGCCATGCATTTCTTGATCCAATCACTCGAGGGGCCCAGAGATATCTCTCTCAAGAAGAGAGGGACAAATTTCAACTTGACTGACCATGCCTCACAGCATGCTTCCTAACAAACGTAACCCAAAACTACCTTTATAACTACCCAGTTATGGAGTAGCATTTGATTGTCCCTAAGTAGGTCAATCCACATCTTGAGAACATGTGACAATCTCAGGTCTAAGGACACAGTATACATGTTGCAAAAAAAGAACTATATTACAATATCTCACATTGGGTTGGTCCAGCCTCATGTCATACATGCGCTCACATTATTAGTTCGACAACTCCATGTTCATGACTTGTGAAATGTAGTCATCAACTAATATATGTGCTAGTCATCGACTCTAACCAGGGACATCATTTAGAATAACCATACAAGTAAAGAATCTCATAAACAATTCACGTAATTGCTAATCAATACAAGGTGCCTTTCATGGATATTCAGTTAAGCAATATATATATCATGGATACAAAGAAATATGTTCATCTCTATATTATCTTTACGGCATATTTCTAACATGCTTCTCCTTCAATTCTTTAAAACATTTTTGGCAAGCTTCATCCCACTTAAACTCTTTACCTTTCTCCAGCAGTGAAGTAAGAGTTTCACTAACTTGGAGAAGCCTTCAATGAATCTTCTGTAGTATCCTGCTAATCCATGACACATCTATTGGTTGCTTCCAATTTAATATTTTACTTATTTTACCGGGGTCTACCTTGATTCCTCCATTTGTGATGATATGTTTTAGGAAAGCGAATTCCTTCAGCCAAAAGTTACACTTTGAGAATTTCGCATACAACTGGTTGTCATGAAGCTATTGCAGAACTAATCTTAGATGATCTTCATGTGTTTCTTCATTCTGAGAGTATACTAGTATGTCGTCGATGAATACAACCACAAACTGGTCAAGGTATTCCATGAATACATTATTCACCAAGTTCATAAAGTAAGCTGGTGCATTAGTTAGTCTAGACAACATAACCAAAAACTCGTATAATCCATATCTTGTAGTGTAGGTCGTCTTAGGTACATCTTTAGTTCGAATCTTCAACTAATATACCCTGATCTTAGATCTATTTTTGAGAATATCTTAGCTCCTTTCATATGATCAAACAAATCTTCGATTCGAGGCAAGGATATTTGTTGTGGCGGAACTGCCCGAATTATTCCAACTTAAGTGCCTAAGTCTTGCCTTAGACGCTAGACCACACTTAAATGGGAATAACTCATCAATCCCTCGGATCTAGTCCGACGAGGCCACTGACAGGATCAAGTACCACAGTCTCACTCGATGGTGAGTCACAGAGCAAATACAATAAAGCATAAAACCATACATTAGGGAGTATTAAACTTATTACATCATCATCGGAGATTTAACAAAAGTAGTCATCATTGTTCGAAGTGCAGCGGAATAAAACTAACGATAATTAAACAAAGAGATGGGGAAGCCTGTCCCATCACTCCTCCGGTTCCTCCTCAGCCGAGGTAGGGTCCCACTCGACTGTCCAACCCGGTGGCAAGGTGGATGGCCAAGTCACTCCAGCAACCATGTCCTCCAGAGAACCTGTAAAATTATGCCACAAGCAAGGCTGAGTATACTAATACTCAGCTAGACTTACCCGGTGTGAGGAGTCTACTCCTCTACCTCTAGACATGCAGCTTTTTGGCTGAGGGGTTTGTTTGCCAAAAGCACTAGCTGAGTTTATAAATCAAGTTTTAGCTTTGTCAAGTTTTAGTGTGACTCTCTTAAGACTAAATGTATACCTATCTAATCATACATGTTATCAAACATTTAGCAATCAACCACTTTTGCCAAGTCAACCCATTTCCACTTGTTACTCAATGTAGCAGCATGGATCAAGCAGTCTCATTAGCTGCGAGAAGCAGACGATTCGAACCGAATTTTTATCCTTGCAACGTAAACCTAAACACATGATGTGGCGAGGCACTCCGTCCCCACACACATCAATCGTCCCCATCGATTCCCTGGCAGCAGATCAGGGCTCACCGCCTTGGCATACAATGCCTCACTGACCCCGACTACCGTCGTGCAGTGACCGCACTTGTACCCACCATAACCGGAATGGGAGACCACGTCTCAGGTCGCGTGAGGGGATATGTCCGCTGGCAGGTTCAATCAGGTACTAGGCTTACCGATTTACCCTATTTCTCGGCATGTGCTTAGTACATTCAAACGCTTGACACATGGTACCACACCTTAATCCTTATTCCAATTTCTGTCTTGTAGACAACACATCCCCATGGACCGTTGTCCACAGACTATCATCATTACGATATATCAAAAATGGATACAACCAATTCCTGACCTCGCGCGAGTGCTAGAAAAATCACTCGACTTATACCGAGATCCCTAATTAGTAAAGCAGCTACTCGACCTAGCATACTAGTATCCATCACAAAAGGATTCCTGAGATCATGCAACTAGGGTTTCAAACAACTCCTACACTTAAGTGCACAATACAACACTACAATCATTAAATTAAGTGCAGTAAAATAATATATAGAACTGGTTATGCATAAAACCGGGGCTTGCCTTCCAAAGCTGGGGCAAGCAGATCCTCTGGGGCAGGCTCTGGTGCTGGATCCGGGGCTACCTCCTAAGCAACTCCTTGCTCCAGCACGAGGATGTACTCTCCGACAGCGAGGTTGCAATCTATCGAATGCAATGAATAAGGATATGTATGCTATGATTATGCAGGATTTAGTAATCATTATGCTAAGTGAAGAAAAACTAAGTTAGTTAATAACTTAGGGTTTCCTAGTTATACAGGGCTCTTGGTGGTTTATGCTTACCACTTTAGGTTTGGGTTTTGGTCTAGGGATAAGCATAGTGGATTGAAACTTGGATTTCCCTTAGATGTTTTAGTAGGCATTTAAGGGGCTTTGTTGGTTGTGTTAGGGTAACATTAATCTCCACTATTAATTTCCCTTTTTCATTTTCTATTTGTGAATTCTAGTGTGGGTTTGAATTACAACAGTGATTTAACTTTTTCCAAAAAATTCTGCAAAAATTACAGTGGGTTACTAGTTGTCACTGTAGTTTGTCCTATAAATTTGAGGTGGATACTAATTCAGACACTACTTGTACAAAATTAACAAAGACAAGCTTTAAAAGGGCATTTTACACTATAGCTGTGATTTAATTGAGGTTTCTGTACCAAATTTTATTTTTGTCCAGATACATAGGTGATATTGGGCCTTTGTGTTAAAATCACAGAAAAAGGCCTACTGGATATTTAGTTGTGAATTTCTAAAGTTTTATGCCAAAAAGGGGCTTATAACTAACTTGTTATTTGAAAAATATCAAACAACAGATCCCATATTTTTCCTATGTTCATAATAACAAAATATTAGTTATCCCAAGGGTTGGGGTGTTTTCTTCTCAGGGTTATTTTTTTAGGGTTTTTCTAAGGTTTCCTTGTTTCTCTAAATTAAAAGGTATCTCCTTTCTTTTGCACTAAACAAGGGTATAATAAATTTTTCTAGTGAACTATGCTGATTAGGGGAGCTAACAAAAATGTGGGTACTCCCTGGTTCTTATTTTTAAACAGGTTAGGAAGTGACTAAGTACCTCTCTAAATTTTCTTAACCCCAGTCAAATAGTGTTGCTATTTTTCCTTATTCATTTTAGCTTTTGATCAGTTAATTATTTAAATCAAAACTTTAAAGTTTTCTGCAACACTTAGGGGTTTTATATTTTTCCTAAGTAGTTTACATTATTTAGAGTCTGGCAAAATTGGTTTGACTTGATTTGGGTGAACAAAACAGAAGTTATGAATTTTTCAAGTTCTGTTTGGATAAAAAATCAGATTATTAATGAGGTTTCCTGAAAATCCACTTTGCATCGAAGACCTCGGGTTCTTTCTAAACTAACTCTTTCAGTTATACCCCTGCGCTACTATTCTCTTGAGTCACTGACAGCACACAAAACCCCCTGCCCTTTTCTTCTTCTTCCCCGCGGTCCCTCCCCTTAAGTAAATAGTAACCGTGGAAAGGAAAAAGAGGGTGCGGCTTACCGGCGGCGGGAGAGGTCCGGCGAGGGGCGGGGTTGGCTTTGGGAGGTTCTGGCGGTCACAGCGATGTACGGCTCGACGGCGGTGGTGGCCGGAATCGACCGGACCACGTGCGTAGGCGGGTGAACTCGTCGGCGGCGAGTGCTCCGGCCTAACCAAGGCGATCTAGTTCAATTAAATGGCACGATGAGCTCCACGGGATGACGTAGAGGCTATGTGCGCAGGGAATTGGAAAATGGTGCAGAGGCTTACCCGGTCTACGTTCACCGGCGATCGGGTGAAGTCTGGCGACCGTGGACTGGCTTCTCCGGCGAGGCAAAGTCCGATTCCTTGCTCGGGGAGCTTCACCAAGGCATGCATAGTCTATTCCGAGGGTCGGACGGGGTCGGGAGAGGCTCTGCTGGCCGGTCTACGGTGGCGGGGGATCAGGTGGCCGCGGGTACGCCGTGCGCGGGGCAATGCCGGTGATCTGGTGCTCCGGTGAGGTCGAGCGCGTGTGGAGGAGTACGGTCGAAGTCCCTGGGGGTTTTATAGGCGCGGGCGTGGGCAGCAGTGCCGGCTCGGCTTTGGCACAACGCGGGGCATGCGGGGGCGCGCGTTGGGCGTGCTCTGGCGAGCTCAGAGCGCGTCGAACACGTGGCTCTTTGCTTCTGCCCTTGTTCTTCCCTCTGCTGAGCGGCCAAAACGTACGAATCTTGCCCTAGGACCTGTGAGAGATCTCTTCCCTGCACCTAAAGCTATCTAGTTCATGTGAGTACCGAGGGTAGATATGGTCTGGTTTGAGAGATATGGGGGTAGGAAGTTGGCTATGTCAGGGCTATCCAAACCAAGACAAATCTTGTGCCAAGTCGTGTCAAACGACTTAGGGTTGGGTTCAAACTTTTCCAGGGTGTTCTAGGGGTATTTTGGTGCCACTTTGTCAATTGGGTCAAATGGTTTTGAAGTTTGAATGAGGGTGAACATGTTTGATCTTTGGCCAAAGGTTGGTTTTGGACTTAGACAAATTCTGATTTTTCTTTTGTGCTCAACCCTTTTGTGAACCTTTTGGGGTTTTTCTGAAATCTTTTTGGGGTTACTTTCTTACTATTATTTGTAGGATATTAAGTGTACTACAACTTTTATATTTGGCCCAAGTCATGATCATGTGGTTTTCATAACCCTTTGGCCATACTTACTTCTAGGGTTCCCATGGTCCAAAGGGGTTTGCATTAGGGTTTGGGCAATTTCTCCCCTTTATACTTGCATAACCAGCCAAGGCATGACATCTAAGATGGGTTACACTTACTTAGGATTTTGATTTCCAATTTTGGTGTACCTTGCTCAAACTAAACCACATGTGATAATAGGTTTAATGGTGTAGTCATGGGTGAACACCCTAAGTAACACCAGGGGTGTTACATTTGTTCTTAATGGTTACTTCATTCAAACTCCTATAATCAACACACATTCTTCTTGAACCATCTTTCTTGTTCACAAAAAGAACCGGAGCTCCCCAAGGAGACAAACTTGGGTGAATAAAACCTTTTTCTAATAATTCTTCTATTTGTTTCTTCAGTTCAACTAAATTCTTGACATTTATTCTATAAGGCCTTTTTGAAATAGGTGCAGTTCCGGGTAATAAGTCAATAGAAAACTCTATATCATGATTAGGTGGCATACCTGGTAACTCCTCCGGAAATACATCTGGGTATTCACAGACCACTTTGATATTTTCCAGAGTTTTTTCCTCTTCTTGATTCTCCATAGCATTTGCTTTTGCTAGCATGTTGAGACTGACCTCAACTCTATCTCCCTGTGAACTCGTTAATGCAACTGGTCTCTTTGCACATGATGTCATTCCATCATACTTAACTAGACAATTCATTCCCAATATCACATCAATACCGCAAGATTTCAAGACTATTAAGTCAACCATAAAGTCTATTCCCATGATCCTAAGGTTAACATTGGAACATTGATATGTGGCTTCCATTTCACCTCCTAGTGAACTAACAAGTAATTTCTTTCTCATAGGTTGTTTAGGAACGTTATGTATTTCCACAAATATTTCGGTTATGAAAGAATGTGATGCTCTTGTATCGAACAAAACTGAAGCGGATATTGAGTTGATAAGGAACATACCAAGTACAAGTTTTGGTTCCTCTTGAGTTGTCTCAGCCATGATGTGGTTGACCTTGACTCTGCTCTGACTTTGTTGCCCTTTTCCTTAGTTATTGCATGCAGGCGTGTTTTGGTCAAACCTTGTATTATTATTCCTTTGAGGCGTCTGTTGGTTGCGCTTTGGGCAGTTGTTAAAATAGTGGCCAGGTTCACCACACTTGAAGCATCCAATAGGTTGGACTGGAGTAGTTGTATTGTTATTTTTGGCCGGTGTGTTCACGATGCTTCCTTGATGATTATGTTGATAACCACTAGACCTTTGATCGGTCTGAGAGCTGTTCCTCTATTGGTTCTAGTACTAGTTGCTTCTCTATCCTTGCTGTCTAGAGATTGCATTTGATAGTTGTTATTTCCACTCTAATTTCTAGAGCGAAACTGAGAACCTTGTTGTTTTGCCAGGTATTATTGCTAGACTGTCCCTGGAATTTCCTCTTATGATCCGATAATTCCCTTCTTTTTCTTTCTAGGCCAATCGCCTTGTTAAGGAGAGTCTGGAAATTCGGAAAACTATGGCTTTGTAGTTGATAGTTCAATGGTCCAATCAGTCTTCTAAGAATTGCTCTTGGCGCTTCTCATCTATGTCAACTTCCTCCGGTGCATAGCGAGAAAGTTGGGTGAAACGATCACGATATTCGCTAACAGTCATACCTCCTTGGGTGAGGGATAAAAATTCCTTCTTCTTAAGTTTCATTATTCCTGGGGAATATGATGAGCATGGAAGTTCTCCTGAAATTCCTGCCAAGTTATAGTGTCTGCGTTCGCGTGTGCCTTAGTGAAGGCATCCCACCAGTCGGATGTGGCGCCTTCGAGTCTTCTAGAAGCATACAAGACCTTCTCTCGGTCGTTGCACTGCGTAATGTCCAGCTTCTTCCCTATGACCTTAAGCCAGTCTTCGGCATCCAAGGGATCAACCGAGTGAGAGAAAGGAGGGGGATGATGACTCATAAAATCTCTGTGCTTGTCCCGAGCTTGGGGTGCATTCTGGTGTTGGGGATTCTGTTAGTTCTGTTGATTCTATTGGATTTGCTATACTGAGGCAGTGAGGCCTTGGAGAAGTTGCATCTGCGTGACAATGAACTACTCCATTGTTGGGTTGGGTGGTGGTGGTGGCAACTGCTGACTAGCACGTCGATTGCGGGTGTTTCTAGGATCCGAGCGATCGTTCACCATCTGGTTGGTTAGAAAGTGCATTCTTTAGATAAGTGAAGAGTAGAGAAAGATTCTATGGGGAATAGATTTTAACTAAAGTTATGCTTATTTGTTTATTTTAAATGTTCTTATGGCCATCATTCCATTGCACTCAAGAAAAAATCCAAATCAAACATTATGCAAACATCACCATCACATGGTTGTTATTATAATCATAGTATCATATGGAGTTTCGTCGTCTAATGCAAAATAAAAACTTATTAAAATATGACTTATATAAATCTAGAGTAGCTTGGTAATAGATCCTGGGGCTCCATAGCGAATCCTCTTGTGGGGAGGGGACACAGCTATAACAGGGACTTGGGCTTCAGATGGATTTCTTCCTTCGAGCTGAGCTTCGAGGGCTACAATCCTGGCATGTGCTTCTTCAAGTTCTCCATGTACCCTTGAGAGATCCAGGGTAGCGCTGTCTAGATCAGTGTTAAGACCTGCCAGCACACCTACAAGGGTGTTGAGGTGATCTTCTCCAGCTTCACCTAGAACAAGGGTATGGCTTTCTCCACAAGGACGTAGAGGAAGATGCCTAAACTCCATGTTGTGCAGTTGCTGCTGATAGGTGTGGCTGAGGGACCATAGAGCTCTTCTAGCATCATTGCTGACCGAAGCAGTGTAGGTAGACAGCGGCTGTCGGTGTTTAGTGTCCGACCGCACACCCGGGGGTACCCTCGTGGTGCTTTTGGGTAGGATGGTGTCGTTGATTGTAACTCAATGGTTCATGCCAGAAGCACGAGAAAGAGAGTCGGGCGATTTTCTTCAGGTTCGGGCCGCTTTGAGGGGCGTAATACCCTACTTCTTGGGGTGGCTTTGTATGTATGGTGTGTTTACAAGTGGTGTTTCCCGAATGGAGAAGTGCTAATTGAGATGAAAATGATGGGTTTTTCCCTAGACCTTATATACACGACCGTGGGGCATTCCCTACGCACACGCTGATCACACTCTTCCAGCTTATCTCTTAGCTAATAGCGAATAAACTTTGTTTATCTTGAGGAAAACTCGGTGGCTCCGTTCTAAGCTATCTCTGGCATTTGAGGGCGTTGGGCGCGGGAAAAACGAATGGCTTCCTCGGGATCATGCCTAATCCCGCGAACAATCCCGACGTGAGCCTATCGCCTTCATGGGTCGGCCCATTTTAATTATAGTCTTTGTCCGGCACACGATGCGATGACCTTGTGGGACGACTAACTCATGGCCCCAAACAGGGTTTTTGCCTTCTAGTGGACCCAGGGGATATCTGTCCCCCACAAGCCTCCAATCTTTGAGTTGATTTTGAAATAATCGAGTCAAAGGTTCCTAGTCCTGCCTATGGAGTTGTAGCATGACTTGATCTATTGTACCTCTGTTGGGTGCACCGAACGTGCACCCATTAGATGTAGCCCTCGAGCTTTGAGAGGATTTAGAAGTAATCCATTCAAAGGTCTTCATCCTTATGCTTTTGAAATCAGCACTTGGCTTCAAGGCATTGTGAATCTGTTGGGAGCACCAAAGGTGCACCCAATGGGTGTAGCCCCCGAGCTTTGAGTTGATTTTGAAATAATCAATTCAGAGGTCTTCATCCTTATGCTTCTAAAATCAGCACTTAACTTTAAGGTATTGTGAATCTGTTGGGTGTAGCCCCCGAGCATTGAGTTGATTTAGAAGTAATCCATTTAAAGGTCTTCATCCTTATGCTTTTGAAGTGAGCACTTGGCTTCAAGGCATTGTGAATCTGTTGTATGCACCGAATGTGGCCGAACCACCCAGATTATTCCAGCTTATGTCACACCCGGGCTTTAAGGGACAAAGTCGGGTGCATCTCATACATGCGCCAAAGAAGACAACATATATAATAACAGAGTGTATAGAGATAAATGTCACAATAACATCAGAGTATTTATTACAAAGTGGAAGTCTTATTAAAAAATAAAAGATAAATATAAAATGAACTAAGGATCATCCTTGGCGCCAATAAGTCAACTAGCAAACGCCACCTAGATCAGATCAAACTCCTCGTTGTGTGGATCCTCTTGAACCACCTGTTCTTCTCCTATGGGGGGTGTGAGACAGCAAGGGTGAGCTCACACATGATCATAGCTCAACAAGTTGTGGGGAACCAGTGGGCATGAACTCATCAAAGGTGGGAGTTCATGTGATGTGTAAGGCTAATCAACAACAGGGGTCAAAGCTAAGCATTGCTTTTAATCAGTTGGTCAAAATTTTATTAGCAGTTACTAGATATAAGTAAATACCAAACCTTAATAAAAGTAATAGAACAAAATTAATACATAATCCCATGCAATGCAAATGAAAATTGAATTTAAGTTCCATAAATTAATCATGCGAGAGTCCTGAGCTGTTCATGACCGTGAGCTCGGCTAGTATACCAGTTTTACACTCTACATAGGTTGTACCCTATACCCACAAGTCATTTTACCCATCTGCCAAGGGATCGTGACTCCCATACACCTCTACCAAGGAAGCGAGGCAGGACAATACTACGAGGCCTTTACAAAGTTCCACTAGCTTCCGAAAACCCGCTACAGCTTATGGGAAGAGCACTTGCAAGAATCCCCCGTCTGACCGCCATCACAGCAAAATCAACCCGAGAACCTCCTTGCATGAAACTCCCCTACTGCCCTTGTGCATTTTGGGTAAGGTAGTCTTCCACTAGCTTTCCTAATTAGTCAGCCAAGGGTGTCCCATTCCACCCTTGTGGTGGCACGTGTTTCTCAAGTTAAGCTCCATGTTTCAATTAACATTAATGATCTTGACATGAACATAAATAGAATAACAAAATAATTGGAACATGAATATAATGAAATATTATCCCAAAACCATGTAAAGCAATAGCAAAACTACCCAAGTGATTCAGGGATAACAAGGTAAAATGGATAAACAGACTAGGGTGACCTATTGAGTCCCTTCAAAATTAAACCTATGCTTGAATAAGTGATATTAAAGAACATTATTGGGTAAAAGGTGGTCAAGCGCACAACGTGCCTTCAATGAGCTCCTGTTCAGCTGCTTCTATTTGCTGGTCACCAGGATCCTCAATCATAGGCTCTTCTACTCGCCACAATACAAACAAGCACAATATATAGAGAAAATTAACATCACACCAAACATGTGAACAAAATACATAATAATAATCTACACATTAAAATAAAAATCTAGGAACAGGAATCATTAATTTTGGAGTTATAGATTTTAAGATATGAATTTCCAAAGTTTTTATGTGCTTGAAATAGGATTAAGTCGGAAATAAATTTTCTTACTGTTTTCATGTAAAAACAGAGACTCTATGTGATAGATAATAATAATACAAAATTTTAGAAACTGGAATGGATTAATTTGGACCAAGTATGGATTTTCTATGAATTTATCAAGTTTCTAGTAATTATTTATACATTAAAATCAATTTCTATATTTAATTATTGAATTTCCTAGGTCTCTGGATTGGGCGCACTATTACAGAGAAAGGCAAGGACTAAACCACAAACTTCCTGAGACTCAGAGTTTTGTAGCCCTCGACGATGGGGCTCTTTAACAAAAGTGCCTGGACGAAAGGTTATCGCTCGATATCGGCCGCCAGATCTAATTTTTGCGACAGGGATTAGATCTGGCAGCGAGTAAGTCAATAGGTATCCACGATAGCTAGATCGGAATCCAACGGCAGAGAAGCGTTTTGCCCCAAATCCGATCCTATCTGCCTGATGCAGACCAACGGTGCAGATTGCATGCCGCAAAAGGGTGAGTCATGTCCTAATCCTGGCCGACCATGGTTAGATCAATGGCCAAGAGTACCTGCAATCTCATCTTCTAGTCCTAACCGCTCATCGCAAGATCGATGGCCCTGGCCCGTCTTCTTCCTTACGCTGGGCACACAGCAGCCAAGGCCTCCACTGCGGTGGTGATTTCGCCGGTGAACTGCACACCCGCGCCCACGGGTACCATTCCCAAATTTGACAGCATCGACACAACGCGGAGACTATGGTAAACTCATGGATGGGTGACATACCGGCCTTGACGTCGTAGAAGTACCCGGTCGCGGGGCAAAGTTGCCCGCGACAGAGATCGATCAACGGCGAGGAATTGCCCCCTAGTCCCGCAGACGCCCCACTAATTAGCCTTTCACCCAGCTGCTATGAGGTTAGCCCAACACCCTCAAAGCCTTGCTGGCGCTTGAATCCCACCGTTGACGAGTATCCGCGACGGCGCTCCCTTGGCGGTGGAAATCTTCCACCATGGCGGCTCCCGATGCGAAATATGGGACAGTGTAGGTGAGTATGGGTGAGAGGGTTGCGGGAGAGAAGAAGGTCCGTGCTACGCCTTTATGGGCCACGACCAGTCCGCATCGTGGTGGAGAACTTTTACCGTCACCACGACACTTATGGAGTGGTGGTTCATGGCAATGGCGGAGGAGGGCTGACGCGTGGGCCCAATGCGAAAGTGAAACGACACACATGCGAGGTGACGGCCGGTGAACCCTGAAAGCAAGCGCAGAAGAGTGCAATGGCGCAAAAGAAAGCAAGCGCAGAAGAGTGCGTGAGCGACTACCCAAGGGCCCCACGTGTCGGCGCCGGGTGAAGAGTGGGCTGCGCACGGGAGTAAAATGATAGTGGGTTGAATTGAGGTTAAGGGCCCAGCAAGGTTTTCCCTTTTTCCTTTTATGTTTTCTTTTTCTTTTTATTTTTCCTTCCTTTGGATTTCAAATTTGAATTTTAAATTTTACTTGTAGATTTGCACATATGTCAAATGTACCAAATCAAATTTGGTGATGAAAAGGATATATTTATGTATATATTTATTTCCTATGTTTTATGTGGTATTCCTTTTTCTTTCTCCACTTCTAAATTCTAGAATTTCTTTTATATTCTAAATTCCAATTTGGGCTTTAATATATTTATTGTCACATTATTTTTATATTGTCACAAAATGCACACAAGATAAAATTTCAACATGATGCATATTCCATTTTTAGTATCATTTAATTTAATTAATCATTACCCATTATAGGTATGCTCTTGTTATGATGAACATATGGCACACAAAAATAAGAAGATCAACTACATTCTCATTGTATACATTTTTGGGTATTTCAACTTAAGTGCCCAAGTCGCACCTTAAAGGCAGCAACACACTTAAATCGGAATAACCCGTTAGTCCCTCGGATCTAGTCCGATAAAGCCACTTACCAAGGATCGAATACCACTAGCTCACTCAAAGGTGAGGCACAGAGAAATACAATAAAGCATAATACCCTAAATTTAATAAGTATCAGTAGTGATTACATTATCGGAGTTTCAGAAACAGTAACCATAATTTTTAATACAGCGGAAATAACTAAGGAGAAAATCAAGTAACATGGAGAAGCCTAGCCACACTACTCCTCCTGGTTCTCTCCTGCGGAAGCAGTAACCCTCTCGACCGTCTATCCCAGTGGCGGGGATGGAAGCCAAGCCACACTATCAACCAAAACAAGGAGGTACCTGCAAAAATTATGCTACAAGCAAGGCTGAGTATACTAATACTCAGCTAGACTTACCCAGTGTGAGGAGTCTACTCCTCTACCTCTAGACCATGAAGCTGTTTAGTTGAGGGGTTTGGTTTGCCAAAAGCACTAGCTGAGTCTAAAATCAAGTTTTAGCTTTTCAAGTTCTAGAATAATTATTTAGACTAGATGATCACCTAGCTATTCATAGATGGTATCAAACATTATATCAATCAACATCTTTTGCCAGTCATCTCATTTCCACTTATTACTCAATGCAGTACAATGGATCAAGCAGTCTCATTAGCTACGAGAAGCAGACGATTTGAATCAAGTTTTATCCTTGCAAGGTAAACCTAAACACACGACATGTAGGGGCACTCCGTTCCCACACACGTCAACCATCCCCATCGATCCCTCGTTCGCGGCCAGGACTCACCGTCTTGGCATACAATGCTCCACTGACCCCGGCTACCACCGTGCAGTGACCGCACTTGTAGCCACCATATCCGGAATGGGGACCACGTCTTAGGATAAGTGAGGGGGAAAGTCCACGCCCGGCTTCAATCAGGTACTAGGCTTACCGATTACCATATTTCCCGACATGTGTTTAGTACGTTCAAACGCTTAACACAGGTATCCGCATGTTAATCCTTATTCCAATTTCGTCTCATAGACAGCGCATCCCCATGGATCCGTGTCCACAGACCATCATCATTCTGTTATCAAAAATGGATACAACCCATTCCTGACCTCGTGCGAGTGCTAGAAAAATCACTCGACTTCTACTAAGATCCTGATTTAACATAGTAGCTACTCGACCTAGCATACTAGTATCCATCTCAAAATGAATCGTGAGTTCATGCAACTAGGGTTTCAGGCAACTCCTACACTTAAGTGCACGGTACAAACCTACAAACATTAAGTGTAGTAAAATAGCATATATAAACGGTTATGCATAAAACCGGGGCTTGCCTGGAATCCACACTGGATAGTGTCTGCTAGAGGGTACTCGCTTGACGAGCATCCACTGATCATGTCCATCCTTCCTTAGGTTGTCCACCAACTGCATCTTGTGGTTGGCACCACATCACTTGCACGATCATCATCTCTCGGTCCTAAATGAGATGCAAGATGCATATGTATGAATATAATGAAAAATATCACAAGATATACAAAGACACACGGTAGGGAGCTAGATGGTGCAAGACAAGGTACTGCCAACGATCATATATAGGTGCTAATTAGCCATACGTTATCGACCTACGAATTTAACACTACTAAGAAACTGACAAACACTATCATATACATAGCCACCACAAACACGACATCATGAGTACAAGCATTTATTTAATTGGATACGACTTTTCATTAGTTCTTCTATTGATTGCACAAAAGCATCCGAGACAACACAGTTCAATAGAGGACATAGGCATCAAAGTCTATGGAACTCCTATATCACAATCAACTAGAGAAAGAAACATATAAAACATGACACACATGCAATATTAAGCTTAGTCATGGCAAGTCTACATTAATTAAGTGCTAACCAAACATTTTTAGCAAAAAGGGTGAACTAAACAATCAAATGAGCACTTGCAGATTTTTGGACAGCAACATAGCAGTTACTTGTTTTAATCATAACTCTTCAAATATTAATGCACAAATAGAAAACTAGGACTTTCTGGAAAGCTTAAAAAGTGCTATCTAACTTTGGACAATAACACGATTCAACACTTAGCAAGGTCAACACGATTCAACACTTAGCAAGGTCAAAAAGTGCTAACACGACAGCTCTGTCCAGATTTGGACAGATTCAGACTTGCGACTTCAAAACTTCATAACTAGAGACTCAAACATCCAAATCATTTGATCTTAGACTTTATGGAAAGATAATTAAATTTTCTACAAATCATTTATAAACAACTCAGGTTGATTTAAAGTGTACCAAGGTTAAAAGACACTAGGAAGGCTTTGCTGTCCAGATTTGGACAGATTCAGTCTTCACAGTTTAAACACCTATAACATAACCTTCAGACCACCAAAAAGAGTGATCCAAGACTTTTTGGAAATCTTAGAAAAAGCACTACCTAACTTTTATAATCATCAAGAAGTGGTTCCAAGTTTAATCAATGCAAACAACACAGTATTCGAAATATGTTTAGAGAGTGGACAGAATACAACAATCATCTTATAAAATTCATAACTCTCAAACTATCAGGTTTATTGTCATGAAAATTTAACACAAGTAATATAAGAAAATTATCTACAACTTTCTTGTAATTGATAAGGACTGATTCTAAGCTGAACTTAAGCAAACAATGCAATCTCTGAAATCTGTACAGAAATTGGACAGATTCAGTTACTGAACTTGTGAAAAGCATAACTTCTAAACGATCAGACTTATAGCTGTCAAATTTTAACACAAGCAAGATAATAAATTTATCTACAACTTTTCTACATGACTTTTGTACCGAAAACATAATTTAGTTCACTAAACAGACAGCACGGCAAAAATAGTGCGAGCAGCCCAAAACAACAACTAATAAATTTCATCTCCTATTTACTTCAAGAATTGTCGTGTTCTAGAGACTTGAATTACTCTAACACTTTACCATTTATTAGAGTTGAAACAAATAAATAAGGACCAATAGGTCAACTTACTAATTTTTATCCAAGTCATTTCATGCACTAAAATTACCACATACATTTAACAAACGCATTCACCACAATAATCAGACCAGGTATATATGTATATCAATGCGCTCTTCACACAATAGTTTGCATTAACTTAGACATCACATGAACACTACTACTTTTCATCCGTGACCATAACCATATGCATTTAGACCACAACAAGAAATTCATTGTGATAACGAGCTTAACCAAAGTGACGACATAGCCCGCTATACAACATACACGTCGGCTAGCCTATTATTATCATAATCCGAGACACACAACATATATATAACAATCACTTAACGCAGTTGACACTTACTTAACAAGAGTTAGCTAACACAATATAAACTTAGCAAACCATTTTAGACATTGCAACTCAAAAACATGGGTTGGAGCATATTAATCAGCTTTTCTTAACCATTGCTCAACTTAAATTGGATAACACACAAGTCACATAAAACATCATATTTTTAGGAGATCTAACATGAAGAGCATTAACACATGGCATAAAACTCCATATGACTACCTTTTTACTACTGAAGGACCTAAGACGCTTATGTGCATATCTTACCAGATTGTTCTTCAATTTTAACAAGGACCAACTTATGGATGCTACTCGCTTACAATAATTATTGGGCTACGATAACGCTCATATAAGACCTCTAATCGGTCAACGAGACATTTATTTAACCGATGGGCATGGAATGCAATAATTTATAAAGCGAAGCATCGATCCGTCATACAACAAAAATCATGACGACACCGATAGATGCTATCAACTAACCGTTTAAAAATACTAAACTCATCTCTCGCTTCGCCACTACACCACCCTTTAGTCACATGACCATCATGAGCATCCTTCACATGATTATACAATAGCAACCTAAACATCGTGTTACACAATACATACATATTTTCTAGTCGCGAGTATAACCATATTATGGCATATACCCACCACTACTATAATACAGCACGGCACACACACACATACGTGTCCCCACATTATGCACATGACATCAACAGCACAAGTGACTCCAACAGGATTAATCATACTCCTCATTTGCATCAACTATCACAATCACCGATCACATGTATAAAACCAATACACTTTTCACATGAACACCTATCGATGCATTCCCCAAAACATAATCCGCATTTTTTAACTTAGTCTTTGCATCAAACAACACATCGCATATATTCCTATCAAAATATAAAAGCATCCGAGTTCTTTTTTACTTCATTTTCCTTTCTACACAATTCCATTCATACAAATATATTTTTACACACATATTCACGCCATCGATTGAATCGTAAATAAAACAAAATCACGATTTTCCTAAAGCGAACAACCTGGCCGGATCAGTAAGTCGCATGGGCTGTCCACCGGCTTGGGATTTATGTCGAGCATGCGATGCACGAGGCATGACATTGACGATGGCTGCAAGAAGATAACAGTGCATGGTTTGGTCATTTCATGGAGCGCTAAATACACAAGTTGCAGCGAGGATGATGGGGTTTTACCGAAGTCTGACAACATCGCACCGGGACTGTGTAGATCGAGCGGAGCACACGATGCGGAGGGGATCCG
Source organism: Zea luxurians (assembly GCA_029449295.1). Classification (NCBI taxonomy): domain Eukaryota; kingdom Viridiplantae; phylum Streptophyta; class Magnoliopsida; order Poales; family Poaceae; genus Zea; species Zea luxurians. The sequence goes on along the minus strand of JAOPSE010000121.1, from coordinate 4,331,235 downwards.
GGGCTACTGCTGTAGGCTTGCTAGTGCACCGGTGAGGAGGAGCAAAGGAGCTGTGCTGCAGAGGGAAATCTCGGCTGCGAGTAGAGAGGCATGAGATGGCGAGAGCACGCTCGGTGTGGGGAGGAGGCGAGGGGCAGTGCATATATCGGTCATTTTGTCGAGCGAGTAGTGCATGTGGTGGAGCAGTGGCATGGGAAGGGACAGTGGCATCTTCAGTTGAGTAGATGGAGCTGGGAAAAAGACGCCACGAGAGAATAAGAATGCCTGCACTTGTGCTCGTCCAGGGGAATAGGGAAGGCGCTCGGCCACGGCAATAGCAGGGGAGTGTAGGCTGGTCGACGACCCTAGACGCGGCCATGGAGATGTGCTCGGCCAGGGTAGGGGGTGCCCATCAGAGGGAGGAAGAAGGGGACGTCGAGCTCACAGCCATGGAGGAGCAGAGGGGTCCGGGGCTTGTCCTGGCAGGTGGTGAGCTCGGCCATGGGAGAAATGGCACCCGCTCCTTGGGGAAGAAGGGCTCTGCGCTTGGGAGCTTCTGCTGCTAGCGCCCACAGAAGCGAGGCCAAGCAGTGGGGACCTCGGCCATGGGTGATTGCGCCATGGGAGGCTCCGAGCAAGGGGACGTCGACGAGGAAGATGTTGCTGGGGGAATGGGAGCTGCTGCTCCCTGCGCTGAACCAAATCGGAGGGAAAGACGCCAGGAGATGCTTCTGCACTGAGGAATGGAGGGAAGGAGGGAGGTGGCGGCTGAAGGTGAGGGGCAGCCAGGGAGCTCCTGCGCGCTCACCATGGGAGCCGAGGAAGAGCTTCATGGATGGGGGAGGAAGAGGGCCAATGCTCCATGACTGGTTTGGGGAATGAGAGGAGCGGTTGCTTGTTGATTTAATGAGACACCGCTAGCAACCATTGGCCACCGCGGGCGACAGCTATCTACTGGCCAGGGGCTGGCAGTGGCAGCCTATGCCAGGAATAGGGTGAAGGAGAGATGGCGTGTCCGAGAAGACAGAGAGAGTGGCTGTAATTTGAGGAGGGGCTGATTACTTAGGAGCTAAGTAAACTTTATTTTATTTCTCTGAGACAAGAGCTCCCGTATGAGTTGTCTATTAGGACGGTGACAATTTATTATTTAGAGAGGAGTGGTCATCTGTTAGCTAATTTGCGTAGCGCTCACTCGTTGGCTGAGACCGACGCAGGGAACGGAGCGAACTGACGTCCGGACGAACGAGAGGCCATAGGATAAAATGAATCAAAACATTTTATTTGGGTGTTGCTAGAAAATTAAATTCTCATGCACAAGTAGAAATAAAATGAATTGAGATCGATCGACTTCGGATTCATCATCGAAATAAAATGAGTCGGATTAATAAAAATCATCACCGAGGTTGGTTTTCGAATTTAGATTAGACACAGAGATTTTAAGCCAAATTGGATAAAATTAAATAGGTGCCAACAAGTGGAGTATTTCGTTTGAGAGCACGGATTTAGATAAAAGATTTGGGACATAAATCGAATACCGAGAAGTCGAGTTTGGACACAGATCGGACAATGATTGTCAATAGTTCGAATAGGGGAGTTTTCAGGCGAGATTTATAAATTGAGATTGATTATCGAGTTTGCATTCATGCTGAGAAATAAAAGTTTTTAACAGGCACCAAAATTTGGCTGTTCTTGAGATCGAATAATTCCAAAATTTGGTGAAACATTCATGAGTAACTTGATGAATGGAGATAGATACGATTGAGAAATAGAATTTCCATTGAGCATACAAGCTTAGGACAAAACTCATGGCATAACACGAAATGGACACCTGGGGTGTCACACCGAAGGTGCACTCAATGGGTATAGCCCCCAAGCTTTGAGTTGATTTTGAAATAATCAATTCAAAGGTCTTCATCTTGTGCCGCTTTCAAGATAATTTTTTAGAATAACCAGGTGATGACATCTGTCCATGTCTTGTTAGGTCTGGAATCAATTTGATCGGTGACAAGTTGGACATCTGGGCGGTTGAAACAGAGGACCCTTGGCTGGACACCACTTAGCCCTATACTTTAATGCTTCTGTTGATTGGACTTGTGCTTCAGTAACCACATTTGGACTTCCTCCCATTTCAACCGATCTTCTCTTTTTGTCACGGTACATTCATTGCATATATTTTGCAGGTATCGCCACTTTAGAAAATCTTGAAGATTCTGGGCGGTACACCCAATAGGTGTGCCCAAAGGGTGTCTGCTCGGTGAAAGGTGTTTATCGCGTTGTCCTGAAGTAGTAATTTGATGCGACAGAGGGATGTAATCATTTGCCTGAGCAGTTGACTTGAGTCCAACCGGTGCCATGTTATGCGAAACGGCGCCAGTCGCCTGACTCATTTTCAGGTGGTTTGAATTGCTTATTGAATTCTTGCGACTGTTCAGCGAGCGGGGTAGGTAGTGGACGGTCACCCCTTGGCCTCTTTAAATAGCCCGCTTGCCTTGGCAGCTTTCTTCGCTCGCCCTTGATCACTTGCTCTCTTCTTCCTCCTCACTTCTCCCCTTCTGCACAACCATGGGCAGAGGCAAGAGAGGCAAGGGATGGCATCGCCGCACTGATGGGAAGAGCAAGCATCCTCCGAGTCCACCCTTGGAGGACTTTGGGGACTCGGAGTACTCGGAGGAGATTTCCTTCGATTATGATCGGTCGCCTGCTCCAGCGTCCCCCATGGCATCATCCAACGGCTCGGACGACTCCATGGCATTGTCCGTTGCTGCGTGGGCATACTAGCGATCCATCAAGCGCGCCGGGCTCGATGGGTTGGACGACTCGGAGGAGGTGGAAGATTCCTCCGACTCTAAGGAGTGGAGCGGCGGCGAGGGCGACGGCGGTGAGGGCGACGGCAACAGCGGCGATGACGACCACAAGGGCAACAGCGATGGTGATGGCGAAGGTGGCGACAGTGACGACGAGGGCACCAGTGATGGCGACGGCAAAGGTGACGACGACCGCGACGGCAAGGGCGACGGCAATGGTGATGGCAATGGCGGCGAAGGAAAGGGCGACGGCGACGATGGCAAGGCCGGCGGCATAATGTTGCTAGCATAAATATTAGTATAGGTAGCAACAGTAGTAGTTAGTAGTAGAATAAGGTAGTTTAGTTAGTAGTGTAGTGTAAATAGTAGTGTTTTGTAATGTGATGTAATGATCGAGGGGTGGGGAGGCCGACTCATGATGAGTCGGTCTTCAAGTTTGTAATGATCTCCCCCTATGAATGAAGACGTGGTTCCCTACTGATCTGCAGTTGCACGCTCTGTTCACGCATTTGATGGCTCAATTGCATTTTGGAGGTAATGCCCGAGTGATGTTTGCTTTCCTGCGATCCCAACTTTTCCCGAGTTATTGGCCTACCGCTTTGTGCCCGACTTAACACGCCAACCCATACTTCTGCTGACGTCCACTCTTGAGTTCTGAACCCTAGTTCTCACTTTTACCTCTGTCGCTTCCCAATTTCCTGAGTTCCTGAATCGCCCGCATCGTTTGAGAGACCACGATGGCGCCCAAGAGGAGGAAACATAGTGCTGCTATTCCGATCATCCCCCCAATCGATCCCAATAGCCAACTCCCATTCACCGGTAACCACATGTCAGTTATTTCCAAAGCTGACCTTCTCCACCTCGTTGAAATTGGTGTTCTTCCGCCAAAAGAATTGTGATCCTGGCGAATCTGGCGTGGGGTTACTGCTTTGACAGAGGATACCCACGAGGTTGTTATCTTCATGCCATTTCTCATCCAGGGACTAGCCCTGCCAGCTTCTCCTTTCTTCCGTGGCCTTCTCGACTTTTATTCTCTTAATCTTACCCATTTAAACCCTAGTTTTGTTCTTCAAATTGCTGTGTTTGTTCATCTTTGCGAAGCTTTCCTTGGAATTCTTCCTCATTTTGGGTTTCGGAAGTACCTCTACCACTGTCGGCCCATGATGGCTGAAGGACAACATTAGCTTGTTGGCGTTGCAGCCTGGAACTTCACCCTCGCTCCTAGGTGTCCCACGCCGGCCGTCTGCCATGCCATGAGCTCGTCGGCTGACCACCGTCCGTTGCTTGGTGCCCACATCAGGAATTCGCTGCACCCTTAGGACTCTGACCCCAACCCCAAGCCCTATCGGGTGCCCACCACGCTGTGAGCCGCGCCGCCCCTTGCGCTAGACTTCCACTTGCCATCACCGATCGTCTGGGTACTCGACCCCACTAGCAAGCATCCATGGTCGTGTCCGCTCATGCCTCTCCATGTGATGCGCTCGCCGAGCTGTGCGTCGCACCGTCCTTCGCCTCTAGCTTGGCGTTGTTTTGTTTGGACAGCAACAATGTGCGCAAAAGCCTTATTGCTGCTATTGGAGGCTTCTCGACGAAATATCTAGCATAGAGTTGAAGCATCATTCGACCCCATCGTCTTTGTCCGTCGCGCTACGTGTTAATTACAGTCCCTGGTTGCTGTTGCTTATCTCCATGACTCCCATCACATTGGCTCCCTACCCCTCCCATGGCGTCTCCCCCTCGCCTGCGCATCCCCAGCTCGCTTTCCCATCACCCTGCTCCCAGCACAGTTCACTGGTGCCTAGGCTTGTGCATACCTCCTAGTTCGGCCTCAGCAAAATTCTGGACACTTAGACTTCATCTCAACATCCTCCCCCATCCCTGGTTGTGTCGGGTCTGCTCTAACGTGGTCGAGCGTCTGCTCTGCCACGGCGCGCTGCACTAGTGCTCGACAAGAAGCCAAAATGATTCGTCATGCCATCGTCTTCATCGAATGGAAATTGTGGTGCCGACACGTCAACATCGTCGTTCATCTCCTCTCCGGGTCTACAACAACATCGCCGATCCCTCCTTGGTGCTTGTCGTTGATCCGTTGCCTCGCCTCGATGCTGGCTCCTACATGACGTCTCCAACTTGTGTTCACGCTAAAATCCGAGAAGATTAGGCGTAGAAGGAAACAAATCAGTATGCAACCGGTGAGACCTCGTGGTTCATGCTCTACTCAATTTATTACCCGGTGCATGTACTTTGTGCTTGATTATTTGTGTATGTGTGTGATTGGAGAATTCTCGATGTGGACGAAGAAGAAGCGCCATTCGATGCGGCACTCGCCATGTGTTCGGTAAAATGCTAGAAACGAAAAGCGTCGTCGATCTTGTGGTTTCAAGGCAAATTTAGTTTTGGTGAGCTACCTCGCTATTCCTGTTAATAGTTTAATTAGGTAGATCATTTAACTCAAGCCATGGAGTCATGATGCTTGTTTGTTTGGGGTTCTTGTGGATATTCTTGTTTAAGCCTTGTCTATGCTTTGTGTTCGCTTGTGCATATGATGTAGTGGTTATATTTGTAAGTGTGATTTTGTGTGACGCTCGATAGGTGTTTGGCGAGTTGCGGGAAACAGTGAACATCATCTCTTTTGCTAATACCAAGTCGCACTGTGATGCAGTAAGCTGATGCATTATTACTGTTAGCCGAGTCGTTAGGTGAATTGGCTAACTAGGTTGGTCGCTATGATTATCTTGTTTGAAGCAAAGATGTGTCATAGTTATATTAGACGTTTGTCAAAATGTCTTATTGCATGTGATGACATGATTGTGATGTTATCGTGGTCGCTCTCTATGTTGTAGTTGGCTAAGTATTTTAGAGGAATATTGAGGCCACCCAATTTTCGGGAAGCTAGTAACATCGCTAAATTGACTGCTATTGAAACCTGGAATCTGCCGATGGGTAATGCACTTAAATGCTCTAAGTATTTAGGTTATTATAAATGCAGTTTCATGGAATTATATGTTGATTGATAGTGCTTATTCGCTGGATTCGATTAGGGCTGGAAACGAGCCGAGCCGAGCTCGGCTCGGCTCGGCTCGACGTGGCTCGGTGCAGTTGCGAGCCGAGCCAGGCTCGGCTCGGTCATTTTGCGAGCCCGACCTAGAGGCTCGGCTCGGCTCGGTAACGGCTCGCGAGCCGGCTCGAGCCAGCTCGCGAGCCTCACACTAAATCACGTTTAGAGTATAAATTATATATTTTTTATTATATATAAGATAAAAAAATTATGTATAATATATTTTTAGACTACAATATAAGTGTATCACATATCAAGTTCAAGAAATTCAATAAAATAGTTCAAAACATAACAATAATATGGTATAATAGTATACTTGACGTTGTTAACTCGGCTCGCGAGCCGGCTCGCGAGCTGGACCGAGCCGGCTCGGCTCGGCTCGCAGTTCTGGCGAGCTACAAAATCAGGCTCGGCTCGGGCTCGTTTTGGCTCGCGAGCCGGCTCGAGCCGAGCCGAGCCTCACCGAGCCCGAGCCGGCTCGTCGAGCCCGAGCCAAATTTCCACCCCTAGATTCGATAATGCTATACCTTGATTAGTTAACATGTGATTCTTGTCATCCCGAAGAATGATTTCGAAATTAGTAGATTATTTCTATTATTGGTATAAGTTTACAAGGTCTAGGAATAATGAGCATAGGTTTAATTCATCTTTCAGTACAGACTCTACCTAAGGAAATATAGAACTTAAGTAAAGCGTATGCTTAATTTATTTTTCCTTGATGCTTGTGTTAAATTTGGTTAAGCAGGAAAATGCGAGTGTTGTACTTAGAGTGTGTATAGGTATTATTTCATATGTTTGCATTAGATCCAGTTAAACTAGAGAAACGCGGTTATTGTGCTTGGTCGTATGTTGATAACTAGCGCTCTCTTATGACTGTTGTAGTGAAGTGTTTAATACTCTATCGTGTAACATTATTTAGTAATGTACTAGTTATTCTTATGTCCATACATATGCATTATGCATATCATTTAGGTACATTAATTGATTATGTGATGCGGAGGGCCAGAGCTAAATCAACCACAAGATGTCGTTAAGCGAGAGCTTCTTCACAAGGTGATACTAATGAATGAACTTGAAGATTGCATGATCTGATCAAGTACTAGGATGGGAGATGCTCACCAAGTGATCGTCATCTAACAACTCTGACTTAGTGTTATCCAAGGCAAGCCCCGGTGTATTTGCCACCTCCTTGTTGTTATAAAACTTTTATCACTTATATGCTACATTAGGTGATAGGAGTTGAGTGATGAAACAATTGATGCTTTGCCATTCCTTGGAATTTGATTATCTTCCTTGATACCTGTTTTATAAAGAGAACTAATGATCCTTAGCCCTGCTTAGAAAAACTAAAAGTTGTTTCTTATAAAAAGAATGATGTGTAACACTGGATATGGGTTTTGTGAAAAAGGAACTTGCAATAATGAAGGCATCACTCGCGATGATGAATTCATTATTCAAGTATTGTACCTCTGTCAGGTACATGGTTTTGGGAGGAAAATAATAAGATGAGACCAGACGTTGAGCAGGAAAGGTCGCCCGTCTATGTCGCTTAAGGGCCGCATGATTGTTGGCCTGCTGATCTAGGACCCTTTAACTAGCCACGTGCCTCATCATGGGTAAGCTTTGCCTCGGCCAGACCAATACCAGAATAGCTCACACGCACTGGGAGTGGAGAGATGGCTAGAGTAACGTGTGCCCACCTGGCAAGTTGTTGGATGGTGGGGTACTGTGCTCTCGGGTCACGTGAACCCGTTTTGGTCTTGAGAAACCCAGGTGCGAGTTGACATATGCAAGGGTTAAGTTGAAACACCCCAGGATCCACAAACACCCTGAAATGCTACTAAACTACACAACTAACATTCATATATAAAATTTCGACAGCATCTCCTTTGGAAATTTGCATAAACGTGGAAGCAACAGAGTATAAACAGATATCATGATAAGAAAACATACTAGACATTAATAATCTGCTAGCAATGGGAAGATAACCATAACGACATAAACTGAATTAACTAGTGTGCACGACTAGTTAAAAACAAACATCCTTGACAAGAAGATTCTAATTAAATCATGGTTGTGCCTGGGCAGCGTTATTATGAGAGTGAAGGTGGACGTGCTGCTACTTCCCTCATTCCCAACATGAATTAAGTACCTGCATTGAGTAATGCAAGAGTGAGATGAAACATCTCAGCAAGTAAAATATTTTGACGAGATATTTAAACCAAAAGAATTGAATTAATCAACATTTTAAAAGGGATCACAATTGAGATCAGAAATACTTGTAGATATAGAACTCAATAGTCCCAAAATAACCAATGCCATCTCATTTCCTCGAACGACCACAATAGGTTGTATAACACTTCCCTGCGTCAACAATACCTGCAAATATCACTTCAATGTATGCATAGGAATGCAATGTGTAAGTCCTCTGCCTTCATATCTCTTAGAGTATAAAACCACACCATCTGCAAATATCACTTCAATGAATGCATATGAATGCAATGCATATGTCATCTGCCTTCATACCTCTAAGGGTATGAAGCCGCATCGTACCCCTCCTCGGGCAACGTACGATGCTAAGTTGTACCGGTACGGTCGGACCATAGGTCACGACAAAACTTCAGATACAAGTGAATCATGCAATGTATATGGCATGCTGCATTTATCAATATACTTCACTTCCTTCAAATACAATACAAACCTCAAACAATACTTCGTTTACCTTCAGATACAATACAAACCTCAAATAATACTTCATTCACCTTCAGGAGTGTGAATTAATCTCGTGGGTCATACTCGAATCATCATCATCATCAATATATGATTAAGCATCAATATAATACAATCAAGTAAAGCATCCCATAGAGTTCAATTACGAAAGAATTCGATGATTCTGAATATTAGAGTGTAGGCGATGAAACAACAAGTCAAAACGGTAGCAACCACCGCTACATTCACTTGCCTTCATCGAAGAAGAAAATGTACTAAGCATGATCCGGAGCATAACCACCTGTTGCGGGGCATAAAACTTAGTACAAATATTTCATAAACATTTGCCAACAATCAACAAATCGTTCCTACGCTTGAAACCAAGACCTGGTAAAAAGACTCCCACCGTGAACCACATGTCAAACAGCAGCAGCGCTGTTTGTTAATTTTGTATCTTTAAAATTATAACAGTGGTGATATCAAACAAATACTCTAGAAGTATCTACACAAAATACTCTACAACTTCGGTATTCAATAGATAATTAAATTCTGCCATCTATAAGTCTAAAACATAATACAAGATAACTGACTGAATCTGTTTTAGACAGCCGCATAGTTAACTTTCAAAATTTGATATCTCACAAACTACTCAACCAAAAATCATGAAATTCTGCTGGAAGTAAGAACTTTTATCCCTCTACAAAAGTCTCCATAGCTGGGAGAGCCAATTCGGCAATTTACTTGATGAAACCTACCAGTGAACAGACCCGCTCATTTCTGTCAGGCCAACAGAAACAGCCACCGTAAAACAAACATAACTAGAGTTTCATAATTCATATGAATGCACTCTTTAACAATCTGGAAAGCTTATGAAATTATCTACAACTTTTCTTACAAGCCCAAGGTTTAATTCTGTTGATAAAATTGCCTAAATCTTAATAGAACAGATTCTGCACAGAATTATGAGACTGAAAAACTGCTATAATAAAACTGCAATAACTTTCTGATCTGATGTCCGATTGAGGTGTTCTTCGCGGCCACGGAAAGATATCTAAATTATCTACAACTCATAAATATACTTTTTATTTTTTTGAGGCCTCTAAGACCACGGAAAACTGGCATGAACAAAAACTATCGAATCTGTTATTCTGCAGAGACTAATTTCGAGATCAAAAATCTAATCTCCCATCTAATCCAACATAAAGGGCTAATTGCAGGGCCTAAAACTCATCCAAAACAAGGTAAAACATCCATCAAGTGGGGACAATGGAGAGAGGAAAGGAAATCCAACCAATTCTTGAAGAGGAACGATGACGACGACAGGCGACTGTGTGCCCTAATCTTCCCTCTCTTCTCTCCCTTGTTCTTCCTTTCTTCTCTTGGGCAAGGCACAAAAGGGGATGGCTGCTAGGGTGGGAGGACGTGGCTGCTAGCGTTAGGGAGGTATAAATAGAAGAAAACTCCCTCAATCCTAATATCCAATGGCTCAGATCGACCGGCACTTGAAAAAACTCATTCAGACTCCAAACAAGGCAAACTAGTAGTCGATCGGAATCGTCTCGACGATATCTATGCATCTACGGTCTCCGATCATCAGTAGGACACACCATATTAGGATTATAAACATGGTTTGGTTTTTAGGGTATTATATTCTACCCCCCTTAAAAGAATTCGTCCTCGAATTCAGCCACTTCTACAAATCAAGACATTCACCAACGGTAAAACTCGGCCAAACACCCTAAATAGACTCATATAGTAGACTAGTAGCCTTGACGAGATCATGAAAAGAGTTTTTCATGAAATAACCTCTAAGTCGGACTAATTTACCAAATAAAATGACACACCTTGACAACAATCATAAAACAATATAAAATGAATTCCCAAGGCATTGTCATAGGTGCAATCAACACTAGGATTTGCTATCATTGAATTTGGATGCAACTATACATCAAGATCAATGTCTTAAAACAACACTCTTTTTATGAAGAGGTAATATGCACTAAGAACAACTCTTACCAACTTCAACAATTCATTTTAATTCAATTGTCAAACATCCACACCAGATGAATGCATAAGAAAATCAAACACCTCACATCAAAGCACCACGAAACAAGTCGTTCTATTGAAACAAAACTCCTAATCTTCCTAAACCTTGTTCTTGACGTCATGAAAAAGATAATCATGTAATCTAACATTCTTTACACCCCACAAAAGGGAGAAAGTCTACAGAACTAATGGAGCAATAAAGCCAACGAGAAGCCAATAACATTCTGTGCGGCACAGTTCATCGAACAAATGCCAAAAACTCCACAAAGAGCACTGACAGCACAACAACAACACAATACTTTGCTTAACTAATGTCACTATACTTCATCCAACAACTCAACTAAAAAATATCCAAACTAGTAAGGTTAACCTACTCATAATATAAGTCTTCATCTACTGTAGTTCAGAAACTTACATTTCATTCCATCATACGATGCACTCAAAGTACCAGACATACAGGGTCAATAATAACCCTGTAATCCTTCACACACATGACAAACACCTCAATCTGATGTAAGAACCACATCATTAGAAATAGGTGACTAACCACACCCAATCAACTCTAGGCTAGGCAATGACTTCATTCAAACCAATAGATAAGTGGTCCAACAATGGCTCCACAAGCATGCATCAGGGAGATAACCATCAGATCCTCAACGTATTAATATATAATCAATGGATCAAGAAAATAAAAGATTTATTCTACAATTAGCATGACTAACATGCAACCACTTTAAACCACATCTAGGCTTTGTGGCTACTAAAACACAAGTTAGAAGGGAGACATGTAATCCACTCTGGCTAGCTATGTAAAGACTTTCCCCCCAAAATCCATATAAAAGTACCAATATTCATTTCTTTCAGAACTGGTTTCTCGGCATAAACAATCATTCCTTGCAAAGATAGTTGGAGCTATCCACCAACCGCCCAACAACTTAAATCCAAATCGATGGTTACCTTGTAACCCAAAACATGCAATTCACACTCCTCTTGGAAACATCCTCGATCAAACATATATAACAATATTATTGTAATAAAACTCAACCATGAAAAACATGTTGAAAACAACATAGGCAAACACGTATATCACAAGCATAATAACGACTTCAATCTCACAAAAGAACAGCGATATCAATCTTATTAATAAACAATATCAAAATTTAGAAATGAATTATATCAGACATTAAGTCATAAACAACTTACCACATCACCGTAAAGGATTAGGGAGGGTGAAATTATTTCATCTGCACTTCAAAGACATTAACATATATCAAAGATATTTGAACCCACAACCTTCCTATATGTGCAAGTGTGTCAAATTTATCTTCAAATTGCCAAGAATCTAAAGCCTATGCTTTGATACCAACTGTAACACCCCAGGATCCACAAACACCCTGAAATGCTACTAAACTACACAACTAACATTCATATATAAAATTTCGACAGCATCTCCTTTGGAAATTTGCATAAACGTGGAAGCAACAGAGTATAAACAGATATCATGATAAGAAAACATACTAGACATTAATAATCTGCTAGCAATGGGAAGATAACCATAACGACATAAACTGAATTAACTAGTGTGCACGACTAGTTAAAAACAAACATCCTTGACAAGAAGTTTCTAATTAAATCATGGTTGTGCCTGGGCAGCGTTATTATGAGAGTGAAGGTGGACGTGCTGCTACTTCCCTCATTCCCAACATGAATTAAGTACCTGCATTGAGTAATGCAAGAGTGAGATGAAACATCTCAGCAAGTAAAATATTTTGACGAGATATTTAAACCAAAAGAATTGAATTAATCAACATTTTAAAAGGGATCACAATTGAGATCAGAAATACTTGTAGATATAGAACTCAATAGTCCCAAAATAACCAATGCCATCTCATTTCCTCGAACGACCACAATAGGTTGTATAACACTTCCCTGCGTCAACAATACCTGCAAATATCACTTCAATGTATGCATAGGAATGCAATGTGTAAGTCCTCTGCCTTCATATCTCTTAGAGTATAAAACCACACCATCTGCAAATATCACTTCAATGAATGCATATGAATGCAATGCATATGTCCTCTGCCTTCATACCTCTAAGGGTATGAAGCCGCATCGTACCCCTCCTCGGGCAACGTACGATGCTAAGTTGTACCGGTACGGTCGGACCATAGGTCACGACAAAACTTCAGATGCAAGTGAATCATGCAATGTATATGGCATGATGCATTTATCAATATACTTCACTTCCTTCAAATACAATACAAACCTCAAACAATACTTCGTTTACCTTCAGATACAATACAAACCTCAAATAATACTTCATTCACCTTCAGGAGTGTGAATTAATCTCGTGGGTCATACTCGAATCATCATCATCATCAATATATGATTAAGCATCAATATAATACAATCAAGTAAAGCATCCCATAGAGTTCAATTACGAAAGAATTCGATGATTCTGAATATTAGAGTGTAGGCGATGAAACAACAAGTCAAAACGGTAGCAACCACCGCTACATTCACTTGCCTTCATCGAAGAAGAAAATGTACTAAGCATGATCCGGAGCATAACCACCTGTTGCGGGGCATAAAACTTAGTACAAATATTTCATAAACATTTGCCAACAATCAACAAATCGTTCCTACGCTTGAAACCAAGACCTGGTGAAAAGACTCACACCGTGAACCACATGTCAAACAGCAGCAGCGCTGTTTGTTAATTTTGTATCTTTAAAATTATAACAGTGGTGATGTCAAACAAATACTCTAGAAGTATCTACGCAAAATACTCTACAACTTCGGTATTCAATAGATAATTAAATTCTGCCATCTATAAGTCTAAAACATATTACAAGATAACTGACTGAATCTATTTTAGACAGCCGCATAGTTAACTTTCAAAATTCGATATCTCACAAACTACTCAACCAAAAATCATGAAATTCTGCTGGAAGTAAGAACTTTTATCCCTCTACAAAAGTCTCCATAGCTGGGAGAGCCAATTCGGTCATTTACTTGATGAAACCTACCAGTGAACAGACCCGCTCATTTCTGTCAGGCCAACAGAAACAGCCACCGTAAAACAAACATAACTAGAGTTTCATAATTCATATGAATGCACTCTTTAACAATCTGGAAAGCTTATGAAATTATCTACAACTTTTCTTACAAGCCCAAGGTTGAATTCTGTTGATAAAATTGCCTAAATCTTAATAGAACAGATTCTGCACAGAATTATGAGACTGAAAAACTGCTATAATAAAACTGCAATAACTTTCTGATCTGATGTCCGATTGAGGTGTTCTTCGCAGCCACGGAAAGATATCTAAATTATCTACAACTCATAAATATACTTTTTATTTTTTTGAGGCCTCTAATACCACGGAAAACTGGCATGAACAAAAACTATCGAATCTGTTATTCTGCAGAGACTAATTTCGAGATCAAAAATCTAATCTCCCATCTAATCCAACATAAAGGGCTAATTGCAGGGCCTAAAACTCATCCAAAACAAGGTAAAACATCCATCAAGTGGGGACAATGGAGAGAGGAAAGTAAATCCAACCAATTCTTGAAGAGGAACGATGACGACGACAGGCGACTGTGTGCCCTAATCTTCCCTCTCTTCTCTCCCTTGTTCTTCCTTTCTTCTCTTGGGCAAGGGACAAAAGGGGATGGCTGCTAGGGTGGGAGGACGTGGCTGCTAGGGTTAGGGAGGTATAAATAGAAGAAAACTCCCTCAATCCTAATATCCAATGGCTCAGATCGACCGGCACTTGAAAAAACTCATTCAGACTCCAAACAAGGCAAACTAGTAGTCTCGACGATATCTATGCATCTACGGTCTCCGATCATCAGTAGGACACACCATATTAGGATTATAAACATGGTTTGGTTTTTAGGGTATTATATAAGTGCTACATATGCCGTGTGGTTGGAGATCCCCAGATGGGTATTAATCAATTCGGATCGCCGAACTTCTTGGATATGAAGACTGGATCTTCGACCCCATCGTAGATAACAAGTGAAACTAAAGTTGCTAAATGAAGCTAGTGTAGGACAAGTGAATGCTCTAGATTAGGCAAATCTAGATTCAGGAAAAGTACTTAACTTGTGAAGTAAAATTTTGGCATAAGGATCCACTACTAGTAAGCTTTTCTGCAAAAATGAGTCTTTGAAACTTGATGAGCCTTACCTTGAATCCTTTTAAAACCAGCATACCCTTGAGAGTCTTTTCTTTAGTTAGGTTAGTCTTGCTAGGTAATTGCGTACTCAGGGTTTTATTCCCTGTTGTTTTTCAGGTTATAATTTTGTTCTATTGTGGATGGTGCTAAGTGCCGGTGGGCTCAGCCTTTTCATATGTATAAGTATATCACATCTATAGTTTCTTTATTGAGGATTGTCACTTAAGCTAGCATGCATTTCAAACTTACAAATATTTTATAACAGTTCAAAGTGTAACTCTTTTGAAACACTTTCTTTTGTAATCAATTCCGATAATTGTATAATGTAAACTTATTGTAACTTGTAATCATTTTGCAATAAAGAATTTATTTCCTCTGCAAGTGGTTGTATGTGAGTTGTGTTTACTTAATCCTGCGATCTTGGCGATAAGTGTTTATCCAAGGTCCTTGGGACACTCGAATAGATCCTATTAAGTTGTTTGGTGCAGATGCATAGCCGTTTGAGGTCTTTAAGACAAGGATAGGTGCATGTGGGCCCGATAACTTGGGAGGTTCTGCAATAGCTAGTATCGGAGCAAGATTAAGTATAATACGGTCACATACGTATTTGTAAAACAAAGTTTTGGTTTCGAAAACCTATTTTCAACTAAACACATTGTTTGGTTTTGAAAAACAGATTTGAAAAACTATAATGCTAGCGACATCCTCTGTTAATCCCTAAAGTAAGGACTATCTGGTGGATAAGATTAAAACACTAACCCACAACCGGGGGCATTGCATACATGTGTAATGTTATTTTTGAGGCCATTCAGTCTTGAATGGATCGACGCTTAGGTAATGTGAGATGTGAGAGCATGACTGAACAAACGTCGGTCTAGGGAAGAGTATAAATAGCGCTTGATTATATACATGTTTTACATATGTATATATGAAGGCTGCGATGTGCAGTATTTAATTTTCTAAAAATTCGGTACCCCATGGATGTGTATGGGTATACAAACATGGGAATACTGAGAAGTGTAATGTACTCGCTACGACGTACCTACGCTCAGGTAAAAATGTGAGTTACCAAAATGGGCTGCCCTGTGGTTAAAGTGTGGCAGCGGTGCCTATGCGTAACTCGACGCTTAATCAGGAGTTGGCCTCCTGTCACACGCGGATTTAAGGGATAAAGCCAGGTGCATCTCATATATGCGCTAAAGAAGACAACACATATAATAATAGAGTGTATAGAGATAAATGTCACAATATCATCATAGTACTTATTACATAGCGGAAGTCTTACAAATTAAAAGATAAATATAAAACAAACTAAAGTCCATCCTTGGCACCATAAAGTCGACTGGGAAACGCCACCTAGATCAAGTCGAACTCCTCGTTGTGTGGCTCCTCTTGAACCACATGTTCTTCTCCTGTGGGGGTGTGAGAAAGCAAGGGTGAGCTCACACAGGTTCATCCACTACTAGTAAGCTTTTCTGCAAAAATGAGTCTTTGAAACTTGATGAGCCTTACCTTGAATCCTTTTAAAACCAGCATACCCTTGAGAGTCTTTTCTTTAGTCAGGTAAGTCTTGCTGGGTAATTGCGTACTCAGGGTTTTATTCCCTGTTGTTTTTCAGGTTATAATTTTGTTCTGTTGTGGATGGTGCTAAGTGCCGGTGGGCTCGGCCTTCTCATATGTATAAGTATATCTCATCTATTGTTTCTTTATTGAGGGTTATCACTTAAGCTAGCATGCATTTCAAACTTACAAATATTTTATAACAATTCAAAGTGTAACTCTTTTGAAACACTTTCTTTTGTAATCAACTCCGATAATTGTATAACAACAACAACAAAGCCTTTTTGTCCCAAGCACGTTAGGGTAGGCTAGGATGAAACCCCATATGAAAACCTCAGAGCTCAACCCCCAAAGAAAAGAAAAGGGAGACAAAGGCAAAGGAGAACCAAAAAACGACAAAACAGGGAAACACATAAAAAGAGATAAAACCCACAAGAACCAGCAAGATCTAAAGGGGCACAAGAAAAGGTCAAACGATTAAGGAGGAAAAGCGAAACTACAAATCAGGGTTCTGGCACGTGAATTGCACACTTCCACCCCTTCCTATCCACGGCGAGCTCTTTATCAATATTCCACTCCTTCAGGTCCCTCTTCACAGCCTCTGTCCACGTCAAGGTTGGTCGACCTCTACCTCTCTTCACATTCTCGGGACGCCTAATTATTTCGATATGCACTGGTGTCTCTTCAGGTCTTTGTTGGATATGTCCAAACCATCTCAAACGATGTTGCATAAGCTTCTCCTCAATGGACGCCACTCCTACTCTCTCTCGTATATCATCATTCTAGACTCGATCTCTCCTTGTGTGGCCACATATCCAACGCAACATACACATCTCTACCACACTTAGTTCTCCGACATGTCGTCTTTTAGTGGGCCAACATTCTGCTCCATACAACATAGCTGGCCGGATTGCTGTCCTGTAGAATTTGCCTTTTAGTTTGTGTGGCACTCGGGGGTCGCATAAGACACCCACAGCTTGCCGCCACTTCAACCATCCAACTTCAATTCTATGACTGACATCCTCATCGATGTCTCCCTCCTTCTGAAGCATCCAACTCCGATAATTGTATAATGTAAACTTATTGTAACTTGTAATCATTTTGCAATAAAGAATTTATTTCCACTGCTTGTATGTGAGTTGTGTTTACTTAATCCTGCGATATTGGCGATAAGTGTTTATCCGGGGTCCTTGGGACACTTGGACAGATCCTGTTAAGTTGTTTGGTGCACATGCATAGCCGTCTGAGGTCTTTGAGACAAGGACAGGTGCACACCCTTGTCAAAAATCTTACCAACTCCTCTCTCGTTCTGCCGCCATTGCCAATGTAGCCACTGAGCTCTGCCCTGCTGATTTGTCGTCGTCATGCACGCCACCAGTTGGTAGGGAGCTCGGGGAGCCTTCCCTTGACCTCTTCTTAATCTCCGGACTATTGTTGAGCCGCATCGTTGCCCTGAAGGTCATCGTCCACGCGGAGCTTCGACACCACCGCTGCTCCAATGTCGATGATCTCCCTCCACCATCCCTACTGTCCTCTGATGCTCCAGTGAGCTTCGATTAGGTACCCATGTGCACATCTTTTCCCCTTTTCCCCTCTACTCAGTTGAGCCGCTCGCCTCACCACTGGCACCTCTCACAGAGCGCGTGGTGCATGCTCTGGCCACGTCATGGCGTGTCTACACCCGCAGGTAAGTTGCACATGCCGGTGAGCCAACCTGGCCTGGCTCCACGTGTCAGCCTCCGTGGCTTGGTGCGTGCGGGTGAAAAACGTTTTAGCATGCAGATAGTCCAGGAAATGCAAATTTCTATTTCAAGAATATATATTAATTTGAAATGCCATATCTTGTGCATACATGGCTCCAAAATTATGAAATTTCTGCAATAGCTTTATAATATGTCTACCTTAAATTTAAAAACATTTGGCATGTGTAACTATATATGAAGTATTTCTATTGATTTATCTAGTCTTTGTTCTAGTTATGAATAAAATAAAATGGGGAGCGATAAAAATGATGAGAGAAATTTTTTCGCTTTATTATGGCTGAATTTTTAGAGTCCACATAGTATGTGTTAAATATGGATTAGAAATTAGTTTGATACATTAAAAATAGTTGAAAGATGCTAAAAATGCAAACCCAATTTTACTTGTCAAGTTATTTATTGTAGTATCCACTAAATTGACCTTGCTATTATTTGCTAACTAGTCCTTCCACCTTATGTATTACTTGTCCCTTAATAAATACAAAGAGAGAAGAAAATGTGAATATGCCATACTTAGCAACAGAGTAGATAACCTACCCCATGCAAATAGTTTTCTTGCTTTGTGAGAATATCCTTGTTGTTATGATAATCGTTATCCAAGTTTGTGTGGTTATGTTTGGGTATTATTGCTCCTTGAAGATAGAAAATGTGTAATGGAAGTGTTTTCCTCACTTGTTGTTTGCACCTCTTTTTATATAATGGTTGATGTGATGTTTGATTTGCATGTTCTTGCATCATTCATACTCGTGAGAATTTGCACACATGCTTGTTTCTAATTCATGCATTCATTAATTAGTGAGTGACAATCTATAGACTAAAACCATTGAACCTAAGCCTGAAGCTACTGTGTTAGAGGTGTCAACTGAAGCAACTAAGCATGTTTAAATTCCTAAGTTTTTGCCAACTTAAAATGGTATGGTTTATATTATGGGATGCATATGGTTATGTCTTATATATCTAATGAAGTACTTTATTCAAGCATTTACTTTTCTTTTTTAGTTGGACTAACTACTCTACTATCTTGTTAATGACTTAGAATGATTAGAGTAAGCTAGTCTCTCATGGTTATGACATATGAGCTCATTTAAAGTTATTGATCAACTTCCAAAGGAGTCTCTTTTATGTCAAGTAGTAATTAAAATGTTGTTTAGTTTCATGCGAGACTTTAACGGGTGGTATATGGTTGCGAGAATGGAGTATCATGGACATAGACTGCTAGAGTCAACTAAGGACCATTCGTTGTTGATGTTGGGTTGAGCAACTTTTTGTGCTACCACATATCCTCTTATGGGGAGGATGAGTTGATTACCTTAGTTGCTTCATTCTTATGGACACGGTCCTAGACATGTGGTCTCGTGTGACGTGGTAGAGGATGCCTAGGGTTGTGCCTGGTGGACCTAGCTAGGTAGCCCTTTGCATGAGCTAGGTGTGCATTCTTATGTTATAGACTCTTTGGAAAAGGTCGACATAAGTACCCCCTCATTCATAGTGGTAAAGTGGATGAGTCATATATATGGCCCCTTTGTCATGTGGATAAAGTAGCACCCCCTTGCAAGGATTCAAGAATCAATTCCAATTGCTATGCTCACAGTTATGAGCAATCCTTAATACCATTGGATACATTGTATTGTCTCGATTTATTTTAAAGTCATGAAGATGGTAATGTAAATGTTCACTTGTGGTTATATATTGTTTTTACTCTTACTTGGTTTGACTTATTAAAAACTAAAACTTGATGGGTTGGGAACAAGTAAAAGCAACTACATGATGTAGGTTGTATCACCTACCACTCTTAAAACTAAGGACCTGTCTTAGTTGGCTTTTATGCAAAGAATTAATTAACCCTTAAAGCTTTACCTTGCTACATCCATATGCATACTCCTTTGTTATACTATATTGCATAAGTCTTGTGAGTACAATCGTGTACTCATGTGCTATATTGATAAATTTTTGTAGGTGAGCCTAAGCCCCAGTATGGTTATTTTCTTCCCACCGTACCCCCACATGGAGACGGGGAGTGAGACCTTGTGATCTCTTTTGCTTTTGTGGCTCTTCCGTAGCATGTTGCTAGGGGCTTCTTCTACTGAAGGTCCTCAAAACACTAAAATCCAACAACTATTTTCTATTTTGCTTCACATTTTGCAGGACTAATGCCGAAGACAAGCCTCAGCCGAAGCTGCCAATAGATGAACACACGGAGGTAGAAGCTTGAGGCAGTCGCCAAGTGTGCTCAATTAAACAAGCTTTACAAGACCATAATGACTAATTACAAATTAGGTTACTTTGGGGGATTTATTGGCTAAGTAGATTAGTGTTTTACCTACTAAAGCTAACACATTACCTTATGGTGGAACATGCTAAGATGTCCATCTATAATATTTCAACCAATCAAAGAAGCAAATCAGACATTTATCATCAGAACAATCAACCAACATTTTTAAATAAAGAAAATAGTTTTGATTTTGTCTTAGGTTTCCTATCTCTTAAAAAGGTCATAAATGTAGGATTCCAAGGTGTGAAATCCCTCTTGTCTTAGAGTAGAAAAGATAAGAGTAATCAGAGTAGAACAGCAAAAGGTAAGACAGGATCAAGATAAGTGTAGAAAGAATCAGAGCAAGGTAGGTAGGAAAGGGTTTTGTCCATTTCTATCTAGGTTTCGTCCTACAGTCAACATTTCCTCTAATACCACTTCTGTCACACCCAGATTTAAGGGATAAAGTAAGGTGCATCTCATATATGCGCCAAAGAAGACAACACATATATTAACAGAGTGTATAGAGATAAATGTCACAATATCATCAGAGTACTTATTACATAGCGAAAGTCTTACAAATTAAAAGATAAATATAAAACAAACTAAAGTCCATCCTTGGTGCCATAAAGTCGACTCGGAAACGCCACCTAGATCAAGTCGAACTTCTCATTGTGTGGCTCCTCTTGAACCACATGTTCTTCTCCTGTGGGGGGTGTGACACAGCAAGGGTGAGCTCACACATGTTCATCGCTCAACAAGTTGTGGAGAACAATGTGCATGAACTCACCAAAGGTGGGAGTTCATGTGAAGTGTAAGGTTGATCAATAATAGGGGTTAAAGTTGAGCATTGCTTTTAATATGTTGGTCAAATTTTATTAGCAATTACTAAATGTAAGTAAATACCAAACAATAATAAGAATAGAACAAAATTAATAAATAATCCCATGCAATGCAAATGACAAATTGAATTTAGTTCCATAATTTAATCATGCGAGAGTCTTGAGCTGCTCATGACCGTGAGCTCGGCTAGTATACCAGTTTTACACTTTGCAGAGGTTGTACCCTGTACCCACAAGTCATGTTACCCATCTGCCAATGGATCGCGACTCCCATACACCTCTACCAAGGAAGCGAGGCAGGGCAACACTACGAGGCCTTTACAAAGTTCCACTGGCTTCCGAAAATCCGCTACAGTTTATAGGAAGAGCAATTGTAGGAATCCCTCGTCTGACCGCCATCGTAGCAAAATCAACCTGAGAACCTCCCTACATGCCTACTCCCCTACTGCCCTTGCACCTTTCAGGTAAGGTAGTATTACATTAGCTTTCCTAATTAGTCAGCCAAGGGCGTCCCATTCCACCTTGTTGTGGCACATGTTTCTCAAGATAAGCTCCATGTTCCAATTAAAGATAATGATCTTGACATGAACATAAATAAAATAACAGAATAATTGGAACATGGATATAATGAAATATTAACCCAAAACCATATAAAGCAATAGCAAAACTACCCAAATGATTCAGGGGTAAACAAAGTAAAAGATAATCAGACTAGGGTGACCTATTGGGTCCCATCAAAATTAAACCTATGCATGAATAAGTGGTATTAAAGAACATTATTGGGTAATAAATGTGGTCAAGGGCACAACTTGCCTTCAATGAGCTCCTCAACAACAACTTCTATCTGCTGAACGCTAGGATCCTCAGCCACTGGCTCTGCTACTTGCCATAATACAAACAAGTATAGTATATAGAGAAAATTAACATCACACCAAACATGTAAACAAAATAAACAATAATAATCTACACAATAAAATAAGATTCTAGGAACAGGAATCATTAATTTTGGAGTTATGGATTTTAAGTTATGGATTCCAAAGATTTTATGTATTTGATACAAGATTAATTAAGAGATAAATTTTAATTTGGTTTTCATGTCAAAATAGAGACACTTGTTGATAAACAATATTATTATAAAATTATAGGAACAGGAATGGTTCAATTTGGACTTAATATGAATTTTCTATGAATTAAACAAGTTCTAGGAATTGTTTTTATATTAAAAATTCATTTCTGTAATTAATTAACTAATTCCTCGGGTCTCTGGACTGCGCACCAAAATTAGAGAATAGCAGGGGTCTCTGCGCAAGAAATACTAGACTCAGTGTACAGTTCCTGTGGATTGCGGGTTGATAGTCAATAAACCCAGAGGTTCTTTAGTAAAACTGCCGAGGCCGAAGGGGTATCTACGGATCTAGGTCGCACGATCGCAAGTGGACGACTCTGATTAGGTTCTACTCCCACGCGAACCGGTACGCGCTAGGCATCGTCCGATCTGAATCCAACGCCCCAGATCTAAATACCCTAAATCTAATCTAAGCCGGTCATCGACAGATCGACGGCGCACACCGGCTATGACGAAACGGTATTCCCCATCCAATCTAGGCCGCCTTGAGTAAGATCGATGGCCCCGATCTACTCTCCCCATCTTTTAATCTACAACGTTCACCAATGAATGGACACCGCAGATTCACTCACGCGAAGCGTTACGTCCCCCCTAATCTAGACCGTTCAATCGAGGATCGACGACCCAGTGCGATCGCCTACCTCTCCTCCAGTCGGGCCGCGCGGCGGCGCAGTTTCCTGCGGTGGCCGACCACCGGCGAGCGCCACTCAGCGATACACTGCCCAAAAGTTGCACCTGAGACTACCCACACGATCCCAACGATTTAGCGAATACCACAATGGTGCTTGTACCTTGAATCGAAGCGCCATAATCTCCAGCCAAGGCCGCGCCCGAGCACGGCGGCGTCACTGATTCCGGTGAAGAATTTTCGGGAACCGAGTGCACCACTTCCCGATTGCTTCCTCGTGCGGCTTCTTCACGAACTGCCCAAACCTCGGATGACTAGATTAGGGCCCAAGTTGCGCTACTGGCAGCAATCTACAGCGGCGGGTGATCTCCGTGTGGAGCACGATGGCGCGGCTGTGAAAGGTGTAGTAGTGGCAGCGGAAAAATGGGGCACGAGGGAGGCGTGGTCAAGGGGGTTCTTATGGGCATGATCCCTGACCGGTCCTGGGCCGGTCAGCTCTGCGGCCTTCGGCACAGTGGTTACAGTCGCGCGCCATGCGCGTGAGGTGAGGGGAGGTGGGGCACTGCACAATGGGCCATGCATGTTAGCGACATCGGAGACGCGGAACCGCGCGCGCGACGACGAGTCAGGAATCAGGCCCGCAGGTCAGCGTCTCGCAGCGCGATTCGTAGCTAGGCTATGTGAAGGAATGGAGTAGTGGGCCGAAATGGGGATCTGAGGCCTAGGTAGCTTCCCCTCCCCTACTCTTTTCTTTTCTTTTCCTATTTTGTCTTCCTTTTATTTTGAATTCCAAATTTTAATTTGAATATTTTTATGAGTTTCACCTTTGAGTCAAATGTACACATTCAAATCCCAGTATAGAAATAATATATTTTATTATATTTTTATACTTATTTTTATTCACATAATATTTTCTTTCTTCTCTTTTCTAAATTCTAGAATTTCTTTTAGATCTTAAATTCCAACTTGGGTATTAACATATTTTTCTTATATTATTTCTATATTGTCACAAAATGCACATAAAATAAAACCTCATCATGATGCACAATTTAATGGCATGTCTTTTATTAATCCTTTGTTTTTAAATGAGGTGTTCACATGTGTTGGTAAATAGAGATGGCACACATAAAGGAAATAATGTCTCCTTTAATATTTTCTTATAAATTGGGTATTACACCTCCATATAGACATATATGGAGTATAAATTGTGATAAATTAGCATGTGTGAATTGCATCTTTGGGAACTGGGCTGTGATGAAATTTTCTGCAGGTACACTAACTTCGAACTCGTATGTGTAGCTGATGACTAGCAATATATCGAGAGAGAACATAGGTATGCCACTGATATAGAACGTTATTGCCACATTATGTTGTCAAAATCCGTGAGGATGAATAGGACGAGCATGCATCTTGATTGTTGCATCATGTTTGTAGTTTGCACGCAAAAATGCTTCTCTCACCTTTATTCTAATAATTAGCGATTGCAAACGAACATACTTCTCTCATCTTTATTCTGATAATAAATAATTAGAAACTGTGTGAAGTATCGCTATCCTATAAACTTCAATAAGTTTCATGTTCTCTGTCCTTTAGATTACCTCATTAGGTTGTGTATGTGTTTCTCTCGCTTTGTTGTTTTAGTTGTTGTCCGACGTCCACCAATCTATCGAACAAGCCATAGTTGTTGAGAAGATGTCAAGAAAATAATTTTCTAAAAATTTGTATATTTAACCATACCAAACCTGTCTCATGTGCTATTCGTTTACAGTCCCAGTCTATTTTTGAACTTCTTTCTGTGTGTTTTACCCAAGGGGTTGCATCCAATTTATTTTGAATAATTACTATCCATCTCTCTACCTATCCCCTACTCGCTCAACAGTCTCATGTTGTCAGAAAAAGGAAACTGCACACATAAAACCTTATGTGTTCTTTTATTGAATATCATTTCTGTTGAGGACATCTCTAATTAGCTTAAAGTGATACATCCTATATCCACTAGAGAAACGATATCCTGAGATACTCGTATTCGCCTGAAACCACCTTATGTTATCACAAAGATAGACATAAGTTATATGCCTCTCTACTCTTAGAAGTCTTTCGTTCCGAATCTCGAAACCAGATTCTTTTAAGGGGGAGGGTTGTAACACCCCATGTGTTACTATATGTTTACTACGAGTATGGACTTAAACATGTGAAGCCGGTGAGAATAATGGTCTCTATGTCCTAATCATCATTGCTTAGCATGAATTCGATACCCCTTTTATCTCTATCTATCTGAACTGTCCAAAATATTTCGCGAAGTTCATAGTTAAATAGTCACCTAGGTGTTAAGTGCCACAAATTGAAGCACAACATCATTTTGAGTATCATCATCACTTGTGATTATTCTGAAAAGGGGTAATCATGTTTTGCATTCACCTTAAAATAATGCAATTTGTTTTGCCTATGCATGGTTTGGGGTGAAGTTGTGTTTTAATTTGGTAAAACCCCGACTCAAGATTAGGACCGGGACATTTTTTTTATGTTCTCAAGTGAATAAAAATATGAAAAACTCTATTTAATTCCTTGCTGTAAGGTGGGTATTTTGGTACCAAATAGGTCATTTGACTAAGTAGCGAGGGGCTAGTAAGGAACAATTTCCAAAATAGGTTAATAATAGACTTAAGAATCAAAATTAGATTTTGCGACCCATGCTGCACTAATTCGGTCTGATGTGGGGTTGATTAAATTTTAGATACAGAATTTAAGTCTGACCTGATTATTCAAAATTTTGTTGATGCAAACTCAAGTTAAGTCGAGCTCTAATTTAGATATTATAACTAAGGAGTATTAGGCCATAAGCTTTAGATTTGGGTCAATATATATGCATATATTTGGTAGAAAAAGAGAATGGCAAAAAACATTCATGAGAGTATGCATTTGGTGAGAGCACGTTCATGAGTTTCTCTCCACGCCGCTCAAGCTTTTTTATCCTTATCCACGCAACTTCTCTTCAGTTTCAATCGACATAATTCTTTGGAATTCATGCCACTATTCATGTCTCTCCCTTGTCCCCTCCACGAGCCCCAAATTCCAGCCATTCTTATCTCTAATCCATGTCACTTGCTCACTCACTACCGGAATCCGAGCCTTTGCCGAGTGCCGGCCGCTTTGCCGAGTGCCTTTTCTCGGGCACTCGGCAAAGACGGCTTTGCCGAGAGCCGCACTCGGCAAAGCTTGGCTCTCGGTAACGAGCATCTTTACCGAGAGTAGGACACTCGGTACAGGTCCACACTTGGCAAATCCATGTTTGCCGAGTGTCAAACACTCGGCAAATGGGGCTCTCGGCAAAGGGCCGTCAGCGGCCGTCCCAAAGCTGACGGCCGTCAGTCTTTGCCAAGCGCCAACGGTTGGCACTCGGCAAAGAGTCTTCTTTGCCGAGTGTCGCCCAGTTGACGCTCGGCAAAGAACTCTTTGCCGAGTGCCATCCCTAGACACTCGGCAAAGTATATTTTTATTTCTTTTATTTTGTCTCCCAAACTTTTTGTGGTATGTTCCTACACTATGTAGACCTACATGTATCATTTGTGGACAATTTTAACAGAGTTTCAATCGTTAGTAGATTTAGTTCGTTTATTTGAATTTCTTCGGAAAATTTAGATTTGAACTGCAGGTCACTCGAAACTTGGAAAACCGTGCATGAAAAAATGATATTCATGTTACTTAGCATAAGTTACGACCGATTCCAGGAGCGGACCAAAAACTTCGAGCAACATGCTCACTAAACATGGTCGTGAACTTGTCATCAACATGTTTAAAACTTGTATAAAACACAAACAAAGTCAGAAAATCTTGAAACTTGTCCACGTGTCATGATATCATATGTACAGGCTGCGATAAAAAATTGAAAAAATTTCGAGAAAACTATGACGCGCTATGTGTACAAACCTAAGAGATCCACATTGAAACTCTATGATTTCATGTGTAGTCCTCTTAGGTTTCTACACATAGTGTCTCACAACTTTGTCCAAACATTCTCAATTTTTTATCACAACCTGTACATATGATATCATGACACGGGGACAAGTTTCATGATTTTCTGACTTGGTTTGTGTTTTATACAATTTTTAAACATGTGGATGCCAAGTTCACGGCCATGTTTAGTGAGCATGTTGCTCGAAGTTTCTGGTACGCTTCTGCAATCGGTCGTAACTTATGCTAAGTAACATGGATATCATTTTTTCATGCACGGTTTTCCAAGTTTCGAGTGACCTGCAGTTCAAATTTGAATTTTCCGAAGAAATTCAAATAAACGAACTAAATCTACTAACTATGGAAACTATGTTATAATTGTCCACAAATGATACATGTAGGTCTACATAGTGTAGGAACATACCACAAAAAGTTTGGGAGACAAAATTTAAAAAATGAAAATACACTTTGCCGAGTGTCAACAGGTGACACTCGGCAAAGAATGCTTTGCCGAGTGTCAAAGGGGTCACACTCGGGAAAGCGTAAGGATAGAATCTTTGCCGAGTGTCTCCCGGTTGACACTCGGCAAAGGCGCCTTTGCCGAGTGCCGCATCTAGGGCACTCGGCAAAGTGTACTTTAAAATTAAAAAAAAATCTTTGCCGAGTGCCAGATCGTGGGCACTCGGCAAAGAAGTAAAATATACAACCGACGTCGTCGCCTCGTTCTCCTTCTCTATTTCTCTCACTCACACCGCCGCTCACTCTCTCTCACTCACCGGACGCCGCTGCCACCTCCCTCACCCGTCGCCGCCTCACCCGCTCCCTCACCCGCCGCCGAGCTCTCCTTCACACGCCGCCACCGCCTCCCTCACCTATCGCCGCCTCGCTCTCCCTCACCCGCTCCCTCACCCGCCGCCGAGCTCTCCCTCACCCGCCGCCGCCGCCTCCCCGGAAACGCTGCCGCCCGCCCGGCAAGACACCGCCCGCTCGCCGCCGTCCAAGCACACCCCACGCGTCGGGCCGCTGCCGTCCGGCCGCGCCCACGCGCCCGGCTGTGCCCCACGCTGCCGCCCGACCGTCGCCTGCCCACACGTGCCCGGCACGCCGCCGACCGTCGCCCGCCCGCCGCCGTCCGGACCGCCGCCGCCACGAGGTCGCCCACGCGCCTCCCTGCAAGTCAAGGTGATGTAAACTTTAGTTTGTTTGTTTCTAATTGTGAATGATATTTGTAATTGTGAATGGTATTTGCTAAATATATAATGTGATGTGAATGATATTTATAATTGTATAATGTAGTGGAGTAGATTGTTTATGTTTGTATTTGTAATTGATTAGGGTATTAAATAATTGTTTAGGTTTGGTTCATTTGTTTCCCTAAAATTCATTTAGAAAGTAGGCCCCAAAATGTGTTAGGAGTGCACGTGATTTCATCACTGCTGTGAATAAAATCATATAATGTGATGGTGGATATGTTTAGTAAAATAGTTTCTATATAATGTGATGGTGGATATGTTTAGTAAAATAGTTTCTATATAATGTCCCATTTTGTATATCACTTGATTTATGTTATACGTGTATGATTTATATGAAATGATTAGTTTTAGTATTGTGGATTGCCGGCCATCGTGCCGTTGAATTATGCGTGGATGTCAGCCATCGTGCTGATAGTTTTATTTGCAGGATTTTGAAACCTCCCCGTGCAGGGGAGGTGCTGCCGAAATTTTCTGTTGCTAGGCTTTTGTATTAACAGACTTGTGTTTCTTTTTTACAGAGAAGATACTTGTCTTCCTAGCCGCTGCGGGTCTCCCTGCACCGCGTCCCGTCGCCACTGCACCGACCCGCCACAGCCCCACCAGCCTGACTCCACCGCCACCCTAGGTATAACCTCTACATCCGCATCATGGTCGTAGATTACTTAACCCAGTTAGGCGTCTCCCGTTCGAAAGTGATACGGTGTAGATATGCAGATCTTTGCATATCTACAAATGTATCAGTTTCGAATTGTCCACGTTTTTTGGACAGCCCGCGGTTGCGTAGATGGTGTTAGTTTCATGCTCTACTCCGGTCTGAGATTGAGTTTCGGCGTCACCTCCCTGTTGTTCTCCGGACAGTACACTCTCCCTGCCAGGACGTGTATCCGGAGAACAGCGGGGAGGTGCTGCCGAAATTCTATCTCGGATCGGAGTAGAGCATGAAAACTAACTCCATCTACGCAACCGCGGGTGGGATTAGGACCTATCGTCACCTATTAGAAGGTAGGAACGTAGTGTACATGCATTACATGTCTATATTAAACTATACTCGGTTATATATGTTAGAGGATGGAGGACCGTGAGTGGATGTACACGGGCCGTAGAGGAAGGAACGATGTCACCACTGAATGGATTAGAAAGACCGATGATTTCGTGGAACGGGCATATGGCGAAGCTGCTAAAGGAGCGAGTCTAGTCCCATGCCCGTGCAGCAAATGTGACAACCGGAAAAGAAAACCAAAGAAGACCATGGTAGAACATATTTGGAAGAATGGATTTACGCTGGGCTATACTCGGTGGATATTTCATGGTGAAGCGCATCGTACGAGAGAAGAGGTGCTGAGACAACGTGTCGAGGATTATGACGCGGATGCGGGGGTAGCGGATATGTTGAACGACTATCAGGAGGCACAGTACACGGGAGGATGTATGGATGACGAGCCAGAGCCGACTGCAAAGGCGTTCTACGACATGTTCGACGCGGCACAGAAGCCCCTTCACGGCCAGACAAAGGTTTCTCAACTTGATGCCATTGGGCGTGTAATGGCGTTCAAGTCGCAGTACAGCATCAGTAGAGATGCATTCGATGGCTTGTTGACAGTTATTGGGAGTCTGCTTCCGGATGATCACATTCTGCCAAAGAGCATGTACGAGGCACAGAAACTACTTCGTGCACTTAAGATGACGTATGAGCAGATTCATGCTTGTCCGAAGGGCTGCGTGCTATTTAGGAAAGAATACGCGGAGGCAAAGTACTGTCCCAAGTGTAATTCGTCTAGGTTTATGGAGGTAGACTCTGGTGATGGACAGAAGAGGCAGCTCGACATCCCCTTGACAATCCTACGACACCTTCCGTTCATACCGAGGATCCAGCGTCTTTACATGACAGAGGAATCCGCGAAACAGATGACATGGCACAAAAATGGAAAACGATACAATCCTGACAAGATGGTGCACGCGTCAGATGGTGAAGCATGGAAACACTTTGATGACATTCACCGTGAGAAAGCCGAAGAGGCTCGTAATGTACGTGTTGCGTTGGCCACAGATGGGTTCAATCCCTATGGAATGAGCGCTGCCCCGTACACATGTTGGCCCGTGTTTGTTATCCCAATCAATCTCCCCCCTGGTGTGTGCTTTCAAAGGCAGAATATATTCGTGTCGTTGATAATTCCCGGACACCCGGGGAACAAAATGGGCGTGTACATGGAGCCTTTGATCGATGAATTGGTACGTGCCTGGGAGGAAGGGGTATGGACATATGACCGAGCTACGAAGACAAACTTCAGAATGCATGTTTGGTACCAGTACTCCATGCATGACTTACCGGCGTATGGGCTATTCTGTGCCTGGTGTGTTCACGGTAAATTCCCATGCCCAGTTTGCAAGGAAGCTCTCAGGTTCATTTGGTTGAAAAAGGGTGGCAAATATTCGTCCTTCGATAAACATCGACAATTTCTTCCTGCTGACCATCCATTTCGCCTAGACATCAAGAACTTTACGAAAGGTGTCGTAGTGACAAACCGCCCACCTGCAACGATGACTGGTGCCGAAATTCGTCAACAGATAGATGGGCTCGTGGCCAATACAGAAGGTGGTTTTGTGGGATATGGTGAGCAGCATATGTGGACACATAAGTCTGGCTTGACTCGGCTCCCCTATTATGATGACCTGCTCCTTCCACACAACATTGACGTGATGCACACTGAAAAGAATGTTGCCGAGGCACTGTGGGCAACAATTATGGACATTCCTGATAAGTCAAAGGATAATGTGAAGGCAAGAGTGGATCTGGCAGCGTTATGTGATAGACCAAAACTAGAGATGAAGCCGCCA
Organism: Zea luxurians; assembly: GCA_029449295.1. Taxonomy (NCBI): domain Eukaryota; kingdom Viridiplantae; phylum Streptophyta; class Magnoliopsida; order Poales; family Poaceae; genus Zea; species Zea luxurians. Next base: position 4,300,249 of record JAOPSE010000121.1, on the reverse strand, counting down.
AGTGGGGGAAAGACGTGGAGAAGGCCTAAGGCCGATTTCGTCCTAAGCAGGGCCCAGAGGAAGGAAGTACTTCAGTGGATAAAGATGTTGATGTTCCCTGATGGATATGCAGCTAACCTGAGTAGGGGGGTGAACTTATCTACTATGCGAGTCTTAGGGATGAAGAGTCATGACTTCCACATATGGATTGAACGGATTCTTCCTGCGATGGTTCGAGGCTATGTCCCTGAGCATGTCTAGCTAGCGCTTTCAGAGTTGAGCTATTTCTTCCGTCAGCTTTGTGCAAAAGAGTTATCTCGGACCGTGGTTGCAGACTTGGAAAGATTGGCCCCCGTGTTACTGTGTAAGCTTGAAAAGATATTTCCACCTGGCTTCTTCAATCCAATGCAGCATTTGATTCTTCATCTCCCCTATGAGGCACGAATGGGGGGCCCCGTGCAGGGACGTTGGTGCTATCCAATCGAGAGATGTCTAAAGACTATTCGAAAAAAATGTAGAAATAAATGCAAAATCGAGGCTTCCATTGCAGAGGCATACATTCTAGAGGAGGTCTCAAACTTCACAACAACTTATTATGGTGACAAACTGCCGAGCGTGCATAATCCACCCCCTCGTTACAATGATGGCGACAATGAATCGAACCTTAGCATATTTCGAGGCCAACTCGGAAGCGCAAGTGGCTCGACCACCAAGACCCTGACACATGAAGAGTGGCGGCATATCATGCTATACGTATTGACCAACCTTGAAGAGGTGACGCCATACATGGAACAATTTCTTCATGAATTCTGGCGTCGATCAAGGGACCCCACTCCACAGGAATATGACGCTCTTCTTAGAAAGGGTGCGAGAAATGGGTTGCCCGATTTCATTTCCTGGTTCAAACATAAGGTACGTGCTTAGTTTGTAAAAGAGATACGTCTTTAAACTCAATTTAGCGTCTTTTAACTTGCGAATACTTGCAGGGCCAAAGAGATCCGTCTATGAGTGCCGAATTGAGACAAGTAGCCAACGGCTTTGCTTATAGGGTCAAGAAATATTCTGGGTATGACGTCAATGGATACCGTTTTCGCACAACACACTACGACAAAAGTCGGCCCAATCGGAAAACAACGTGTTCTGGGGTCTTTACGCCGGGCCTTGACAATGTCGATTATTCTGGACGAATCGAAGAAATATATGAGCTCAATTTTTATGGTTCCAAACCTCTTACTCCAGTGATATTCAAATGTCATTGGTTTGACCCTCAAGTGACGAGACGGACACATTCTAATCTTGGGATAGTCGAAATTCGACAAGATTCCACCTTAGCAGGAGACGATGTCTATATCGTTGCCCAACAGGCCACACAAGTGTATTATCTCCCATATGCGTGTCAAACGAAAGAACATCTTAAGGGTTGGGATGTTGTGTATAAGGTATCGCCGCACGGGAGGTTACCTGTTCCTAACGATGAAGATTACAACTTAGACCCGGACACATATGATGGAGAGTTCTTCCAAGAAGATGGGCGATTTGAGATAGACTTAACCGAAGCTATCGGAATGGACGTAGATATTGAAATGGTTGTTGATGAGGAGGAGGATGAGGTGCAAAATGATAATGACTTAGTAATCCTTGAAGGCAATGACATTACTGACGAACTTGCGTCTTCCGATGGTGTGGAGATTGAAATGCTTGATAGTGATGATGAGAGTTATGATCCGGCTAACCCCGACACATATGAAGATTATTTTTAATCGATGTAATGCTATATGACTTTTTATTTCGCACCTGTTTTTAAATACATCTTTTTTATATGTGCTTATTTGTTTACTCTTAATTGCAGGTTGTTGGACAAATATGGTGGGCGGTTTCCTGAGGAGGAGGAGGGGGAGGAGGAGTAGGACGGCGGACGATGCACAGCAGGCAGCGCAACAGGACGAGGCAGAGCAGGCAGCGCAGCAGCAGGCGGCGCCTCAGGACGACGACGGCCAGCAGCAGGACGACGACGACCAGCAGCAGGACGCCTCAGGTTCAGGCGGCTCTAGTTCGAGGAGCATCTACCTGCGAGGCCCCGCGAGTCTCCCTCAGCGTCCCATACTTCGGGACAGACGGCCGCTGATTCGGCCGGAAGGGGAGAGGTATGTAACTTTATGTTCTTCATTCTTGTTCATATTATGTGTTCAAAATCATAATATAAACTAATACTTTTTATTTATCACTTGGACAGGTCTTGGACGGTTTTGGATTATGCTGGGGGTCATCGTCGCCCCCCTAATGGCATCCTCGGCCTGCTGTGCAGGGAACACTTCCCTGGACTTGTGGAGTACGCCGGAGTGACGGGCCCAGCCTTCACCTTTGACCACTACGCCGTCGCCCCCGATGCAGTAGACCGGGACGGCAGGGAATTCAATAACAAGGCGGAGCGGGTGAAGCAAGAGCTGTGGGTAAGTCTTAGTATAATGTAAAATATGTCGCATTCGTTGCAAATTCTTGAAATAATGTATGGATACATCGTTTTTGTATGCAGGATTTCTTCAGATGCGATGCTGGATACGAGGCTAGGGCGGATGTGGTGGCCACCACGAGCTGTAAGAAGCTCGTCGTGGACATGCACTATGAGGCCCGCATCCAGGCCATCATCACCTACCACGGCTCCGTCCTTGGGGAGAAGGTGACCAAAACTCAAGCCCGAACCATGTCGTTGACCAGGGAGCAGTACCTGCAGGTAAAGTCATGCATGTTTGGTACCAGTACTCGATACATGAATTTTATTTTATCTTCTGATATGCACTTTACGTGTTTACTTTGCAGATGATTCCACATTGGTGCGCCGCACATCCTCTGTGCTGGGAGCAGATGGTGGATAGGTGGTGTTCGGCTGAGTGGGACGAGGCGCACACAGCTAGCCGGGAACGGCGTTTGATGATGCAAGGCCCCTCCCACCACCAAGGCAGCCGGAGCCTGGGCCAATATGCCGAAGCATGGGTACGCCACCTTTTTTATTTAGATATATAGCACTAAGTTAGATATTATTTCTAACTATCTCGTTGGTTTTCGTTGCAGTCGGCGTCACATGGTGGAAGGCCTTGCTCCACCTTCTCGGCCTATGCTATGGCCCATAAGGGTAAGGCGACGTCCGACGTCACCTACAACCCGGATGACGGGCCCGAGGCCTACACCAACCCCGCCGTCTACAGCCGCCTCCATGACTACACCGCCATGGCGCAGGAGGTCCATGGCCCAGACTATGATCCGAGCACCGAGCCGATCGACACCGATGTGCTCATGAGGGTCGGAGGAGGCAAGAGACATGGGCGGTACTGGATTGCCGACGGGGCAATCGACTCGTCCTCCACTCCCACTCTGTCTCAGGTGAGAGCAAGGAGCACGGGCTCGAGTCCAGTCATACGACCTCGGCACGACAGCTCACAGCATCACATACAGCAACTCGAGGTTAGTGTAACTCGTCCTTCCTTGAGTTATATACCTACTCTTTGAGTTACTATAACGTTGGCTTGTAATATTACAGACCCAACTAGAAGAAGAGAGGAGGGAACGTCGCGAGATGGAGGCGAGGATCATGGCGGAGCGGGAGGCGGAGCGGGAGGCCCGCCGGGCAGATCAACAGAGGATGGCGGAGATGTTCCAGTACATGCAGAGCCTTGGCGCCGCACAGGGCATCGCTCCGCCACCTCCATTGTTCCCTCCAGTTGACCCTGCTCTCTTCCACACTCCTGTGAGTATCAAAATTGTAGTTAGATGTTTGTAATGCATCTGGTATAACACATGCAATCTCTTCTCTGTGCAGGGCCAATCTGGGGAGGCATCCAACAATCCTCCGGAAGGGTTCAGCCCAACGCAGCCCCGGTCAAGCCGCCCACCTCCATGAGTGTTGTGTTTTCATTGCTTTAGACTTCTGTACTTGTGTATAATACTTATGTCTGTGTTTGATACTTATGTGAGAGCTTGCGACGTTAGAGACTTATGTTTGTGTTTGATACTTATGTTGAACACTTATGTTTGTGATGGATATTTATGTTTGTGGTGACGGTTTTATGTTTGTGTTGGCTATTTATGTCTGTGATGATATGTGTGATGTATATATGTGATATATATGTGATATCTTCTGTTTGTGTGGATGGAATACAAAAAACAAATAAAAAAGGTATATACTGGTCACTTTGCCGAGTGTAACACTCGGCAAAGAGGCTCTTTGCCGAGTGTCAAGGTCATAACACTCGGCAAAGAGCACAGACCTGGGCACCGGCTTAGGTTCTTTGCCGAGTGTTGCGTCCCTGACACTCGGCAAAGAGGTCGGCTTTGCCGAGTGCCACACGGGACACTCGGCAAAGAACCTGACATGGGGACCCTCCCTGGCGGGTTCTTTGCCGAGTGTCCCATGTGGCACTCGGCAAAGATGGATTCTTTGCCGAGTGCTGCACGGAAGACACTCGGCAAAACTAACTTCTTTGCCGAGTGTCACATGGGACACTCGGCAAAGCCGCCGTCTCCGTCACTCGACGCCGTAACGGCTGCTTTTCTTTGCCGAGTGCTCTCTGGCACTCGGCAAAGATCTTTGCCGAGTGCCCGATAAAAAGCTCTCGGCAAAGAAGGCTTTGCCGATGCACTGTTCACCGAGCCTTCTTTGCCGAGTGTAACACTCGGCAAAGCTTCTGCCGAGTGTTTTGAACGCTTCGCCGAGTGCTCCAGGCACTCGGCAAAGCGATTGATTCCGGTAGTGACTGCTTGGAGGACCCTTCTCGTAGGTCCTCAACGATCCATTCCTATCTGTATTCCATTCATTCTGTCAAGAAATCCCTAGAAGCTAACGTACATCTTCTCTATGCCAATGACGTACAAGTTCATGGAATCTCCCTCTCTCTTATCCACGTCATTCTATTCTAGGAACTTCTCTCCCATATGTTCTTCAATTCCTAAAACCCCAATGTCTTCTCCTGGAGGCCTTTCCCATGCGTGGCCACGTGCAGTCCTAGACACTAGCTTATCCACGTCATCTCTCTTCCTTATCCCATGGCATAGAGCAGTAGGCGCCGAGCTCCTTGCATCAGGCAAGCCTGATGGACAATTCCCTCTCCCAGCCAGCTCCACTCCTTTTCTTTCTTGCACGCTCAGTTTTCAGCTTCACACAGCCGCTTCCACAACGTCGATTCTCTTCCTAGCCACTCCTCCTCGTCGTTGCTTGCCCCAGCTCGACGCCCTTCTCATGTTGTCCCACGTCGGCGCCCTCGCTCCTAGGTGTCCCACACCGGCCGTCTGCCATGCCATGAGCTCGTCAGCTGACCGCCGTCCGTTGCTCAGTGCCCACATCAGGATTTTGCAGCACCTTTAGGACTCCAACCCTAACCCCAAGCGTTGTCAGGTGCCCACCAGGCTGTGAGCTGCGCCGTCCCCTGCGCTAGACTTCCACCTGCCATCGCCGACCGTCTGGGTACTCGACCCCGCCAGCAAGTGTCCATGGTCGCGTACGCTCGTGCCTTTCCATGTCGTGTCCTCGCCGAGCTATGTGTCGCGCCGTTCTTCGCCTCCAGCTCGGCGTTGTTTTGCTTGGACAGCAATGACGTGCGCAAAAGCCTTGTTGCTGTTGTTGGAGGCTTCTCAACGAAATATCTAGCAAAGAGTTGAAGCATCGTTCGACCCCGTCGTCTTTGTCCGCAGCGCTACGTGTTCACCATAGTCCCTTGTTGCTGTTGCTTATCTCCATGACTCCCCTCACGTTGGCTCCCTACCCCTCCCATGGCGCCCGGTCGTTTCCATGCCACGTGGGCACGCTCCCTGCTCCTCGCCTCACCCCATGGTCGCGCCCCAATGGCCCAATCTGCGTCGTCCCTCAGCTCACAGGCCGCGCACGCCTTCCTGGCCACAATGTCGTCGTCGACGAACCTCGCCAGTCGTGGCTCTCTAGTGCTCGCCTCCTCCGAGCTCGGCCATGCCACTGGCTGCATGTGTGTCTCCCCCTCGTCGGCGCTTCCCTACATCGCTTTCCCATCACCCTGCTCCCAGCATAGTTCGTCGGTGCCCAGGCTTGTGCATACCTCCCTGTTCGGCCTCAGCAAAATTTTGGACACTCGAACTTCATCTCGACACCCTTCCCCATCCCTGGTTGTGTCGGATCTGTTGTGATGTGGTCGAGTGTCTGCTCCGTCCCGGACTCCCGGCACCCTGCACTAGTGCTCGATAAGAAGCCTAAACTAGTCATCATGCCATCGTCTTCATCGAATGGAAATTGTGGTGCCGACACATCGACATCGTCGTTCGTCTCCTCTCCGGGTCTACTACAACATCGCCTATCCCTCCTTGGTGCTTGTCGTCGATCTGACGCCTCGCCTCGATGTTGGTTCCTACATGACGTATCCAACTTGTGTTAATGCCAAAATCCGAGAAGATTAGACATAGAAGGAAACAAATCAGTACGTAGCTGGTGAGACCTCGTGGTTCATGCTCTACTCAATTTATTACCCGGCGCATGTACTTTGTGGTTGATTATGTGTGTAGGTGTGTGATTGGAGGAGAATTCTCGATGTGGACGGAGAAGAAGCGCGATTCGATGCGGCACTCGCCATGTGTTCGGTAAAATGCTAGAACCGGAAAGTGTCATCGATCTTGTGGTTTCAAGGCAGATTTAGTTTCGGTGAGCTACTTCATTATTCCTGTTAATAGTTTAATTAGGTAGATCATTTAACTCAAGCCATGGAGTCATGATGCTTGTTTGTTTGGGGTTCTTGTGGATATTCTAGTTTAAGCCTTGTCTATGCTTTGTGTTCGCTTTTGCATGTGATGTAGTGGTTATATTTGTAAGTGTGATTTTGTGTGACGCTCAATAGGTGTTCGGCGAGTTGGGGGAAACAGTGAACGTCGTCGCTTTTGCTAATACCAAGTCGCACTGTGATGAGGTAAGCTGATGCATTATTACTGTTAGCCGAGTCGTTAGGTGAATTGGCTAACTAGGTTGGTCGTTATGATTATCTTGTTTGAAGCAAAGATGTGTCATAGTTATATCAGACATTTGCAAAATGTCTTATTGCATGTGATGACATGATTGTGCTATTATCGTGGTCGCTCTCTATGTTGTAGTTGGCTAAGTATTGGCTAAGTATTTTAGAGGAATATTGATGCCACCCAATTTTCGGGAAGCTAGTAACATCGCTAAATCGGCTGCTATTGAAACCTTGAATCTGTCGATGGGTAATGCACTTAAATGCTCTAAGTATATAGGTTATTATAAATGGAGTTTCATGGAATTATATGTTGATTGATAGTGCTTGTTCGCTAGATTAGATAATGCTATACCTTGATTAGTTAACATGTGATTCTTGTCATCCCGAAGAGTGATTTCAAAATTAGTATATCATTTCTATTATTGGTATAAGTTTACAAGGTCTAGGAATAATGAGCATAGATTTAATTCATCTTTCAGTATAGACTCTACCTAAAGAAATATAGAACTTAAGTAAAGCGTATGCTTAATTTATTTTCCTTGATGCTTGTGTTAAATTTGGTTAAGCAGGAAAATGTGAGTGTTGTACTTAGTGTGTGTATAGTTATTATTTTGTATTTGCATTAGATCCGGTTAATCTAGAGAAACACGGTTGTTGTGCTTGGTCGTATATCGATAACTAGCGCTCTCTTATGAGTATTGTAATGAAGTGTTTAATACTCTATCGTGTAACATTATTTAGTATTGTACTAGTTCTTCTTATGTTCATACATACGCCTTATGCATATCATTTAGGTACATTAATTGATTACGTGACGCGGTGGACCAGAGTTGAATCAACCACAAGATGTCGTTAAGCGTGAGCTTCTTCACAAGGTGATACTGATGAAGGAACTTGAAGATTGCATGATCTGATCAAGTACCAGGATGGGAGATGCTCACCAAGTGATCGTCATCTAACAACACTGACTTAGTGTTATCCCAAGCAAGCCCCGATGCATTTGCCACTTCCTTGTTGTTATAAAACTTTTATCACTTATATGCTGCATTAGGTGCTAGTGTTGAGTGATGAAACAATTGATGCATTGCCATTCCTTGGAATTTGATTATCTTCCTTGATACTTATTTTATAAAGAGAACTAATGAGCCTTAGCCCTGCTTAGAAAAACTAAAAGTTGTTTCTTTTGAAAAGATTGATGTGTAACACTGGATATGGGTTTTGTGAAAAAGGAACTTGCAATAATGAAGGCATCACTCGCGATGATGAATTCATTATTCAAGTATTGTACCTCTGTCAGGTACATGGTTTTGGGAGGTAAATAATAAGATGAGACCAGACGTTGAGCAGGAAAGGTCACCCATATATGTCGCTTAAGGACCGCATGATTGTTGGCCTGCTGATCTAGGACCCTTTAACTAGCCACATGTCTCATCATGGGTAAGCTTTGCCTCGGCTGGACCAATACCAGAACAGCTTGTACGCATAGGGAGTGGAGAGATGGCTGGAGTAACGTGTGCCCACCGGGCAAGTGGCTGGATGGTGGGGTACTGTGCTCTCGGGTCACGTGAACCCATTCTGGTCTTGAGAAACTCGGGTGCGAGTTGACATATGCAAGGGTTAAGTGCTACATATGTCATGTGGTTGGAGATCCCCAGATGGGTATTAATTGATTCGGGTCATCGATCTTCTCGGATATGAAGACTGGATATTTGACCCTCATCGTAGATAACTAGTGAAACTAAAGCTGCTAAAATGAAGCTAGTGTAGGATAAGTGAATGCTCTAGATTAGGCAAATCTAGATTCAGGAAAAGTACTTAACTTGTGAAGTAAAATTTTGGCATAAGTGTTGGGGACTTGTTCTCAAATGCTATGAGTTAAGAATAAGGCAACGCAAATGTTAATGGTTAAGGGCCTTTGTCCTCTGAAACATTATCTCCTTCAGGATATAATGATCTTCAGACGAAGGTCATGAAGGGCATACCTTCATTATCTCAGCATGCAATAGAAACAGGGGCATAAATTATATATAAAGAATAAGAATAATCATCTTAAATCATTATATTATTTATATTCTTATTAAATAACCATGAATAAACATTAACAATATTGAATTACATTTGTACGTTCGGCTTGATAGAAGGTAAGAATCCAAGTGTGACGTGCAAGTGAATACAAGTCAACGTGAACAGTACGGTGCTACTGTTCATCTATTTATAGGCACAGGACGCAACCTGTGTAAAGTTACATCCATGCCCTTGACATTTACTATTGACTAAGGGATAATCTATCGAGGACTAGACAACCTTTTCCCCTTTAAGTCGGTTTCATTTTCCACCGCTAAGCCGAAGCTTCTCCATACGTAGCTTCAGAACTGGTTCATCCTTCTCCCAGACCGTGCCTTTCATATCATGTACACCTTCATCCCAAGGCCGAAGGTCCCTATGAATATATTATACTTGGAAAACATGTTAGTCATGTTTTTGAGGACCTTCGGAAGATGAAGACCCCAAAAGTAGCCCCTCGCAGTATTAATTTGTTCTTGTAACAACGAATTCAGACTGTTATGTGACCGAAGGCCTTAAGCCGAAGGTCCGAAAAAACACCTTCCCTTCGCTAGAATAGCGAAAGTCAATGACAAATGGGGCCCGCCAAGTTGCAAAGCACTAGGCTTATAAATAGAAGCCCACATCGGCGACATTTGATGTGCCATTTCTGTTGCTTGCGTTATTTTCTCAGATTTTTAACTCTTGCATGTTAATTCTTGCCTGATTTTTGAGCTTTCTCTTAAAGACAAGTGTTTGTTCCATATCTGAAGAGATCTCTGAGGAGAAGAAGATATCTGAGGAGGAGAAGATGTATGAGGAGAAGAAGGTTGCGGATCCTTTTATTGCTGGGTTTTATGAATCCATGGCAAAAACAAATATAGAGAAAATCACAAAGGAGATAATGGCAGATTTATCTGAAGATTCTAATGACAGTGATGAATTTGATGTGGAAAGTGGAGATGAAGATTCTGAGGATCGACCCTGGAGACCAAGCCATACCATCTTCACAAAGTCGACTATTAAGCAAAGTCATGTTGATGCTATGAGAGGAAGATACTTTCGTGACATGTCTATTGTGAGGGTTGGAGGAGAAAGCACCGCCCCTGCTCCTGAAGAAAATGAGGTGGTTATTTACAAAAGCTTTTTGAAGGCGGGTCTTCGGTTCCCATTAAGCAGATTTTTGGTTGAAGTACTAAAGATATTTCAGATCTTTCTTCATCAACTTACTCTCGAAGCTATAATTAGAATGGGCTTATTTGTTTGGGCTGTAAGAAGCCAAGGGTTGGAACCGAGCGTGAAGTGTTTTTGCAGTATGCATGAGCTTTTGTACGAGACGAAGGCCACCGGCAAGGAGCAGTTTCACAACAACTTCGGTTGTTACGGATTCATTGCTCGCTCTAATGCAAGCTACCCAGTTTCAACATACCGGAAAAGATGGCCCGGGGCCTGGATGGAGGAATGGTTTTATGTTAAGAATAATCTGATTGAGAGGGAAGATATAACGCCCCATCTGGTCTCGCTTCAGCATTCGAAGGCCGAAGGTGACCATTGAAAGTGATGGAGAAGCATGTCAGAAGGCTTTTAGCAATGTCTGTGCTTTTATTGGCACAAGAGACATAATTCAAGAGCACATAGTCTACAGAGTATGGCCACTTGTGGATAGCTGGGAGATGCCGAAGGAGACTACTGCTGAATCCAGCGAAGGTGGACTAGTTCGATTGAAATATACCTTCAGATTCAGGGACTGGTTTAACAAACCAAATGATGACTGGATGAAATGCATTGAGGCTACTAGCGACGAGTTGCTTGGGACATATACCAGAGCCGAAGATGATGCCATGTCCTCAGCCTTCGGGGGTCAGGGCAAGAAAAGATTGAATAGGGTTTTTGATGCGATTGGCTTCATATATCCTGATTACTGCTACCCCTTGAGAAGGTAAGGAAAAAAGAGGAGAACTGCCGCTTTGGCCACCACTGCTGTGCCGAAGGGCAAGAAAATAAAGGTTTTAACCCACCGGCCTCGAAATATTGAAACGGCCGTAGTGCCTGAATTTGGTGAAGGGACCTCCTCCGCTGCCGAAGCAAAACAAGCTGCTTCCGCCGCTCAGAGCGCTAAAGGATTGATTGTAGTGCCGAAGATGCCTATAGTCAGGCCAGCCGAAGCCAAAGATGATGCGGCCAAAGAGTCAAAATTAGAAAAAACAGTGATGATGCCAAAAATTCTGAGCCCACCGTTAGAGGCAGAATAGCCGAAGGTGACAAAGGCTCCCGCCACAACACCCAAGAGGAGGAGAATGGCCAGCGTGCTCGGCGCTGTCATGGAGACCACAAAAGCTTTGACTCCTGTCCTTACAAAGAAAGTTGTCGAACCTGTCACAGCCTAGGCTGAAGCCGTAGCTGGGCCTTCAGTGTCTATTGAGACAAAGCCTGCCGTGTCTGAAGATAAGGCTGAGAAACAAATTCTGGATACCGGCATGGCAACGGGGCAGGACGTGACAGAAAAAGCTAAATCTCCTGCTTCCGAAGCCCCATCCAAAGATGTTGATTACATTATTCGACATGCTTTGGGGAAAAGATTATCCGAAGAACAATTCTTAGAAGCCAAACACTATGCCCGGAAACTAAAATATCCGAAGGGGGCCTTAGTGTTCAATGGCATGGACGAAGATGATTTCCTGTACTGTCTCCTAGACAACAAAAAGATATCCGTTTGCTGGGAGATAGCCAAGAGTATGGGATTTCCGAAGCTCGAAACTGGCCTCGCCGCCATGCCGAAGGATGACCTTGCAGATGGCCTCGCATACAATAGTATAAAGGTACAGAAGCTGTTAACTTCAAAGTTGGTAATGAAGTATTTCATTGTCATGCTTAATTCTTTCTTTTTCTTGCAGGGCTTAGTTCTTAGCAATGCCTTGAGGGCACAAAAGAACGCCGAAGACGAAAGCTGCACAATAGCTCTCAGCAACCTTTGTTCAGAGGTAATTGAGCTAAGAAACGAAGGTTTGGAGAAAGACAAGATTTTTAATTTCATTGGTGAGTAAAGTGAAAGAAGATGAAGCTAGATACAATGCTCATGCCAAAGCTCAAAAAGCCGAGATCAAAGAACTTCAGAAAAAGCTCACCGAGGCTAATGAAAACTATGCAGTTGCAAAAGCCAGCAAAGAAATTAGTGAATGGTCGCAAGCTAGGCTAGAGAAAAATATTGAGGAGCTTCGTGAGTCCAAGGAAAGGTGCTTCGAAAAATCCTTGGATTGCGTGAAAAATTTGAAAAATAGCTTTGCAAAAGTAGGTGCTTATTCCTCTGAGGAGAACTTCATTCGAGGTGACCCCGAAGGCATCATTGAGTGGATAAGCGGGGAAGCCGAAGCTTTCAAGGAAATCCTGAGCGATCGCGGGGATATTTGTGCTTTCTCCGGCGCTCGAGGAATTGCAGTTATTCTGGAGAAGGCTGGATGCGATCATGTCAAAGCTACAGCTCAGGCCGAAGCCGCCTTCTCCATAGACGACACAAAGGACCCTTCAGCCGAAGCGACTTTGGTGGGCAGAAAGTTTTATTCTGATGTCTGGGTGAACGGTGGCCGAGAATAGGCCAACGAAATTATAAAAAAGAATGAAAAAGACACCCTTGACACCCGAGAAGAAGCTAGGCGAGCTAAAGAAGCTGCTGAACGCGAAAGGCGCATAGGTATTGTTTTTAAATTTTAGCTTCGATACTTACTTTGTGGCTTCGAACTAATAGTTGACCTACTACAGCTGAACTGTCACCGCTGCCGGAGCTATACAACCCCCTGGCTGATCCGGACATGAAGGAAGCACTAGATGTGATGAGCGTTGCTAATTCCATTATCGACAAAGTCGTCGATAAACTATTAAACGAAGCCACAGAAAAAATTCTTAGGGAGGATTAGACTTTATTGTAATAATACTTTGTAATATTTGATGTATGAAACAATTAATCAGACTTGTAAATTTCTGTAATATATTTCTTTTCGATGCATGAAATTTACGCACGTACCATTTTTGAGCCTTCGGCGAAAAAACACCTTCCCTTCTTTTCATGCTTCGTAAAGAAAGAAACCCCTTTGGTAAGTCCGATAAAAATGTATTTCCCAGAGTTCACTTCGTGCTTCAGCACATTTTCTTTTACCAAAGTATTGCCGAAGATTTGTTTCGTATTCAATCCTTTTTGCTGTTGATGCGATATGATGGATGATGTAATGTTATGCGGGATGATATGATGCTAGACGATGGTGATGCCGAAGACACACACACACACGCGCTCACACTGGAATACACAAGACTCTGCATCCCCATAGGAACGTCTTTTAAGTCTTTAAGCTCTGCATCCCCTTAGGAACGACTTTTTAGCTTATTCACCTTCTATTTTGGTGGCATTTAATCTCTGCATCCCCTTAGGAATGACTTTTGAGCTTCTTCACCTTATATTTCGTTGGTATTGGGCTCTGCATTCCCTTAGGAATGACTTTTGAGCAGAAAACTTACGCTGCGCTCCCTTAGGAACGACTTTTTCAGCTTCGGATCGTAATTTTTTGGCACTGCATTCCCTTAGGAACAACTTTTGAGCAGAAAACTTACACTGCGCTCCCTTAGGAACGACTTTTCAGCTTCGGAAGTCTGTGAGGAAGGTATATTTTACTTATTGATGTAGGCACAATTATTACAAGAAATCGAAATTAAGTCCTTCGTTACTTGTTTCTCGTACAAAAAATAAAATGGCATAAAAGATAAAGATACATCAAAAGTAGGATATTCCTTAGTATATATGCTTCGATTCTGGCATAGTGCTATTGACTGTACGAGCTTCAGACTCCTCCTGGAAGTCGCGCTGCTGTTAGGCGTGCTGGTCTGGCTATTGGCTTCGGGTGTGAGTAGGTGGCAATGGTGGTGGTAATGGGAGCTGGGCCAAAGAAGCTTGTGAATGACTTGCCGAAGCAACAGAAGCCATAGGTTGATTACCTACGTATTTTGGTATGTACGGAGAATAGCATGAAGCAGTATGTAAGACCTGCTTCGGCTGATTCTGCCGCGCCTCTACTTCGGCAATCTCCTTTTGCATTTGAATAGTGACCTGGCATGTTCTTGTAGTGTGGCCCTTGTCTTCACCACAGAATAAGAAATAGAGCTTTCTGGGCTGATCTCCATACCTTCCTCTGAAGCCCCTACCGCCCCTACCCCTTGGGGCTACTGGCCTGAAAGAGCTTTGTTGTTGTCCAGAGGATTGGGAGCTGTGTTGTGGCCTTTGCAGCTAGCTTCCTCTATCATCACTCTGGCTGGAGTTATGGATTGATCTGACATGCCTAGGGTGAATTCTTCCTCTGAAGCCCCTAGTCATTTTAGAAAACCTATAGGCTTCTTCCCTTCTTTGGCGAAAATAATTATCAGCCCGAATGTACTCATCCATCTTCTGAAGGAGCTTCTCCAGGGTCTGAGGGGGTTTCCTGGCAAAGTATTGAGCCGTAGGTCCTGGTCGAAGCCCTTTGATCATGGCCTCAATGACAATTTCATCGGGCACTGTGGGTGCTTGTGCCCTCAGATGCAGGAACCTTCGGACATACGTCTAGAGGTATTCTTTGTGGTCTTGCGTGCACTGGAACAAGGCCTGAGCAGTGACCGGCTTTGTCTGAAACCCTTGGAAGCTGGTGATCAGCATGTCCTTCTGCTTTTGCCATGATGTGATTGTTCTTGGCCGGAGAGAAGCGTACCAGGTTTGTGTGACATTTTTAACTATCATGACGAAGGATTTCGCCATGACTATTGTGTTGCCTCCATATGAAGATATGGTTGCTTCGTAGCTCATTAGAAACTGCTTCGGGTCTAAGTGCCCATCATACATAGGGAGCTAGGGTGGCTTGTATGATGGGGGTCATGGGGTAGCCTGCAGTTCTGCTGATAGAGGAGAAGCATCATCAAAAGCAAAATTTCTATGATGGAAATCATCATACCATTCATCATCATCGTAGGAATTGTCCTGACGAAGCTCTCTGCATTGAGGTCTTCGGTCCTGGTCATCTTGAGTGAGACGATGCATTTCCTCAGCAGCCTCATCGATCTTCTTCTGAAGAACAGAAAGACGAAGCATCTTCTCCTTCTTCCTCTGGACTTGTTGATGGATGGCTTCGAGGTCCCTTATTTCTTGATCCAACTCCTCCTCCTGAGGCGTTGGACTTGTAGCCTTCCTTTTTTGGCTTCTAGCTTCACGCAGTGTTTCTTGGTTGACATCCAGTGGCTGCAATGCAACCCCCAGCGTTGAAGCTTTCTTCGACGGCATGACGAAGGTCACAGCTTGCCGAAGGTGGTCGAATGAGTACACCGGAGGTGGGCGCCAATGTTGGGGACTTGTTCTCAAATGCTATGAGTTAAGAACAAGTCAACACAAATGTTAATGGTTAAGGGCCTTCGTCCTCCGAAACATTATCTCCTTCAGGATATAATGATCTTCAGATGAAGGTCATGAAGGGCATACCTTCATTATCTCAGTATGTAACAAAAAACAGGGGCATAAATTATATATAAAGAATACGAATAATCATCTTAAATCATTATATTATTTGTATTCTTATTCAATAACCATGAATAAACATTAACAATATTGAATTACATTTGTACCTTCGGCTTGACAGAAGGTAAGTATCCAAGTGTGATGTGCAAGTGAATACAAGTCAGCGTGAACAGTACGGTGCTACTGTTCATCTATTTATAGGCACAGGACGCAGCCTGTGTAAAATTACATCCATACCCTTGACATTTACTATTGACTAAGGGATAATCTATCGAGGACTAGATAGCATTTTCCCCTTTAAGTCGGTTTCATTTTCCATCGCTAAGCCGAAGCTTCTCCATACATAGCTTCGGAACTGGTTCATCCTTCTCCCAGACCGCGCCTTTCATATCATGTACACTATCATCCCAAGGCCGAAGGTCCCTGTGAATATATTATACTTGGAAAACATGTTAGTTGTGTTTTTGAGGACCTTCGGAAGATGAAGGCCCCAACAATAAGGATCCACTACTAGTAAGCTTTTCTGCAAAAATGAGTCTTTGAAACTTGATGAGCCATACCTTGAATCCTTTTAAAATCAGCATACCCTTGAGAATCTTTTCTTTAGTCGGGTAAGTCTTGCTGGGTAATTCCGTACTCAGGGTTTTATTCCCTATTGTTTTCAGGTTATAATTTTGTTCTGTTGTGGATGGTGCTAAGTGCCGATGGGCTCGGCTTCTCATATGTATAAGTATATCTCATCTATAGTTTCTTTATTGAGGATTGTCACTTAAGCTAGCATGCATTTCAAACTTACAAATATTTTGTAACAATTCAAAGTGTAACTCTTTTGAAACACTTTCTTTTGTAATCAATTCCGATAATTGTATAATGTAAACTTATTGTAACTTGTAATCATTTTGCAATAAGGAATTTATTTCCGCTGCAAGTGGTTGTATGTGAGTTGTGTTTACTTAATCCTGTGATCTTGGCGATAAGTGTTTATCCGAGGTCCTTGGGACACTTGGACAGATCCTGTTAAGTTGTTTGGTGCAGATGCATAGCCGTCTGAGGTCTTTGAGACAAGGATAGGTGCATGTGGGCCCGATAACTAGGGAGGTTCTGGGACAGCTGGTATCGGAGCAAGATTAAGTATAATACGGTCACTTACGTATTTGCAAAACAAAGTTTTGGTTTCGAAAACCTATTTTCAACTAAACACATTGTTTGGTTTTGAAAAACAAATTTGAAATACTATAATGCTAGCGAAATCCTTTGTTAAGCCCTAGAGTAAGGACTATCAGGTGGCTTAGATTAAAACACTAACAAACAATAGGGGGCATTGCATACATGTGTAATGTTATTTTTGAGGCTATTCAGTCTTGAATGGATCGACGCTCAGGTAATGTGAGATGTGATAGCATGACCGAACAAACGTCGGTCTAGGGAAGAGCATAAATAGCGCTTGATTATATACATGTTTTACATATGTATATATGAATGCTGTGATGTGGAGTATTTACTTTTCTAGGAATTCGGTAACCCATGGATGTGTATGGGTATACAAACATGGGAATACTGAGAAGTGTAATGTACTCGCAACGACACACCTACGCTCAGGTAAAAAGGTGAGTTACCAAGATGGGCTGCTCTGTGGTTAAAGTGTGGCAGTAGCGCCTATGCGTGGCTCGACGCTTAATGAGGAGTTGGCCTCTTGTCACACACGGATTTAAGGGATAAAGCTGGGTGCATCTCATATATGCGCCAAAGAAGACAACACATATAATAACAGAGTGTATAGATATAAATGTCATAATATCATCAGAGTACTTATTACATAGCGGAAGTCTTACAAACTAAAAGATAAATATAAAATGAACTAATGTCCATCCTTGGCGGCTTGGTGACATAAAGTCGACTGGGAAACACCACCTAGATCAAGTCGAACTCCTCGTTGTGTGGCTCCTCTTGAACTACATGTTCTTCTCCTATGGGGGGAGGTGTGAGACAGCAAGGGTGAGCCATACATGTTCATCCACTACTAGTAAGCTTTTTTGCAAAAATGAGTCTTTGAAACTTGATGAGCCTTACCTTGAATCCTTTTAAAACCAACATACCCTTGAGAGTCTTTTCTTTAGTCGGGTAAGTCTTGCTGGGTAATTGCGTACTTAGGGTTTTATTCCCTGTTGTTTTTCAGGTTATAATTTTGTTCTGTTGTGGATGATGCTAAGTGTCGGTGGGCTCGGCCTTCTTATATGTATAAGTATATCTCATCTATAGTTTCTTTATTGAGGATTGTCACTTAAGCTAGCATGCATTTCAAACTTACAAATATTTTATAACAATTCAAAGTGTAACTCTTTAGAAACACTTTCTTTTGTAATCAACTCTGATAATTGTATAATGTAAACTTATTGTAACTTGTAATCATTTTGCAATAAAGAATTTATTTCCGCTGCTTGTATGTGAGTTGTGTTTACTTAATCCTGCGATCTTGGCGATAAGTGTTTATCCGGGGTCCTTGGGACACTTGGACAGATCCTGTTAAATTGTTTGGTGCACATGCATAGCCGTCTGAGGTCTTTGAGACAAGGACAGGTGCATGTGGGCCCGATAACTTGGGAGGTTTTGTGATATTTTTATCATTCCAAAACATATTTTTGTATTTTTTGGAGTTATCTTCTGCAAATTTGAAAAAAAAATTGAATTTTAAAACCTATTCTCTCACTGACCGATGACCCCACCTGTCAGTCTCAGTGATGTGTTCCCTTGAAATTTCGCATGCCCCCTACACGCTCCTATCTCTTGTTGTCGCATAGGCTCGGCTTGTCGACGCCACCCTCTTCCTTTGTCAGCGTCGCGCGCCCACATTAACCAACGACCATGGCGCTTGTCAGCGCCCCGCTTGGCATTGGTTGGCATCTCATGCACGGATAGTGTTGTTAGCTCACACTCTGCCTATTTAAGCCGTCACACCCTTGTCAAAAACCTTACCAACTCCTCCCTCGTTCAGCCGCCATTGCCAGTGTAGCCACCGAGCTCTGCCCTGCTGATTTGCCGTCGTCATGCATGCCACCAGTTGGTAGGGAGCTCAGGGAGCCTTCCCTTGACCTCTTCTTAATCTCCGGACTGTTGCCGAGCCTCATCGTCGCCCTGAAGGTCATCGTCTACGCGGAGCTCCGACACCACCTCTGCTCCAATGTCGATGATCTCCCTCCACCACCCCTACTGTCCTCTGATGTTCCAGTGAGCTTCGATTAGGTACCCATGTGCACATCTTTTCCCCTTTTCCCCACTACTCAGTTGAGCCGCTCGCCTCACCACTGGCACCTCGCACCGAGCGCGTGGCGCGTGCTCTAGCCACGTCATGGCGTGTCCACGCCCGCGGGTAAGTTGCACATGCCGGTAAGCCAACCTGGCCTGGCTCCACGTGTTAGTAATTACCAGAGTTCTTCTCACTACTAACTCAAGAACCATTATTTCAAGTGAATTAAATTGAGCAAAAGACACCAAAAATTGAGAGCAAAAATACAACTAATTCTTTTGTCCTAAGACTCATGCCTAAATCATATTATGCATTCAAAATGGGAAAAATATTTAAACCCTAGAACAACCCTAATTAGGCCATTTAAGTAGAAAGGAAGGAATTGGTAAAAAAACCATGAAAAACATGGAATCATGGCTTAAGCAAATTCTAAAAGTTTAAATACACCAATTAAGCTACAATAATTGTTATAAAAGTTTGGCCAAAATAATTGATTAAAATCCCAAAAAGGCCATACAAGTGGAAACTCTCTAGGGAAAATCTGAAATTCAGATTGCTGAATTTCAGCCCTCACCTAGAACTTGAGCACGTTCACCTTGATCCCTAGCTCAAATCCTTAAGTCCCCATTGACAAAATTGTTCTAAACTAACCCCTCTGCAACATGTGTGAAGATGGCATCGAGATTTGTGCCCTAGACACGTCAAATCTGGGATTTCCTCTCGGAGTTCAATAGTGAGACAAACCAAACTTCATCACTCCATATCTTTGGCTCCAGTCAGCAAAACCCATAAGCCTCCACACACAAACCACAAAGGAATGTCAGGGGAAGAAATCTCTCAACGAGATCATGGCCATAATCGCAAAGATTTGGAGCTAATCTGCGCTTCAACTTGACATCTCTCTGCGCTGCCTCGTGCTCGACGTCGTGCCCAGGCGCCGGAGCGTGCACTAGCGCTCGCCCGCGCACACCCTGAGCGCGTGTCAGAGCCACCCCTCGGGTCTGCTTGCCCGCGCCTTTAAGACAACCCCAGACGCGCCTCACCTCACTCCACACTCACCTTTGCTGACCAGACACCATCCTTAACTCCGGCGAGCTCTGCGCCACCCGCCAGAGCCACCCGAGTGCCGGCCACAGCGGCCAGCCATTTCCAGAGACCCTTAGCCTCAACTGAGACCTTGGATAGCTTCCCTGAGGAGCTGTGAAGCTTCTCCAAGCAAGGATCAAAGCCCTACCTCACCGGAACAGCAAGATCACCATCGCCGGACTTCGGTCACCCGCCACTGCGCGTAGGCCGAGCTATCGAGTGAGCCATTCTCCAGTTCCTCACGCCCATGCCTTCCCTAGCACCTAGTGAAGCTCACTGACCGGTTTAATTGAACTCTACCGCCCTAGATAGGCCGGAGCCCTCGCCGCCAATGAGCTCCCACGCCTGCGCACGTGGTCCGGCCTACTCCGACTATCCCCGGAGACGATCCGCACATCGGCGTGACCGTCACAACCTCCCCTACGCCCTCGACCACCTCACCGGAGCAATCTCGCCGCCGGTAAGCCCCTTCTCCCTTTCCTCCGCTGCGGGTACTGTTGAATTGGGAGAAGGACCTCGGGTTAGGTTTAGTAAAGCGCCAGGGGGTTTTCTGAACTGTCAGTGGCACATTTGAATAGTAACCCGAGGACTAGTCTGTAAGGGAATTTGAAAATAATCGCCAGGGACCCCGATGCAATCCATTTAACCATTTGTAATTATTCTTTTTAATGAACAGAGAACTTTGGAAATTCATAACTTGAAGAATATTTATCCAAAATTAGTCAAACTAATTTGGCTGGTTTCAAAATAATATGAGCCATCAAACAAAAATACTGAACCCCATGTTTTCTATATTAATTTTTAGAGTTTTGAATTAAATAGGGAAAATGCCCAAACCTTATTAATATCAAGAAAAATAGAAATGCTTCTATTCTAGGCTTAAGAAAATTTGTAGAGATACATACCCAACTTAGGCACTGTTCAAAAATACTGAGCACCCCAGTATACAAGATTAACTCAAGTTTTGCTATTAAAAACTATGTCTATCCAAAACATAGAAAATTAAGAAAGGTAGTGGAAAATAACAAACAGAGAAGGAGCATATTTTTCCTAGTATACTTAAGTGATGAGGAACCTAGGAAAAATACAGAGAACCCCTAGTCCAGAGCAAATCCAAGGTTAATTATTTTATTAGGCACTAAGAAACCAAGGAAAACCATAATTAAAAATGCAAGGACCACTGTAAAAAGGGTAGAGAAAATTTTAGTAGACTCCTAACTACTAGAACACCACTACAAAAATAATAAACACCCCAACCCCTCGCAATAAGTGAGTTAAACAATTCAAATATGGTTCTAGCCCATGTTCTAATTAAATCATAAGAAAGTCTAAAATTGTGCAACAGTAGGCAAATGATTTTTTACCTAACTATTGCTGAAGTAGACCACCAGAGAAAAATACAAAACTTATTCAAAATATAAGATAACACCCATTACCCCTTACCCCATGAAAAAGGGCCATATAATCCAAGAATTTCTACCCCTACTTCCCTTAAGCAAAAAGTTGCCAAATTCTAGAATGATTGCTCTTGCACAAAGAAGAATATAGGAAAAATTAGAAATTTGTTGTTTGACATGTTTTAAGTATAGTGGTAGTAGAAAGCACCCCTTTGGCCAAAAACTTTAGGAAATCACAATAAAATAACCAATAAGTATTAGTGGCTAAAATTTGGTACAAAGTCATGTTATTACACCTAAATGCCAATAAAAATAAGCGTTAGGAAATAATCCATTGTTAGAGGAGAGTTGTAGTTCAAAGCACCCCCTCTGCCCTAAGATTTGATAATTTTGTACAGAGAGAACCCTTAACTGTTTAAGCCCCAATTTTTTGAGACAGAGAGTTACACACCAGTGAGAAGCTACTGTAATTTGTACAGAATTTTTGGAAATTTATAAAACTAGATTGTAGTTCAAACCCACCTTAAAACATAAGAGAAAAGAGAAAGAAGAGAGAAATTGGGAAGAATAATGAATCTCAGCCCAATGAATTCAGCTAGGAATTATAATAAAGTTTCACTAAAACATAAAAAGGAAATCAGTGGAACACTAAAATAATCTGACCATTTAACCTAACCAAACTTGACCTAAATGGCTAAGTGTACCACCAAAATTTCTAGTAGTAAGTTTAAGCTCTACCTTATTAACTTAATCATTTCACCATACTATTATCATTGCTAAATGGCATGTCATGGCATACATATATCTCACTCATTGCATTCATTAGATTGCAACCTCGCTGACGGAGAGTACGTGCTCATTCCCGAGCAAGGAGCTGTCCACGACGAAGATTAGGAGCCAGCTCACGAGCCTACCACAGAGGATCTCCCCGCAGCCTCAGCATTTGAAGGCAAGCCCTGGTTTTATGCATAACCAGTTTATATATGCTACTTTACTACACTTAATGTTTATAGGCTTGTAATGTGCACTTAAGTGTAGGAGTTGCTTGAAACTCTTAGTTTCATGAACTCAGGATTCCTTTTTGAGATGGATACTAGTATGCTAGGTCGAGTAGCTGCTTTGCTAAGTAGGATCTCGGTAGAAGTCGAGTGATTTTTGTAGCACTCACGCGAGGTCAGGAATTGATTATATTCATCTTGATAATGGGATCTATGATGGTCTATGGACTTGGATCTAGGGTGGATGCCTTGTCCATGAGACGGGAAAGAAGGAACTAAGGATTAATGTGTGGATACCTAAGTCAAGCGTTTGAACGTACTAAACACATGTTGGGAAATATGGTAACCGGTAAACCTAGTACCTGAGTGAAGCTGGGCGTGAACTTTCCCCCTCACTTGTCCTGAGACTGGGTCTCCTATGCTAGCTATGGTGGGTACAAGTGCGATCACTACACGGCAGCAGCCCTGGTCAGTGGAACATTGTATGCCAAGGTGGTGAGCCCTGGCCACGAACTGGGAATCGATGGGGATGGTTGACATGTGTGGGGACGGAGTGCCCCTACATGTAGTGTGTTTAGGTTTACCTTGTGAGAGCACCTAGAGGGGGGGTGAATGTAACACCCAGTTTGTATTACATAATAGAAGGGGGAAAAGACATTTTCTATAATTTATGTGTGTGTTGACTCTACTGATCATTCCATGTGGACACCTCATTTATACAAATGAATAATAAAAGGCACTCAAACAAATTATGCATCATGCAGGGATTTTATTTTGTGTGCACTTTGGGACAACATAAAATAATTTGAAGAAGAAATATATTAAATTCCCCAAATAGAATTGAAAAAAAAATAAAAAAAAGAGATCCTAGAATTTAGAAGAAAAGAAGCAAATGAACATTATGAGGAATAAAAATAAGTATAAAAATATATATATAAAAATATTATTCCTACAGAGATTTGAGTTTATACATTTGACTCAAAAGTGAATTTCTTAACAAGACTCAAATTCAAATTAGGAATTCAAATAAAAAGAAAATGAATCAAATAGGAAAAAGAAAAATAAAAGAAAAAGACTAAGGACACCTAACTGGGCCGCTGAAAACCTATTTGGCCCAATATCCCTTCCCCACGCTGGCACGCGCGCGGCCCAGACTTCACCCGCGCCCGCGTCATTCGGCACTCGGCTTTCTTTCTCGCTGACGAGTGGGGCCCCTGCGTCGGACTGACCAGCGCTGGCACGTTCTCGCTGGCAAATCGGGCCCATGTGTCAGTCGCCTCAACCGTCCCGCGATCTCGCCTCAACGGATTCCGGCCATGGCGCAATATGCCGTTCGACCCGGAGCTCCGTTGCTCCGCGGCGCGCACGACTTCACGGCCATATAGGCCAGATCGTTGTGGCTTCCTCCCTCGCCTCTTCTTGTTAGCTTCTCTACACCTCGTGAATCCCCTCGGCACCACTGCGTCGTCCGCGCGGATCGCCGTGAAGGAAGGGAACAACCATCGTTTGAAGACATCGCCGGCGTGTACTCGGGGTGCAGTCGGGGTGTTCCGCCGGGTCACCAGTATCACATCCGCGGCGGAATCTGGGGGGGGAGCGATCTGGGCGCCTCAATCCATCACCGTCGTCACAAATTTGCCGCGCGCCGTGGACAGGGCCAGGCGTGGCATCACCCCTGTAAGATTCCTCCTTCCTTGGTCCGCCATCGTTCCAATTTCATTTTGCGCCAACTAATTTAGCAAACGACGCATCGTGGGGGCGGATTGGGCTGCTCCGGTCATGGCGCATCACCGCGGATGGTGCGCTGTCGTGGGCAGGCTCTGGCGATGGCTGATTCGTGGGATTTTTGGCACCAGCGAACTCGCCCTCACACCCTCTACGCGTAGCACCCAGCCAGACTTGATTCAGTGCGCCTGGGCCTCGTGTCGCCTGCGCTCTGGCGAGCTTGGCCGCTTGGGGGCATGGCACCGCCGCGCAGCTCGGGTTCGTAGGAAGAAGGAGGCCCCTAGCCATCAGATGTCGCGGGAACGGCTGAGATTAGATGTTGTGTACCTCTTCGCTCGGATGGGGCCGCGCCGTTGGATATAGGATGGGTGGTCGTGATTAGATCAGGGTTATTCCGCTGCGCGTTTCAATCTGAGCGCTCCGTTTAGATCGGGCGGCTGTGAGAGCCCCGTACCCCTTCGGCCTTCAACTTTTGCTAAAGAGACCCTGTGATTAAAAGAAATCAACCCGCACTCCAAGCGCCAGTGATCTGTGCCTTGGGAAAAATTTTGGTTTTGCCCCTGCGTTTCCCAGAAATTGAGGCCCAGTCCATAGCTCTTTAAATTCAGTTATTTAATTATAGAAATTACTTTTTAATACAAAATAAATACTAGAACTTTGATAATTCATAGAAAATACATATGAACTCCAAATTACTTCATTCCACTTCCTAAAATTTTGTATTTTTATTCTCTATCACCTAGAACCTCTGTTTTGTCATGAAAACAGTAAGAAATTTATTTCTCACTTAATACTATTTAAAGCACATAAAACCTTTGAAAATCCATAACTTAAAATATATAACTCCAAACTCAGTGATTCCAGTTCCTATGATCTCATTTTAATGTATAGATTTTTACTGTATATTTTATTCATCTGTTTGGTGTGATGTTCATTTTGGCTATACTATGTATGTATTGTATTGATGCGAATAGACGAGCAAGCCACTGTGGAATCTGAGGTTCAACCAATTGAAGTAGCTGAGCAGGAGCTCATTGAAGGCAAGTTGTGCCCTTGACCACTTTTTACCTAATAATGTTCTTTAATATCACTTATTCATGCATAGGTTAATTTTGATGGGACCCGATAGGTCACCCTAGATTGTTTATCTCATTACCTTGTTTACCCCTGATTCACTTGGGTAGTTTGCTATTGCTTTACCTGGTTTTGGGATAATCATTTACTACCTCTATGTTCCAATTATTTTTGTTATTCTATTTATGTTCATGTTGAGATCATTAATGTTAATTGGAACATAGAGCTTAACTTGAGTAACACGTGCCACCACAAGGGTTTAATGGGACGCCCTTGGCTGACTAATTAGGAAAGCTAGTGGAAGACTACCTTACCCGAAAGGGGCAAGGGCAGTAGGGGAGTGGTCAGTGTAGGGAGGTCCCTGGTTGATTTTGCTGCGATGGCGGTCAGCCAGGAACCCTGCATTGGAACTTCCTATAAACTGTAGCGGGTTTTCGGAAGCTAGTGGAACTTTGTAAAGGCCTCGTAGTGTTACCCTGCCTCGCCTCCTCGGTAGAGGTGTATGGGAAGTCGCGATCCCTTGGCAGATGGGTAACATGACTTGTGGGTAAAGGGTACAACCTCTGCAGAGTGTAAAACTGGTATACTAGCCGAGCTCACGGTCATGAGGAGCTCAGGACTCTCTGATGTTTAAATTATGGAACTTAAATTCAATTTTGTCATTTGCATTGCATGGGTTTATTATTAATTTTGTTCTATTACTTTACTTATGGTTTAGTATTTACTTACACTTAGTAATTGCTAATAAAAGTTTGACCAACTACTTAAAAGCAATGCTCAGCTTTAAACCCCTATCATTGATTAGCCTTACACATCACATGAACTCACACCTTTGTGAGTTTATGTTCACTGGTTCCCCACAACTTGTTGAGCTATGATCATGTGTGAGCTCACCCTTGCTGTCTCACACCCCCCCACAGGAGAAGAGCAGGTGGTTCAGGAGGAGCCGCCTAACACTGAGGAGTTCGATCTGATCTAGGTGGTGTTTCCCAGTCGACATTGGCGCCGACGATCCTTAGTTTGTTTTATGTTTATTCTTTTATTTTGTAATAAGTCTTCCGCTATGTAATAAATATTCTGATGTTTTATGACATTTATCTCTATACACTCTGTTATTATATGTGTTGTCTTCTTGGCGCATGTATGAGATGCACCTGGCTTTGTTCCTTAAAGCCAGGTGTGACAGAAGTGGTATCAGAGGCAAATGTTGACTGTAGGACGAAACCTAGATAGAAATGGACAACCCCTCCCTACTTACCTTACTCTGATTCATTCTATACTTACCTCATCTTGATCTTGACTCACCTTTTGTGACTCTACTCTGATTAATCTTATCTTTTCTACTCTTGGACAAGATGGATTTCACACCTTGGAATCTCTACCCCTATGATATTTTTAAGGGATAGGAAGCCTAAGACAAAATTAAAACTATTTTCTATATTTAAAAATGTTGTTTGATTGTTATGATGAAAAATGTCTGATTTGCTTCTTTGATTGATTGAGATATTATGGACATCTTAGCATGTGCCAGCATAAGGTAATAAATTAGCTATGGTAGGTAAAACATTAATCTGCTTAGCTAATAAATCCCCCAATTTAACATGATTCGTAATTACTGCCTTGTCTACTGCTTTCTCTTACCATATGTATCTAACTCAGATGGTCAATACCAGGAGGGGAGGTGGAATTGATTTGCCTCCTAACCGACACACTCGAAGGATATATAGACAACCTCAGCCACAGCCTGCAGAGATGAATCCTCCCAATCCTCCACCAGACGGAGTTGACCCACTGGTTGCTGCTCAGATGGCGGTGATGCAGCAAATGGCAGACACTATGGCTGATATGCGTGCCCAGATGCAGCAAGAACGCCAAGAGATGCATCAGGAAAGAGAAGATATACGCCAGGAGTTGCGCCAGGAGCGAGATGAGATACGCCAGGAAAGGAGGGCACAACAACAGCAGCTGCAGCAACAAATGCAACAGCAACAAGTGCCACTGCCTCCACCACCACCACCAGTTCCACCCCGTGATAAGCATAGAGAGTTCATGAGTCATAAGCCACCTACATTCGCTAGCTCACCTGATCCACTGGACGCGGATGATTGGCTGAAGTCCGTTGAGAAGATGTTGAATATTGCACAGTGCACGGACCGGGAGAAGGTTTTATATGCTTCTGGACGTCTGACAGGTCCTGCTGCTGACTGGTGGGATTCTTATACTGCTGCCCATGACGCTGCTGATACTATTACCTGGGCAGAGTTCAGTACACAATTCAGGAACTACCATATTCCAGCTGGTATGATAAAGATCAAGAAGAAGGAATTTCTGTCGCTGAAGCAAGGAAGTATGTCAGTCAGCGAGTACCGCGACAAGTTTATTCAGTTATCCAGATATGCCCCTGAAGAAGTTGCTGAAGACGAGAGGAAGCAAGAACATTTCATTGAAGGACTTAATGGACCACTGCAGTATGCTCTAGTGGCACACACATTTCCATCATTTTAGAGGCTGCTTGATAAGGCCCTGGCTATTGAACACAAGCGTGTTCAGCTGGGAGATTTGAAGAGAAAGGCAATATCTCAAGGACAAGGAAGCAGCAGTGTTCGTCCTCGCTACAGTTCACCACAGGGTACACCGACTCGACCAGGAGGACCACGCCTAGTTCAGCAATCACCACTGAGGACTCCACCTCCTCGACAGGCTACCCCTACTGGCACCCCGACGAAGTTTGCAGGATAGAGTCCAGGCACTACGTGTTTCAAGTGTGGGAAGACTGGTCATTATGCAAATGTCTGCCCACAGAGGATGGCTACTACTCCAGTTCAGAATAGGCAGCAAACTCCAAGTTCTGGCAAGGGATATTCTATTGCCAAGGTTAATCAAGTCAGCGTTGATGCTACTCCGGATGGAGGGGACCTCGTAATTGGTATGTTTTATGTTAATGCAATTCCTGCAACCATATTATTTGATTCTGGTGCTACACATTCATTCATGTCTGCTAGATATGCCAACACAAATGAAATACCACTGCTAAATATGAGAAAACCCATGATAGTAATTACACCTAAAGGGCCTGTTGAGGCGAATCAAATGACACGTAGATTGACATTAACCATTATGGGTAGAGAATTTGGAGCTACTGCCATAATATTAGAGTCAAGCAGTATAGATTTGATCCTTGGTATGTCATGGCTAAGAAAGGCAAAGGCCGTTATAGCATGTGG
The DNA here is from genome assembly GCA_029449295.1 of Zea luxurians. NCBI lineage: Eukaryota > Viridiplantae > Streptophyta > Magnoliopsida > Poales > Poaceae > Zea > Zea luxurians. The sequence continues at coordinate 4,271,994 of JAOPSE010000121.1, read as the reverse complement.
TAGAGGTACCGTAGAACTCACTACCACTAAAGGAGAAAGATTTCAAGTTAATATTGCAGTAACCTCCTCACCCATGCGTGCAATGTTCTTTATACCTGAGGAGTTTGTTGGTGACAACATCCGGGTGGTTAGAGATTTTCCGGATGTCTTTCCAGAGGAGTTACCAGGGATGCCACCTGATAGAGAAGTTGAGTTTGTTATTGATCTCTTACCTGGAACCGCCCCTATTTCTAAACGGCCATATAGGATGTCCGTAGAGGAGTTGAAGGAACTTAAGAAGCAGTTAACTGAGTTACAAGAGGCTGGGTACATTCGTCCGAGTTCCTCACCTTGGGGAGCACCGGTTCTGTTTGTACAGAAGAAGGATGGATCGCAGCGGATGTGTGTGGATTATAGGTCTCTTAATGATGTTACGGTGAAGAACAAGTATCCGTTGCCCCGTATTGAGGATTTATTTGATCAGATGAGAGGTGCAAGAGTATTTTCGAAGATTGATCTCCGATCCGGTTACCATCAGATGAGGATTAGACCATCGGATATTCCTAAGACAGCATTCTCGACTCGATATGGATTATATGAGTTCACTGTGATGTCGTTTGGATTAACCAATGCACCAGCTTATTTTATGAACTTGATGAATAAGGTGTTTATGGAGTATTTGGATAGATTCGTCGTGGTATTCATCGATGATATTCTTATTTATTCCCAGAGTGATAGTGATCATGAGGAACATCTAAGGTTGGTGCTACAGAAGCTACGAGATAATCAACTTTATGCCAAGTTCAGCAAGTGCGAGTTTTGGATTGGCGAGGTGCCATTTCTTGGTCATATTATTTCTAATGGAGGAATAGCAGTGGATCCTGCTAAAGTTAAGGAGATAATGGAGTGGAGAGTACCCACTACAGTTACTGAGATTCGGAGTTTCTTGGGATTAGCAGGCTATTATCGGAGATTTATTGAAGGATTTTCTAAGATTGCTAAGCCTATGACTTCACTTTTGGAGAAAGGAAGAGAATTTAAGTGGGACGAGAAGTGCCAAGACAGCTTTGATCAATTGAAGAAAAGATTGATGTCGCCACCAGTTTTGGTTATGCCAGATTTACAGAAAGGATTTGATATCTATTGTGATGCATGTGGCCAAGGCTTAGGATGTGTGCTCATGCAAGAAGGACATGTGATTGCTTATGCTTCTCGTCAGTTACGGAGACATGAATTGAACTACCCCACTCATGACTTGGAATTGGCAGCCGTTGTGCATGCACTTAAGATTTGGAGACATTATATCATGGGGACCAAGTGCCAAGTGTACACGGATCATAAGAGTTTGAAGTATATATTCACTCAGAAGGATCTCAACCTTAGGCAACGCTGTTGGTTGGAGCTTATTAAGGATTATGATTTGGAGATTCACTATCACCCGGGCAAGGCAAATTTGGTTGCAGATGCCTTGAGTCGCAAGGAGCATGTTCATTCAGCTATTGTTGCCCAGCTACCCGATGAGATTGTTGAGGATTTCAGGAGACTTAACCTAGGGATAGTTGCTCATACTGAGGGAGTTACTATTGATGTGGAACCTACTTTGGAGCAAGAGATCCGCAAAGGACAAATTGGTGATGCTAAAATAAAAGAGATTAAGGATCTGATTACTGAAGGTCGAGTTCCGGAATTCACGGAAGATGAACAGGGCACTATATGGTTCAAGGACAGGATGTGTGTTCCTGATATTAAAAGCCTTCGAGAGACTATTTTAAAGGAGGCCCATGATTCGGATTATTCTATTCATCCTGGTAGTACCAAGATGTATCAGGATTTGAAACGGAAGTATTGGTGGTATGGATTGAAAATAGATGTGGCTGCACATGTGGCTATGTGCGATGTATGTCAAAGAGTTAAGGCTGAACACCAGAGGCCAGCCGGGCTATTGCATCCACTGAAGATACCCGAGTGGAAATGGGAAGAGATTGGTATGGATTTTATTACTGGATTGCCTCGCACCCAGAAAGGATATGATGCTATATGGGTGATTGTGGATAGATTGACTAAAGTGGCTCACTTTATTCCTGTCAAGACTACTTATAAAGGTTCTCAGCTAGCAGAGTTATATATGGCTCGGATTGTGTGTTTACATGGAGTACCAAAGAAGATCGTGTCTGATCGAGGTTCGCAGTTTACCTCAAGATTTTGGAGAAGCTTTCATGAGAACATGAGTACGAAGTTGAATTTTAGTACAGCTTATCACCCTCAGACCGATGGACAGACTGAAAGGACTAATCAAGTATTGGAGGATATGTTGAGAGCATGTGCCCTTCAGCATGGAGGAAGTTGGGATAAAAGTCTACCATATGCTGAGTTCTCATATAATAATAGTTATCAGGCCAGTCTAAAGATGTCACCTTTTGAGGCTTTGTATGGGAGGAAGTGCAGAACTCCTTTGTATTGGGATCAGACTGGAGAGAGACAGTTCTTTGGGCCTGAACTGATTCAAGAAGCAGAAGAACAAGTTCGTATAATTCGAGAGAATTTGAGAGTGGCTCAAACCAGGCAAAAGAGCTATGCTGATAATAGAAGGAGACCACTGGAATTTGAAGAAGGAGAGTATGTGTACCTCAAGGTGTCACCACTGCGTGGAATGAGGAGATTCAAAGTTAAGGGCAAACTGTCCCCTCGCTATATTGGACCATTCTTGATCTTTAGGAGAGTTGGAGAGATGGCATACCAACTTGAGTTACCGGATAGTCTATCGGATGTGCACAACGTGTTCCACGTATCTCAACTAAAGAAATGTCTCCGTGTTCCCGAGGAACAGCTACCAATGGAAGAGCTCAGTGTTCAAGGTGATTTGACTTACACGGAGTACCCGATCAAGATTTTGGATACTTTGACCCGAGTTACAAGAAATAAGGTGATAAAGATGTGCAAAGTGCAATGGAGTCACCATGGAGAAGATGAAGCAACTTGGGAAAGAGAAGAAGAGCTTCGCATAGATTTTCCCCACCTTTTCTCTACTTCTTCTTAAATCTCGAGGACGAGATTATTTTTAAGGGGGGTAGGATTTGTAACACCCAGTTTGTATTACATAATATAAGGGGGAAAAGACATTTTCTATAATTTATGTGTGTGTTGACTCTACTGATCATTCCATGTGGACACCTCATTTATACAAATGAATAATAAAAGGCACTCAAACAAATTATGCATCATGCGGGGATTTTATTTTGTGTGCACTTTGGGACAACATAAAATAATTTGAAGAAGAAATATATTAAATTCCCCAAATAGAATTGAAAAAAAATAAAAAAAAAGAGATCCTAGAATTTAGAAGAAAAGAAGCAAATGAACATTATGAGGAATAAAAATAAGTATAAAAATATATATATAAAAATATTATTCCTACAGAGATTTGAGTTTATACATTTGACTCAAAAGTGAATTTCTTAACAAGACTCAAATTCAAATTAGGAATTCAAATAAAAAGAAAATGAATCAAATAGGAAAAAGGAAAATAAAAGAAAAAGACTAAGGACACCTAACTGGGCCGCTGAAAACCTATTTGGCCCAATATCCCTTCCCCACGCTGGCACGCGCGCGGCCCAGACTTCACCCGCGCCCGCGTCATTCGGCACTCGGCTTTCTTTCTCGCTGACGAGTGGGGCCCCTGCGTCGGACTGACCAGCGCTGGCACGTTCTTGCTGGCAAATCGGGCCCATGTGTCAGTCGCCTCAACCTTCCCGCGATCTCGCCTCAACGGATTCCGGCCATGGCGCAATATGCCGTTCGACCCGGAGCTCCGTTGCTCCGCGGCGCGCACGACTTCACGGCCATATAGGCCAGATCGTTGTGGCTTCCTCCCTCGCCTCTTCTTGTTAGCTTCTCTACACCTCGTGAATCCCCTCGGCACCTCTGCGTCGTCCGCGCGGATCGCCGTGAAGGAAGGGAACAGCCATCGTTTGAAGACATCGCCGGCGTGTACTCGGGGTGCAGTCCGGGTGTTCCGCCGGGTCACCAGTATCACATCCGCGGCGGAATCTGGGTGGGAGCGATCTGGGCGCCTCAATCCATCACCGTCGTCACGAATTTGCCGCGCGCCGTGGACAGGGCCAGGCGTGGCATCACCCCTGTAAGATTCCTCCTTCCTTGGTCCGCCATCGTTCCAATTTCATTTTGCGCCAACTAATTTAGCAAACGACGCATCGTGGGGGCAGATTGGGCTGCTCCGGTCATGGCGCATCACCGCGGATGGTGCGCTGTCGTGGGCAGGCTCTGGCGATGGCTGATTCGTGGGATTTTTGGCACCAGCGAACTCGCCCTCACACCCTCTACGCGTAGCACCCAGCCAGACTTGATTCAGTGTGCCTGGGCCTCGTGTCGCCTGCGCTCCGGCGAGCTTGGCCGCTTGGGGGCATGGCGCCGCCGCGCAGCTCGGGTTCGTAGGAAGAAGGAGGCCCCTGGCCATCAGATGTCGCGGGAACGGCTGAGATTAGATGTTGTGTACCTCTTCGCTCGGATGGGGCCGCGCCGTTGGATATAGGATGGGTGGTCGTGATTAGATCAGGGTTATTCCGCTGCGCGTTTCAATCTGAGCGCTCCGTTTAGATCGGGCGGCTGTGAGAGCCCCGTACCCCTTCGGCCTTCAACTTTTGCTAAAGAGACCCTGTGATTAAAAGAAATCAACCCGCACTCCAAGCGCCAGTGATCTGTGCCTTGGGAAAAATTTTGGTTTTGCCCCTGCGTTTCCCAGAAATTGAGGCCCAGTCCATAGCTCTTTAAATTCAGTTATTTAATTATAGAAATTACTTTTTAATACGAAATAAATACTAGAACTTTGATAATTCATAGAAAATACATATGAACTCCAAATTACTTCATTCCACTTCCTAAAATTTTGTATTTTTATTCTCTATCACCTAGAACCTCTGTTTTGTCATGAAAACAGTAAGAAATTTATTTCTCACTTAATACTATTTAAAGCACATAAAACCTTTGAAAATCCATAACTTAAAATATATAACTCCAAACTCAGTGATTCCAGTTCCTATGATCTCATTTTAATGTATAGATTTTTACTGTATATTTTATTCATCTGTTTGGTGTGATGTTCATTTTGGCTATACTATGTATGTATTGTGTTGATGCGAATAGACGAGCAAGCCACTGTGGAATCTGAGGTTCAACCAGTTGAAGTAGCTGAGCAGGAGCTCATTGAAGGCAAGTTGTGCCCTTGACCACTTTTTACCTAATAATGTTCTTTAATATCACTTATTCATGCATAGGTTAATTTGATGGGACCCGATAGGTCACCCTAGATTGTTTATCTCATTACCTTGTTTACCCCTGATTCACTTGGGTAGTTTGCTATTGCTTTACCTGGTTTTGGGATAATCATTTACTACCTCTATGTTCCAATTATTTTTGTTATTCTATTTATGTTCATGTTGAGATCATTAATGTTAATTGGAACATAGAGCTTAACTTGAGTAACACGTGCCACCACAAGGGTTTAATGGGACGCCCTTGGCTGACTAATTAGGAAAGCTAGTGGAAGACTACCTTACCCGAAAGGGGCAAGGGCAGTAGGGGAGTGGTCAGTGTAGGGAGGTCCCTGGTTGATTTTGCTGCGATGGCGGTCAGCCAGGAACCCTGCATTGGAACTTCCTATAAACTGTAGCGGGTTTTCGGAAGCTAGTGGAACTTTGTAAAGGCCTCGTAGTGTTACCCTGCCTCGCCTCCTCGGTAGAGGTGTATGGGAAGTCGCGATCCCTTGGCAGATGGGTAACATGACTTGTGGGTAAAGGGTACAACCTCTGCAGAGTGTAAAACTGGTATACTAGCCGAGCTCACGGTCATGAGCAGCTCAGGACTCTCTGATGTTTAAATTATGGAACTTAAATTCAATTTTGTCATTTGCATTGCATGGGTTTATTATTAATTTTGTTCTATTACTTTACTTATGGTTTGGTATTTACTTACACTTAGTAATTGCTAATAAAAGTTTGACCAACTACTTAAAAGCAATGCTCAGCTTTAAACCCCTATCATTGATTAGCCTTACACATCACATGAACTCACACCTTTGTGAGTTTATGTTCACTGGTTCCCCACAACTTGTTGAGCTATGATCATGTGTGAGCTCACCCTTGCTGTCTCACACCCCCCCCCCACAGGAGAAGAGCAGGTGGTTCAGGAGGAGCCGCCTAACACTGAGGAGTTCGATCTGATCTAGGTGGCGTTTCCCAGTCGACATTGGCGCCGACGATCCTTAGTTCGTTTTATGTTTATTCTTTTATTTTGTAATAAGTCTTCCGCTATGTAATAAATACTCTGATGTTTTATGACATTTATCTCTATACACTCTGTTATTATATGTGTTGTCTTCTTGGCGCATGTATGAGATGCACCTGGCTTTGTTCCTTAAAGCCGGGTGTGACAGTGAATAGGTGATCCTATAAAACTTGAAACTTAATGCCACAAAACTCGATTAGATGTTAGCACAATAAAGCCAAGTGGCTAGAGAGGAGTTCTTGCAAAACACAATAACCACAAGAAGATCAACACAGATAGACACAGTGGTTAATCCTGTGGTTCGGCCAAGTCCAACACTTGCCTACTCCACGTTGTGGCGTCCCAACGGATGAGGTTTGCACTCAACCCCTCTCAAGCGGTCCAAAGACCCACTTGAATACCACGGTGTTTTGCTTTGTTTACTATATCCCGCTTGCGAGGAATCTCCACAACTTGGATCCTCTCGCCCTTACAAAGATGTTCACAAAGAAGCACAGAAGTAAGGATGGGATGAGCAACACACACAAGACACAAAATCAGAGCAACAATGCACACAAGTCACAACAAGAGCTCTCAACACAACTCAAAGAGTTCTCTACTCAAATGGAGCTCTAATTGCTATCACAAAGAATCGAATGCGCGGAATTGAGGTCTTGGTGCTTAGGAATGCTTAGAGAATGCTTGGTGTCATACTCCATGCGCCTAGGGGTCCCTTTTATAGCCCCAAGGCAGCTAGGAGCCGTTGAGAGCATTCCAGGAAGGCAATTCTTGCCTTCTGTCGCCTGGCGCATCGGACAGTCCGGTGCACCACCGGACACTGTCCGGTGCGGATTTCTTTCCTTCTGTGGCGCAGCTGACCGTTGAAGATCCAGAGCCGTTGGCGCACCGGACACTGTCCGGTGCACACCGAACAGTCCGGTGCCCCCTTGTGACCGTTGGCTCGGCCACGCGTCATGTTCGGAATCCTCGACCGACCGTTGGCTAAGCTGACCGTTGGCTCACCGGACAGTCCGGTGCCTCACCGGACAGTCCGGTGAATTATAGCCGTACGTCGTTAATCGCTTCCCGAGAGCGACGACTTCGCCTGTGAATGGCTCATCGGACAGTCCGGTGCACCACCGGACAGTCCGGTGATTTATAGCCGTACGCCGTTAATCGCTTCCCGAGAGCAGCCAGTTGACAGTCGCCAGCCTGGCGCACCGGACACTGTCTGGTGCACCCAGACTGCGCAGAGTCTTGGCTGCATAGCCAAGTCTTTTCCAAATTGGTCTTTTCCTATTTCTAACACTTAGACACAATACATTAGTATCTAAAACAATGTACTTAGTCTTAGAAACATACCTTTACTCTTGATTTGCACTTTGTCCATCAATTGGCATAGATTAACACTTAAGCACTAGTGTTGGCATTCAATCACCAAAATACTTAGAAATGGCCCAAGGGCACATTTCCCTTTCACCTTGCAAGGTTTAAAAACTCGATTCGAATCGTCTGCTTCTCGCAGTTAAAGAGACTGCTTGACCCCTTGTACTACATTGAGTAAAAAGTGAAATGAGGTTGATTTGAGATAATATGTTGATTGTACTAAATGATTGCTACCATGTATGCTTTAGAAGGAGCAAACTTAGTTAAAATTAATGATACTAGAATTGGAAAAGCTAAAATTGATTTTAGACTCAGCTAGTGCTTTTGGCAAAACAAACCCCTCAGCCAAACAGTTGCATGGTCTAGAGGTAGAGGAGTAGATTCCTCACACCGGGTAAGTCTAGCTGAGTATTAGTATACTCAGCCATGCTTGTGGCATAATTTTTGCAGGTACGCTTCAGGATATGGTTGATGGTGTGACTTGGCCTACCACCCTACCACCGGGTTGGACGGTCGATTGGGATGTTGCTCCAGCATGAGAGGAGCAGGAGGAGTAGTGGGCTAGGCCTTGCCCTATTCTCATCATTCGACGTTATCGACTATCCGCTGCATTTTAAATTATGAACTTGTTTCAGTTTACTTGAAAAACCCCGATTCATGTAATAACTCCAGTACTTTAATATGAGGTTTCTTGCTTTATTGTATTTTCTCTGTGACTCACCATCGAGCGAGTTAGTGGTATTTGATCCCGGGGAGTGGCTTTATCAGACTAGATCTGAGGGACTGACGGGTTATTCTAATTTAAGTGTGTCGTGGCTCTAAGGCATGACTTGGGCACTTAAGCTGGAATAATTTGGTTGGTTCTGCCACAGCCGGTATCGGAGCCAAAGTGTTTTCCAAAATAGACTTTTGCTCCGGCTATTATCAGATCAAGATATGAGCAAGTGATATTCTGAAGACTGCCTTCTCAACCAGATATGGGTTGTATGAGTATTTGGTGATGTCGTTTGGGCTGACTAATGCGCCAGCATACTTCATGTATCTGATGAATTCTGTCTTCATGCCTGAACTGGACAAGTTCGTGGTGGTTTTCCTCGACGATATATTGGTGTACTCAAAGAACGAAGAAGAGCATTCCGGTCATCTGCATGTAGTGCTCCAACGTCTGCGAGAGCACCATCTTTATGCCAAACTACCCAAATGTGATTTTTGGCTAAAGGAAATCAAATTCTTGGGTCACACTATCTCTCAAGCTGGCATAGTTGTTGATCCAGATAAAGTGCAAGAAGTGATGAACTGGCAGCCGCCAACAATTGTCTGTCAGATTCGAAGTTTTCTGGGATTGGCTGATTATTATCGAAGATTCATTCCAGACTTCTCTTGAATTGCGAAGCCCATGACTGAATTGTTGAAGAAGGGAGCCAAGTTTGACTGGGGTCAGAAGTGCGAAGATGCTTTCCACACCTTGAGGCAGCATCTGACCACAGCACCGGTGTTAGTGCAACCCGACAACGGCAAGCCATTTGATGTATACTGTGATGCCTCTGGCACTAGACTGGGTTGTGTTTTGATGCAAGACAACCGGGTCATTGCATATGCATCTAGAGCACTCAGGCCTCACGAGCAAAATTATCCCACTCATGACTTGGAATTAGCAGCCGTGGTTCATGCATTGAAGATGTGGAGACACTATTTGATGGGAACCCACTGCAACATCTTCACAGATCATAAGAGCCTCAAGTATATCTTTACCTAGGCTGATCTTAACATGAGGCAGAGAAGATGGCTAGAGCTAATCAAGGACTACGACCTGGAGGTACACTACCACCCGGGGAAAGCCAATGTGGTAGCTGATGCCTTGAGTCAGAAGTTGCAATGCAACTGTGTTATGATGGATTCTCGCATCAACACCCTATGTGATGAGTTGAGCAAAATGAAGATTGAAGTGATTCCTTTTGGTGCTTTGTCTCACATTTCCGTTGAGCCAACTTTGCGAGACCAGATAATTATGGCCCAACTCAGTGACAAGGGAGTGCAAATCATTAAGGAGAACCTCCATCAGAAGACAGAGAAGTATAAGTGTTTCTGCCAAGATGGGAAGGGTATATTGTGGTTTGGAAGCAGATTGGTGGTTCCTAAAAATAAGGATCTCAAGAAGAAAATCTTGGATGAGGCTCATCTCTCCAAATTCTCCATGCATCCAGGAAGCACCAAAATGTACCATGACCTAAAGCCCTTGTATTGGTGGACTAGAATGAAGAGGGAGATAGCCCAATATGTATAAGAATGTGACACATGTCAGAGGATAAAGGCAAGCCACTTGAAATCAGCTGGTGCCTTGCAGCCGCTGTCAACACCTTCATGGAAATGGGATGACATCAGCATGGATTTTATTGTGGCTCTGCCCAACACCTCTCGGCATCATGATTCAATTTGGGTCATCGTGGACCGATTGACAAAAGTGCACATTTTCTTCCAGTGCACACCACCGATAAGGCTCTGAAGTACGCAGAGCTATATATTGACCGAATCGTGTGTTTGCATGGATTACCCCGGACCATTGTCTCTAACCAAGGAGCCCAATTCGTTGCCAGATTTTGGAACAATTGCAAGAGTCTTTGGGAACCAAGCTAATAAGGAGTTCAGCTTGCCACCCACAGACTGATGGTCAGACCGAAAGGGTCAATCAAATTCTTGAAGATATGCTAAGGGCTTGTGCGATCGATTGCGGCAAGAACTGGGATAAGTACCTCTCGTTGCAGTGCTTACTTATAACAATAGTTATCAATCCAGCCTAAGGATGGCACCTTTCGAAGCCCTATATGGAAGAAGGTGTCGAACACCCCTCAATTGGTCTCAGCCTGGAGAAAGAGAAATTTTTGGACCTGACTTAGTGACTGAAGCCAAAAGGAAAGTCAAACTAATCAGGAAAAATCTAGAAGCTACTCAAGCCAGCCAGAAGAGTTACCATGATAAGAGAAGAAAACCCCTCTAGTTTGAAGTGGGAGATTTCGTATATCTAAAATTATCACCCACCAAAGGAGTGCAAAGGTTTGGGATCAAAGGCAAGTTAGCCCCTCGCTACATTAGACCTTATGAGATCGTGGAAGCATGTGGACCCATGGCATACAAATTGAAGCTACCTCCAAAAATGTCTGCCATCCACAATGTATTCCATGTATCCCAACTGAAGAAATGTGTTCGATTGCCAACCGAGATCATAGCAGAACCAGAAGTGGAGATAGAGCCAGATCTATCATACCAAGAGTACCCTTCCAAGGTTCTGGATTGTAAAGAAAGATCAACGCGGGCTATATCGATCAAAATGTATAAGATCCAATGGAGTAATCACTCAGAGGAAGAGGCTACTTGGGAGACTGAGGAATTTTTACATTCGAATTTCCCCGATTGTCTACCTAAGGGAATTGGTATGTAACCATGCCCAACCCCTCCCCCTGCCCTTTGAATCTAAATATAAGAAAAATGACCTTAACATAAAAGGAGTTAGTTGTAAGACTAAAACTAAGAGGACTTCCTTCTGAAGTTGCAAAGAAGATGACATTCGAAGAGCAGTTGACTAAAGAACCTTAATAAACAAACCACCAAATTCAAGCAAGCCATAACTTTTACTTCACCCCGGAGGACTCCGACCCGAATCTCGGGACAAGATTCGTTTAAGGGGGAAGGCTGTAACACCCCAGTAGTTCCCAGAGTTCTTGTCAGTGCTAACTCAAGAACCATTATTTCATGTGAATCAAATTAAGCAAAAGACACCAAAAATTTGAGAGAAAAAATTCAACTAATTCTTTTGTCCTAAGACTCATTCCTAAATCATATCATGGATTCAAAATGGGAAAAATGTTTAAACCCTAGAACAACCCTAATTAGGCCATTTAAGTAGAAAGGAAGGAATTGGTAAAAAGACCATGAAAAACATGGAATCATGGCTTAAGCCAATTCTAAAAGTTGAAATACACTAATTAAGCTACAATAATTGTTATAAAAGTTTGGCCAAAATAATTTATTAAAATCCCCAAAAAGGACATCCAAGTGGAAGCTCTCTAGGGAAATCTGAAATTCAGATTGCTGAATTTTAGCCCTCACCGAGAACTTGAGCACGTTCACCTTGATCCCTAGCTCAAATCCTTAAGTCCCCATTGACAAAATTGTTCTAAACTAACCCCTATACAACGTGTGTGAAGATGGCATCGAGATTCATGCCCTAGACACGTCAAATCTGGGATTTCCTCTCAGAGTTCATCAGTGAGACAAACGAAACTTCATCACTCCATATCTTTGGCTCCAGTCAGCAAAACCCATAAGCCTCCACACACAAACGACAAAGAAATGTCAGGGGAAGAGATCTCTCAACAGGATCTAAGCCATAATCGCAAAGATTTGGAGCCAATCCGCGCTTGAACTTGACCTCTCTCTGCGCTGCCTCGTGCTCGACGCCGTGCCCAGGCACTCGCCCGCGCACACACCCGAGCGCGTGTCAGAGCCACCCCTCGGTCGTGCTTCCCTGTGCCTTTAAGACCACCCCAGATGCGCCTCAGCTCACTCCGCACTCACCATCGCTGACCAGACACCATCCATAGCTCCAGCGAGCTCTGCGCCAACCACCCGAGCCACCCGAGCGCCAGCCACCATGGCCAGCCATTTCCAGAGACCCTCAGCCTCAACCAAGCCCTTAGACAGCTTCCCTGAGGAGCCGTGAAGCTTCGCCAAGCAAGGATCGAAGCCCTGCCTCACCGGAACAGCAAGATCACCGTCGCCGGACTTCGGTCGCCTGCCACCGTGCGTAGGCCGAGCTATCCGGTGAGCCATTCTCCAATTCCTCGCACCCATGCCTTACCTAGCACCTAGTGAAGCTCACTGACCGGTTTAATTGAACTCTACTGCCCTGGATAGGCTGGAGCCCTTGCCGCCGACGAGCTCCCCCGCCTGCGCATGTGGACTGACCTACTCCGACTATCCTCGGAGACAATACGCACATCGGCATAACCGTCACGGCCTCCCCTACGCCCTCGACCACCTCACTGGAGCAATCTCGCCGCCGGTAAGCCCCTCCGCCCTTTCCTGCGCTGCGGGTACTGTTGAATTGGGAGAAGGACCTTGGGTTAGGTTTAGCAAAGCCTCAGGGGGTTTTCTGAACTGTCAGTGGCACATTTGAATAGTGACCCGAGGACTAGTCTATAAGGGAATTTGAAAACAATCGCCAGGGACCCCGATGCAAAGTTAGTTTCCATTTAACCATTTCTGATTATTCTTTTTAATGAACAGAGAACTTAGGAAATTCATAACTTGAAGAATATTTATCCAAAATTAGTCAAACCAATTTGGCTGGTTTCAAAATAATATGAGCCATCAAACAAAAATATTGAACACCATGTTTTCTATATTAATTTTTAGAGTTTTGAATTAAATAGGGAAACTGCCCAAACCTTTTTAATATCAAGAAAAATAGAAATGCTTCTGTGCTAGGCTTAAGAAAATTTGTAGAGATACATACCAAACTTAGGCACTGTTCAAAAATACTGAGCACCCCAGTATACAAGATTAACTCAAGTTTTGCTATTAAAAACTATATCTGTCCAAAACTTAGAAAATTAAGAAAGGTAGTGGAAAATAACAAACAGAGAAGGAGCATATTTTTCCTAGTATACTTAAGTGATGAGGAACCTAGGAAAAATACAGAGAACCCCTAGTCCAAAGCAAATCCAAGGTTAATTATTTTATTAGGCACTAAGAAACCAAAGAAAACCATGATTAAAAATGCAAGGACCACTGCAAAAAGGGTATAGAAAAATTCGGTAGACTCCTAACTACTAGAACACCACTACAAAAAAATGAACACCCCAATCCCTCGCAATAAGTGAGCTAAAAAATTCAAATATGGTTTGGGCCCATGTTCTAATTAAATCATAAGAAAGTCTAAAATTGTGCAACAGTAAGCAAATGAATTTTTACCCAACTATTGATGAAGTAGACCACCAGAGAAAAATATAAAACCTATTCAAAATATAAGATAACACCCATTACCCCCTACCCCATAAAAAAGGCCCATATAGGCCAAGACTTTCTACCCCCTCTTCCCTTAAGAAAAAAGTTGCCAAATTCTAGAATGATCACTCTTGCACAAAGAAGAAGATAGGAAAAATTAGAAATCTGTTGTTTGACATTTTTCAAGTATAGTGGTAGTAGAAAGCACCCCTTTGGCCAAAAACTCTAGGAAATCACAGTAAAATAACCAATAAGTATTAGTGGCTAAAATTTGGTACAAAGTCATGTTATTACACCTAAATGCCAATAAAAATAAGCGTTAGGAAATAATCCATTGTTAGAGGAGAGTTGTAGTTCAAAGCACCCCCTCTGCCCTAAGACTTGATAATTTTGTACAGAGAGAACCCTTAACTGTTTAAGCCCCAATTTTCTGAGACAGAGAGTTATACACCAGTGAGAAGCTACTATAATTTGTACAGAATTTTTGGAAATTTATAAAACTAGATTGTAGTTCAAACCCACCTTAAAACATAAGAGAAAAGAGAAAGAAGAGAGAAAATGGGAAGAATAATGAATCTCACCCCCAATGAAGTCAGCTAGGAATTATACTAAACTTTCACTAAAACATAAAAAGGAAATCAGTGGAACACTAAAATAATCTAACCATTTAATCTAACTAAACTTGACATAAATGGCTAAGTGTACCACCAAAATTTCTAGTAGTAAGGTTAAGCTCTACCTTATTAACTTAATCATTTCACCATACTATTATCATTGCTAAATGGCATGTAATGGCATACATATATCTCACTCATTGCATTCATTATATTACAACCTCGCTGATGGAGAGTACTTGCTCATTCCCGAGCAAGGAGCTGTCCATGAGGAAGATCAGGAGCCAGCTCCCGAGCCTTCCACAGAGGATCTCCCCGCAGCCCCAGCATTTGAAGGCAAGCCCCGGTTTTATACATAACTAGTTTATATATGCTACTTTACTACATTTAATGTTTGTAGGCTTGTAATGTGCACTTAAGTGTAGGAGTTGCTTGAAACCCTAAGTTGTATGAACTCAGGATTCCTTTTTGAGATGGATACTAGTATGCTAGGTCGAGTAGCTGCTTTGCTAAGTAGGATCTCGGTAGAAATCAAGTGATTTTTCTAGCACTCGCGCGAGGTCAGAAATTGATTGTATTCATCTTGATAACGGGATCTATGATGGTCTATGGACTTGGATCCAGGGTGGATGCCGTCCATGAGACGAGAAAGATTGAACTAAGGATTAATGTGTGGATATCTGAGTCAAGCGTTTGAACGTACTAAACACATGTCGGGAAATATGGTAACCGGTAAACCTAGTACCTGAGTGAAGCCGGGCGCGGACTTTCCCCCACACTTGTCTTAAGATTGGGTCTCCCATGCTAGCTATGGTGGGTACAAGTGCGGTCACTGCACGGCGGCAGCCGGGGTCAGTGGAGCATTGTGTGCCAAGACGGTGAGCCCTGGCCGCGAACGGGGAATCGATGGGGACGGTTGATATGTGTGGGGACGGAGTGCCCCTACATATCGTGTGTTTAGGTTTACCTTGCAAGGTTTAAAAGCTTGATTCGAATCGTCTACTTCTCGCAGTTAATGAGACTGCTTGACCCCTTGTACTGCATTGAGTAAAAAGTGAAATGAGGTTGATTTGAGATAATATGTTGATTGTACTAAATGATTGCTACCATGTATGCTTTAGAAGGAGCAAACTTAGTTAAAATTAATGATACTAGAATTGGGAAAGCTAAAATTGATTTTAGACTCAACTAGTGCTTTTGGCAAAACAAACCCCTCAGCCAAACAGCTGCTTGGTCTAGAGGTGGAGGAGTAGATTCCTCACACCGGGTAAGTCTAGCTAAGTATTAGTATACTCAGCCTTGCTTGTGGCATAATTTTTGCAGGTACGCTTCAGGATATGGTTGATGGTGTGACTTGGCCTACCACCCTGCCACCGGGTTGGACGGTCGAGTGGGATGTTGCTCAAGTAGGAGAGGAACTGGAGGAGTAGTGGGCTAGGCCTTGCCCTATTCCTCATTATTTGACGTTATCGACTATCCGCTACAATTTAAATTATGAACTTGTTTCTGTTTACTTAAAAAACTCTGATTCATATAATAACTTCAATACTTTAATTTGAGGTTTCCTGCTTTATTGTATTTTCTCTGTGACTCACCATCGAGCGAGTTAGTGGTATTTGATCCCGTGGAGTGGCTTTATCAGACTAGATCTGAGGGACTCATGGGTTATTCCAAGTTAAGTGTGTTGCGGCCTCTAAGGCGTGACTTGGGCACTTAAGCTGGAATAATTCGGACGGTTCTGCCACAGTGCGGATGAAAAACGTTTTAGCATGCAGATAGTCTAGAAAATGCAATTTTCTATTTCAAGAATATATATTAATTTGAAATGCCATATCTTGTGCATACATGGCTCCAAAATTATGAAATTTCTACAGTAGTTTTATAATATGTCTACCTTAAATTTAAAAATATATTTGGCATGTGTAACTATGCATGAAGTATTTCAATTGAGTTATCTAGTCTTTGTTCTCGTTATGAATAAAATAAAATGGGGAACGATAAAAATGATGAGAGAAATTTTTTCGCTTTCTTATGGCTGAATTTTTAGAGTCCACATAGTATGTGTTAAATATGGCTTAGAAATTAGTTTGATACATTGAAAATAGTTGAAACATTCTAAAAATGCGAACTCAATTTTACTTGTCCAGTTATTTATTGTAGTATCCACTAAATTGACCTTGCTATTATTTGCTAACTAGTCCTTCCACCTTATGTATTACTTGTCCCTTAATAAATACAAAGAGAGAAGAAAATGTGAATATGCCATACTTAGCAACAGAGTAGATAACCTACCCCATGCAAATAGTTTTCTTGCTTTGTGAGAATATCCTTGTTGTTATGATAATCATTATCCAAGTTTGTGTGGTTATGTTTGGGTATTATTGCTCCTTGAAGCTAGAAAATGTGTAATGAAAGTGTTTTCCTCAATTGTTGTGTGCACCTCTTTTTATATAATGGTTGATGTGATGTTTGATTTGCATGTTCTTGCATCATTCATACTCATGAGAATTTGCACACATGCTTGTTTCTAATTCATGCATTCATTAATTAGTGAGTGACAATCTATAGACTAAAACCATTGAACCTGAGCCTGAAGCTACTATGTTAGAGGTGTCAACTGAAGCAACTAAGCATGTTTAAATTCCTAAGTTGTTGCCAACTTAATATGGTATGGTTTATATTATGGGATGCATATGGTTATGTCTTATATATCTAATGAAGTACTTTATTCATGCATTTACTTTCCTTTTTAGTTGGACTGACTACTCTACTATCTTGTTAATGACTTAGAATGATTAGAGTAAGCTAGTCTCTCATGGTTATGACATATGAGCCCATTTAAAGTTATTGATCAACTTCCAAAGGAGTCTCTTTTATGTCTAGTAGTAGTTAAAATGTTGTTTAGTTTCATGCGAGACTTGAACGGGTGGTATATGGTTGCAAGAATGGAGTATCATGGACATAGACTGCTAGAGTCAACTAAGGACCATTCGTTGTTGACGTTGGGTTGAGCAAGTTTTTGTGCTACCACATATCCTCTTATGGGGAGGATGAGTTGATTACCTTAGTTGCTTCATTCTTATGGACACGGTCCTAGACATGTGGTCTCGTGTGACGTGGTAGAGGATGCCTAGGGTTGTGCCTGGTGGACCTAGCTAGGTAAGCCTTTGCATGAGCTAGGTGCGCATTCTTACGTTATAGACTCTTTGGAAAAGGTCGACATAAGTACCCCCTCATTCATAGTGGTAAAGTGGATGAGTCATATATATGGCCCCTTTGTCATGTGGATAAAGTAGCACCCCCTTGCAAGGATTCAAGAATCAATTCGAATGCTATGCTCACAGTTATGAGCAATCCTTAATACCATTGGATACATCGTATTGTCTCGATTTATTTTAAAGTCATGAAGATGGTAATGTAGATGTTCACTTGTGGTTATATATTGTTCTTACTCTTACTTGGTTTGACTTATTATAAACTAAAACTTGAGGGGTTGGGAACAAGTAAAAGCCACTACATGATGTAGGTTGTATCACCTTCCACTCTTAAAACTAAGGACTTGTCTTAGTTGGCTTTTATGCAAAGAATTAATTAACCCTTAAAGCTTTACCTTGCTGCATCCATATGCATACTCCTTAGTTATACTATATTGCATAAGTCTTGTGAGTACAATCATGTATTCATGTGCTATATTGATAAATTTTTGTAGGTGATCCTAAGGCCCAGTATGGTTATTTTCTTCCCACCGTACCCCCACACGGAGACAGGGAGTGAGTCCTTGTGATCTCTTTTTCTTTTGTGGCTCTTCCGTAGCATGTTGTTGGGGGCTTCTTCTACTGAAGGTACTCAAAACACTAAAATCCAACAACTATTTTCTATTTTGCTTCACATGTTGCAGGACTAATGCCGAAGACAAGCCTCAGCCGAAGCTGCCAATAGATGCGCACATGGAGGTAGAAGCTTCAGGCAGTCGCCAAGTGTTCTCAATTAAAGAAGCTTTACAAGACCATAAGGAATCTTCAAAACTCATCTCGCTGAAGACAAAAGAAGGAAAATACCACTTTACCCTCAGCATGTATAATAGTTTGGATGTATAGGTCTATGGGCAAAATTGTAAATTAACCAAAGTTGTATCATGTGCCTATAAATAGAGGAACAATGCCATGCATTGAGGAACTTTTGGGAGCGGAGCAAGATTTGTTTCTCTTTGTACGAAGCCATATTTTTTCTACTTCTCTCATTGTAATTTCATGAAACTCAAGGTACTTGTGCAAGTTTCTATTTAATAGTAGAAAGAGGAAACATGTCTGAATAACTATTTTCACATATGAATCATGTGCCTTTTTATTCAACTATCAACATACATTATTCTTAGTCACATTTTGGTATTTAAACCTTCATCTTCATCTCTTCAACCCACCATTGACAAGGACAAGGTAGATTGAAAGGATGAAGATGAAGCTCGATTTAATTGTGTTGCTGTTGGGGGTCTTCTTCATGGCCGAAGGTCCTCAAGGAAAAACACCTTCGGCAAAATAATGCAAAGGCTCGTCAAAGCTACCTTCAGCCTCGGCTTAGCCCCTCAAGACAAAGACTCTGCGTAGAGGCGACAATACGGAATGTCGAAGCTCAATAGCTTCGGCCCAAACCAAGCAGAGAAGGAAAAAGGACTAGATGGACCTTATTATTTTTAGTTGCTTGTAAACAAATGTTCAAGGGCATGGATGTAATTTTACCTGGGCTGCGTCCCGTGCCTATAAATAGATGAACAATACCCCCATACTGTTCACACTGGATTTTAATCGCTCTCGAGCCATTCTCGCTCTCTCACCTTCAGGCAAGCCGAAGGTATCATTGTAATATGAATATTGTTAGTGCTTATTCATGTTTAATGAAGATAAATGAATCATAAATATATATATAACGAATAATATCTTCATTCCTCTGTATTCCTTCATTTTCTTACTTATATTCATGTTTATATTATAAAATGATGAAGGTGTGTCCTTCATGACCTTCGTCTGAAGATCACTATATCCGAGAGGAAATAATGTTTTGAAGGACGATGATCTTTAACCATTAACAATTGTGTTGTCTTGTTCTTGATTAATAGCATTTGAGAACAAGTGAACAACATTGACGCCCACCTCCACTGAACTCACTTCCACAACCACGACGATGGCTTGGCAAAGCAACCAAGTTGTGGCACCTTCGACTACGAAGTTGGTGCTCTCAATCACAGGCGGCTCAAGCTTTGAACCAGCCAACAAGAGGCAAAAGAAAGAAGCACAGAGAAGGGTACATCATGTTAAAGTGTAAGGACCCCTCATCAAATCCAAATGGTCTCACATACCAATCACCTTCTCCCAAGAGGATCTTTAGCTCAAGGATTATCCCCACAATGATGCAATGGTCATATCTTGTGTCATCAAGGGATTTCTGGTTCACAATGTCCTGGTAGACACAGGTAGTTCAGCGGATATCATTTTTGCGAAGGCTTTCAGACAAATGCAAGAACCGGATGACAAGATACATGATGCAACACACCCTCTTTGTGGTTTTGGAGGAAGACAGATTGTGGCACTCGGCAAGATAACCATGCCGGTCACCTTCGACTATGTTCACAACACAAGGACACAGCAGGTTGTCTTCGACATTGTTGATATGGAGTATCCATATAATGCAATCGTTGGTCGAGGGACGCTCAATACCTTCGAAGCAATACTCCACCCAGCATATCTTTGCATGAAGATACCTTCGGAACAAGGGCCCATTGCTGTACATGGGAGTCAAGAAGCTGCCATGAGCCGAAGGAAGTTGGATGGATTCGAAGGCCATCCATAATATAGATGAAACTGAAGCTTATCAGCAATATAAGCATAAAAGAGAAAAGGCTGCTTCAGCACATCAACCAAAGCCTATGCTTTTGTGTGAAGATATAGCTAAGCAAAAATTGTTGTTGGGATCTCAACTATCTGATGAACAAGAGAAGACCTTGCTAAGATTTTTATTTAACAACAAAAATGTTTTTGCTTGGACAGCTAATGATCTCTGTGGTGTAAATAGAGACATTATTGATCACTCACTCAATGTGGACCTGTCCTTCAGACCAAGAAAGCAGAGGCTTCAGAAAATGTCCGATGATAAAGAAGAAGGTGCACGAAATGAAGTGAAAAGACTTCTAAGTGTTGGCGTTATTAGAGAAGTAGCATACCTAGAGTGGCTGGCTAACACCGTCATGGTAAAGAAAGATAACAGAAAATGGAGAATGTGTATTGACTTTACAGATCTCAACAAGGCATGTCTGAAGGATGAATTCCCATTACCAAGAATAGATTCCCTTGTGGATGCAGCAGCTACTTCGAAACTTATGAGCTTATTGGATTGCTACTCAGGCTATCATCAAATCTGGATGAAAAAGGTCAATGAGCCGAAGACAAGCTTTATAACCCCTAGTGGCACCTATTGTTATCTTTGGATGCATGAGGGGCTTAAGAATGCTAGAGGTAGCTTCAGCAGAATGACTGCCAAAGTTCTTCACTCCCAAATTGGTAGAAATGTGCTAACATATGTCGATGATATCATAGTAAAGAGCACGAAACAAGAGAACCATGTTGCTGATTCGTAAGAGACATTTGCCAAGTTCAGACAGGTTGGTCTTAAGTTAAATCCAGAAAAATACGTCTTTGGAGTGAAGAAGGGCAAGTTTCTTGGCTGCCTGGTATCGACAAAGGGTATTGAAGCTAACCTAAGTAAAATAGAAGCTATCATTTGGATGGAACCGCCAAATTCGAGAAAGGGGGCTCAGAGGTTAGCAGGAAGACTGGCATCATTAAACAAATTTATTTCAAGATCAGCAGAGAGGAACCTGCCTTTCTTTGAAGTATTGAAATCAGCCAAAGTCTTCCAATGGGGCCCAGCTCAGCAGAAAGCCTTCGAAGAGTTGAAGCAGTATTTGATAGATCTAACAACTCTAACCCCACCTTCGTCAAGAACCCCATTACTTCTATATGTGGTCGCTTCCCATGCCATGGTTAGTGGGGCGCTTGTACAAGAGAAACAAGATGGCCAAGTAAAAAAGCAAGCACCAGTATACTTTGTCTCCGAAGTACTCAGACCATCAAAGAAGAATTACACAGAGTTGGAGAAGGCATTGTGTGCTGTATTAATGGCCTCCAGGAAGCTTTGGCACTACTTCCAAGCATACCACATAATTGTACCTTCATCATAACCCCTGAAAGACATAATGAGGAACAGAGAAGCTACAGGAAGAGTCGGAAAATGGGTTGTTGAACTCAACGAATTTACCATTGATTATGTTCATAGATCTTCGATCCAGTCTCAGGCGTTAGCAGACTTGATTGCTGATTGGACGGCAGGGGCTCGAGATGAAGAAAGAATAAACGATGATGAAGCTTGGACGGTATTTTGTGATGGGTCTTAGGGGACCTTCGGCGCAGGGGCAGCTGCCGTTCTAGTTGCACCATCTAAAGTCAGAACCTGCTATGCAATAAAATTAGACTTCAGCTGTACAAATAATATTGCACAGTATGAAGCTCTTCTCTTGGGGCTTCGGAAACTTAAGCCAATGGGTATAAGAAGGGCAATCCTCAAGACTGATTCACAAGTTATCTCGGGTCATGTGGATAAGAGCTGTAAGGCAAGAGACCCGAAGCTTGAAAAGTACCTAGATGCAGTCCGAAGGTTGGAAGCCCCTTTTGAAGGATTCTCTATAAAGAATATTCCAAGGGGAGAGAATGAACATGCAGACTTGTTAGCCAAATCAGCGGCGCAGGGGCTCCCATTACCTTCGGAAGTATTTCTTGAAACAATAAAAGCACCTTCAGTCGAGCTCATGGAAAGAGCGGTGCTCACAATTTCACTAGTACATAGTGAAGATTGGAGGACTGAGATTATATCTTTCCTCCAGGGCAATTGTCTTTCGGATGATGAAGTTTATAACAAAAGAATGAAAGCAAGGACAAGGCCATATGTAATAATATAAGGGGAATTATACAAGCACGGAGTTTGCTCTCCATTGCTCAAGTGCTTGTACAGAACCAAAGGGCAAGAATTAATGGAGATACATGTGGGATTATGTGGGGCCCACATTGGGTCTAGGCCTTTGCTGGGGAAGGTTTTCAGACAAGGTTTCTACTGGCCAAAGGCAGCTTCAAATGCAGCAGATTTAGTTCCAAAATGTGAAAATAGCCAAAAATGTGCCAGAGATCAGAAGCAACCTTCGTCTCTAACCCAGCTAATACCCCAACCTGGCCATTGCAAAGATGGGGTCTGGATTTGTTAGGTCCACTCCCACCAGCACAAGGCAACTTGAAGTATGTTGTAGTGGCAGTAGAATATTTTTCTAAGTGGATTGAGGCAAAGCCCTTGGCTACAATAACTTCGACCACGGTCTAAATATTCTTTTGGCTGAATATTGTCTGCCGCTTCAGTGTGCCGAAGGCTATAATAGTTGATAACAAAACTCAATTTGATGCTGAGACATTCAAAACCTTATGTTCCCAGATCGGCACAAAAATACACTTCGCATCAATGAGACATTCGGAGTCAAACAGTTTGGTAGAAAGAGCAAATGGAATCATAATAATAGGAATAATGAAGTCAATCTTCAATCAACCTCGAGGAAAGTGGCCAGATGAATTAATAAAGGTGGTGTGGAACCACAACACTGTTGTGTCAAGGTTAACAGGATTTACCCCATTCAAACTTCTGTTCGGTGATGAAGCAATTACACCGGAAGAAGCAAGAACAGGCTCAATAAGAATTCTAGCTTCGATAGAGGACGAAGGTGATTGTCAAATAACAAAAGACACCATAGAAGGGACTAGACTACAAGCCATAGAGCATATCAATAAATACCAGGCCGAAACAATCAAATGGCGTGACAGAAATGTAAGATTATAGAACATCAAGCCAGGCCATTTGGTGCTTCGAAGGGCGGCCAACCCTGATACAGTGGAGAAGCTTTAGCTCAAGTGGGAAGGCCCCTTTTTGGTGGTATCTTCGTCAAGACCCGGTTCCTACAGACTGAAAGATATGGACGGCAACGACATACCTAGGTCTTGGAATGCGAATGAGCTTCGACGATATTATGTATAAACAATGTAATTTTCTTATTTTACCCCTATGGCACCCTTTTCCTTTCAAGAGGGGAGAAAGGTTTTTAATGGGGCCATAGGTTGTAATTTTTATTTTTTGTTTAGCCCTCTACAATACAAGGGCCAAATTCCCCCACATGTAAAATGTAACACCAGGATTTGCACCATCGAGTGCAAAAGGTCATGAAGAAGCTCCAAAGATGTTCTTAAGGGGATGCAGAGCTAAAATATCACCTAAGAGGTGAAGAAGCTACAAAGCCGTTCCTAAGGGGGCACAGAGTAAGTTCCGAAGCTCCAAAGACGTTCCTAAGGGAGCGTAGAGTAAGTTCTGAAGCTCAAAAGTCGTTCCTAAGGGAATGCAGAGCTAAGATGCCACCTAAATCAAAGGTGAAGAAGCTCCAAAGTCGTTCCTAAGGGAATGCAGAGCTGAAATACCACCTAAGTAAAAGGTGAAGAGACTCCAAAGTCGTTCCTAAGGGGATGCAGAGTCTGGATGTGTTTTTGGCATACATTTGCATAATTCATCCATCATTTTTTGCGTTCATACAAACATTCATTAGACATTCGTAGGATCATCATCATGACATAAAGCACAGACATTAACAGGAAAGACAGAAGATGCCTGCTTTCAGTGACAAAATGCTTCATTGAATACGAAGATGCTTCGTCGTAGATAAAAGAAGGGAAGGTACTTCGTCTCTAATGAAAAAATGCTTCGATGTGAACAAAAAGAAGGGAAGGTGTTTTCGCCTTCGGCTCAAAAGATTGCAAGCGATGGTTTCGTCCACAACAAAGCAGTTCATACAGGAGCGAAAAGGTGAAATTATATTACAAGGTATTCACAAATAAGTACAATATTTTGTTCGAACTGTCAGTTACAATCTTTTGCCAAATAATGCAAAGAGATCCTAAGTTTGCTATAGATAGTTACAAAAAATTCTAAGAATCTTCAGCCCTTCGCAACAAGCTTCGGTTCAACGACCTTCGGCGCCACCATCCTGTAGAAAGAAAAAGGTATAAAGAAGTCAGGAAATATAATAAAGGAAAACCAAGGTAAAGAAGACAGGTAAAAATTTCATACCGAGCTAAGTAGTTTTCACGCTTCGTCCCCGGCCAGTTCACGCCCGCCTTTTGCCTAGATTTGGGTGATAAATTTGTTCCCTATGCTTCGGGCTTCGGCTGGAATGTCGACTAGATTTGATGTCGAAAGATTGAAATTTGGTTTATTAACAGTTTTGGCGTGGGTGCACCCGGCCTTCATAAAAGCTGCAGTCGTGCCGCGTGAAGCCACCATGGCATAGAAATCCCCGTGCCCGGTGATAACTTCGTCAAGGGCTTCAACTTCATTTTCAATATGATCAAAGGCCCCGGGGATGTCTTTGACTGAAGGGGTAATCTCTTCAGAAGCAGCTCCAACTGAGTTGAATATCCCCTTCAGCCGATTAACGCACCGGGTGGCAAAGTCAGCACATTTGTTCCGAAGGTTCTCAAAAGCTTCATGTAGCTTTGTATTTCTTTCAGTTTCGGCCTTGATCTTTGCTTCGAGCTCCTTTGTATCATGATTAAAGTGACTTGTACTTTCGCCCAAAATTGTCCGAGCTTGGTCTAGTTCCTTGCTCAACTTAGTATTTTGAGATCATGCTTCTACGAGGGAACCTTCGGCTGTTTGCAGCAAGATGTCTTTTTCTTTTAGAGAACCCTCAAGTTCCTTGATTTTATCCTCTAAGCCCTTAATTATGACTTCATTTTTCTATCTTCAGAATCCTGCTGCATTTTCAATGCCTTACTTAACAACATGCTCTGCAAAACAAAGGTAATAAAAATTTAGACGAAGGTAATAAAAATCTAGACGAACGTAATAAAAATCTAGACGAAGATCTCACCTTGAAGTTGGAATAAAATAGGCTACCGACAATGTGTTGCCACCGGTAACAGCTAATGTCGGTCTCCAGCTTTGGGAATCCAACATCTTGGATAAAGTGCCAATTATCTTCGCCTCGGCGCGGTCCCAAATACATCCTAAAATTTCCTCATCAACCCCACCAAAGAGCAAAGACCCCGGCTGGTAACTGCAAGATATAGCAATTCCTTCAATTCCAACTTGTCTTCCTCAGACAGTTCCTGACCACCCAAGTGTCGAAGATCAAAACCCCCCTCGTCCGAAGGAGTATTATCAATTTCCTTTCCTTCATCTGGCACTACGGCCATGCTTTCTTCTGCAGCTACATTTGTCTCCTCAGCAACCACATCTGCGACCATATTTGACACAAGCCTATCAACTTCTGACATTATGGCTGCTAGTTCTTTAGCTTTTGCTTCGTCAGCATCTTCAGCAACTGTAGGAATTGCCGCTTTCGTTGTCGAAGTTGAAGGCGGAGTTTGTTCAATTGCTTGCATTATATTCACAATTCATCGTTTCTTTTGTCCTTCAGCCTTCTCTTCTGTAGCCGAGGGCGTTTCCTTCCTTTGTAAAAGTTTTGTCAGTTCCAATCCTAGAGGACTTAGCAGCTTGAATGGCAGAGAATCAGTCATTGCCTTCAAAATTTCAACAACTTCGGCAACATTTGGTGACGGAGGGGTCCTTTCTGCTGCTTCGTCGACCTTCGATTCAATAGAGGGTGTTTGGTCAAGCTTCCGCTTCTTAATTGTTGCCTTCGACTCTGGCATTGTTTTTGTTTTCATTAAGGCCTTCTCATCTTCTTTTACTGAGCGGGCAGCTTGCCTGCTCAGGATGCTAACAACCCTTTTTCTTTTCACACCTCCAGCCCCTCCGTCAAACCTCTCGTAATCTGGGTATTCGAAGTTTAACGCATCCATCACCCGGTTCAGCCTTCGTTTCAGCTGGGTACCAAAGGCAGTAGTCATTAGTTGGTCCTCTTTCTTCGTATAGTTGCTAAGAATCTCATTGCACATGGTTTCGATCATTTCCAGCCATTCGTTGCATAGTTTCTTGAACTGTTTCTCAAATTTGAAGCGATAGGGAAGCCGAACAAGTTCATACTTTTCCCCTTTCCTTTTTCTTCAGCATCCCCCAGCTGCTAGAAGTTGGAAATGTTCTATTTGCCAAATATTCTTGCACTAAGTCCCTAGTGCTGATCTCGGCAGCTACCACTCTAAATTCAACTTCGGTTAGCTGGCACGGTGAGCCAAGTTGCATGTGGCACAAGGGCCTTGTCATTCCGAAGCTTAATTTCATCGGACTCATGACCATAGTCATCAATTTTTCCCTCTTCTTCTCATCAGCTTTTATGTAGAACCACTCATTCGTCCACCCGGTCGACCACTTGGTGCGGTAGCCGATTACCGGGGGCCTTGGTATCCTTTCGATACACAAAATTATAGCAACCAAAGTTCTTACGAAGGCCATCCACTCTGGCCTTCGTCTAGTAGTGCAACTCATGCACTCGTCAGAAAGCTTCGGCATTAGCACTCATACCCTGGCTTCGGAGAGCCCATATGTAAACACTGAGTCTAACGATGGCATTGTGTGTTAACTGATGAAGATATATTTCGAAATTCTTTAAAACTTCTCCTATCATTTCATGCAAGGGGA
This sequence comes from Zea luxurians, assembly GCA_029449295.1. Classification (NCBI taxonomy): domain Eukaryota; kingdom Viridiplantae; phylum Streptophyta; class Magnoliopsida; order Poales; family Poaceae; genus Zea; species Zea luxurians. The sequence goes on along the minus strand of JAOPSE010000121.1, from coordinate 4,245,061 downwards.
ACAGAAGTCCTGTCCTGAAGAAGCTCTTGAAAACAACAACCTCGTCCTCTTTTGGCTCTAGAACCACCTCCTCCCCAGCAAAGTGGACAAGCTTACTCTCGGCCTCCCCAAAATAACCCAACCTTTTCATTATAACCATGTTGTCTGCTGTTATAGTGGATTTCCCAAATTCAATGTGGCTTGGCTTCGACAGGCTTAAAATGTTGTAATCTTTTTCAGCCTCATCATCACTTCCATCCTCAGCTGCAATCTGCTCAGCTTCGGCAGCCTCACCTTCAGAAATAGCTTTTTCCGATGTCACTAGACCTAATCACCTCATCATTTCTGATATCGGTGTTGTCTCTGTTGTCTCAGCATCGTCTCCCTCACGTGATACCCTAGTGGTGGACCTTACTCGAGCCATTTTTGAGTATTCTGATTCCTTAAAGCCGAAGGTGATTTCAAACGACGAAGCGTGTGAATGCAGCAAACAATCTGGACAAGCTTCGGCTATGGTTAAAAATTTTAACAGCACAACAGTGCAATGGCAATGAATGTTGTGGTAACTCCTCACCAACCTGTCTGTTTATATAGGGCTGCAGGGGGAGAAGGCGAACCGTCATACCGCCTACACTGGTTGAGCGGTGGACCATCCGATGTCCGGAATATTTTAATCGTTTCTCGGCAACGAGCTCAGGAAAGGTGTTTTTTGGACCTTTGGCGTTTCGAAGCCTTCGTGTTTTTCGCGGATCGAGCTCGTTATGGAAAAACGATCGAGCGCCCCGAAGGGGCTACTGTTGGGGGTCTTCTTCACGCCCGAAGGTCCTCAAGGAAAAACACCTTCGGCAAAATAATGCAAAGGCTCGTCAAAGCTACCTTCAGCCTCGGTTTAGCCCCTCAAGACGAAGACTCTGCGTAGAGGCGACAATACGGAATGCCGAAGCTCATTAGCTTCGGCCCAGACCAAGCAGAGAAGGAAAAAGGACTAGATGGACCTTATTATTTTTAGTTGCTTGTAAACAAATGTTCAAGGGCATGGATGTAATTTTACCCGGGCTGCGTCCTGTGCCTATAAATAGATGAACAGTACCCTCGTACTGTTCACGCTGGATTGTAATCGCTCTCGAGCCATTCTCGCTCTCTCACCTTCCGGCAAACCGAAGGTCACTGTAATATGAATATTATTAGTGCTTATTCATGTTTAATGAAGATAAATGAATCATAAATATATATAATGAATAATATCTTCATTCCTTTGTATTCCTTCATTTTCTTACTTATATTCATGTTTATATTATAAAATGATGAAGGTGTGTCCTTCATGACCTTCGTCTGAAGATCACTATATCCGAGAGGAAATAATGTTTCAAAGGACGAAAGTCTTTAACCATTAACAATTGTGTTGCCTTGTTCTTGATTAATAGCGTTTGAGAACAAGTGAACAACGGTTGCCTTGGTTTTTATTGACTTTAGGGGGATTGAAATCAAGTGACCAACACATGCATGGACCATTATTCTCCTTATGTATAATTTTTATATCGTCAAGTTGCTGCTCGAGGAGTTGGTGTTATCATACCGTATAGGGTCGTATCATTGATGAGTCATAACCTAGAACTTTGTTTAAGAATTTAAATAACTATTGAACTCTTTTACCATTCATGTAGTCCAAATTATTCTAATGTTGTACGTTAAAATTTGCTCTCTATGGTGTATGGTAATGTGCATCTTGTGAGGTACATGTGTTGATCCTAGCATGACACGGGGACAACCAGATTTGCTTTCGTTGTAAGTGGATTTATTTGCAGCCATGTACCTTTGAGGGGAGACTCATGTGGCTAGACCACGTGGTGAGCACATGACATCGCTACTCATGATGGAGTGGTTGCCAATCCATTTAAGCTGAGTGCAAATCGGAGGTTCTTCCATAATTACACTATCAAAAAGACTATTAGTTATGGCATTCACTATACTAGGTATCCAAGGGTACTTGAGGGTCACTGTTATGCAAACTAGATATCTATCGCTATCAAATTTACACCACAAGTGGATATATGTTCTCACTTAGAGGTGTCGTTGTTTCATGAAAGTATAGCAAGTAGACCATCTTAAATTCTTAATGATGACAATAATTTAAGCAGAACGCACAACATTAGACATTGCCGCAGTTGAGACTAGTGGCTTCATGAACTCCTTATTGATTTACCGGTCGTTGAAAAAATGATAAAGTCTATCTCCATGAACTATGATATTCAAACCATTAGAATCAAATTCAACATTAATAAGGATAACATGAATTCCACAAAACATGTGAAAAGGCGGTTGAAATCTATCAGAAAACTAAGAAAATTTGGAATAAACGCATTATGCTATGTCCACACGTCAAAGAATCTGGCAAATCAGATTATAGAGGGTCTATCACATAATGTGATAGAAGGTATGACAGCTACCCATGAATAGGGTACCCCAAAGTAGTCCCATTACTCGTGGTGGCCCAACTAGGTAGAAGGCCATAGAGCTGAAGCCAATCGAGCAAGCCTCCATTGAGGAACTCTGCGAGGCGGACAGGCCAAGCAACTCTCCACCGAGCAACTGGGCAAGACAGAGACGTGAGGGCATGTGGTAAGGACTAGGACATCTATGGACCCCAGTTCCACGACCCCCTCGTCATGAGCCTGACAGGCGCACGCCTGTACGATTGTACCCTCCTGGTGTGAAAATGAGGCAGACACTATTGTCCCACGCTAGCCACGCTAGGGCACGTTGCCACCTAATGCACCCTCGCTGACACAATGTCACATCGGGTTAGCGCTGATGGGTCTCCATCAATGGGATGGCAACAATGTGTATGGCCCCTAATGCCCCTCGCACTACAACATGGGGCCATCCGACACCCGCTATGGAGCTCCACTATTAGAAGACCCTACATTAGCCCACGAATGGGACGTGGCAGAGCAACTCACCATACTGGACATATGCTTACGCATGTATTGGAGGTCAACATCAGGGGAGCTACGTCCGAAAAACTCCTATAGAAAACAAGTCCTGATATGCTTCAGACCACCCAACACTTTGTAAAAGGTTGCACCCTTGAACTATAAAATGGGGTGGCCAAACACGAACAAGGAGAGCTAGGAGCATTCTGCCAACCTCATCCTCTAGTTCTCACACTTGCACCATCTGTAACATATTTGTGAGACCAATACAACGATCAACACTATACTGGATATAGGGTGCGAGCCTGAACTAGTATAAACCCTCTCGAGTCACTTGATTCACCACTCTGAGTGAGTCTGCGCTAGCCTCGTCCATAGAACATAAATTCTATTGTGTCTCCGATTTTTGAAACCACAACAAGGTGCATCAAGGCAAATGGGCTTGAGACCCACATAAGGTCACTCCATAGTGGTAACCTATTCTTTGTGATCAAAGATCCCATGAAGTAGAATGGCGAACAATTAAGCAGATAATGAGGGGAGAGACCCCTTAAAACTAAGTCCAGATCACTAGAGATGTATGTCTATCCTTTACTATATGACATGATGGTTAAAGTCCTAATAACATCCAAATGGCTTATTTAAGTGAGGATGTTGTCCTACAGAACATCCTAGAAGGAACCTGTGGGGGACAGATATCCCCCAGGTCCACTAGAAGGCGTCGCGAAAGGCTTTGGGCTCATTATTTTGCAAAGCCATCCCTTCGTGGGCCAGGGGGAGGAACTGCTGGCGGAACGGATCAACGCAAGATTGGATAGACTCAGGCCTAGGCGGCTCATTGGATTTAAGCTTCATATGTAGCATTGGTCCGGTTCTCCCGCGCAGCGCCCTCAGACGTTGGAACTAACTGAAGATAAGTCGGCAGGATTATAGGAAGATAAGTTTAGTCGGTTCATTATTATTTAGGTGCACGTTGTTATCATGCCCGCATGTAATGCCCCACGTTCGAGTATATAAGGCCTAGGGGCACCCCATCAAGAGACAGGTCATTCATCAGCCATCTACTCTATTCTCTAGCATCCTCCATACTAGAGAATCCCCCTGTGACCCACCACATAAAGATCCACACTAGGAAGTAGGGGGTGTGTCGCTGATCTAAGCTAGCTCAATGGCCATCATTTTCCAGCACAAGATCGCTCTCTGCCCTAGATCCTTGTTCTGCTTTGGAACCATCTCATTCATGGCAGACGAAGAAGGAATTCTGCATCGTATAGCAGATCCACCGGAGAAGAAGCCTTCCTCGAAAATCTCCGAAAAAGCCGGAACGAAGCAGGAAATAGCGCAACCTCCAGCGCTCCAAGCAAAGACTACCTCCTGCAAGAATTCCTTTACCCAAAGGACCCCATTGCCCACCTCGTCCATGGAAGAGTGGACACGGATCCTAAGGAAAAAGGAAGCAAAAGGGATAAAGGCCTGTCAAGCTGCTCTTATGGGGCCTTCGCTCTCAAAGGAGGATAGAGAGAAGCTTGTCGCCACGGCAACTCCATTCTACCCTAACGTCCTCTTCATCAGGGGAAGAGTGGAATCGTCTCCCATCTCTGACGACGAGCCAACCGTACCCGGGGAAGAACCAACTCAGCGAGAAGCTCGCCGATAGAGGAACCGACGCCAGAATGTTCGACGACACCATGAAGCTGGAGAACGAGACCCGGCGTAGCCTGTATCTCGAGATGAGATCTCAGAGGTGGGAGAAACTCCTGATGAACGAGTCTTTAGGGAAAGGAGGAACTCCCACCGACGCGATCGACGGCAAGCTCAAGAGCAAGCTGAACAGGATGCGAGGCTACGCCAAGAGAACCCTCTCTTCGCGCGAAACATGAACCCTGAGTTCGTCCACGCCATGAACACCCCGAGTGAGGTCGAGGGAGTATTGGCTCAGATAGCCGATGGTCTCCTCGGACTCTAGACGCTGAAGGCTATCAGCAGTTGCTCACTCGGGCAGCTAATCATCTTCTGCCTCTCGCTCATCCTCCAAGCGATCTACGGCACGCCATCAACAGTCGGCAGGACACGCGGAGCTCCATCAATGCTTCACATGAACGGCGACATGAGAACGAAATACGACACCGAGAGGAGTATGATCGGGATCATGGCGTCCCTGCACGAAGTCAGGCCACTAGAGCTGAGTCGGCAACGGCTTCAACTGGTGGCACAACCCGGGGACGGTCGAGACAACACATCGGCAACTCCCCTCCCCGAGACCGGCACCACGTTCGTCGACAGGAGGACACGTGTGGAGTATCTGCGCTCACTCCACGTCTCAGGGCCATTCAATGGCCCCCAAACTTCAAGGTCTCCAACGTCGACAAATACGAGCCTAAGCAGGACCCAGGAGGCTGGTTGGCTGTCTATACCACCGCTGCCCGGGCCGCTGGGGCAACTGAAGATGTGATGACTGCATACCTGCCCATCGTCCTCGGGCAAAATGCACTACAATGGCTATGGCACCTACCCCGGCACTGCATCAATGATTGGAGCGACTTCAGTCAGTGTTTTATCACCAACTTCCAATCCCTCTCCGACAAGTCGGCCCAGCCGTGGGATATCAAATCCATCAGGCGCCGAGGGGATGAGGCTCTTTGGTGGTACCTCAAGAGGTTTCAGACCATGAGAAATTGTATTCCCGAGGTCGCTGAAGCAGCTGTGATCGAGGACTTTTACTAGGGATCCAATGACTCGGCCTTCATCTGAGCCATACTACAAAAGGCACTGACCACTTCTGAGTAGCTGTTTAGGGAGGTGGACCTCTACATCACCACCGACGAACGGACTCAGGACCTCATCGAGGGAACGAATCCTGCTCCATCTGCACCACGGCGTGACGCGAACCAGCAGACCGACAAGCGCTGAGAGAAGAGGCCTCGTGAAGAAGTCCACTCTACTGGACCACCTGTCTCTCGCGCCCGAGGGGCACCCCATGGAGGCAGACGAACATTGGACGACATCCTCGATGCTCAGTGCCCGTACCACAAAGATATGCGCCACACCCTCCGGAACTGCAAAACTACAGAGACTTCAAGCAATCTGTCAGGAACGGTCGACCCTTCCAACCTCTACCACCTCCCCCACCACGAGGACCCGGAAAACCTCGACAACTTCAGCAGCAGGAAGGGGGATGAGGTGGAGCATTCTCGCACGTTGATGGAGAAGTCAATGTCATCTTCGGAGGACACGGGTCACAAGAAAGCAAAAGGCAGCAGAAGCTCAATGATCGACAGATACTGGTGGCAACCACCAGTGCTCCCGCCCCCTATCGGTGGTCAGAACACCCGATCACCTTTACTCAGGCAGATCAATGGCTCAACTTCGATCATCCGGGCAAGTACCCGCTTCTCGTTGATCCGGTGATCCGAGAGAGCAGGGTAAAGAAGGTGTTGGTGGATGGGGGAAGCAGCATCAACGTCACCTTCCCCTAGACACTCTTAGGCTTGGGAGTTGCACTCAAGGAGCTCCACGAGTCAGACACTCCTTTCTTCAGCATTGTGCCGACCGAGGGAGAATACCCGCTTGGACACATCTACATGTCTGTCACCTTTGGAACTCTAGAAAACTATAGAACTGAGTTCCTGAGGTTCGAGGTAGCGAGCTTCGACTGCGGATACAATGCCATCATCGGCAGGCCAGGATGGCGAAATTCATAGCCATTCCACACTATTCATATATGATATTGAAGATGCTGGGACCACAAGGGATCATCACCGTGCACGCTGACTTCCAAGGCGTCGTGGAATGTTTCCGAGTGGCCATTCAGGCGGCCCTCACCACCAAACCACCGATGACTCCCTCCACATAGGCGAACTCAAAGCCTAAGGAAGACCTCACGATACTTGCGAATGAAGCTCAAGCCATGACCTCTATGCGGCCGACTGAGGAGACGAAGAGAATCAACCTTGGGTTCGCTGATGAACACAAGACTGCCATCATCAGCTCCAGCCTGGACGAACAAATAGGAAGGCGCGCTCGTCCAGTTCCTGCAACATAACCGAGACGTATTCGCATGACAGCCTGCGGATATGCCAGGAGTCCCGAGAGAACTGGCCGAGCATAAACTGAAGGTCTATCCCTAGGCAAGGCCGATCCAACAAAAACTGCGTCGTTTCACGCCTAACAAGAGAGAGGCTATCCACGCCAAGCTAGCTCGCTTAGTCGTAGTAGGGTTCATTAGAGAAGTTCTGCATCCTGAGTGGCTAGCAAATCCTGTTCTTGTACTCAAAAAGAATAAATTGGATTGACGCATGTGCGTCGACTATACCGATCTCAACAAACACTGTCCGAAGGATCCCTTCGGACTTCCTAGAATAGATCAGGTGGTAGACTCGACCGTCGGATGTTCTATGTTGTCCTTCCTAGACTGCTACTCTGGATACCATCATATCAGCCTCGCAAAAGAAGATGAGGAAAAAACTGCATTCATTACCCCGTTTGGAGCTTTCTGTTATACCTCCATGTCGTTTGGCCTCAAGAATGCTGGAGCGACTTACCAGAGAGCTATTCAAACATGCTTAGCTGATCACTGGGGCAAGCGGGTAGAAGCTTATGTTGATGATGTGGTGATCAAAACAGAAAACTCGAAAAACTTTTCATTGAAGATTTGCAGCTGGTCTTCAATAGCCTGAGGCAATACTGGTGGAAGCTCAATCTGGAAAAATGTGTCTTTGGAGTACCAATAGGGAAGTTGCTCGGATTCATTGTCAGCCACCGAGGAATTGAAGCTAACCCGGAAAAAATCGAGGCTATCATGAGAATGGAAGCACCACGATCACAGAAAAAAGTGCAAAGGCTTACTGGATGCATGGCGGCCTTGAGCAGGTTCATATCAAGGCTAGGCGAAAAAGGTTTACCATTCTACAAACTACTCGAGAAGGTGGACAAATTCCAGTGGACCGCAGAAGCACAGGAAGCTCTCTATGCATTGAAGAAGTTCTTGACCACGCCACCAGTACTGAAGCCACCACACCGAGCCATGCCAGATCAGCCGACAGAAGATCTGTTGTTGTACATCTCCTGCACGACTCACGTGGTGAGTATCGCGTTGGTAGTCGAGCGAGCAGAAGAAGGACACACATATCCAATACAGCATCCGGTTTACTTCATTAGTGAAGTTCTGGGACCCTCTAAAAAAAGTATCCCCAAGTTCAAAAACTATTGTACGCAGTACTTCTAACTGCTCGTAAACTCTGTCACTACTTTGACGACCACAAAGTCATAGCAGTCACCGGGTTTCCAATAGGAGATATTCTTCACAACAAAGAAGCCATCGGAAGGATAGCCAAGTGGGCCTGCAAGCTGGGAGCTCACGACATAGAGTTTCGGCCTCGCACCGCAATAAAGACCCAAGCACTGGTTGACTTCATATCAGAGTGGACTGAGCAACAAGTTCCTGACAACCCGGAGGGTACTGAAGTATGGCGAATGTATTTCGATGGCTCGCTAAAACTGCAGGGAGCAGGCGCAGGAATCCTCTTCATTGCCTCTGGAGGTGAACAACTCAAGTACGCTCTTCAGCTATTATTCCCAGCATCAAATAATGCAGCAGAATATGAGGCTCTGATCCATGGGTTGAACATCGCCATATCACTGGGCATTAAGAGGTTGATGGTATACGGAGATTCACTGGTGGTCATAAGCCAGATAAATAAAGACTGGGATTGCTCTACTGATTCTATGGGCAAGTATTGTACAACCGTCCAAAAATTAGAAGACAAATTTGAAGGGCTGGAATTCCATCACGTGGAAAGAGATCGCAATGCAGCAGCAGATGCGTTGTCGAAGCTAGGATCTAGTCGAGCCCAGGTCCCACCCGGAGTCTTTGTCCAGGAAGTGTCACACCCAAGTATTCCCTCAGATCAGGCAGAAGAGTGCAACACTTTGAGCCAGCCAGAGTCAGACTCTAATGACTGGAGAGAACCTATCATCAGGTATATAAAGAACGAAGAAGAACCGGATGATAAGGCTGCAGTAGAAAGCATCACGAGATAGTCGGCCCACTACACCCTCATAGGGGACGCACTATATAGAAGGGGTGCGACAGGAGTCCTCATGAAGTGTGTTTCCTCGGTCACTGGGAAGCAGCTATTAGATGAGGTCCACGCCGAACAGTGTGGAACACACGCAGCATCCAGTACTCTGGTTGGGGAAGTCTTCAGGTCTGGTTTCTATTGGCCAACAGCAAAGAGTGATGCAGCCAAGTTAGTCCAGAGATGTGAAGCTTGCCAATTCTTGTCAAAGTAACAACACTTACCGGCACAGCAACTACAGACCATACCCATAACATGGTCATTTTGCGTGTTGGGGACTAGACATGATTGGACCCTTCAAGAAAGCTCAGGGAGGCTACACTCATGTGCTGGTTGCCATTGATAAATTCACCAAATAGATAGAGTACAAACCCATTGCTTCTCTAACTTCGAGCTAAGGCAGTGGAATTCATACAAGACATAATATTAAGGTTTGGGATACCAAATAACATCATAACTAACCTGGGATCCAACTTCACTAGCTCTGAATTATTTGATTTCTGCAAACAACAAAGCATCCAGATCAAGTATGCATCAGTAGCACACCCAAGAGCTAATAGTCAGGTGGAAAGGGCTAATGGCATGATACTGGAAGCACTCAGGAAGAAAGTTTTCGACAAGAATGAAAAGTTCGCAGGAAAGTAGATTAGAGAGTTACCTTATGTGGTTTGGAGCTTAAGAACTCAACCCAGTCAAGCTTTGCATGGAAACACCCCCTTCTTCATGGTCTATGGTTCGGAGGCAGTGCTACCTGCCGACCTCAGGTTTGGGGCACCAAGGCTGGTATTCGAAAGCATAGCTAAAGCAGAAGCTACCAGGCTAGAGGATATTGATGTGCTGGAGGAAGAGCGATTGAACATAGTAATTCAGTCAGCTAGATGCACAGGTGCACAAAGATAGAAATACTTCCATAGTCCAGAATACTTCCATAGTCCGGAATGAGGAAGAATTCCGAGGTAGGCCTCACACAGATGCACAAAGATAGAAATTTGCAAGATGGAATTGGGATTCAGATGGGTCAAGTTTAGATTGTAAAAATCAAGGGGACTGTGGAAGAAGGGAGAAACGGGAAGAGCAAGGCCGCGGATGAGAAAAGGAACGTAGACAACAGACTCGTGGGTATCTTCTGTCGGAACAGTAACTGCACGGAAAATCCACCAAGAGCAGAGCTCTTTTGGAGGAAGAAGATATGATTCCAAGACAACAGACATGTGGTTACCTGCGAACGACAACTGGCTGTTGGGGTCGATGGGAGGAATGACTACCTCAACAGAGCTCTGATTCTTCCGCTTGGGCACCATCGCAATCTCGCCTGTGAATCGAACAAAGGCGAAATCTTAGGAAAACAGAGGAGTGGTTCGATGCGGAAATGTGAAGTTAGGGCTCAGAACTCAAAAGCGCATGTCGGCATGAGTATAAATGGGGTTTTCTCGAGTTGGGCATCATTTCTAAAAAAGTGCCAAGTCATCACTCGGGAAAACGAGACTCCTGACACAACTCGGCTGTTACCTCCAAAACGCCAGCAACATCAAGCACCATTTGGTCCTTACCTCTAAAACGCCGACAGTGTCAGCCATAACTCGGCTGTTATCTCTAAAACGCCAATGGGGTCAAGCATAACTCGGCTATTACCTCTAAAACACCGACAACATCAAGCACCACTCGGTCGTTACCTCTAAAAATACCGACAGTGTCTGTCATAACTCGACCATTATCTCTAAAAACGTCGGTGGAACCAAACATGACTCAGCAGTTACCAATTATCACTTGATAATTATTTCTAATAACGTCAGCAGCGTCAGGCGCGAAGACAAACTATCAATCGACTATAAAGAAAGAACGACAGAAAAGCGAGAGGTTTCTCGGAATAAGCTGAAGTTTTCTTCGATACGTAGAGGAGGGAAGTTTTTCACAAACCTAAAGACCAACTCATTATGAGTCAGCCTTCCTCCCTTTTTTCACTACATTACATTACTACATTACTCACACTACACTATACTAATAACTACTACTACATTATTCTGCTACTACTACTATTACTAATACTACTACTACTACTAAATTATCTATACTAATATTTAAACCAGTGGCAATTTGCCACAGGCCTTGCTGTTGCCGCCGCCGCCCTTGCCGTTACCATCGCCCTTGCCGCCGTAGTTATCGCCCTTGCCACTGCTGCCTCCATCGCCCTTGCCGTCGTCGTCGCCGTCATCACCTCCGTCACCGTCGTCGCCCTCGTCATCGCCGCCACCACCGCTCTCCTCCTTGGCCGAGTCAGAGGAGTTCTCCTTGTCCGAGGAGACCTCCGACTCATCCGAGCCCTCGAGCCCGGAGCGCTCGATGGCCCGGATGTACGTCCACACCTCGGCGGTGATCCCCTGGGAATCGTCCGAGTCATCGGACGACACCAGGGGAGAGGCGTAGACCAGCGCCCCCTCGGACTCGGAAGAAAACTCCTCCTCCGAGTACTCGTAGTCACCAAAGTCCTCCAAGGGAGGACTTGGCTCGCGCTTCTGCTTATCGCCGGAGTGGTGCGACAAACTTCCACCCTTCTTGTTCTTGCCTATGGTCGGTTGGAAGAGAAGAGAAAAGTGGGAAAATAAGCAACATACGATCAGAAGATGTGTGAAGACACCAGCGAGGCAGACAGTCTATTTATAGAGGCCAGAAGCAGCTGCTCATCTCGTACCACGGTCACCGAACAGTCGCAAGTATTCAATAAGCAATTCAAATTGTCTGGAAGCAAGTCAGGCAGCAGACGTCGTTTCACGTAACACGACACCATTTGGACTAAGGTCAACTGCTTGGACAATATGATTACACCCCGCGGTCACGTCAAGTTACTACTCAAGGATAGTTTGCTAAACGCTTGGCGTACCAAGCCATCCCTCGGTCACACCCATTTGGGGGGGGACGTCTAGGAATTTTCAATAGATTTTCCCAAGCAGTCACATCCATACAGTATATGCAATGAATGTATCAAGACAGAAGAAAGATATCGATGGAGATCAGAGGAAAGCCAAATATAGCTGATGAAGTACAAGTCTAATCAACAGAAGCAATGAAGCACAAAGCAAAAATGAAGACCAGACAAGAGCCATCTACCAGACGTCCAATCTATCACCGATCAAATAAATTTCAAACCTAACAGGACATGGGCAGATCACACTGCTAGTTCCTAAAGCATGAAAAGAAGACAACATGCTGATCTCTAAAGCATAGGTTGATGATATAATGCTGAGTTCTAAGGCATGAGACGAAGATAAAATGATGACTTCTAAAAGCATGAGATGAAGACCTTTGAGTGGATCATTTTCAGTAATCCACTCAAAGCTCGGGGGCTACACCCATTGGGTGCAGCTTCGGTGCACCCAATGAATCGTTAACCCCAAAAGACAGAATGCTGATCTCTAAAGCATGAACCGACGATAAAATGTTGATTTCTAAATCATGAATCGATGATAAAATGCTGATTTCTTAGGCATGAGATGAAGATAAAACAATGATCTCTAAAAAGCATGAGATGAAGACCTTTGAGTGGATTATTTTCTGTAATCCACTCAAAGCTCGGGGGATACACCCATTGAATGTGCAAAAGGACAGAATGTTGATCTCCAAAGCATAAGCCAGTAATAGAGCACCGATTTCTGAAGTATAAGGCGAAGACCATTGAATGTGCAAAAGGAGGATAACAGAAGATTGTTTTTTACTGAATTATTCAAAGTTCAGAAGCAACGATTCGACAGGTGTATTCTTCAAAGCATCCATTGCCGAAATCACAAAACCGCAAGCTGGACCTAGAATCTTTGGGCAGATTATTTCAAAATCAACCCAAAGATTAGGGGCTTGTGGGGGACAGATATCCCTGGGTCCACTAGAAGGCTAGAAGGCCTCGCGAAAGGCTTTGGGCCTATTATTTCGCAAGGCCATCCCTTCATGGGCCAGGGGGAGGAACTGCTGGTGGAACGGATCGACGCAAGATTGGATAGACATAGGCCCAGATGGCTCATTGGATTTATGCTTCATCCGTAGCATTGGTCTGGTTCTCCCGCGTAGTGCCCTCAGACATCGGAACTAAGTGAAGATAAGTCGGCAGGATTATAGGAAGATAAGTTTAGTCGGTTCACTATTATTTAGGTGCACGTTGTTATCATGCCCGCATGTAACGCCCCACGGTCGAGTATATAAGGCCTAGGGGCACCCCATCAAGAGACAGGTCATTCATCAGCCATCTACTCCATTCTCTAGCATCCTCCATACTAGAGAATCCCCCTGTAACGCACCACATAAAGATCCACACTAGGAAGTAGGGTGTTACGCCTCTCTAAGCGGTCCGAACCTGTAGAAAACTATCTATCATCTCTCGTGCTCTTAGCACGAACCATCGAGCTACAGTCGGCAACACTGTCCTACCCAAAAGCAACTTGAGGGGTAACCTCGGGTGCACGGTCGGGTCCCAAACACCGACAGAACCCACCTATATGAGTTCGACTACAAGTCAGAGTCTATGAGACACGAGTAATCTCTAGATGCTCATGAAAGACTTTGAAGTGAGGCTTATATGCTTCAAACCCGAGGATGCTTTAGCATCCTAGTATCAGTTATGACCTTTTGGTCAAGCTTGTTTGCAGAAAATTGCCAATTACAGGCATAGTCCACTGTTTAGTTGCAAACAAGTGTAGCCTTAGCTTTAACTGGATGTTCAACTTAACAGTCTGCATTGAAACACTGGTATATCAAACAGCAAACACCTGAGGCAATTATTTATGTGCCTTGAAATATTTGGTGGAGATTGTTGGAATAAATGGACCATCCCTTTTAAGACATTTAATATTTTATGGCCCATATTAAATATTATGGAGATGAAAGGTTAATCCCACATTGCTAATTAAGAGGGACTTTAACTAACTTAAATAGTGGAGTCATAATATATTTGATATGCAGTTGGGAGAAGGAGACTGGTGTGCCACACACACGCTCGCTCGCCTCACCAAGCCAGGCTAGGGAGCTAGGCCAAGCCATGAGCATGTCGTGGTTGTCAGCGTCGATGTGGCATGGCAAGACGTGACGTGTCATGTCGTGTCGAGTCGAGATAGATAGACAGACGTATGGACAAAAAATGATGGATGGTGTGGTGTTGTGCTCTTGATCGAGTCGTGTTGCGATAAGAGAACACCTGATTTATGGCCATCAATGCGACTATAGCCAGTAACTGACGATTGATGGCATCTAGAGCTGACCATTTTCAGTAACCAACAATTGATGGCATTCAAGGCTGGTGTTGGTTCTAGGGGTGTTCAGGTTCAACAAATCTAACTATGTTTGCACCTATAAAAGTTGCAGTCACGGCTCTACAAGAATAGAAGTGGCCTAAGCAGAGCCTTCGAAACGACTACTGTCTAAGCGATCACCTACTTGGGTGAGGATGAGTAATCATGTTTTTTGGGGAGTGTCTTCGACATGACTGCTCGATCGACTACTTCAAGTGGTATGACTAGACAATTTGTACTGCTATTCGGACTGACTACATTGAACACGATGACTACATCAGCTAGTAGAATGTCTACACTAGGGTATGCTAGCTAAGTCCAATCGTTGATAACTATATTTATCATTGTTATATTGGGTGTAGTCTTTTTAGATTCACATGCAAACCTTTTATTGTGACTAATAGTTTAATAATAATTTCCTTGGTTAAAATATAACTGAAAATTCTAACTTTTCAACAATGTGAAGTGACAAGATCTTGTATAGTATTTCCACATTTGAACAATGTATATGTTTTTCACTTCGAATGATTTCCTACTTTTGGTTAACAAATGAAAACTGATTGTTGTGTTGGGTGGGGATGTACAATAGTCATAGAACCTATTGTGCATGTGTGATCGATCAACTTCAACATTTTGTCGACGAGGACATAATATTCTTTTTAATATAGAAATTTAGAGTAGTATAAGGGTGCCCTAGGAGTACACTATTTGACTTAATCAACACTCTAGCCAACCAAAATTTGAGCAAAAAGTGATTGAAGATAAGTAACAAACCTTGTAAAAAGAGAACACCGACGTGGAACATAGGGACTGATTCATAATTTCACGTGTACATCTATATTTACAAGGATTCAGTCAAGGTTCTGAAAAGCAGTAGGTCAAATCGATAAACGTCAGATTTTGGGAAATCATCGGCTAATCTGACGGATGGATGGCATTCCAATTGCCAGCTCTAAAGGCTAAACCAACAAGTCTCTCCTACCCGCTACGGCGTCGCATCCCACGGCGCAGTGACGAACGGATTCAAGTAACCTTCGAAATTCCTCGGCCTGGCGCCGGCGGCGGCGTTGTCGTCGTCGTCGAACACCACCCACTCCGTTGTGACCACTGTCTTCGAGGCCGGTGGGGTTTCCTCCACGGCGACCAACGCTTTCATTTGTTTGTCCTCGCGGCTTTCCTCAACGACGTGGTTCATGATGATCTTCTCAAGATCCCTGATGTCATCGTCCGCAACGCGCTCCACGGCCGGAAACTCGGCGGCGTTGAGCACGCCCAAGCCCTGGCACAACTCAAAGTACGATGACAGCTGCGCGCTCTGCTCCGTGGCCTTTTTTAGTACCCGCATCCCCTGCACTGCCCTCCGCCGCCTCGCTGCCGCGAACGTCTCTCCCGGCCGTGGCCGTGGCGTCATCGGGGCCGAGCCGAGAACGGCGACGAGGAACCGGGCAATGCCCGTGCATATCTCGCTGTAGACCTCGAAGATCTCGATAACGACGCAGTCCATCGCCTCGAAGATGAGGCCCAGCTCCATGCCGTCCCCGTACGGTCGGATTTGCAGGAGCAGGTGCAGCAGGTGCTGCTGCTTGGTCACGTGATCCAGCCTCGCGTCCTCGCCGTCGGTCTCGCCCGTGTCGGCGACGGCATCTAGATCCTGGGCGATGAAGAGGGAGCGGGTGTCGAGGAAGCGGAAGTAGGCGCGCACGAAGGCGGAGAAGCCCGACGATTTGGACGGCGGCGACGAGCGGTCGCGGAAGTCAGCGAGGTCGAAGGGAATGCGGCCGAGGCGCACCGAGCGTGGCGCGAGGTCGGACCGCAGAAGTAGGCCGTGCGCAAGCATGAGCGCCTTGAGCGCCACGGCCCAGCACCGGGTCCGCCCGGCGCGGCGTGCCAGCGCCCACATGAGCGGCTGCACCGACACCGGCGACGCGCGCGCCAGGGCGAAGACCCGCTCCGCATTCCCGTAGTCTACGGACCGCTCGTCATGGCTGGTCGCGCGGATCACGGCCGCCTCCAGCTCGGGGCTCCACAGCACCGCCGCGGTCACCCCGGAGGCCGGCCGTGGTCGCAGTGCCGCCACGCGTCTCAGGTACAAGCTCCTCCTGTCCTTGACTGCCGCCGTGGCGCGCCGCCACCACTGCCGCGCGGTCGTCATCTCCTGACCGTGGACGCTGGCGTCACCACCTTCCCTGGCGCCGGCGAGCTCGAGGCGCCCCGGGAAGATCAAATCCACAACGGTTGCCAGCTCCGAGCCACGCCGGAAGCGTTCTTGGCCGCTCGAGCTTTTGGCAGAGGATGAAAGCTCCAAGAAACAATGTTATCAGGCCAACGGAACTAACTGGACGGCATGGGATGGGACGAAGAGAAACGAAGCGCCAAGAACGTGGCAGGCAGTAACGTGGGGGTCGGATGGGAGAGAAAGGAGGTGAGAGTAGACGTGGGAGGGACAGAGGTGGACGGTGGAGGGCCAGGTCAAGCGTTCTAATTTTTGTAAGGCCCCGGGAGGCTGAAGCCGAGCTCCTCTTTGCTGTTGCGTGTACGCACAAAACCGCTAGAAATCCCAGCATTCTATAAGTGGAGCTTGTACACTGTCTTGAAAAATACTAAATTTTCCATGTTTCAAAAAAAGGAAAAAGAAACTAAATATGTCAAAAAAATATTTTTATTGGTATCATAAATTGCATCATAAGGTATATAAAAGTCAGTTCGGTTAGAGATAAATTGAGTTGTAGGGGATTAAGAGCAACTCCAAAAAGATGTTAAACTTTTTTTCTCTAAAAACTGATTATTGGGGATAGATTAAACAGTTTTAAGAGTGAAACCAGATGTGTAATCCAACAATTCTCCTAAATAAAGAGTGAAAATTGAGAAATGGGACAAAATAAACAGTTTCGATTGCTCCCAGGGTTGTTTGCTTGTCTTTGTTTTATTGGACTGGCCTTGTTGGGCACAAAAAGGAACGAGCGCCTGCACGCCACCGTGTGGAAAACAAAAGGGCAAAAACGCTTGAGCCTTGCCACGTGGGAAATAGAAATCGAGGAGCCTGGTGTGCGCGCTGACGGGATTGGGGAGAGAAAGAGGACGAGAAAATGTGACAGAGAGAGGACGCTGTAAATGAGGGACGAGAATTTTTTAAAGAAAGGATGAGGGAGCTGTGGAAACTAGAAAATTATTATTTTTTATTGATATCTGTATTAAGGTTAATTTACATGATTTCTTAGAGTTGCTCTAAGACCCTGTTTGATTACATTAGTCTTAGTACTAAACTTTAGTCACTAACTTGTTTAGTTATAGGCTAAACAGAATTTGAACATATTAAATGAAGTGCATAAAGACTGAAATGTCCCTTGTCTTGATTCCTATTAACGGCACAATCTCAACTATACAGTGTATAGAAGCAATGCTATGGAACAGTCACAAGCAGTTCTCCATGTTAAGTATGTGAACGAGTCACTGGTATACAGTGTACGTAGAGGACACCGGAAATGAAGCGGATGCCAGATGTAGCCCCTGGCTGCAGAAGGTTGGGAAGGAGCGAGGTAGGGAGCTGAGGAAAAAAATCTGACTAGAGACAAAATTGATTTAATCCGGACGCGAGCACAATAGTATTGTACATTATTTTCGACAGCCACCGTTATTTTCGGCGGCCATGGCGGGGCTACCGAAAATAACGGTTTATTTTTGGCAGCTCCTGGAGGTCGCCGAAACTAGCTCTATTTTCGGCGGGCCAATGACACGGCCGCCGAAAATAAAGTTGTTATTTTCGGCGGTCGTGGCCTGGCCGCCGAAATAATGGGTTTAAAACCGTGTCGACCGACTTCTTTATTCTTTGTTCTCTGTTCTCTCTTTCTCACCACCGCCACGCCCACAACGGCACTCACGCCGTCCTGTACTGCGCCGTCACGCCCGCCCGAGCCTCGCACGCGTACCGCCGCGCCGCCCCGTGTGCTGCTCCGGACCGTCGCCTGGCCACGCCACCCCCACCGTCCCACCGTGCCACCCCTGCTCCTCCCTTCACCAAGAGGTTAAATTGTTTTTTGTGTGTATTTTATTCCATATTTTCGGCGACCATTATTTAAATGCCACCGAAATTAGTTTATATTTGCAATTGTGTTTGTTTGATTAGTGTGTGTGATTAGTATTATTGTTTAGTTCGATTTCATTAATATATTAGTGGTATATGTGGTTTAGGGATTAGGGGCATATTGTATTTGTGGCATTAATTTCATATTAATATGTGGTACTATTATATTATTAGTTTTACAAGTACATTATATTGATACGTAGTATAGTTGCATAATTAGGGTATGTGGTACTTAGTTTGATTTGATTAATAGTATATCATTCTTTGTTTTATATATAAGTAATATATTGTTTAGTGGCAGCAAGGTTATGTTGCCAAAAAATTTTTTGGCCATGCTAGCTTGTTGTGGGTTTAGAACTTATCATTACCTATACATGTAGGAACGATACCTTGAGGAAGTTGAATAATGTTTTCACGATATGGTCCTGTTTAACAGTCTCAGACATAGCTGAAGATCGTGCATGTATGTACAATGGCTGGAGTAGGAATAGACGTCATTATGATGATTGGGTAGCCAAGACCAAAGATTTTGTGGACCATGTATTCTCCTTGTCATTAACCGGTACTGTCAGATGCCCTTGTAGGCGGCACGAAAACAATATATTTCTTAATAAGGAAAGAGTTAGCCTAGATCTTGGAACTATAACCGAATAGCTAATTTGCTTGTTTTTCAAGATATTCTATGTTAACCGGTGTGATCGATTCGACGGAGTTGCGGTCTCGTGGCTGTCGGTGTTTTGGGTCCGACCGCGCACCCAGGGTTGCCCCTTGAGGTGCTTTTTGGAGTAGGACAGTGTTACCGATTGTAGCTAGATGGTTCGTGCTAATGCACGAGAGACGGTGGACAGTTTTGTACAGGTTCGGGCCGCTTTGAGATGCGTAACACCCTACGTCCTGGCGTGAGTATTTTATGTGGTGGGTTACAGGGAGGCTCTCTAGTGTTGAGGATGTAGAGAACCGGGCAGATGGCTAAGTAGTGAGATGCTTTCGAGGGGGTGCCTCCTAGGCCTTATATACTTGACCGTGGGGCGTTACATGTGGATATGATAACAATGCGAGCCTAAATAATAGTAAACCGACTGAGTCTATCTTCCTATAATCCAGCCGACCTTCCCCTGCCTCGTTCCGATGTATGAGGCCCCTGCCCGGGAAAGTCGGGTCTCTGTTTTGGTCGCAATTCAAACCCGTCGGGCCGTCTGGGCCTGCGCCGATCCGACCTTGTGTCAAACTGCTTCACTAGACGTTCCTCCTCAGGCCCACGAAGGAATGATCTTGCGAATTATTGGGCCCACGGGCCTTTCGTGAGGTCTTTCATCCTTTCGGTGGACCCGGGACATATCTGTCCCCCACAAGCTCCCGATCTTTGGTTTGATTTTGAAATAACCGGCCCAAAGATCCTAGGTCCAGCTCGCAGTTTTTTGATTTTGATAAGGAATGCTTTAAAAATAAGTCTGTCGGGCCACTATTTCTGAACTCTGAGTGATCCGGTAAAAACGATTTTTTATTGTCTTCTTCCGCTATTTATTCCTTAAAATTCGGTGTTCTGTCTCGGGTTTATGTTTTGGAGGTCAACATTTTGCTCTTTAGAACTTCAAAATTCATTGGGTGCACCCAATGGGTGTAGCCCCCGAGCTTCGAGTGGATTTCTAAAAATAATCCACTCGAAGGTCTTCATCTCACGCTGTTTTTCAGAAATCATCCTTTCCTTTTGTCGAATGCTTTAGAGATCAGCACTATATCATCAACATTATGCTTTAGAGGTCAGCATTCATTTTTGTCTTTGAAATTGAGCATGCGATCTGCACATATCTTGTTAGGTCTTGCAATTTTTTTGATCTGCAACTGATTGGACGTTCGGTAGATGGCCTTTGGCTAGTCTTCATGTCACTTCATGCTTCAATGCTTCTGTTGATTAGACTTGTACCTCATTGGCTATGTTTGGCTTTCCTCTGATCTCTGTTGATATCTTCCTTCTGTCTTGAGGTATTCATTGCGTATACTGTATGGATGTGACTGCTTTGGAAAATCTATTGAAAATTCCTAGACGTCCCCCCAATGGGTGTAGGCAGGGGACGGCTTGGTGCGCTGAGCGTTTAGCAAACTGCTTCTGAGTAGTAACTTGACATGACCGCGGGTGTAATCATATCGCCCAAGCAGTTGACTGGAGTCCCAATGGGTGTCGTGTTACGTGGAACGGCGCTAGCCGCCTGACATGTTTCCAGATGGTTTGAATTGCATATTGAATTTTTGCGACTATTCAGTGGTCGTGGTAGGAGGTGAGCGGTTGCCTTCTTCTTCTATAAATAGTGTGCTTGCTTCTCCGGCATCTTCACATCTCTTACTGCCGCTTGTTGCTTACTCTCTTCACTTCCCTTCTATTCCACCATGGGTAAGAGTAAGAAAGGTGGGAGTTCCTCACACCATTCCGGCGATAAGTGGAAACGCGAGCCGACTCCTCCCTCAGAGGACTTCGGCGACTCGGAGTACTCGGAGGAGGAGTTCTCCACTGAGTCGGAGGGCTCGCCGGTCCATGCCTCTCCCCCGGCGTCGTCTGATGATTCAGATGACTCCCAAGGGATCGCTGCAGAGGTATGGACCAACATCCGGGCCATCGAGCATGCCGGGCTCAAGGGCTCGGATGAGTCGGAGGTCTCCTCGGATGAGGAGAACTCCTCGGACTCGTCCGAGGGGGGCGGCGGTGGCAGCGAGGGCGAGGGCGATGGCGACGACGGCAAAGGTCGCGGCGAGGGCGACGGCGACGACGGCGAAGGTAGCGGCGACAGTGGCGAAGGTGGCGGCGACGGTGGCGAAGGTGGCGGCAAGGGCGGCAACAAGGGCAGTGGCTAGGCGCCACTGGTTTTAAATGTTAGTATAGATTAGTAGTAGAAGTAGTATTAGTGAAATAATGTAGTAGTAGTTAGTAGTATTATGTAGCGAAATGTAATGTAGTAGTAGTTAGTAGTATAGAACAGTGGGAAGAAGACCGACTCATAATGAGTTGGTTTTTTAAGTTTGGTAATACTTCCCCTCCCTTTATAATGAAGAAGATTTCGCCCCATTCTGTGTGTGTTCCTTTGCTTTCCCGCCGCTTCTTTTCCCGTTGGTCGGTCGATCGATCGTATTTATGCTTAATGTAGCTGTTGTTCTTGGATGTAATGCTTGAGTAATCGACTTTAGAATCTTCGAGTCACATTTTAGATTTGCCTGCATATTCATAGAGAAAAAAACGGCTGATTTACTGTTAGTATTTTCAGAGGTGGTAACCGAGTGATTTTTCCTTTTTTGCGACGTCTGCGTTTTAGAGGTAACAGCCGAGTCTTTTGGAGCCACGTCGTCACTTTAGGAATAATGGCCGAGTGACTACTGGTGACGTCGGCGGTTTAGGAATAACAGTCGAGTGATAACGGGCCACATCGGCGTTTTAGAAATAACGACCGAGCGGTTACTGGTGACGTTGGCGTTTTAGAGATAACAGCCGAGTGATAACGGGCCACGTCGGCTGCTTTGGAAACAACGGCCGAGTGAAGACTGGTAACGTCTGTGTTTTTAGAAATAACAGCTGAGCCATATTGGGCCACGTCGGCTGTTTTGGAAATAACGGCCGAGTGATGACATGGCACGCCAGTGTTTTAGAAATAACAGCTGGGTGATGACTGGGCACTTTTTAGAAATGGCATCTGGCCCAGGAAAACCTCATTTGTACTGCGTCGTCGCATGCCTCTGTATTCTGAGCCCTAGTCTTGCTTTTCTGCATCCAGACCTTCTCTGCTTTCTTGCAATATTGTTTCCGTCCCGTTCGCCAGCAAGATTAAGATGGCGCCCAAGCGGAAGACTCAGAGTTCATCTACCGCAACCATTCCTCCCATCGATCCCAACAGCCAATTGCCTTTCGCAGGTAACCACATGTCTGTTGTTTCTGAATCCGACCTTCTTCACCTTGTCTCCGTCGGAGTTCTTCCTCTGAAGGAACTATGTTCTTGGCAGATCTGCCGCGGGGTCACTGTTCCGACAGAGGACATCCACGAGTCCGTTATCTATATTCCTTTTCTCATCCGTGGCCTTGCTCTTCCTATTTCTCCTTTCTTCCACGGTCTCCTTGATTTCTATCATTTGAATCTAACCCATCTGAATCCCAATTCTATTATGTAAGTTTCCGTTTTTGTTCATTTATGTGAGGCCTACCTTGGTATTCTGCCACATTTCAGCTTATGGAAATACTTGTATCACTGTCGGCCTGGGATGGCCGGGGGACAACACTAGCTCGTGGGGGGTGCAAGTTTGGAGATGCGTCGTGGGAGGAAAACCGAGTATCTTGACATCCCACTCAAGGACAGCATCAAAGGATGGTGCCTGGAATGGTTTATCGTAGAGAATCATGGGAATTCCCTCCCCCTCGGTTAGGGAGACAGCCAGATGTTCGTGCTCCAAGTTAGACTGAATCCCCCATAGACTTGGAGATAGCTGAGGCAAGGGTTCTGCTTGCCGAGGTTGGATTGTTGAAGGAGAAGGGTCTGATTGCCGAGGCTGTGGTCGCCGATTTTGTTTTTAAGAACATTCAGCCACTGAAAGACAGAGCATATCCAGCTTATTTGTATCGTGGCATCATTGACTCGACCCGGGTTACCAACAGAAGGATTTCTGTTGAGGATCTGGTAAGCCGGCTTGAAATGATTCTTAGAGGCAAGGTGTCGACTATCGGTGCTCCTGTTGCATATTCAACATGGAATCTACCTCCTTCCAAGGCTTTCATCAGTTTTGTGTCAAATCCTCCTGCCGGTGACAGTGGTTTGGGCCTTAGAGTGTGACCCTCTCCCGAAGAGGTTGAGGCTTTGGTTGCTTCGCTTGGTGAAATCCCCGATGATGAGAGACAGGTTCATTTTGAGATGCCTTTAAATCCGAGCGACGCAGAAATAAGTGCCATGTTGGACATGTTGGCTGAGGATTCCTCTGATTTGGTCCCTGCTGAAACACTAGCTATGGCATCCATCCCGGAATCTGGAAAAACATTGGACATTCAAAGATCTGATAGTATTCGCCTGAAGCGTCCACGCCGAACCTATCATCCAACTTCTCCTGCTAAGGGGAAGAAAAAGAAAAAGAGACGGCTTCAGCGAGTGTCATGCTTGAATCAGGATGCCAGCCCTTCTGCTCCTGCTACCGGGGAAGTGCCAGTATCGACTTTTACTGAAGCTGAACTCAATGGGTGTGACCCGACTGATGCTGACCCCAATGGGTGTGACCTTGATGATGCTGACCCTAATGGGTGTGACCTTGATGATGCTGACCCCAATGGGTGTGACCTTGATGATGCTGACCCCAATGGGTGTAACCGTGATGATGCTGACCCCAATGGGTGTACTGTCTATAATATTGATGAAGATGAGGAGGAGGAGGAAATCCCCTTAATTCGGAAGAACAGTCGGCGCTATATAGCCAGTGGGGAGAGTAGTGGTATTCCTTCTCCAGCTTTGTCTGGTCTCGT
The DNA here is from genome assembly GCA_029449295.1 of Zea luxurians. Lineage (NCBI taxonomy): Eukaryota > Viridiplantae > Streptophyta > Magnoliopsida > Poales > Poaceae > Zea > Zea luxurians. The sequence continues at coordinate 4,221,239 of JAOPSE010000121.1, read as the reverse complement.
TGGTCTACAAGGATTGTCTCTGGCAAATTTTGATCAGACTCTCGAAGATATGGTTCCTGAAGATCTGTTGTCAGAGCCGACAGATGGTGGGACGATGGAAGTTTGTGCTGATGTGCCTACTATCGGGTTAGAGTTATCCCGAGCAGCGTCTCGTGCCTCATCGACCATGGGCACGGTTTTGAGAGCCAAGCGGCTGATCTGGATTGCTCTGTTCCCATGGAGGTGGTTGAAAATCCTTCAGCCTTAGAGGTGGCTGATACAGATAACTCGGTCTCCAAGGATGGCGCTTGCGTTTACCCAGCCCCCGAGGGTGTTGCCGGTGATGATCCAGCTCAGGTGGGCAGCGCGAGCTATGGCCTAGCCCCCGAGGGTGTCCGAGCGGGTTCTCCTTCTCATACTTCCATGGATGTTCACGTCGGGTCTTCTCCTCCACATTCTGGTTGCATAGCAGCACAAGCTTCGGATCAGGAGGTCGCCTTAGAGGCCAGCGCACCTGATGATAGAGTTTTGATTTCTGCTGGTGACGCTGAATTGGTCCCCACTGATGCTCTGCAGATTGCTTTGGTTGGTAATCCTTCATCAAGTCACCAACTGAATTCCCATGATTTGGTGGTTCCTTCGTTCTTCTCCAATCTCCAGGTAATTTGGTTTTCCCTGACCTGTCTATACTCCGGGTGAAATACTATTCTTACACTCATTTGTTTTCAATGTCAGGCGTTGGTTGACGAGATGGCTGGTCAGCTGAGATCGCAGGGTGCCTCTGTCCCAGGAGGAGCTCTGTCTCTAACACATTGGAATCCAGTGCTGCTTCAGCAGCGGGTATCTGATTTGGAGATGGCGAATGCTGGTTAGTGCTCTTTGTTTTTCCCTGGCTATTTGACTGTTCTGCTTTTTGGCTGAATACCCTTGTTTGACTATTTCTTGCTAGATATGGCCCGGCGGTACTCTGATCTTGAAGAGAAATATTCTCAAGGTCAGACGGACTTGGCCCGGATTTCTGCTTCTCTGAATGATGCCAACATGCTGAATTCTAGTCTCAATGCTCAACTTGGCTCTGAAAAGGTAGCTGGTGAATTAAGCTTTACTTGACTTTCTCTGCTGTATTCTTAATGCTTGCTTGACGTTGGAGAACCGATTCTTGTCCGCAGGAGGAAAACCGAGCCCTTGCAACTTCTCGTGACAACCTTGACAGGTTGTATCGCGATGCCAGCAACTCTTTGACTATCTTGGAGAGGAGCTATCGTTTCACCATGGAGGACTTGGATAATCATCGTTACAAGCTGGAAGAGTCCATGGATGATATGATTCGTCTTAAGCAATTGGTGTCGAGCAAAGATTCTATCATCAAGGATCTACATGCTTCCAAGAGATCAGTCATCCAGGAGCTAGAAGCTGCTCGGCTGGCTGTCAAGGCTGCTGAAGACATTTCTGCTACTTTGAGGGCCCAGCGCGACAGAGCTATGGACAAATCCATTCATGCAAGGCAAATCTTGATGAGGAGACCCGGTGTGATTGTTCCTGATGACATAGTTGCAGATGTGAATGCTGCTCCTGATTCTTCGAGTCGCCCCTCTTCATCAGTCGCTCCTGAGAAAAACATTACCAAGTCGAAACACTGAATGCCTTGTGCATGCGGTTAGTGTGCTCGAATGTTCTGTCAGAATGTGTTTTCAGTACTGGAAGCCATTATTATTTTCCTGTCGTTAGAATTCAGCAGTAGCTACAATTGTAGAAGTAAATGTAGTGTGATGATTTTGAAATTTTCTCTTATTTCGCAAGGCATAGAGATTGCCTTAAGATGAGTAATCGAAAATGTGCTTGTGTTTCCTAAGCAGAATGTCGTAGGTACGCGAGCGAGCCGTGTCGATTTAAGTCGCTACCGATTTAAACCGACTGCTCCGTTAGTAGGGTATAGTGGTCACCCTGAGTTAAGTAAGTGTGAGCATGTCACACCGCCTTAAGTCGTTGTTGACTTAAGTCGATTGCTCCGTTAGTAGGGTATAGTGGTCACCCTGAGTTACGCGTGAGCATGTCACACCGCCTTAAGTCGTCACCGACTTAATTCGATTGCTCCGTTAGTAGGGTATAGTGGTCACCCTGAGTTAAGTAAGCGTGAGCATGTCACACCGCCTTAAGTCGTTGCTGACTTAAGTCGATTGCTCCATTAGTAGGGTATAGTAGTCACCCTGAGTTATGCGTGAGCATGTCACACCGCCTTAAGTCGTCGCCGACTTAAGTCGATTGCTCCGTTAGTAGGGTATAGCGGTCACCCTGAGTTAAGCAAGCATGCAGGTTGGCAGTAAACAATTGGAGTGCCTTTGAGAACGAAGTCTTTTTATTGATGATATATTTCCCAGTTTACAGAATACAAGGCCATCCCCATAGCTTTTAAAATATAGCTAGGGGTAAAACTTCCTGAGATGTTCTATATTCCATGAGTTCCCAATTTCCGTGTCGTCCATTTGAGTAAGACGATACGAGCCAGGCCGAGTGACTTCCGCTACTATGAATGGCCCTTCCCATAGTGGTGACAATTTGTGCCGCCCCTCCCCCGTTAGAATTCGGTGGAGGACGAGATCTCCCACTGTGAAGGATCGATGTTGTATGGCCTTATCATGATAGCGCCTCAGAGTTTGCTGATACTGGGCTGACTGAATCACCGTATTCAATCGTTCTTCTTCTAGTATATCAATATCCTCCAGCCTAGTAGCTTCAGCTTCTGCTATGTTTTCAAAGATTAATCTAGGTGCTCCAAACTTGAGATCAGTGGGTAGCACTACCTCCGAACCATAGACCATAAAGAAAGGAGTGTTTCCATGCAAAGCTTGGCTAGGTTGAGTTCTCATGCTCCAAACGACATATGGCAACTCTCTGATCCACTTTCCTGTGAACTTTTCATTCTTGTCGAAGACTTTCTTTCTGAGCGCTTCCAATATCATCCCGTTGGCTCTTTCTACTTGCCCGTTGGCTCTTGGGTGCGCCACCGAGGCATATTTGATCTGAATGCTTCTTTGTTCGCAGAAATCGAAGAACTCTGAGCTTGTGAAATTGGATCCCAGGTCGGTTATGATGCTATTCGGTATCCCGAACCTGAACATTATGTCTTATATGAATTCCACTGCCTTAGCTGAAGTTAGAGAAGCAATGGGTTTGAACTCTATCCATTTAGTGAATTTGTCGATAGCGACTAGTATATGAGTGTATCCTCCTTGAGCTTTCTTGAAAGGTCCAATCATATCCAGTCCCCAACACGCGAACGACCAGGTTACAGGTATGGTTTGCAGTTGCTGTGCTGGTAGATGCTGCTATTTTGATAAGTATTGACAGGCTTCACATCTCTGGACTAACTCGGTTGCATCATTTTTTGCCGTTGGCCAGTAGAAACCAGACCTGAAGACCTTCCCAACCAGAGTCCTTGATGCTGCGTGTATCCCGCATTGCCCAGCATGGACCTCATCTAGCAGTTGCTTCCCTGTAGCCGAAAGAATGCATTTTATGAGGACTCCTAATGTGCCTCCTCTGTATAGTGTTTCCCCAATGAGAGTATAATGAGCTGACTGCCTTGCAATGCGCTCTGCTGCATTTTTGTCATTCGTCTCTTCCTCATTCTTTATGTACCTGATGATCGGCTCCCTCCAGTCATCAGGATCTGACTTTGATTGGCTCAGAATATTGCATTCTTCTACCCGATCTAGTGAAATGCTCGGATGCAGTAATTCTTGGACAAAAACTCTAGGCGGGACCTGAGTCCGACTGGATCCTAGTTTGGACAATGCATCAACTGCCGTGTTGCGGTCTCTCTCCACATGATGAAATTCCAAACCTTCAAACTTGTCTTCAAGCTTTCGGACGACCATGCAGTATTTCCCCATGGAATCATTCAAGCAGTCCCATTCTTTGTTTATCTGACTTATGACCACCAGAGAATCCCCATATACCATCAGTCTCTTGATGCCCAGTGATATGGCAATGTTCAGTCCATGAATCAAAGCTTCGTATTCTGCTGCATTGTTGGACGCTGGGAATAGCAATTGAACAGCATATTTGAGTTGTTCACTTCTAGGTGCAATGAAAAGGATCCCTGCACCTGCCCCCTGTAGCTTCAACGAGCCATTGAAATCCATTCGCCATACTTCTGTGGTTTCCGGGTTATTTGGCACTTGTTGCTTGGTCCACTCTGATACGAAGTCAACTAGTGCTTGAGTCTTGATTGCGGTGCGAGGTCGAAACTCAATGTCATGAGCTCCCAGTTCACAGGCCCACTTGGCTATTCTTCCGATGGCTTCTTTATTGTGGAGAATATCCCCTATTAGAAATCCAGTGACTACTATGACTTTGTGATCGTCGAAGTAGTGACGGAGCTTGCGTGTAGTTAGAAGTACTGCATATAATAGTTTCTGAACTTGAGGGTATTTCTTCTTCGAGGGACCCAGGACTTCACTGATGAAATAGACAGGATGTTGCACTAGGTACGCGTGTCCTTCTTCCGCTCGCTCGACTACTAATGTGGTGCTCACCATGTGAGTCGTGCAAGAGATGTACAACAACAGATCTTCAGCCAGTTGATTCGGCGTTGCTCGGCGTGGCGGTTTTAGCACTGGTGGTGTTGTTAGGAATTTCTTCAGTGCGTCTAGAGCTTCCTGAGCCTCTGAAGTCCACTGGAATTTATCTACCTTCTTGAGCAACTTATAGAACGGTAGGCCTTTCTCTCCCAGCCTTGATATGAACCTGCTTAGGGCTGCCATGCATCCGGTAAGTCTTTGTACCTTCTTATGTGATCGTGGTGCTTCCATTCTCATGATAGCTTCGATCTTTTCTGGATTGGCCTCAATTCCTCGTGGATGACAATGAACTCGAGCAATTTTCCTACTGGTACTCCGAAGACGCATTTTTCAGGATTAAGCTTCCATCGATATCGCCGTAGACTGTTGAAGACCAGCTGTAAATCTTCAATGAATTTTTCTGAGTTTTCTGTCTTGATCACCACATCATCCACATAAGCTTCCACACGCTTGCCCCAGTGGTCGGCTAAGCATGTCTGAATAGCCCTCTAGTAAGTCGCTCCAGCGTTTTTGAGGCCAAACGACATGGAGGTATAGCAGAAGGCCCCGAACGGGGTGATGAATGTTGTTTTTTCCTCATCTTCATCTGCCAGGCTGATCTGATGATACCTGGAGTAGCAATCCAAGAAGGATAACATAGAACATCCGGCGGTCGAGTCTACCACCTGGTCTATTCTAGGAAGTCCGAAGGGATCCTTCGGACAGTGCTTGTTGAGATCTGTATAATCGACGCACATGCGCCAATCCACTTTATTCTTTTTGAGTACAAAAATAGGATTTGCTAACCACTCGGGGTGTAACACTTCTCTAATGAATCCGGCCGTGACCAAGCGAGCCAACTCTGCTCGGATGGCTTCTCTCTTGTCAGGCGTGAAGCGACGTAATTTTTGTCGGATCGGCCTCGCCTGGGGGTAGACCTTCAATTTGTGCTCTGCCAGTTCTCTCGGGACTCTTGGCATATCCGCAGGTTGCCACGCGAATACATCTCGGTTATCTTGTAGGAACTGGACGAGCACACCTTCCTATTTGTCATCCAGGCTGGAACTGATGATGGCTGTCTTGCGCTCATCGGCGAACCCGAGGTTGATTCTCTTGGTTTCTTCGGTCGGCCGCATAGAGGTCACGGCTTGAGCTTTATTCGCGGGTACCACAAGGTCTTCCTCAGGCTTTGAGATCGCCTGCGCAGAAGTCGCTGATGGTTTGGTGGTGAGGGCTACCTGAATGGCCACTCGGAAACATTCTGTGGCGCCTTGGATGTCAGCGCGCACAGTTATGATTCCTTGTGGTCTTGGCATTTTCAATATCATGTACGTATAGTGTGGAATGGCCATGAACTTCGCCAACCCTGGCCTGCCGATGATGGCGTTGTACCCGCAGTCGAAGTTTGCCACCTCGAACCTCAGGAACTCGATTATGTAGTTTTCCGGAGTTCCGAAGGTGACCGGCATGTAGATGTCAGTGGATATTCTCCTTCAGTCGGCACGATGCCGAAGAAAGGAGTGTCCGACTCATGGAGCTCTTTGAGGGGAACCCCCAAGCCTTGAAGCGTCCGAGGGAAGGTGACGTTGATGTTGCTTCCCCCGTCCACTAATACCTTCTTTACCCTACTCCCTCGGATCACCGTGTCGATGAGGAGTGGGTACTTGCCCGGGTGGTCGAAGTTGAGCCACTGATCTGCCCGGGTGAAGGTGATCGGGTGTTCGGACCATCGATATGGGGCGGGAGGACCAGTGGTTGCCACCAATATCTGACGGTCGTTGAGCTTTTGTTGCCTTTTGCTTTCTTGCGACCCATGTCCGCCGAAGATGACGTTGACTTCTCTGTCGACATGAAGGAAGGCTCCACCTCCCCTCTCCTCCTGCTGTTGGGGCTGTCGAGGTTCTCCAGGTCCTCCTCGTGGCGGGGGAGGAGGCAGAGGCTGGAAGGGTCGACCGTTCCCCACGGAATGCTTGAAGTCTCTGTAGTTCCGGAGGGTGTGGCGCATGTCCTTGTGGTACGGGCATTGGGCGTCGAGGATGTCGTCTAGCGTGCGTTCGCCTCCGCGAGGTCCTCCTCAAGAGCAAGAGGCGGGCGGTCCGGCGGCGTGGACTTCTTCACGAGGCCTCTTTTCCCAACGTTTGTCGGGTTGTTGGTTCGTGTCGCGTCGCGGTGCCGCCGGCATAGGCTTTGTTCCTCCGATGAGGTCCTGAGCTCGTTCGTCGGTGGTGATGTAGAGGTCGGCTTCCCAGAATAGCCGCTCGGAGGTAGTCAGCGCTTTCTGCAGTATGGCACAGACGAAGGCCGAATCATTATATCCCTGGTAGAAGTCTTCGATCACTGCTGCTTCTGCGACCTCGAGGATACGATTCCTCATGGTCTGAAATCTTTTGAGATATGACCGGAGAGTCTCATCCCCTCGGTGCTTGATGGATTTGAGGTCCCATGGCTACGCTGGTTTGTCAGAGAGAGATTGGAAGTTGGCGGTGAAGCGCTGACTGAAATCGCTCCAGTCGTCGATGCAGTGTCGAGGTAGGTGTCGCAGCCATTGCAGTGCATCCTGCCCGAGAACGATAGGCAAGTACGCGATCATCACGTCTTCGGTTGCCCTAGCAGCTCGAGCGGCGGTGGTGTAGACAGCCAGCCAGCCTCCCGGATCCTGCTTAGGCTCGTACTTGTCGACGTTGGAGACTTTGAAGTTTGGGGGCCATTGAATGGCCCTAAGGCGCGGAGTGAGTGCCGATACTCCACATGTGTCCTCCTGTCGTCGATGATGATGCCTGTCCCGGGGAGGGGAGTTGTTGTCGTGGTGCCTCGACCGTCCCTGGGCCGTGCCACTAGTCGAAGCCGTTGCCGACTCAGTTCTGGTGGCCTGACTTCGTGCAGAAACGCCATGATCTCGATCATATTCTTCCCGGCGCCGGATCTTGTTCTCGTGTCGTCGTTCGCGCGAGGCATTGATGGAGCTCCGTGCGTCTCGCCGATTGTTGATGGCGTGTCGTAGGTCGCTCGACGGATGAGCGAGAGGTAGAAGGTGGTTGGCCGCCTGAGTGAACAGCCGCCGATAGCCCTCGGCGTCTGGAGTCTGGGGGAGGCCATCGGCTATCCGAGCCAATACCCCACCAACTTCGCTAGGTGTGTTCATGGCTCGGGCGAAGTCGGGGTTCAGGTTGTGTCCGAAAAGTGGATTTTCTCGACGTTGCCTCACTTCCTGCTCAGCCTGCTCTTGAGCTTGCCGACGGTCACGTCGTCGGGAATTCCTCCTTTCCCTGAAGACCGGTTCTTCTGGAGTTTCTCCTATCTCTGAGACCTCGTCTCGTGATACAGGCTACGCCGGGTCCCGCTCTCCGGCCTCGTGATGTCGCCGAATATTTCGGTGTCGGTTCCTTCGTCGGCGGGATTCTCGCTGAGGAGGTTCTTCCCCGGGCGCGGTTGGTTCATCGTCGAAGACGGGGGTGACTCCACCCTCCCGATGAAGAGGACGTCGGGGTAGAATGGAACTGTCGTTGTGACGAGCCTTTTTCTGTTCTCCTTTGAGGACGGAGGTACTGAAAGAGCGGTTTGACAATCCTTTACGTCATTCACTTCCTTTTTTCTTGTGATTCGTGTCCATGCTTCCGTCGGAGAGGTGGACAACGGAGTTCTCCAGGTAGACGGACCCTCGGTTCCTAGCTTGCTGAAGGTGGTCTTTTCTCGGAGTGCTGGAGGTTGCGCTTTTTCCTGTTTCGTTCCGACTTTCCTGGAGATTTTTGAGGAAAATTTTCTCTCCAGCGGATCCGCGATGCGATGTAGAGTTCCTTCTTCATCTGCTACGGATGAAATGGTTCCGAAGCAGAACACGGACCTGGGGCAGAGGACAATCCTGTGCTAGAAACTGACGGCCATTGAGCTAGCTTGGATCAGTGACACACCCCCTACCTGGCGCGCCAGCTGTTGGTGTTTTGAGTCCGACCGCGCACCCGGGGTTGCCCCTTGAGGTGCTTTTTGGAGTAGGACGGTGTTACCAATTGTAGCTCGATGGTTCGTGCTAATGCATGAGAGATAGTGGACAGTTTTGTACAAGTTCGGGCCGCTTTGAGATGCGTAACACCCTACGTCTTGGCGTGAGTACTTTATGTGGTGGGTTACAGGGAGGCTCTCTAGTGTTGAGGACGTAGAGAACTGGGCAGATGGCTAAGTTTGAGATGCTTTCGAGGGGGTGCCTCCTAGGCCTTATATACTTGACCGTGGGGCGTTACATGTGGATATGATAACAATGCGAGCCTAAATAATAGTAAACCGACTGAGTCTATCTTCCTATAATCTAGCCGACCTTCCCCTGCCTCGTTCCGATGTATGAGGCCCCTGCCCGGGAAAGTCGGGTCTCTATTGTGGTCGCAATTCAAACCCGTCGAGCCGTGTGGGCCTGCGCCGATCCGACCTTGTGTCAAACTACTTCACTAGACGTTCCTCCTTAGGCCAACGAAGGAATGACCTTGCGAATTATTGGGCCCACGGGCCTTTCGTGAGGTCTTTCATCCTTTCGGTGGACCCGGGGGATATCTGTCCCCCACAGTGGCGGCTCTTCGTCGCAGGGGGGTTGTGGTAGTAGCCGTAGTCAGCGCTCTAGCATGGAGGACGCTTTGAGGGAGCAACAAGAAAGGTTTTGTGAAGAGCTGCGACAACAACAAATGACATTCCTCCAACAGCAATCAGAGTATATGGCTGGTTACAACGCACAGGCACAACAAACAATGAACGTGAGTGTCTTATTTGTTCTCAACACGGTCGATATTTGTGCTATAACTAATATATTGTATTTGTAACAGTCTTGGTTTCCAGAGCAGACACATCAGCAACCATTCGTTTTTCCTCAATTTCAGCCGCCGATGCCTCAATGGGGATTACATGCTTCGCCACCTCCACCTCAGGTGCTTCAATTTAATTTAGACTTGTAGTTTGTATTAACCTTTCAAATCTTGACTAAACTTGATTTTGTAGGGATCTGGGGTTATGGGCCACAACTCGCCACCACCGGTGATACCAGCACCAGGAGGAACTTATGCAGGGGAGGGAGCTACTACAGAAGAGGTTAGTTTGACAAACACATTTGAATAGTGGTCATGCATGTAAACACTGTCGTTATTAATTTCTTATTTTTCTTTAAAATCCAAACCAGTTAAACGACTTCGTGAACGAGTTGTTCGCTTCTGGAGGTAGCGGTCACAACTCAAATGACCCTGATATGTGATGGTTTGAATCTTGTACTGAATTGTGACTTTGTTGTGAACAATTGTGAACTTTGTGTTATGTTGTAATGGACTATGTGATGTATTTGTGAACAATTATAAACTCTGGTGGTATTTTGGTGAACTGTGATGTATTTGTGAAGATGTGTGATATTTTGTGTTAAATTTGGGTAATTCTGTTATTACTGTTTCTATCATATTATTGTGATTATATTGTTGTTGAAATTTCTGTTTTTTGTATTTCTTTCATATTTTTTCTGTAAAATTGCTTATTTTCGGCGGTCGCATGGGGCCGCCGAAAATAACTCCTGTAGACTTTCGGCGGTCGCGCTCTGGCTGCCGAAAACAGGTTATTTTCGGTGGCCCTAGGGTTGGCCGCCAAAAATAGCTTATTTTTTACGGCCATAGCGTGGCCGCCCAAAATGAACCTTCATTTTCGCCTTTTTTGCGGCTAGAAGCCGAAAAAAATAGGCCTTCTGTCACCGAAAATAGCTTATTTTCGACGGCTTCTGGTCGCCGAAAATACCTGTAGCTGGCGTAATGGAGATGTAGGCTCCGGCGGCAGAAGGTTGAAGAGGAGGGAGGAAGGGAGCGGAGGAAAAAAATCTGGTTTAGTCCTCTATAGCCACCCTTTGAGTGACTAGAGACTAAATTGATTTAGTCCTTCCTTGAGCCCCTGTGTTTGATAAAAAAGAGACTAAAAACTAGGGACTAATCTTTAGTCCTTTAACCAAACGTGACTTAAATCCCTTCTTATTTAATTTTAAATAGAAATGAATTTAATCTTACTTAATCATCTATTCATCTTCAATCCCTGCAACCGAAAGAGCCTAAGCCTAAGGATCATTGTGCTAGTATCTATCGATAAAATCATGCAATGTATTGTTTTTCTCTCATAAAGCCAGGGCTTCATGTACCTTATTTATAATAAGAAAAACAAAAACTTGGAACAGAAAAGATCACGTCAAAGGCTTAAAGAGGAAATCTATAACCAATTAAGTTCGACAAATTTTATTCTTCTGAACTCCAACCCATGGCGACCATCACAAAACCATGCAATTTCGTTTGTACTTACTTTGCATAGCTGCAAACGGAGTAAGCACCGCTCAAAAATGGACAATCAGTTTAGTCGATGTGGTGGGCACGACTACGGGAGCACGAGGCATTGCACCGTCGTTCTTGACACTAATTATTAAATCAACAGATGCATCTTGCATATAGACTAGACTACTCTAGTCTAGATATCAAAAACATGTAACGTGTATTAAATTATTGTTGCACATGGTTGGTCACCTGTACTGTACGGGTACATTAGAGGAAGGCGATGCGGAGAATCATCCACCTTATTACAATTATTTGACGGTATGCATTGATGTATCAGAGAGAAAGAGCACATTACTTGCAAGGAACGTTCTTGCAGTTGCGAAATTGTTTGAGTTTTGCGCGTGATGCAGTTCACTGCTTCGGTAAAGCTCAAAGGTTGTTTGGCTACAATGTTCTTCCAATTTCAATGTTCGGCGTTGTATTTTTTATTTCATCCAGTCGAATTTATAAGAACTGTTTGTGAAGTGAGTTGAATTGATGCAGCGCGAATTCGATCTAATTCTTGATACTGTTGATATAATTATCTTGTATGCTTATATTAAAGGCACACAACCCCATGAGCAATTTGCTTAAATAAATCTAGAACGATAAATAAAATCGACGACCAAAGCTTAGGGTATGCGAAATAACATGAATACTACTGCACCCTCTAAAAAAAGATACAGTTCTAAGTTTAAGACAAGTCAAACTTTTTTAAATTGATCAAGTTTATAGAAAATAGCATCAATGTTTATATCTTTAGACGAGTTTACTACAATCTTTTTCATCATAAATAATCTAACAATATTATTTTGGTATCATAAATGTTAGAAGTTTTTCAAATAAATGTAACTAAACTCTAAATTATTTTACTTGTTGTTAAGAGATGAGATTTTTTCGGGACGGAGGGAGTATAATAAATCTAGAACGATAAATAAAATCGATGACCAAAGCTTAGGGTATGCGAAATAACATGAATACTACTGCACCCTCTAAAAAAAGATACAGTTCTAAGTTTAAGACAAGTCAAACTTTTTTTAATTGATCAAGTTTATAGAAAATAGCATCAATATTTATATCTTTAGACGAGTTTACTACAATCTTTTTCATCATAAATAATCTAACAATATTATTTTGGTATCATAAATGTTAGAAGTTTTTCAAATAAATGTAATTAAACTCTAAATTATTTTACTTGTTGTTAAGAGATGAGATTTTTTCGGGACGGAGGGAGTATAATAAATCTAGAACGATAAATAAAATCGACGACCAAAGCTTAGGGTATGCGAAATAACATGAATACTACTGCACCCTCTAAAAAAAGATACAGTTCTAAGTTTAAGACAAGTCAAACTTTTTTAAATTGATCAAGTTTATAGAAAATAGCATCAATATTTATATCTTTAGACGAGTTTACTGCAATCTTTTTCGTCATAAATAATCTAACAATATTATTTTGGTATCATAAATGTTAGAAGTTTTTCAAATAAATGTAATTAAACTCTAAATTATTTTACTTGTTAAGAGATGAGATTTTTTTCGGACGGAGGGAGTATAATTTATGTAGGAAATCAGTTTTTTAGTATGCAAATGTTATAGATACAAGATATTATGTAAAATGAAGCAATTTTGCTACTCCCTTCGTCTCACAGTTTATAATTTATTTGACTTTTTTACCTCTAGTTTTATTGGTTTATCTTGTTCAAAAACAATTGATAATTATTATTAATTTTTACTTTGGTATCATTTAGCATATAATAAGATTTACGTATGACTTTAAATTTTTTATTTTTTTTAAAAAAATTGAATAAAACGAGCTGATCCAGCATGCCATAAAAAGTTAAACGGAATATAAATTAGGACCGATGGAGTATTATTTAAAATATGAGAATTTGATTCCAACATTTTCGAAACAGATCCTAGCTAGCACCTATATAGGTAATAATTAATTGTAAGTAATGTTGTTGTTCCAAAAAGGTTCATCTATTAAATAATCCAATATGTAATGCGAACGCGTTTATATGTATTAAGAAGAGCTCGGCCGAGAAGAATGTCCTCGTCAAACACAAGTACAGGCTTGCAATAAACTGGCCATGTTCTTCTATACGTTCCATTATGTCTGAGAATAAAAGTAATCGAGTATTATTTTATCAAGTTGCCTGTAAGACTTTGACATTGCATCATGTTTAGTTTGTTTTGTTGCATGACTGTTTTGGAAGGATATATATAATATCTGCAATAGTAGAAAATGTGTTTAATACGTTATGTTTTAAAAAATCTAATATATTGGAGCATTTAGAACAACAAAAATAACTTTATCTTCAAACAGCAGCACTCTATTGTTCTGACTTCAAAGTTCCAAAGCAGTTTTTATTTATGAATTTGCACTAGAGACCACTAGATCATTCGTTTTCTTCATTGGTTTTTTCATTCCATTGTTCTTAATTTTCCCTCTAATTTGTATATATTCAGCAGGCGCTTGACCCTCATGTTTCATTACCAAAAAAAAATCAAAGACATGTGAACTCTGAATAAAAATGAAAGGAGAATCTTTATATGCTTGTCAGCTCAAAGCTGATACCGGATGTCATAGGGTGTATGTTTTGATATAAGAACATATGTTATATCTTTGGAGTCCTGGAAACTCATGGTTAGCTTAAAATCTGGTGAGCAGAAAATGATGAGACATGACAGCGGCGGTCCTCCTTGCATTAGAGCTTGTTCGTTTGTGTCGGATTGCACCCGGAATCGTTCCAGCTAATCAAATTTTATATAAATTAGAGAAGCAATTCGGTTAGGAATCGTTCCGACCCAACAATCCGGTACAAACGAACAAGGCCTTAACCACGTAGAGATAGATCAGATGTTGATACATGTATAGTGTTGGGGCCTTGTTCTCAATTGCTATGAACTAAGAACAAGACAACACAGAATGTTAATGGTTAAAGACCTTCGTCCTTCGAAGGTTTATCTCCTTCAGGATATAATGATCTTCAGACGAAGGTCATGAAGGACGTACCTTCATCATTTTAGCATATCATAATGAACGTTGAAGCCTATGAAACATGAAAAAATAACATGAATAATCATATGACATCTTCGGAATATCTTTATTATATTATCATGAATAAACATGAACAATATCGAATTATATTTATACCTTCGGCTTGACAGAAGGTAAAAATCCAGGTATGACGTGCGAGCGAATACAAGTCAGCATGAACAGTACGGTGTCACTGTTCATCTATTTATAGGCACAGGCCGCGAAATATTGAACCGGCCATACTGCCTGAATTCGGCTAGGGGACCTCTTCAACTGCCGAGGCAAAACAAGCTGCCTCCATCGTGCAGAGCGCTGAAGAGCCGATTGTAGTGGCGAAGGTTCCTACAGTCGGGCCAGCCAAAGTTAAGGATGATAAGGCCGAAGAGCCACAGGTGGAAAAATAATGAAAATTCCAGAAATTCTGAGCCCACCAGTAGAGGCAAAACTGCCGAAAGTGCAAAAGGCTCCTGCCGCAACTCCCAAGAAGAGGACGATGGCCAGTGTGCCGGATGCTGTATTGGAGACCACAAAGGCCTTGAGCCCTGTTCCTACTAAGAAAATTGCTGAAGATGCAAAAGTCCAAGCCGAAGCCGAAGCTAGGCCTTCAGCGCCCATTGAGACGAAGGCTGTCGCTCGTGAGGACAAGGCTGATCAGCAATCTTCAGGTACTGGAATGGCAGCAGGGCAAAATATGGCAGAAAAAGCAAAATCTCCTGCCCCCGAAGCTCCACTCGAAGATGTTGATTACATTTTTCGACATGCTTCAGGGAAAAAATTATCCGAAGAAGTCCTGGAAGCCAGACACTATGCCCAAAAATTAAAATATCCCAAGGGAGCCTTAGTGTTTAACGGCACTAATGAAGATGATTTTCTGTACTGTCTCCCGGATAACAAAGAAATATCCGTTTGCCGGGAGATAGCTAAGAGTATGAGATTTTCGAAGCTTGAAGAAGGCCTTTCGGTTATGTCGAAGGATGATCTTGCTGATAGCCTGGCGTACAATAGTATAAAGGTATAGAAGTTAACTTTGAAGTTGGGAATGAAATATCTTATTTGCCATGCTCAATTCTTTCTTCTTCTTTGCAGGGCTTAATTCTTAGTAATTCCTTGTGGGCACAGAAGAGCGCTGAAGACGAAGGCTATACAATAGCTCTTAACAACCTTCGCTCCGAGGTGATTGAACTGAGAAATGAAGGTCTAGAGAAGGACAAAATTTTGATTTCATTGGTGCATAAAATAAAAGAAGACGATGCTAAGTATAATGCTCAGGCCGAAACCCAAAATGCCGAGGTTGAAGACCTTCGGAGACAATTGGCCGAAGCTAATGAAAATTGTGCACTCGCACAAGCTAAAAAGAAATTAGTGAATATTGGAAGAAAAAATTGGAGAAAAATGTTGAAGAACTTCACGAATCCAAGGAAAAGTGTTTTGAAAAATCCTTGGATTGCGTGAAGAAATTAAAAACTATCTTCTCCAAAGTAGGTGCCTACTCTTCTGAAGAAAATTTTATCCGAGGCAACCCCGAGGGTGTTATAGAATGGATAAGTGGAGAAGCCAAAGCCTTCGAGGAAATATTGAATGATCACGGGATATTTGTGCCTTCTCCGGTGCTCGGGGAATCGCAGCTATTCTGGAGAAGGCCGGATGTGACCATGTTAAGGCTATAGCCCAAGCCGAAGCTGCCTTCTCCATAGACGATACGAAGGATCCTTCATCCAAAGCGACTTTAATGGGCGGGAAGTTTTATTCCGATGTCTGGGTGAACGGTGGCCGAGAGCTGGCCATTGAAATTATAAAGAAGAATGAAAAAGACACCCACGACGCCTTGGCAGAAGCAAAGCGAGTTGAAGAGTCTGCTGAACGCGAAAGACATATAGGTATTGTTTTTTTTATTTTTATTTTGGCTTCGGTACTTGCTTTGTGGCTTCGGACTAATCAGTTTACCTACTTTAGCTGAACTATCCCCGCCGCCGGAGCCGTACAATCCCCTAGCTGATCCAGAAATGAAGGAAGCATTGGATATTATAAGCATGGCGAACTCCATTATCGACGAAGTCGTCGATAAACTTTTGAACGAAATTGCAGAAAAAGTCCTTAGAGAAGAATAGATTTTATTGTAATAATATTTTGAAATGCTTGATGTATGGAACAATTGAAGGAGGATTAAGCTTCTATTATAACAAAACTATGTAACATTTGATGTATGTAACATTGAATCGAATATGTAAATTGTTGTAATTTATTTCTTTGCGATGCATGAAACATACACACATACCGCTTTTTGAGCCTTCGGCGAAAAAACACCTTTCCTTCTTTTCATGCTTCGTAAATAAGGAAACCCCTTCTAGGGCAAATCTGATATAATTGTCACCCAAAGCTTGCTTTGTGCCTTAGCACATTTTCATTCCACGAAGTATTCCCAAAGATTTGCTTCGTATTCGATCTTTTTGTTGATGCGATATGATGTGATGCTATGCCAAATGATGCGATGATATGATATGATGCAATATGATGATGCCTTAACACCCACACTGGTACACGGAAGACTCTACATCCCCTTAGGAACGACTTTTGAGCTTCTTCACCTTCTATTTCGGTGGTATAAGTTCTGCATCCCATTAGGAACGACTTTTGAACTTCTTCGCCTTGTATTTCAGTGGTATAAGTTCTGCATATACATATACATAATACTTATAAAACTAACTAGACAAACTAGATTATTCCTGATTAAAGTATCTAGCCTATAACAATATACATCTTATCTTAAAAGATTCTACCCTACACTCATAGATCCATCTTATCTCAAAAGATCCTAACTTATTCTAATTAAAATATATCTAGCCTAATAAATTCATCTTATCTTAAAGGATACTCTATTACCTTAGTAGATTCATCTTATCTTGAAAAGATTTTATCCTTATCCTAATAGATCTAACTGGCCTCAGAAGATTCTATCTTATCTTTATGGATCTGTCTTATCCTAATAAGCATACTTATCCACCCTAGTTTAACAACCATGATCTAATGCAAATTAAGTAGATCTTATCTAGTCTAATCTGATTACCTTGATTTAATTCTAATCCCATCAAATCTGATCAGATCTAACCTAATGGACAAACATATTAGATAATACTGGTAAAATAAGATCGGGTTCTACTCTTATAAATATGTTTTAATCCAAGTTGGACTGAGATTCCTATTTAGACTAGACCACATACAACAACCTGGCCATATGCAACTACCCTAAACACTCGACAGTTGCATAACCTCTCTGATTTAACCGACAAAGATTCTAACCCAGCCCAATAATATACACTAACTCCTAATCAATGAGACAAGATCGAAGAATATGATCAACTTCATCAAGTAAGGATGAGCACCAACTCAAGTCTTCAAGGATAAAGTGAGATCACCAAATGAGTCAAAAGCCACAATCTAGGATGAAATCTTTTCTTACCCTCCACTTTCTTAACCAAACCTATATATGCCCCAAAGACATCTTCTATCCTACATAATAAAATGAACATACATATATTACCCATGCTCTCCTAATCACTTACTAATAATAAAAAGAGAGACTCTTGATTTTTGAACTAATTAGAAACTAAAAGCTAAATTTTAAATCACTCTTCCTATATCCTCTTTCTTACAAATCTCGAGGACGAGATTATTTTTAAGGGGGGTAGGATTTGTAATACTCAAAATTGGGTACAATAAATACATGGTGATTTCCTTATTTTATGTGCCTTATTTGCATCATGAACAGAGCATACATAAAATGAAGAGTGATTAAATCGAACCAAAGACACTAAAATAAAAGAAAGTGCATCTCGTTGGAGTTTTGTTTGCGCATTTAATAATAATAACAATAACAATAATAAAAATATAATAAAGAGTCAGGGATTTGAATTTTAAGTGAAGAAATTACAAAATGAATCTATGAATAAATACACCCATTCCATGAGGGCATGTTTAAAATTTAATATCTAATTGGAGTATGAATTCTATAAAAATTTTGAATTCAAATTTCAGTTGAAATAAAAAGGGAAAACAAAACAAGAAAGAAAAGAATAAAGAAGGAAAATGGAAAAACAGACGCTGGGCTGATTTTTCTCTCTTCGGCCCATTATCATCTCTGCTCGGCCTGCTCCTGGATTGCGCGCTCGCGCGCCCTCACACCGATGGGGGGCCCATTGGGCAGTTTCTGGGTGCTCTCACCCCTCCGTGTTGTCAATGACGCGTGGGGCCGCAACGTCGGCCTCCTCTCATCTACACACGGGTCTGTTGGTCCATGACGTGTGGGCCCCATTGGTTGTGCTCCGTCTTCTCCGCTGGTTCGCAAGCGCAGACGCGGGATCTCAACAAACTCCACTAAGATTTCGCCGCCAGGATTGGATCGACTGCTATCTCCTTCCGTGCGGACTCCCTCCCCTTATAAACTCGCCGATTTGTGCCTGTTCCGCTCAACTGGATTATCTGGGAACCCGACTGCTGGAAGAAGAGAAGCTCCATCGCCGCAGTGGGAGATGATGGTGACGCCGCCATTAATCTGTGTCCGCACCACCTCTTCGACCTCAGTGTGGGGTCCTGGATGTAGGACTAGGGTCGTGGTGCATTCTGGATTGATTTCCGGGGATGGGATTGACTGGTGTTGGCCAAATTTCTCCTCGGTGCATGAATATCGCCGCCGTCCGCTACTCTTCGTGGACCGGTCTCCAGCGCGCGCCATCCCCGGTGAGCACCCGTCCATCGTGTTCGCGCAACCTTCCTCTCCGCGCTGTATCGGTTTAATTTGGGATTTGGGCGCGTAATCGCCGGGTGGGCTGCGCCGGCGAGGTTCGGCCGCACGGGCTAGGGGCGCCGTCGTGCGCAGCTGCCAGGATAGAAGACGACCGCGGGCCGTCGGATGGTCCCTGGGCGGTCCAGATCAACTCATAGAAGTGAGCAATCGCGTGAACAAATCGGGACCCTAGATTCTGTGATGGACGACTCTGATTTGATCTCGATCTTATAAAATCCGGACCGTGGATCTGTGATCTGGCGGGTGGGATTGAGTCATCGCGTTCATGAGCTCGGATTGGTTGTGGACCGTTGGATCCAGATCCAAGGGCTCACAGTTCATACCGGTTCAGATTAATTTGATCTAATCTGGGGCGTCCAATTTGGATCGGACGGCTCACGGTGCCCCGTACCCCTTCGCCGTGGATGTTTTATAAAAGAGCCCTCGGGGTTTTGTGGAATCAACCCGCCATCCCTTGTCACTGTGCACTGAGCCTTGGGAAATTTGCGCAGAAGCCCCTGCGGTTCCTGAATTTTGATGCCCAGTCCAGAATCCGAGGAAATTCAGAAAATTCAATTAGAAAATGATTTCTATTGTTAAAATAATTCCAGAATCTTATTTAATTCATAGAAAATCCATATTTAGTCCAAATTAATCCATTTCAGTTCCTATAATTTTGTAATAATATTCTCTATTAAATAGTACCACTGTTTTTACATAAAGTACACATTAAAATTTATTTCTCACCTAACCCTATATTAAATGCATAAAATCTTTAAAAATTCATAACTTGAAATCTATAACTCCAAAATTAATGATTCCTGTTCCTATGATCTTATTTTAATATGTATATTATTAATGTGTATTTTGTTCTTATGTTTGGTGTAATGTTAATTTTGCCTACACCATGTTTGTTTGAATTGCTACGACTAGCAGTGAGGTCACGAGGATCAGAAGAATCATCCTGGTACCTGGAATCTCAAGACCCAGGCAAGTTGTGCCCTTGATCACTTCTTTTTACCCACTCATGTTCTAATTAATCATAATGATCTGCATAGGTTAATTTTGATGGGTCCCAATAGGTTACCCTAGTTTGTCTATCTTTATACCTTGTTTACCACTAGACTTTCTGGGTAGTACTTGCTAGTGCTATATGTGGTTTTGGGTGTAAAGATTACACTATTCATGATTATACTTTTGTTATCAGTTGTTATTTATGGTTCATGTTAAGATCATTATGTTAAATGGAACATGGAGAACCACCCGGGAAAACAGTGCTACCACGAGGGTGGAATGGGACGCCCTTGGCTGATTAATTAGGAAAGCTAGTGGAAGACTACCTTACCCGAAAGGGGCAAGGGCAGTAGGGGAGAGGTCAGTGTAGGGAGGCCCTCGGGAGGATTTTGCTGCGATGGCGGTCCTGCAAGGGATTCCTGCACTGGATCTTCCTATAAACTGTAGCGGGTTTTCGGAAGCTAGTGGAACTTTGTAAAGGCCTCGTAGTGGATCCCTAGCCATTCACCTCGGAAGTGTCTAAGGGCTTTGCAAACCCTGGCGACATGGGATACACGACTTGTGGGTAAAGATGCGCAACCTCTGCAGAGTGTAAAACTGGTATACTAGCCGTGCTCACGGTCATGAGCAGCTCGGACACTCACATGATTAAATTATGGAACTAAATTCAATTTGTCATATGCATTGCATCACAGGTGAAGTTGTTATTTTTGTTCTACTACTTAATTGGGTTTGGTATTTACTTATACTTAGTAACTGCTAATAAAATTTTGACCAACTTTAAAAGCAATGCTCAGCTCTAACCATCTTCTTTGGTAAGCCTTACACTTCACGTGAGCTCCCACTTTTGGCGAGTTCATGCACATTATTCCCCACAACTTGTTGAGCGATGAACGTATGTGAGCTCACTCTTGCTGTCTCACATACACCACAGGTCAAGACCAGGTACTGCAGGATGATGCGCTTGGAGGATGCTACGATGTGTTCGTGAGAGGTCTAGGTCGTCGTCTCCCAGTCAACTTTGGATTGCTGGACCGTTGTCTCCTTATAATGTAATTATTTATTTTGTATAGAACTCCTGTTATATATAAAGATGTGACATTCGATCCTGTGCCACTATTCATCATATGTGTGAGACTTGGTCCCAGCATACCTGGTGTTTATGTTAACCCCGGGTTTTGGACCCCTAAAATCCGGGTGTTACAGAAGTGGTATCAGAGGAATGTTGACTGTAGGACGAAACCTAGATAGAACTGGACAACCAATACTTACTTACCTTGGCTACTCTGATTCTTTCTAAACTTTTCTTAATCTTTTCTCATCTAATTCCGCTTTACTCTGATTATTCTTACCTTTTTCTTCTAAAGACAAATGTGGATTTCACACTTTGAAATCCAGTGCCTAAAGTGACTTTGGGAATAGGAAACCTAATCTTAGGAACAAAAACAAAACTATTTTTGTCTATGTATTTGAATGTTTGTCCTTATGATATCTGTCTGATCTGGATCTTTGTTTGAGTGTGATGAGTTGTGGAGTAATGTCCACAATTGCATCTACATATACATAATACTTATAAAACTAACTAGACAAACTAGATTATTCCTGATTAAAGTATCTAGCCTATAACAATATACATCTTATCTTAAAAGATTCTACCCTACACTCATAGATCCATCTTATCTCAAAAGATCCTAACTTATTCTAATTAAAATATATCTAGCCTAATAAATTCATCTTATCTTAAAGGATACTCTATTACCTTAGTAGATTCATCTTATCTTGAAAAGATTTTATCCTTATCCTAATAGATCTAACTGGCCTCAGAAGATTCTATCTTATCTTTATGGATCTGTCTTATCCTAATAAGCATACTTATCCACCCTAGTTTAACAACCATGATCTAATGCAAATTAAGTAGATCTTATCTAGTCTAATCTGATTACCTTGATTTAATTCTAATCCCATCAAATCTGATCAGATCTAACCTAATGGACAAACATATTAGATAATACTGGTAAAATAAGATCGGGTTCTACTCTTATAAATATGTTTTAATCCAAGTTGGACTGAGATTCCTATTTAGACTAGACCACATACAACAACCTGGCCATATGCAACTACCCTAAACACTCGACAGTTGCATAACCTCTCTGATTTAACCGACAAAGATTCTAACCCAGCCCAATAATATACACTAACTCCTAATCAATGAGACAAGATCGAAGAATATGATCAACTTCATCAAGTAAGGATGAGCACCAACTCAAGTCTTCAAGGATAAAGTGAGATCACCAAATGAGTCAAAAGCCACAATCTAGGATGAAATCTTTTCTTACCCTCCACTTTCTTAACCAAACCTATATATGCCCCAAAGACATCTTCTATCCTACATAATAAAATGAACATACATATATTACCCATGCTCTCCTAATCACTTACTAATAATAAAAAGAGAGACTCTTGATTTTTGAACTAATTAGAAACTAAAAGCTAAATTTTAAATCACTCTTCCTATATCCTCTTTCTTACAAATCTCGAGGACGAGATTATTTTTAAGGGGGGTAGGATTTGTAATACTCAAAATTGGGTACAATAAATACATGGTGATTTCCTTATTTTATGTGCCTTATTTGCATCATGAACAGAGCATACATAAAATGAAGAGTGATTAAATCGAACCAAAGACACTAAAATAAAAGAAAGTGCATCTCGTTGGAGTTTTGTTTGCGCATTTAATAATAATAACAATAACAATAATAAAAATATAATAAAGAGTCAGGGATTTGAATTTTAAGTGAAGAAATTACAAAATGAATCTATGAATAAATACACCCATTCCATGAGGGCATGTTTAAAATTTAATATCTAATTGGAGTATGAATTCTATAAAAATTTTGAATTCAAATTTCAGTTGAAATAAAAAGGGAAAACAAAACAAGAAAGAAAAGAATAAAGAAGGAAAATGGAAAAACAGACGCTGGGCTGATTTTTCTCTCTTCGGCCCATTATCATCTCTGCTCGGCCTGCTCCTGGATTGCGCGCTCGCGCGCCCTCACACCGATGGGGGGCCCATTGGGCAGTTTCTGGGTGCTCTCACCCCTCCGTGTTGTCAATGACGCGTGGGGCCGCAACGTCGGCCTCCTCTCATCTACACACGGGTCTGTTGGTCCATGACGTGTGGGCCCCATTGGTTGTGCTCCGTCTTCTCCGCTGGTTCGCAAGCGCAGACGCGGGATCTCAACAAACTCCACTAAGATTTCGCCGCCAGGATTGGATCGACTGCTATCTCCTTCCGTGCGGACTCCCTCCCCTTATAAACTCGCCGATTTGTGCCTGTTCCGCTCAACTGGATTATCTGGGAACCCGACTGCTGGAAGAAGAGAAGCTCCATCGCCGCAGTGGGAGATGATGGTGACGCCGCCATTAATCTGTGTCCGCACCACCTCTTCGACCTCAGTGTGGGGTCCTGGATGTAGGACTAGGGTCGTGGTGCATTCTGGATTGATTTCCGGGGATGGGATTGACTGGTGTTGGCCAAATTTCTCCTCGGTGCATGAATATCGCCGCCGTCCGCTACTCTTCGTGGACCGGTCTCCAGCGCGCGCCATCCCCGGTGAGCACCCGTCCATCGTGTTCGCGCAACCTTCCTCTCCGCGCTGTATCGGTTTAATTTGGGATTTGGGCGCGTAATCGCCGGGTGGGCTGCGCCGGCGAGGTTCGGCCGCACGGGCTAGGGGCGCCGTCGTGCGCAGCTGCCAGGATAGAAGACGACCGCGGGCCGTCGGATGGTCCCTGGGCGGTCCAGATCAACTCATAGAAGTGAGCAATCGCGTGAACAAATCGGGACCCTAGATTCTGTGATGGACGACTCTGATTTGATCTCGATCTTATAAAATCCGGACCGTGGATCTGTGATCTGGCGGGTGGGATTGAGTCATCGCGTTCATGAGCTCGGATTGGTTGTGGACCGTTGGATCCAGATCCAAGGGCTCACAGTTCATACCGGTTCAGATTAATTTGATCTAATCTGGGGCGTCCAATTTGGATCGGACGGCTCACGGTGCCCCGTACCCCTTCGCCGTGGATGTTTTATAAAAGAGCCCTCGGGGTTTTGTGGAATCAACCCGCCATCCCTTGTCACTGTGCACTGAGCCTTGGGAAATTTGCGCAGAAGCCCCTGCGGTTCCTGAATTTTGATGCCCAGTCCAGAATCCGAGGAAATTCAGAAAATTCAATTAGAAAATGATTTCTATTGTTAAAATAATTCCAGAATCTTATTTAATTCATAGAAAATCCATATTTAGTCCAAATTAATCCATTTCAGTTCCTATAATTTTGTAATAATATTCTCTATTAAATAGTACCACTGTTTTTACATAAAGTACACATTAAAATTTATTTCTCACCTAACCCTATATTAAATGCATAAAATCTTTAAAAATTCATAACTTGAAATCTATAACTCCAAAATTAATGATTCCTGTTCCTATGATCTTATTTTAATATGTATATTATTAATGTGTATTTTGTTCTTATGTTTGGTGTAATGTTAATTTTGCCTACACCATGTTTGTTTGAATTGCTACGACTAGCAGTGAGGTCACGAGGATCAGAAGAATCATCCTGGTACCTGGAATCTCAAGACCCAGGCAAGTTGTGCCCTTGATCACTTCTTTTTACCCACTCATGTTCTAATTAATCATAATGATTTGCATAGGTTAATTTTGATGGGTCCCAATAGGTTACCCTAGTTTGTCTATCTTTATACCTTGTTTACCACTAGACTTTCTGGGTAGTACTTGCTAGTGCTATATGTGGTTTTGGGTGTAAAGATTACACTATTCATGATTATACTTTTGTTATCAGTTGTTATTTATGGTTCATGTTAAGATCATTATGTTAAATGGAACATGGAGAACCACCCGGGAAAACAGTGCTACCACGAGGGTGGAATGGGACGCCCTTGGCTGATTAATTAGGAAAGCTAGTGGAAGACTACCTTACCCGAAAGGGGCAAGGGCAGTAGGGGAGAGGTCAGTGTAGGGAGGCCCTCGGGAGGATTTTGCTGCGATGGCGGTCCTGCAAGGGATTCCTGCACTGGATCTTCCTATAAACTGTAGCGGGTTTTCGGAAGCTAGTGGAACTTTGTAAAGGCCTCGTAGTGGATCCCTAGCCATTCACCTCGGAAGTGTCTAAGGGCTTTGCAAACCCTGGCGACATGGGATACACGACTTGTGGGTAAAGATGCGCAACCTCTGCAGAGTGTAAAACTGGTATACTAGCCGTGCTCACGGTCATGAGCAGCTCGGACACTCACATGATTAAATTATGGAACTAAATTCAATTTGTCATATGCATTGCATCACAGGTGAAGTTGTTATTTTTGTTCTACTACTTAATTGGGTTTGGTATTTACTTATACTTAGTAACTGCTAATAAAATTTTGACCAACTTTAAAAGCAATGCTCAGCTCTAACCATCTTCTTTGGTAAGCCTTACACTTCACGTGAGCTCCCACTTTTGGCGAGTTCATGCACATTATTCCCCACAACTTGTTGAGCGATGAACGTATGTGAGCTCACTCTTGCTGTCTCACATACACCACAGGTCAAGACCAGGTACTGCAGGATGATGCGCTTGGAGGATGCTACGATGTGTTCGTGAGAGGTCTAGGTCGTCGTCTCCCAGTCAACTTTGGATTGCTGGACCGTTGTCTCCTTATAATGTAATTATTTATTTTGTATAGAACTCCTGTTATATATAAAGATGTGACATTCGATCCTGTGCCACTATTCATCATATGTGTGAGACTTGGTCCCAGCATACCTGGTGTTTATGTTAACCCCGAGTTTTGGACCCCTAAAATCCGGGTGTTACAGTGAGGTTGTCCAATTGGTCTTACCTGATGTGGCTCCTGAGTAGGTGAGCAAGGTCACTTTGGTGGCCGGTCACTTGGACCGGCCTTCTTTTTCACATATTAAGATAACAATTGATCAAAGGTCCGGCCCGATTTGACCAATCAACCAGCTGCCTTGAATGTGTTAGTTTTCCATGTACCTATTTTTGGTCATCGATGCTTGAAAGTACGTGGTCATTGCTACTCCTGGGCATTGCAGGACCGTTCGCTAGAATGATCCGGGCTATTCGGTGATGTCCCGAACCGTCCACAACTATGCGTCGGACCGTCCATGATGCGCAGAACAGGGGCCCGCGCCTGACTACCTGCCTATGCCTACCCCCTAGCATTGGAGGTAGTGATGGTAACCTTCAGAGTCTCACCTCCATCAAGAGTTCTTTCCGCTACCACTTTCCTGCTAGAGTTTTTAGTATTTTCATTGGCCTTTCGCGCATTGCCAAGAATGACCTCCTTGCCTTTGCCCTCATTGGCCGCGCTGGGCCGAATCAGGACTTTTTTGCTATCAAAGTTGATCATATTTATTGAGAAGGGCTCTCTGTCCACCTGCATTTTCTAAAATTTCAATCGTCCCTCGTTAATGGTCGATTGGATTTGTCGTCAAAACACATTACAATCATTAGTGACATGAGAAAATGAGTTGTGCCACTTGCAATATGCACGACGCTTGAGTTTGTCGGTGGGTGGAACAATATGGTTTATTTTAATGTTGCCATTTTGAGTAACTCATCAAATATTTTATCGCATTTGCTAATATTGAATGTAAAGTTAACCTGCTCTTGTTGTTTCTTTTGTACCGGCTGCGAGGAACAAGCCGAAGACTTGGCCTGCTTTGGCCAAACCATTTTAGTAGCGTATACTTCTTTTGATTCATCGTCCAAGCTACTCTGATCACATTCTACTACATGGACATTGTGACGAATCATTTTGGCAGTTTCTTTGCTTCGGCTTTCACAAGCCAAAGCTCTAGTGTAACTGTGCTAGCGTAAAAAACCAGTCGAACGATGGGGGTAGTACTTCAGGTTAAAACCATTAGCTACCACGCTGAACAATGAGCAATACTGCAAAAGCGCACGTCGTGCAGCATCCTGCATGGCTACCCCTACAGTGTCTCTCTTAGAGATAGAATAGTGCTATGAGCAGGCCTTCACCCTAGAGGTCATCCTTCGGACAACGCACCAAACAGGTAGCCTCCTAGCGGTCCGGGTATGTCCCGCGACTATGCTGGTAAACTACATAACGATACTCGATTGACTAGGTGTGTCGGTCCATAGCCCGGCGCAACAAGGTGTCGAGCATGTCGTGAAAGTGACAACTGCGAGCGGTGTCACGAATGATGGGTCGGGCGATCCATCCTTCCAGCTCCTGCTCCGCGGAAAGCACGGTACTATGGCTTGAGCTTCCACCATCGTCATCCCCATCAAGATCTCCTCCAGCAGCTCCTACTGCAGTTGGGATGCCCTATGGTGGTGCAGGGGGCGCCTCCAGCGAGGCACAGGGGAGAGACGCCTCGCAGACTCCACCTCCTGCTGTGGCGGGGAAGAAGATTCCTAGTACTCCCTCTCCTATCGCTGATGTTCCTGCTCCTCAAGTAGGCGGTGGTGCAGCCTCTCCAAGTGACTCGACTGACCGGTCACTGTGCGGTGAAGCGGACACTCCATAAGATGAGAGGGCAGGAAAGGAATCACTGATTTGCATGTTGTGTTCCTAAGGCAAGCCATCTACAAAAGACATCGGAAGCATAAGGATAATATTAGAGCCAATAGGACCAGCAAAGAAATCATAAACAGATTAGGAAACCAAAATGAAATAAGATTTTATCAAGGTATAATATATACAACAATGAAGCATATGGTTGGTCGAGACGACCGACTTTTGAAGTGACACCAAAGATCAAGGTGAGAATAAGGATCATAATCCTTAGAACAACCATTCTACTCTAGGTTAGCGGTCCTACAGTCAACAAGGCTTTGATACCACTTATGTCACACCCGGTTTTAGAACGTAAACCGAATGCAAACCATGTAAGTGCCAGGAATAGAAATTCATGTACACAACGACTACATAATTGGACATCATCACACAATGCTCAAATAATAGCAGAAATAAGTATTACTTTATTACATCATGATGTATGAAACATGTCTAAAACATCCATGTAGTCATTAACTTAAACATAAATTAAAGTGCTGAATGAAATGTAGTAATATAAGGCCTTCAAAGGTAGCCGACTGGGGTTTACCACTAGTCTAGGTTAGAATTCCTCAAAGTCTTGAAACTCCTAAAAATCCTACGGGTTGCCTTCATCTTCTCCCGAGCAATGGCTTCAATAGGGACGACCTGGTGTTTGGTGCTTAATCAAGGGTGAGTACACATCAACATACTCAGCAAATGTCCCATTTGGCTGTAGTGGACTAGATGTATGTGGGGTTAAGCTCAAAGCAGTTGCTTTTAGCTGGTTAGATAATTATCATTAGTAGAAGCCAAGTTTTATCATAAAATCCAAGTTGATATTTCCAAAAGAAAGCACCTCCTCAGAGAGGAAAGAACCAGATATCATAAGTATAGCCATCATCATTAAACCATCAACATAAATCTAGAGTATCTCCAATCAAAGAGGATCACAAGACTGCTCTTAACCGTGAGCACGGCTGATGTACCAGTTTCTAACCCTTTGCAGAGCTTGCACACTTTACCCACGAGTCGTGGTCCCTTTTTGCCTTGGGTCGATCAAACCCTCAAACACTACCAAGGTGAGTCGGCAAGGTTTAACTACATAGCCTTTACAAAGATTCTCTTGGTGTGTAGTCACCCGTTAGGATTCGCCAGTCGTACAAACACAATACTCCTCCCTAAGGTGGGTGACTAACAAAATCAAATCGAATGAACCTTGGCACCCACCCTTAGCAGAGTAAGCACTATGCCCCAGCCCCCATTGATGGCACAATGATGAAGTAAACTACACCCCCAGGTTCCTCCAATTAATCAGCTAAGGGCGACTGTTGGGGGTCTTCTTCTCCACCGAACGTCCTCAAGGAAAAAACAACTTCGGCAAAACGATACAAAGGATTGCCGAAGCCACCTTTAGCCTCGGTTTAGCTCCTCAAGACGAAGACTTTGTATAGAGGCGCAGTGCAAGATGCCAAAGCTTAGTGGCCTCAGCCTAGACCAAGCAAGGAAGGAAAAAGGACTAGATATGCCTTATTGGTTTCAGTTACTTGTAAACAAGAGTTCAAGGGCATGGATGTAATTTTACGCGGGCTACGTCACGTGACTATAAATAGATGAACAGTACCCCCATACTGGACACGCTGGATTGTAATCACTCTCGCGCCGTCCTCGTTCTTTCACCTTTTGGCAAGCCGAAGGTACCAATGTAATATGAATATTATTAATGTTTATTCATGTTTATGGAACATAAGAATAAATGAATCTTTGATACATAACAATTATTATCTTTATTCTTTTGTATTCCTTTACTTTCTTATTTGTATTCACGTTTATATGTTGAAATGATGAAGGTGTGTCCTTCATGACCTTCGTCTGAAGATCATTATATCCGAGAGGAAATAATGCTTCAAAGGATGAAGGTCTTTAATTATTGACAATCGTGTTGCCTTGTTCTTGATTTATAGCATTTGAGAACAAGTGACCAACATTGGCGCCCACCTCCGGTGAACTCACTTCCACAACTGCGACAATGGCTTCGCAAGGCAACCAAGCTGCGGCACCTTCGGCTACAAAGCTGGTTCTCCCAATCACAGGTGGCTCAAGTTCTGAACCAGCCAACAAGAAGTAGAAGAAGGAAGCACACAGAAGGGTACTGCATGTTGGTATGCAAGGACCCTTCATCAGGTCCAAATGGTCTCACATACCAATTACCTTCTCTCAGGAAGACCTTTAGCTTAAAGATTATCCCCATAATGATGCAATGGTCATATCTTGTGTCATCAAGGGATTTTTGGTCCACAATGTCCTGGTGGACACAGGCAGTGGAACGGATATCATTTTTGCGAAGGCTTTCAGGCAAATGCAAGAGCCGGATGACAAGATACATGATGCAACACACCCCCTTTGTGGTTTCGGAGGAAGACAGATTGTGGCACTCGACAAGATAACCATGTTGGTCACCTTCAGCTATGTTCACAACACAAGGACAGAATAGGTTGTCTTCAACATTGTTGATATGGAGTATCCATACAATGCAATCATTGGTCGAGGGACGCTCAATGCCTTCGAAGCAATACTCCATCCAGCATATCTTTGCATGAAGATACCTTTGGAACAAGGACCCATTGTTGTACATGGGAGTCAAGAAGCTGCCAGGAGAGCCGAAGGAAGTTGGATGGATTCGAAGGCCATCCATAATATATATGAGGTTGAAGCTCATCAGCAATATAAGCATAAAAGAGAAAAGGTTGTTTCGGTAGATCAACTAAAGCCCATGCTTTTGTGTGAAGGCATAGCTGAGCAAAAGGTGCTATTGGGATCTCAATTATCTGATGAACAAGAGAAGACCTTGCTGAGATTTTTGTTTAACAATAAAGATGTTTTTGCTTGGTCAGTTAATGATCTCTGTGGTGTCAATAGAGATATTATTGAGCACTCACTCAATGTAGACCCGTCCTTCAGACCAAGAAAGCAGAGGCTTCAAAAAATATCCGATGATAAAGCCAAAGGTGCACAAAATGAAGTGAAAAGACTTCTAAGTGCCGGCGTTATTAGAGAAGTGACATACCCAGAGTGGCTGGCCAATACCGTCATGGTAAAGAAAGCTAACAGAAAATGGAGAATGTGTATTGACTTTACAGATCTCAATAAGGCATGCCCGAAGTATGAATTCCCACTGCCAAGAATAGATTCCCTTGTGGATGCAGCAGCTACTTTGGAACTTATGAGCTTATTGGATTGCTACTCAGGCTATCATCAAATCTAGATGAAAAAGGACGATGAGCCAAAGACAAGCTTTATAACTCCTAGTGGGACCTATTATTATCTTTGGATGGTTGAGGGGCTTAAGAATGTTGGAGGAAGCTTCAGCAGAATGACGGCCAAAGTTCTTCACTCCCAAATTGGCAGAAATGTGCTGACATATGTTGATGATATCATAGTAAAGAGCATGAAACAAGAAAACCATGTTGCTGATTTACAAGAGACATTTGCTAACTTCAGACGGGCTGGTCTCAAGCTAAATCCAGAAAAAATGCGTCTTTCGAGTGAAGAAGGGAAAGTTTCTTGGCTGCTTGGTATCAACAAAGGGTATTGAAGCTAACCCAAGCAAAATCGAAGCTATCCTTCAGATGGAACCGCCAAATTCGATAAAGGGGGCTTAGAGGTTAGCAGCAAGGCTAGCATCATTGAACAGATTTATCTCAAGATCAGCAGAAAGGAATCTACCTTTCTTTGAAGTATTGAAGTCAGACGAATCTTTCAATGGGGTCCACCTCAGCAGAAAGCCTTCGAAGAGCTGAAGCAGTATTTGATGGATCTAATAACTCTAACCCCACCTTCGTCAGGAACCCCATTACTTCTGTATGTGGCTGCTTCCCATGCTGCGGTTAGTGCGGTGCTTGTACAAGAGATACAAGATGGCCAAGTAAAAAGCAAGCACCAGTATACTTCATCTCTGAGGTACTTAGTCCATCAAAGAAGAATTATATAGAGTTGGAGAAGGTACTATATGCTGTATTGATGGCCTCTAGGAAGCTTCGACATTACTTCCAAGCATACCACATAATAGTGCCTTCATCACAACCCTTGAAGGATATAATGAGGAATAGAGAAGCTACAGGAAGGGTTGGAAAATGGGCTGCAGAACTCAATGAATTCACCATTGATTATGTCCACAGATCTTTGATCTAGTCTCAAGCATTATCAGACTTCATTGCTGATTGGACGCTAGGGGCTCAGGACGAAGAAAGAATAAGTGATGCCAAAGCTTGGACAATATTTTGTGATGGGTCTTGGGGAACCTTTGGCGCAGGGGCAGCTATCGTTCTAGTTGCACCATCCAAAGTCAGAACTAGTTATGCAGTAAAATTAGACTTCAGCTGCACAAATAATATTACAGAGTACGAAGCCCTTCTCTTGGGACTTCAAAAACTTAAGGCAATGTGAATAAGAAGGGTGATCCTCAAGACTGATTCACAAGTTATCTCGAGTCATGTGGACAAAAGCAGTAAGGTAAGAGACCCAAAGCTTGAAAAGTATCTAGATGTAGTTCGAAGGTAGGAAGCCTCTTTTGAAGGTTTCTCTGTAAAGAATATCCCAAGGGGAGAAAATGAACATGCAGACTTATTAGCCAAATCAGCGGCACAAGGGCTCCCACTACCTTTGGAAGTATTTTTGCGACAATAAAAGCACCTTCAGTTGAGCTCATGGAAAGAGCGGTGCTCACAATTTCACCGGTACATAGTAAAGATTAGAGGACTGAGATTGTATCTTTCCTCCAGGGCAATTGTCTTTCGGATGATGAAGTCTACAATAAAAGAATGGATGCAAGGACAAGGCCATATGTAATAATAGAAGGAGAATTATACAAACATGGAGTTTGCTCTCCACTGCTCAAGTGTTTATCCAGAGCTGAAGGTCAAGAATTAATGAAGGAAATACATGCGGGGTTATGTGGGGCCCGCATTGGGTCTAGGCCTCTGCTGGGGAAGGTTTTCAGACAAAGTTTTTACTGGCCAAAGGCAGCTTCGGATGCCGCAGATTTAGTTCAAAAATGTGAAAATTGCCAAAGATGTGCTAGAGACCAGAAGTAACCTTCGTCTCTAACCCAGCTAATACAACCAACTTGGCCCCTACAATGATGGGGCCTGGATTTGTTAGGTCCACTCCCACTAGCACAAGGCAACTTGAAATATGTTGTGGTGGCAGTGGAATATTTTTCTAAGTGGATTGAGGCAAAGCCCTTGGCTACAATAACTTCGGCCACGGTCCAGAAATTCTTTTGGCAAAATATCATTTGTCGCTTCGGCATTCCGAAGGCTATCACTGTTGACAACGGAACTCAGTTTGATGTTGAGACATTCAAAACCTTTTGTAGTCAGATTGGCACAAAAATACACTTCGCATCAGTGAGGCATCTGGAGTCAAATGGATTGGTAGAAAGAGCAAATAGAATCATAATAACAGGAATAATGAAGTCAATCTTCAATCAACCCAAAGGAAAGTGGCCAGACGAGTTAATAAAAGTAGTATGAAACCACAACATTGCTGTATCAAGGTCAACGAGATTTACGCCGTTCAAACTCCTGTTCGGTGACAAAGCAATAACACTGGAAGAAGCAAGAACAGGTTCAATAAGAACTCTAGCTTCGACAGAGGACGAAGGTGATTTCCAAATAACAAAAGACACCATAGAAGGGACCAGATTACAACGAATAGAGCACATCAATAAATACTAGGCCAAAACAATCAAATGGCATGATAGAAAATTAAGATTGAAGAATATCAAACCAGGTCATTTGGTGCTTCGAAGGGTGGCTAACCCTGATACAGTGGGAAAGCTTCAGCTCAAGTGTGAAGGTCCCTTTTTGGTGGTATCTTCGTCAAGACCTGGGTCCTACAGACTAAAAGACATGGACGACAATGACATACCCAGGTCTTGGAATGCAGATGAGCTCCGGCGATATTATGTATAAACAATGTAATTTTCTTTTTTTCCCTATGGTACCCTTTTCCTTTCAAGAGGGGGAAAGTGTAAAGCCCAAAATTTGTGTAAGGGGAAAATAATAAATAAATAGAAACATTTATAAGTGGGTGATTTAGGATTATGAAACCTTTGGTGATTATTTGGTCTTCCTTTCTTTGTGCATATTCAATAAAAAATATTGGATTTCTAATAAAATAATATAAAAATTTGAGCATTGAGATTATTTCATACAAATTTTCTCACCTTGTAAGTCACATCTCCTAAAATAAATATAGCTCATAGTTAAAGATTAAAATGAAAAGATCTTACAAGCCAAATTATTCTTTTGAATAATGTATTTAGGGATTATTCCCTTAAAGCATATATTTTGGGTACATGTGGATTATGTCACGGAGCATTTGCTTCAATAAATACTAATATAAGTTTAATACAAAACCTTTGCATTTTCATGCTAGAGTCTATACTGTGCATAGTAGTTTGAATTGAAAACTTGAAACCTAGATTTAAAATTTTGATTTAAACCATATTTAAACATGAGAGAAATAGAAAACTAAAAATGGAAATAAGGAAAAAAAGGAAAATTCGCGCGTGGGCTCAACCTTACAGTCGCGGCCCATCCTAGGGTTCCTTTCGCAGCCCAGCTGCGCCGGTTCACCAGCGCACAGGAGAATGTCGTGGTCCCGACACTCCGGGCCCACAGGTCAGCCACTAGTGTGCTCGTTCGCCATTGCCACCACAGACGCCTAGCCCCCGGTTGTCATAATCCCCTTCCCTCGCACGGCATCGCTTTGACCAGGCGCCTCGCCGAACTCCGTAATGGCCGCACGCCGCGCGCAAGACCTGGGGATCCGCTGCATGCACCGCACGACCGAACGAAGCGGACTGGCCGTTTCTGGCGCTACGGATTAAAACCCCAATGGATCCATGACCTTTTCCCCTCTTCTATTCCCCGCTCGCGCTAGCACCGCTCTCGCTGTCGCCATCGTGTGTCGTGGAGAAGGGTCGCCGGCATTGCTCTGTGGTCGTGGTGCCGCGCGGAGTTCAGGGGGGGTTGGGCGTGCCCCTATGGATTATGATGGGGCCCCAATTTGGCGAGCGAAGCCACGGTTGGGCGAGGGTAGCTCGCCGGACTTGGAGTCCGTCGCTAGGGCTGCTACACACATGGTCAGGCTCCTTCACCAACGTCCACCGTGTGATGTCGCCAAAGCCCTGCACTGCACCATTTCTGGTGAGATTGTCTTCCCTAGGATCACATTCTTTTCATCCACGCGTAAGAGTCGTTCGAATGACACCTTGGGACACCTGGGGCTCGATCTGCTGCACACCAGTGATGGCGCTGCCGCGATGCCTGCTGCGCGCCGCCGAGGATAGACCGGTAGGAGGTGAGGAGAGAGAGTGTCGGGGGTTCAAGATGCGCTCTACGCCGTTCGATCATGATCAATGGTTGTGATTGATTCGTCACCGGAGTTCGGCCGAGTCCAATCCGTGTCGTTGATCGAGTAATGGGTGGTCCTGATTATAAATCCGTGTACGCTTTCGTTTTCTTTGAAAGCACAACCGTTGGATGGGGTCGTCCGGCGTGGGTGGTACCATGGCGTGGGTGTCTCAGATGTCGTAGATCTGTGATCCGATGGCCGAGGGTGTGCACCGATTCATGAAAGCGTGTGATCTAATCCACGCCACTAGCTGGTGATCCTACGGTCCCTATCGAACCATACCCCTTCGTTGTGGGAATCTTCTAAAAGAAACCCTATGTTCTTTATAAATAAACCCACGGTCCAGTCCTGTGTTCACTGAGTCTTGGAAGCATTTACACAGGGACCCCTGCACTTTCTAATATTAGTATGCTCAGTCTAGTAAATAGGAAATCCAGGAAAAGGAATTAGAAATCTATTTTTTTATGGCTAGAGTTTGTTTAATTCATATAAAATCCATTTAAACTCCAAATTGACCTGTTCCAGTTGTGTTAGCTTCGTATAAATACGTACTACACAGTAACAACATTTATTACACTATATCTCATTATTTTATGATTAGATCTTTAGTTAACTTATGTTGGTTATTCTTGTTAATGTGCTCATCGTTATCTACCAAAATATATTTTATGGTAAATTAATAACTTAGATTTAAGTTGAGATAATTATTTATAGAATAACCTCTCATATGATTTATCCTAACCAATTCATAATTTAGTTTAATATTTAAATCACATAGACCTTCCATAGATCATAACACCTGAACCATGATTTCAATCATAGTAGTTCTCGATCCCACGATCTCGTAGCGACGCGTAAATCATTATTATTCAGTTTGTACTTATGTATGGTGTGATGTTAATTTTATCTATACCATGTTTGCTTGTATTGCTACGACTAGCAGTACGGTCACGAGGATCCGAAGAATCACCCTGGTAACTGGAATCTCAAGTGTCAGGCAAGTTGTGCCCTTGATCCACTTTTGTTACCCAATAATGTTCTTTATTATCACTTATCAATGCATAAGTTTAATTTTGATGGGACCCAATAGGTCACCCTAGTCTGTTTATCCTTTTACCTTGTTTACCCCTAATTCACTTGGGTAGTTATGCTATTGCTTTATCTATGGTTTTGGGTTTAATATTACATTATATCCATGTTCCAATTATTTTGTTATGTTATTTATGTTCATGATAAGATCATTATGTTAATTGGAACATGGAGCGACCACCCGAGAAAACAGTGCTACCACAATGGTTTAATGGGACACCCTTGGCTGATTAACTAGGAATGCTAGTGGAAGACTACCTTACCCGAAAGGGGCAAGGGCAGTAGGGGAGTGGTCAGTGTAGAGAGGTCCTCGGGTTGATTTTGCTGCAATGGCAGTCAGGTGAGGGATTCCTGCATTGTAGCTTCCTATAAACTGTAGCGGGTTTTCTGAAGCTAGTGGAACTTTGTAAAGGCCTCGTAGTGTTACCCTGCCTCGCTTCCTTGGTAGAGGTGTATGGGATTCATGACCCCTTGGCAGATGGGTAACACGGCTTGTGGGTAAAGATGAGCAACCTCTGCAGAGTGTAAAACTAGTATACTAGTCGTGCTCACGGTCATGAGCGGCTCGGACCCTCACATTATTAATTTATGGAACCTAAACTCAATTTGTCATATGCATTTGCATGGGATTATTTATTAATTTTGTTCTATTATTTATTATGGTTTGGTATTTACTTACACTTAGTAACTGCTAATAAAATTTGACCAACTTATTAAAAGCAATGCTCAGCTTTAACCCCTACTGTTGATCAGCTTTACACATCACATGAACTCCCACCTTTTGTGAGTTCATGCCACATTATTCCCCACAACTTGTTGAGCGATGAACATGTGTGAGCTCACCCTTGCTGTCTCACACCCCCCCTACAGGAGAAGTACAGGTGGTTCAAGAGGAGCCGCATATCGAGGAGTTCGATTCGATCTAGGTGACGTCTCCCAGTTGACTTTCTGGCACCAAGGATGGATTTTAGATCCTGCTATATTTATCTTTTATTTTGTAAGACTTCTGCTATGTAATTAGTACTACACTCTGTGATTATATATGTTGTCTTCTTTGGCGCATGTATGAGATGCACCCGACTTTGTCCTTTAAAACCGGGTGTTACAGAAGTGGTATCAGAGGAATGTTGACTGTAGGACGAAACCTAGATAGAACTGGACAACCATTACCTACTTACCTTACTCTGATTCTTTCTATACTTATCTTGATCTTGTCTCATCTTCTACTCTGATTAACCTTACCTTTGCTACTCTGATTCTTTTAAAAACTTATCTTAATCTTTTCTCATCTATTTCCGCTATACTCTGATCATTCCTACCTTTTTCTTCTAAAGACAAATGTGGATTTCACACTTTGAAATTCTGTGCCTAAAGTGACCTTTAGGAATAGGAGACCTACTCTTAGAAACAAAAACAAAACTATTTTTATAGGTATTTATATGCTTGAGTGTTTGTTCTTATGATATCTGTCTGATTTGGATCTTTGATTGATTGTGATTAGCTGTAGAGTAATGTCACAATTACATCTGCATATACATATAGGCATAAATAGAATTCATAAGATAACTAAACAACTTAGATTATTCTCCATTAAAGTGTACCAATTTCATATAAATCCAACTTATCTTACAAGACTCTCTCTTATCTTAACAAATTCTTCCTTATTTTAAAAGATTCATTCTTATCTTACCAAGATCCATCTTATCTCGAAAAGATTCTATCCTATCCTAGTAGATCTAAATAATCTCAAAAGATTCTATCTTATTCTTAGAGACTCATCTTGTCCTAATAAGCATACTTATCCCCACCACTTTGCTTATCTCATAATAGTGTAACAAACATGATCTATTCCAAAATAAATTAAGTAGATCTTATCTGATTACACCAATTTAATTCTGATCCAATCTAATTTGATCAGATCTAACCTAATGGACAAACATGATAGATAATACTGGGAAAATGGATTGAACCCTACTTCAGTAATCATGCTTTAACCTAAACTAGTGCCCTAGATTAACTAGACCACACACAACTACCTAACCATAGGCTAACCATCAGATAGTTGCATAACCCCTCTGTTCAACCGACAGAGATTCTAACCTACCTACACTATATAATTCATCCTATCTCAAAGGATTCTAACCCATATTAATAAAACATATTCTACCCTGGTAGACCTATCCATCTTAAACTGGTCCAATCTAGTTATATCCAATCTAATCTAGACCCTACCTAATCTGATCTAAAGGAAGTTACTTAAACAAGTTGGTTAATACTGGTAACACATATTAGATCATATTCATATGAATGAGTTGTTAAACCTAAGTTGGTGTCTTAGACCCACTTGTCCGAGAAACCATGACCCAACCTATATTATAGGTTGCCCAACCCATTTATCTTACAAGTAAAAAAACTCTGTTCAATCTACCTACCCCATGTACCCACACCTATCTCAACTATGTCCCTAGTTATGGTAACACCAATACCCATTATCTGTGATGATAATACCAAACTTGACCGATATAACAGGTTATATAACTTATCCAACCAATCTAGAAGCAAAACAACAAGACAGACTCTGCTTAAACTTATTTAACTCATAACCACCTATTAACCTATTTTGTTTACCTAAGAATCTACCTTCACTACATGTCCCAAATTCGGATAACAACTTCAAGAACGAAGATTGAAGATGATCGACCTCATCAAATCAAGGAAGGATAAGATTCAAGCCAGATCTTCAAAGGAATCAAGATCCACCACCTAGAATAAAAAGTTCCCCTTACTTAACTTTCTTTTGCCTCAAAACTTCTCTACATTCACCTAATAGCTAAAGCCTGTTGTACCCTTGTTTCTATGCCACACCTGCTAACGGCATGATTATTTTGGGGTATAAAAAGATACTAATTGGAAGTTTCACTTAGAAAAAAATATACTAGAATTTCATAAAGATAAAGTCAACTTGATATGCTTAACTAAATGATATTCTTGAATAGAATCATAGAATCTAATTAGAGTCACCTAACAAGTTAACACTAGTGAAATAAACTAGATCCTACTTCTATAAACCTTGTTCTTCCCTCATGCACTTAAACCTAAAATTAGTGCATTAGACCAACTCGACCAAGGCCAAAATAGCTAAACCAACCCATAGAGTCAAGATGAATGGTATCATCAATCTATCCTCACCTAACCTCAAACAAACTTTTGATCTACATCATTTGGTTTACCTCATCCATGTCTATCTTAACCATATTTCCCAACCCCGATAATATACACTAACTCTGAATCAATGAGACCAAGACCGGAGAAGAAATGATAAACACCAATGAGGAAGGATATAACAGTCAAAGCAAATCTCGAGATGAATCAAGACTTAAACCTTTCAGATGAAGTCTTTTCCTTGCCATAATCTTTCTTACTTCAACTTGTTCGGTTTACATCCTATATAATAAGTAGCTGGATACCTATGGTCTCCACATCACCCAATATTGACTATAAAAAAAGGAATAATAAGGTCTAATTGACCCCATGTGTTGCTAATAAATTATGCATCATGCTGAGATTTTGGTTTGTGCATATGTTCTGTGATGACATAGTTATACACCCTTTCCTTACAAATCTCGAGGACAAGATTTCTGTTAAGGGGGGTAGGATTTGTAAAGCCCAAAATTTGTGTAAGGGGAAATAATAAATAAATAGAAACATTTATAAGTGGGTGATTTAGGATTATGAAACCTTTGGTGATTATTTGGTCTTCCTTTCTTTGTGCATATTCAATAAAAAAATATTGGATTTCTAATAAAATAATATAAAAATTTGAGCATTGAGATTATGTCAATACAAATTTTCTCACCTTGTAAGTCACATCTCCTAAAATAAATATAGCTCATAGTAAAAGATTAAAATGAAAAGATCTTACAAGCCAAATAATTCTTTTGAATAATGTATTTAGGGATTATTCCCTTAAAGCATATATTTTGGGTACATGTGGATTATGTCATGGAGCATTTGCTTCAATAAATACTAATATAAGTTTAATACAAAACCTTTGCATTTTCATGCTAGAGTCTATACTGTGCATAGTAGTTTGAATTGAAAACTTGAAACCTAGATTTATAATTTTGATTTAAACCATATTTAAACTTGAGAGAAATAGAAAACTAAAAATGGAAATAAGGAAAAGAAAAAAAAGGAAAATCCGCGCGTGGGCTCAACCCTACAGTCACGGCCCATCCTGGGGTTCCTTTCGCGGCCCAGCTGCGCCGGTTCACCAGCGCACGGGAGAATGTCGCGGTCCCGACACTCCGGGCCCGCAGGTCAGCCACTGGTGTGCTCGTCCACCATTGCCACCACAGACGTGTGGCCCCCGGTTGTCATAATCCCCTTCCCCCGCACGGCATCGCTTTGACCAGGCGCCTCACCGAACTCCGTAATGGCCGCACGCCACGCGCAAGACCCGGGATCCGCTACATGCACCGCACGACCGAACGAAGCGGACTGGCCGTTTCTAGCGCTACGGATTAAAACCCCTATGGATCCGTGACCTTTTCCCCTCTTCTATTCCCTGCTCGCGCTAGCACCGCTCTCGTTGTCGCCATCGTGTGTCGTGGAGAAGGGTCACCGGCATTGCTCTGTGGCCGTGGTGCCGCGTGGAGTTCAGGGGGGGTTGGGCGTGCCCCTACGGATGATGATGGGGCCCCAATTTGGCGAGCGAAGCCGTGATTGGGCGAGGGTAGCTCGCCGGACTTGGAGTCCGTCGCCAGGGCTGCTACACGCATGGTCAGGCTCCTTCACCAACGTCCGCCGTGTGATGTCGCCAAAGCCCTGCACTGCACGATTTCTGGTGAGAATGTCTTTCCTAGGATCACATTCTTTTCATCCACGCGTAAGAGTCGTTCGAATCACACCTTGGGACACCTGGGGCTCGGTCTACTGCACACTGGTGATGGCGCTGCCGCGATGCCTTCTGCGCGCCGCCGAGGTTAGACCGGTAGGAGGTGAGGAGAGAGAGTGTCGGGGGTTCAAGATGTGCTCTGCACCGTTCGATCGTGATCAATGGTTGTGATTGATTCATCACAGGAGTTCGGCCGAATCCAATCCGTGCCGTTGATCGAGTAATGGGTGGTCCTGATTATAAATCCGTGTACGCTTTCGTTTTCTTTGAAAGCGCAACCGTTGGATGGGGATCGTCTGGCGTGGGTGGTACCATGGCATGGGTGTCTCGGATGCCGTAGATCTGTGATACGATGGCCGAGGGTGTGCACCGATTCATGAAAGCGCGCGATCTAATCCACGCCACTGGCTGGTGATCCTACGGTCTCTATCGAACCATACCCCTTCGTTGTGGGAATCTTCTAAAAGAAATCCTGTGTTCTTTATAAATAAACCCATGGTCCAGTCCTGTGTTCACTGAGTCTTGGAAGCATTTACACAGGGACCCCTGCACTTTCTAATATTAGTATGCTCAGTCCAGTAAATAGGAAATCGAGGAAAAGGAATTAGAAATCTATTTTTTTATGGCTAGAGTTTGTTTAATTCATATAAAATCCATTTAAACTCCAAATTGACCCGTTCCAATTGTGTTAGCTTCATATAAATACGTACTACACAGTAACAACTTTTATTATACTATATCTCATTATTTTATGATTAGATCTTTAGTTAACTTATGTTGGTTAGTCTTGTTAATGTGCTCATCGTTACCTACCAAAATATAATTTACGGTAAATTAATAACTTAGATTAAAGTTGAGATAATTATTTATAAAATAACCTCTCATATAATTTATCCTAACCAATTCATAATTTAGTTTAGTATTTTAATCACATAGATCTTCCATAGATCATAACTCCTGAACCATGATTTCAATCTTAGTAGTTCTCGATCCCACGATCTTGTAGCGACGCATAAATCATTATTATTCAGTTTGTACTTATGTATGGTGTGATGTTAATTTTATCTATACCATGTTTGCTTGTATTGCTACGACTAGCAGTACGGTCACGAGGATCCGAAGAATCACCCTAGTAACTGGAATCTCAAGTGCCAGGCAAGTTGTGCCCTTGATCCACTTTTGTTACCCAATAATGTTCTTTATTATCACTTATCAATGCATAAGTTTAATTTTGATGGGACCCAATAGGTCACCCTAGTTTGTTTATCCTTTTACCTTGTTTACCCCTAATTCACTTGGGTAGTTATGCTATTGCTTTATCTATGGTTTTGGGTTTAATATTACATTATATCCATGTTCCAATTATTTTGTTATGTTATTTATGTTCATGATAAGATCATTATGTTAATTGGAACATGGAGTGACCACCCAGGAAAATAGTGCTGCCACAA
Organism: Zea luxurians; assembly: GCA_029449295.1. Taxonomy (NCBI): domain Eukaryota; kingdom Viridiplantae; phylum Streptophyta; class Magnoliopsida; order Poales; family Poaceae; genus Zea; species Zea luxurians. Next base: position 4,179,109 of record JAOPSE010000121.1, on the reverse strand, counting down.
GGGTTTAATGGGACGCCCTTGGCTGATTAACTAGGAAAGCTAGTGGAAGACTACCTTACCCGAAAGGGGCAAGGGCAGTAGGGGAGTGGTCAGTGTAGAGAGGTCCTCGGGGGGAGTGGTCAGTGTAGAGAGGTCCTCGGGTTGATTTTGCTGCGATGGCGGTCAGGCGAGGGATTCCTGCACTGGAGCTTCCTATAAACTGTAGCGGGTTTTCTGAAGCTAGTGGAACTTTGTAAAGGCCTCGTAGTGTTACCCTGCCTCGATTCCTTGGTAGAGGTGTATGGGATCATGACCCCTTGGCAGATGGGTAACACAGCTTGTGGGTAAAGATGTGCAACCTCTGCAGAGTGTAAAACTAGTATACTAGCCATGCTCATGGTCATGAGCGGCTCGGACCCTCACATGATAAATTTATGGAACCTAAACTCAATTTGTCATATGCATTTGCATGGGATTATTTATTAATTTTGTTCTATTATTTATTATGGTTTGGTATTTACTTACACTTAGTAACTGCTAATAAAATTTGACCAACTTATTAAAAGCAATGCTCAGCTTTAACCCCTACTGTTGATCAGCTTTACACATCACATGAACTCCCACCTTTTGTGAGTTCATGCCACATTATTCCCCACAACTTGTTGAGCGATGAACATGTGTGAGCTCACCCTTGCTGTCTCACACACCCCCTACAGGAGAAGTACAGGTGGTTCAAGAGGAGCCGCATATCGAGGAGTTCGATTCGATCTAGATGGCGTCTCCCAGTTGACTTTCTGGTGCCAAGGATGGATTTTAGATCCTGCTATATTTATCTTTTATTTTGTAAGACTTCCGCTATGTAATTAGTACTCTGATTATTGAGACATTTATCTCTATACACTCTGTGATTATATATGTTGTCTTCTTTGGCGCATGTATGAGATGCACCCGGCTTTGTCCTTTAAAACCGGGTGTTACAGAAAGGTTTTTAATGGGGCCATAGGTTGCAATTTTCGTTTTTTGTTTAGCCCTCTGCAATACAAGGGCCAAATTCCCCCACATGTAAAATGTAACACCAGGATTCGCACCATCGAGTGCAAAAAGGTCATGGAGAAGCTCAAAAGTCGTCCCTAAGGGGATGCAGAGCTAAAATGTCACCCAAGAGGTGAAGCAGCTCCAAAGTCGTTCCTAAAGGGACGTAGAGTAAGTTACGAAGTTCCAAAGTCGTTCCTAAGGGAATGCAGAGCTAAAATTCCACCTAAATCAAAGGTGAAGAAGCTCCAAAGTCGTTCCTAAGGTGATGCAGAGCTTAAATGCCACCTAAATCAAAGGTGAAGAAGCTCCAAAGTCATTCCTAAGGGGATGCAGAGCTTAGCTCCAAAGTCGTTCCTAAGGGGATGCAGAGCTGAAATATCGCCTAAGTAAAAGGTGAAGAGACTCCAAAGTTGTTCCTAAGGGGATGCAGAGTCTGGGTGTGTTCTTGGCATTCATTTGCATATTTCATCACATCATCTTTTGCATTCATACAAACATTCAATAGATATTCGTAGGATCATCATCATGACATAAAGCACAGACATTAACAAGAAAGACAGAAGATGCATGTCTCTAGTGACAAAATGCTTTGTTAAAAACGAAGCTACTTCGTCTCAGATAAAACTTTGTGGTGTATGGAGGTATTTCATATTTAATGAAAAATGCTTCAATGTGAACGAAAAGAAGGGAAGGTGTTTTTTGCCTTCGGCTCAAAAGATTGCAAGCATTGATTTTGTCCACAACAAAGCAATTCATACATGAGCAAAAAGGTAAAATTATATTACAAGGTATTCACAAATAAGTACAATATTTTGTTCAACTGACAGTTACAATTTTTTGCTAAATGATGCAAAGAGTTCCTCAGTCTTCTACAGATAGATACAAAGGGAAGTTCTAGAATCTTCAGTCCTTCGGAACAGGCTTTGGCTTAATGACTTTCGGCGCCACCATCCTGCAGAAAGATGAAGGTATAAAGTTGTTGGGGGCCTTCGGCTTCCGAAGGTCCTCAAAAACATGATTTAACAATGTTTCTGGAAGTATAATGCATGAACAGGTATCTTCGGACTTGAGTTAAAGCCACAGTGTGAAGAAGCACAAAAGGAATACGAAGGATGGCGCAGAGCTGAAGCTGTGCGCAGAAGAGCTTCGGCATGATAACAGAAAAGGAAACCGACTTAAAGATGAAAAGGCTATTTAAACCTCGACGGATTAATATAGAGTTATTAGCAAATGTAAAGGACATGGGTGTAATTTTACATGGGCTGCGTCCCGTGCCTATAAATAGATGAACAGTGCTCCTGTACTGTTCATGCTGACTGGGTATTTGCTTTCGCGCTACGCTTGTATTTTTACCTTCTTTCAAGCCGAAGGTACACTTGTAATTTGTTATCATTTCTATTTTCCCATAGTGATAAAATAGAAATGAGCTAATAATAACATATGACTATTTATATTATCTTTCATGTTTTATATGATTCTTTCTTCACCATTATATGTTGCATCGATGAAGGTATACCCTTCACAACCTTTGTCCAAAGATCATTATATTCCAAGGGAAATAATGCTTCGAAGGACGAAGGACTATAACGTTTAACATTTTCTGTGTTGCCTTGTTCTAAACTTATAGCATTTGAGAACAAGTCCCCAACATTGGCGCCCACCTCCAGTGAACCCTTTTCGACCACCTTCGGCAAGCATCGACCTTCGTCATGCCGCCAAAGAAAGCTTCAGCGACAGGGGCTGCCGCTTTGCAGCCGCTGGACCCGAACCAGGACACCCTTTCTCTTCGAGAGGCCCGAAGCCAGAAGAGGAAGGCCACCAGTCCAACGCCCCAGGAGGACGACTTGGACCAAGAGATCAGGAATATGGAGATGCTCCATCAGCAAGTGCAAAGGAAGAAGGAAAAGATGGCTCGGCTAGCTGACGTACAAAGGCAGATAGACGAATCCACTGAAGAAGTTCGTCATCTTGCTCAAGATGAGCAAAACCGAAGGCCCTAGCACAGAGAGCTTCATCAAGAGGGCTTCTTCAACGAGGATGACTGGTATGAGGATTTCCATCATGGAAATTTTGCTTTTGATGATGCTTCTCCTCTGTCAGCAGAACTACAGGCTACACCTTGGCCCCCATCTTACAAGCCACCCTAGCTCCCCATGTATGACGAACACTCAGATCCGAAGCAGTTTCTGATGAGCTACGAAGCGACCATATCTTCGTATGGTGGCAATACTACAGTCATGGCGAATCTTTCGTCATGGCAGTCAAGAATGTTGCACAAACCTGGTACTCCTCTCTTCGGTCAGGAACAATCACATCATGGCAGAAGCTGAAGGACAAGCTAATCACCAGTTTCCAAGGGTTTCAGACGAAGCTGGTCACTGCTCAAGCTTTGTTCCAGTGCACCCAAGATCACGAAGAATACCTTCAGGCGTATGTTCGAAGGTTCTTACGTCTGAGGGCACAAGCGCCAATGGTGCCCAATGAAATTGTCATTGAGGCCATGATAAAGGGGCTTCGGCCAGGACCTACGACCCAATACTTCGCCAGGAAACCCCCTTAGACTCTGGAGATGCTGCTCCAAAAGATGGATGGATACATTTGCACTGATAATGACTTTAGTCAGAGAAGGGAGGAAGCTTACAGGTTCTCCGAAATGACCAGGGGCTTCGGAGGGAGAATCCACCCAAGGCACGTCAGGTCGATCCACTCCGCTTAGAATGATGATAGAGGAAGTTAGCAATAGAGGCCGCAATATTCTTCACAAGCTTCGGGACAGCAACAATGCTATCCTCGGCCTTCAGCTCCAAGGGGCAGAGGCACCAGGGGCTTCGGTGGAAGGTTTGGGGATCAGCCAAGGAAAATTTATTGTCTATTCCGTGGTGAGGACAAGTGCCATACTACAAGGATGTGCCATGTTACCATCCAGAAACAGAAGGAGATAGCAGAAGCTGTAGCCCAACAGAACCAGCCGAAGCAAGTTATGCATACTGCTTCGTATCATTCACCGTATATCCCAGAGTATGTGGGTAACCATCCTGCAGCTTCTATTGCTTCGGCAAGTCAACCTCAGGCATCTTGGCAACAGCCTCCACCTCCACCACCAATGCAACGAGGCTAGCAGCCAGAAGGGAGCCAGCACACTCACTAGCAATGAGACTTCAGAGAGGAGTCCGAAGCTCGCACAGTCAACAACACTGTGCTAGAATCGAAGCACATCTACTATAAGATATCCTACCTCTGCAACAGTTTTTTGCATTCGCCATCATTTTCTTTTTAATAAGGGGCAATCATTGAAAGCATAGTTCCTTTTGTTGTTTTTAGATTCTTGTAATAGCTTCATTATTGTCATGATATAATATACCTTCTTCACAGACTTACGGAGTCCGAAAGTTGCCGAAGCATGAAAATTCGTTCCTAAGAGAACTTGTGGCTACAAAAAACATCTCTGAAGCTACAAAAAGTCATGCTACGGAACGCAGCGTAAGCTTGCCAAAGCTACAAAAAGTCGTTCCTAAGGGAGCGCAGCGTAAGTTTTCTGCTCAAAAGTCGTTCCAAAGGGAATGCAGAGCTTACAGCGAAAAATAAACGCTGATTCCGCCGAAATATAAGGCGAATCGTGAAAAGTCAACGCGAATACCGCCGAAATAGAAGGCGAAGAAGTTCAAAAGACGTTCCTAAGGGGATGTAGAACTTAAAGCAAAAAGTCAACGCTGATACACCGAAAAGTAAGCGGTGAAGCCGAAAAATAAACGGCAAAGTGATTGTGTATACCACTAAGCGAATGTGTGTGTATCTTCGACACGAATATCATTTTGCATAGCATAACATAATCACATCATTCGCATAGCATAACATCATACATCATATCGCATCAATGGCACAAGATGGGGATATAATATTGATCTTCGGAAATTGCTTCGAAGAAATTGTGCCAAGGCACAAAATGTTTTGAAGAAGTGCAGCTTCATCAATTTTAATGTGGAAAGAAATCTATTGCTCACGAAGCTTAATGTTTTTATGGAATATGGATTTTCTTCACGAAGCATGAAAAGAAGGGAAGGTGTTTTTTCGCCAAAGGCTCAAAAATGGTATGTACGTAAAGTTTCATGCATCATAAAGAATTGAGTCACAAATAGCTTATATATTACATTCAAGACAACAAGATGTTACACACTTTGTTCAGCAAATATTACATTCCAAATGTTTTTACAATAACAGCTATTCTTCTTTTAAAACTGCTTCTGTAGTTTCGTTTAACAGTTGAGCAACAGCTTCGTCCAAAATAGCTTTGGCCATTTTAATGATCTCATCTTCTTTCTTTGCTTCTAGGTCGACCGTTGGCTCAATGAGCTCCAGGGAAGGAGATAGTTCAGCTGTGGTAGAAAACGTAAATAAGTTCGAATCCACAAAATTAGAAAATAAAGTTAAAAGTTATTAAGCAATACCTATCCACCTCTCGAGTTCCGCAGCTTTCTCAGCTACCTTTGTTGCTTCTTTTGCATCGTGAGAATCTTTCTCGCTCTTTTTTATTATCTCGTGGGCCATCCCTCGGCCACCATTCTCCCAGATGTCAATGAAGAATTTTCTGCCAACTAAGCTTGCTTCGGCCGAGGGGTCTTTTGTATCTTCAATGGATAAAGTAGCTTCGGCTTGGGCCAAAGCTTTCACATGCTCGCAACCGGACTTCTCCAAAATAGCCGCAATCCCTCTGGCACCTGAGAAGGCGCAGACATCCCCACGACCGCTCAAAATTTTCTCAAAAGCTTCGGCCTCATTGCTGATCCAGTCAATCGGGCCCTCAGGATCGCCTCTTACAAAGTTATCCTCGCTAGAGTATGCACCAACTTTGGCGAAGCTAGTTTTTATTTTATCTACACATTCTATAGATTTTTCATAACATTTCTCTTTCGAAGAGCAAAGTTCTACAACTGTCTTCTCCCAATAATTTTTTCCAATAGTTACTGGCGTCTCGTTCAGCTTCGGCGATAGCGCATTTCAAATTCGCCTCAGCCAGCTGTTTCCGAAGATCTTCAATTTCGCATTTCTGGGCTTCAGATTGGGCTTTGGAAGTAGCTTCGTCTTCTTTTATCTTATTCACTAATGAGTTTAATATTTTATCTTTTTCAAGACCTTCGTTCCTTAGTTCAATTACTTCGGAACGAAGGTTGCTCAAAGCTATATCACATCCTTTGTCTTCGGCACTTTTTTGCGCCCTGAGGGCGTTGCTAAGAATAAGGCCCTACAAAAGGAGTGCGGTATTAAGTATAAGCAAATGGAAAATTTTGTTTTTAAGTACAAGAATCTAATTCTCTCACCTTTAAGCTATTGTATGCTAAGCTATCGGCCAGTTCATCTTTTGATAGCACCGAGAGCCCCTCTTCTAGAGTCGGGAATCCGAAGCTCCTGCTCATCTCCCGGCAGACATAAATCTCTTTGTTGTCCAGGAGACAATACAAGAAGTCTTCTTCTCCGCTGTCATTGAATATTAACGCCCCTTTCGGATATTTCAGTCTCTGGGCATAACATTGGGCTTCTTGCTTCTCTTCTGCAGATAACCACTTTCCCGAAGCATGTCGTACAATATAATCGAGAGCTTCGAAAGATGCTTTGGGAATAGGAATGGCAATTTTTTCAGACAAAATTTCTTCTGCAGCCTCTTTTTTGGTTTCTTCTCTAATTTCCAAGGATTTCTCCTTGGCGGGCTATGAGGGCCCAGCTTCGGTCTCGGCTTGGCTCTTGACAGCTTTGGCTTCGGATAGTTTTGCCTCAATTTGTGTTTTCGAAGCTTTGACAGTCTTCTTTGGAGTAGAGCTTGAAGTTTTTATTGATTCCAGCACATCTAGTACGTTTACCATTCTCTTCCTCTTGGGAGTCGTTGTAAGATCCTTTTGTGCCTTCGGCATTGTCACCTCTGCCGAAGGGCTTATAACTTCTAATGTCTTTGTTTTCTCGACTTCTATCTCTCCAATATTAGTGGCCTTTGGCTCATCTAATTTGGCTGGTAACACCTTCGGCATTACAGCCGGCTCTTCAATTTTCTGTGCAATCGCAGGTTCTTCGACTTCAGTAGCCGAAGAGGTCTTACCGCCAAATTCGGGCACTATGGCCGGTTCTATGAAGCGTGGTCGGTGAGTAAGGACCTTCACCTTTTTTCCCTTCGGCGCAGGCTCGCTTGGAGCACCTGAAGTATCATCTTTCCTGGAAGTTGCACTCTTTCTTTTTTGCCCCCGTGACGGGTAGCGGTAGTCAGGATACATGAATTCGATGGCATCAAAAACTCTATTTAATCTCTTCTTTTTCCGGCCCCCGAAGGTCGTAGATAACGCATTGTCCTCCGCCTTGGAGTACGGCCCAAGCAGATCATCACTTGTAGCTTCGACGCTTTTCAGCCAGTCGTCGTCTGGCTCGATAAACTGGTCTCTAAACCTGAAGGTATATTTTAGTCGAATCAAACCACCTTCGTGAGGATTGCTGATGGTTTCTTTTGGCATCTCCCAGTTGGCTACCAATGGCCATATCCTGTAGGTCACGTGCTCTTGAACTAAGTCTCTTGTCCCAATGAAAGAGCAGACTAAGCCGAAGGCCTTGCGACATTCTTCGGCCGCTTCGTCAATTTCTACCTTCGGTTTCCGGAGGCCGAAGCATTACCAGATAGGGCGCATGATGATCCCTTTAATATCCTCTCATGCCTTTAAATCATTTTTCACATAGAACCATTCTTTCATCTAGTCTCCGGGCCATCTTTTCCGAAAGGTTGGCACGGGGCAGCTTGACCCAGAGCGAGCAACGAAGTTGTAGCATCCAAAATTGTTATGATACTACTCTTTACCCCAGGGTTTTGTCTCATATAACAATTCGTGCATACTGCAGAAACTTTTTGCATTTGGCTCCAAGCCCTGACTCCTCACAGCCCATACGAAGATCCCCATTCTTATGATTGCTTCGGGCATAATTTGATGAAGGTAAACCTAGTATATCTTTAGAACTTCTACCACAAAACTGCTTAAGGGGAACCGAAGTCTAGCCTTGAAGAAGCTTCGGAAGATCACGACTTTGTTCTCTTCGGGAGTAGGAGAAGTCTTGTCTCCGTTGTCAGCCCTCACAATAGACACATCTCGGAAATACCTTCCCCTCATATTGTCGAGATGATTCTGTTTAATAGTTTATTTTCCGAAAACTGTATGACTTGGTCGCCAGAGTCGATCTTCGGAGTCTTCACCACCACTTTCCACATCATAACTGTCACAATCACCAGTGTCTTCAGATAAACCTTCCAAAATCTCCCTTGTAATCTTCTCTGTATTTGTCTTCGCTATTGATTCAAGAAAGCCAAGATTCTTCTCCTCAGAAAGGCTCAGCTTTGTTTCAGCAACAGCTTTTTTTATCTTGAGACATCTTCGGAAATGCTGAAAAAGTACTCTCAAAGCCGAAGCTTAATTTTTTTTTAAAAGCCAAGCAAATGTTGGTGCGCAAGAGCTAGAAATTGAGTAAGCAAGAGCAGATGGCAAGAAAGCGTGCCAAATGAGCTCGTGGTTCGCTCTGATTTATACGCCTAGTGCGTTGAAAACTGGAAGGACCCGCTTGTTAGTGACTGTTGCTATTCTAGCAAAGGGAAGGTGTTTTTTCGGACCTTCGGCTTAGGGCCTTCGTCCATATCGCAATCTGAATTTATCATTCTAACAAATTAATATTGCGAGGGGCTATTGTTGGGGGCCTTCGGCTTTCGAAGGTCCTCAAAAACATGATTTAACAATGTTTCTGGAAGTATAATGCATGAACAGGTATCTTCAGACTTGAGTTAAAGCCACAGTGTGAAGAAGCACAAAAGGAATACGAAGGATGGCGTAGAGCCAAAGCTGTACGCAGAAGAGCTTCGGCATGATAACAGAAAAGGAAACCGACTTAAAGATGAAAAGGCTATTTAGACCTCGACGGATTAATATAGAGTTATTAGCAAATGTAAAGGACATGGGTGTAATTTTATATGGGCTGCATCTCGTGCCTATAAATAGATGAACAGTGCTCCCGTACTGTTCACGCTGACTGGGTATTTGCTTTCGCGCTATGCTTGTATTTTTACCTTCTTTCAAGCCGAAGGTACACTTGTAATTTGTTATCATTTCTATTTTCCCATAGTGATAAAATAGAAATGAGCTAATAATAACATATGACTGTTTATATTATCTTTCATGTTTTATATGATTCTTTCTTCACCATTATATGTTGCATCGAAGAAGGTATACCCTTCAAAACCTTTGTCCGAAGATCATTATATTCCAAGGGAAATAATGCTTCGAAGGACGAAGGACTGTAACGTTTAACATTTTCTGTGTTGCCTTGTTCTAAACTTATAGCATTTGAGAACAAGTCCCCAACAAAAGTAATCGGAAATATAATAAAGAAAAACCAAGATAGAGAAGACAAAGGTAAAAGTTTTATATCGAGTTTAGCAATTTTCGTGCTTCATCCTCGGCCAGTTCACGCCCGCCCTTTGCCCAAATTTAGGTAATAAATCTGTTCCCTGTGCTTCGGGCTTCAGCTAGAATATCAACCAAATCTGATGTTGAAAGGTTGAAAGTTGGCTTATTAACAGTTTTGGCGTGATTGCACCCAGCCTTCATAAATGCCGCAGCTGTGCCACGTGCAGCCACCAGGGCACAGAAATCTCTATGCCCGGTTATAACTTCATCAAGGGCTTCAACTTCATTTTCAATATGTTCAAAGGCCCCAGGGATATCTTTGGCCGAAGAAATAATCTCTTCAGAAGCAGCTCCAACCGAGTTAAATATTCCCTTCAGCCGATTAATGCACCGAGTGGCAAAGTCAGAGCACTTGTTCCGAAGGGTCTCAATAGCTTCGTGTAGCTTCGTATTTCTTTCAGCTTCGGCTTCGACCTTTGCTTTAAGCTCCTTTGTCTCGTGGTCAAAGCATTGTGAACTTTTGTTCAAAATTGTTTGAGCTTCGTCTAGTTCCTCGCTCAGCTTATTTTTCTGAGATCGTGCTTCTGCGAGGGAGCCTTCGACTGATTGTAGCAGGATGTCTTTTCCTTTTTAAGAAACTTCAAGTCCTTGATTTTATCCTCTAAGCCTTTAATTATAACATTGTTTCTTCTATCCTCATTATCCTGCTGCATTTTTAGCGCCTTGCTTAATAACATGCTCTGCAAAACAAGTTAGAATTAGAACACTGAATCCACTACGAAGGTAATAAAAAATCTAGACAAAAGTCTCACCTTGAAGTTGGAATAAAATAGGCTACCGACAATTTGTTTCCATCGGTAGAAACTGATGTCGGTCTCCAACTTCGGGAATCCAACACTGTTGGATAGAGTGCTGACTATCTTTGCCCCAGCACGGTCGCGAATGCATCCTAAGATTTCCTCATCGACCCCGTCGAAGAGCATGGACCCCGGTTGGTAACCACAAGATATAGCAAATTCTTTTAATTCTAACTTATCCTCCTCAGAAAGTTCTTGGCCGCACAGGTGCCGAAGGTCAAAATCTTTCTCGTCCGAAGGGGTATTATCAATTCTCTTTCCCTTATCTGGCACTGCGGCCATGTTTTCCTCTACAACTACACTTGCCTTCTCTACAACTACATCTGCAACCACATCTGATACAAGCCTATCAATTTCTAACATTGTGGCTTCAAGTTCTCTAGCTTTGGCTTTGTCAGCAACTTCGGCATCCGGAGGAATTGCTGCTTTCGTTGCTGAAGCTGAAGGCGGTTGCTCAATTGCTTGCATTACATTCACAATTCGCCATTTCTTTTACCCTTTGATCTTCTCTTCTATAGCCGAAGGCATTTCCTTCCTTTGTAAAAGTTTCGTCAGTTCCAATCCAGAGGACTTAGCAGCTTGAATGGCGGAGATTCAGTCATTACCTTCAAAATTTCAACTACTTCGGCAGCAGACGGCGACGGAGGGGTTTTCGCTGCTATTTCGTCAACCTTCGGTTCAGTAGAGGGTACCTGATCAAGCTTTTACTTCTTAGAAATTGTTGCCTTTGGCTCTAGCGCTGTTTTTTCTTTCTTCAGGGCCTTTTCATCTTCTTTTACGGACTGGGCAGCTTGCCTACTTAGGATAGTGACAACTCGTTTTATTTTCACCCCCCGAAGTTCAATGCATACATTACCGGGTTCATCCTTCATTTCGGTCGGGTACCGAAGGCAGCAATCATTAGCTGGTCTTCTTAATTCGTATAATTGCCGAGAATCTCATTACACATGGTTTCGATCATTTCTAACCACTTGTTGCATGACTTTTGAACTGCTTCTCAAATTTGAACCGATAGGGGAGCCGAACAAGTTCATACTCCCCCTTTAGAACTACTCACTTGTCCACCCAGTCGGCCACTTGGTACGGTAGCTGATTACCGGAGCTTTGGTATCCTTTCGATACGCAAAATTATAGCAACCGAAGTTCTTGTTAAGGTCATCCGCTCTGGCCTTCGTTTGGTAGTGCAACTCATGCACTCGACAGAAAGATTCGACATTAGTGCTCATGCTCTGGCTTTGGAGAGCCCATATGTAAACACTGAGTCTGATGATGGAATTTGGTGTTAGTTGATGAAGATATATCTCAAAATTCTTTAAAACTTCTCCTGTCATGTCATGTAAAGGGAACCGAAGCCCTGCCCTGAAGAAGCTCTTGAAACCAACAACTTCATCCTCTTTTGGCTCCGGAACCACTTCCTCTGCAGCAAAGCGGACAAGTTTACTCTCAGCCTCTCCAAAATAACCTAGCTTCTTCATCATAATCATGTCCTCTGTCGTCACAGTAGATTTTCAAAATTCGATGTGGCTTGGCTTCGACGGGCTCAAAATACTGTAGTCTTCCCCAGCTTCATCATCACTCCCATCTTCAGCTGCAATCTGCTCAGCTTTAACAGCTTCATCTTCGAAAACAGCTTTTTCCGTTATCACTAGACCTGATCGCATCATCATTTCTGATATTGGCGCTGTCTCTGTAGTCTCAGCATCATCCCCCTCAAGGGACACGCTAGCGGTGGACCTAACTCGTGCCATCTCAAGTTTTGCGGTTCCTTAAGATGAAGTTGATTCCGAATGACGAAGCACATATCTTCAGGGAACAATCAGGAAAAGCTTCAGCTTTGGTTAAAATTTTTAACAGCGCAACAGTGTAATGGCAATGAATGCTGTGGTAACTCCTCACCAACCTGTCTGTTTATATAGTGCTACAGGGGAAGAACTCGAACCGCCACACCGCCTACTGGCTGAGCGGTGGACTGTTCCACGTGCGGAATATTTTAATCATTTTCCAACAACAAGCTTAGGGAAGGTGTTTTTTGGACCTTCGGCATTCCGAAGCCTTCATGTTTTTCGAGGATCGAGCTCGTTACGAAAAATGATCAAGCATCGCAAAGGGGCTACTGTTGGGGGTCTTCTTCTCCGCCGAAGGTCCTCAAGGAAAAAACACCTTCGGCAAAATGATACAAAGGATCGCTGAAGCCACCTTTAGCCTCGGTTTACCTCCTCAAGACGAAGACTCTGTATAGAGGCGACAGTGCAAGACACCGAAGCTCAATGGCCTCAGCCCAGACCAAGCAAGGAAGGAACAAGGACTAGATAGGCCTTATTGATTTTAGTTACTTGTAAACAAGAGTTCGAGGGCATGGATGTAATTTTACCTGGGCCGTGTCCTATGACTATAAATAGATAAACAGTACCCCCGTACTGGACACGCTGGATTGTAATCACCCTCGCGCCATCCTCATTCTTTCACCTTTTGACAAGCCGAAGGTACCAATGTAATATGAACATTGTTGATGTTTATTCATGTTTATGGAACATAAGAATAAATGAACCATTGATACATAACAATTATTATCTTTATTCTTTTGCATTCCTCTACTTTCTTATTTGTATTCACGTTTATATGTTGAAATGATGAAGGTGTGTGCTTCATGACCTTCGTCTGAAGATCATTATATCCGAGAGGAAATAATGCTTCGAAGGGCGAAGGTCTTTAACTATTGGTAATCGTGTTGCCTTGTTCTTGATTTATAGCATTTGAGAACAAGTGACCAACAACGTCCTATTCCACCCTCATGGTTGTAATGTTGTCTCGGGTGGTCTCTTAATGAACAGGTCCTTACAGAGAGGTACTTGGAAAACAGCCCGAGCCCCCTAAAATACCACAAGTTCATAATCATAATGAATCATCGTATCATAAAGTAATTCTCCTCATGTTCATTGATTATGGTAAAGCACTAGCATGTAGCTGATCATAATATCCCAACCCAAAAAAGTAATCAAGGACAAGATAAATAGAAAGCTAGTCAATCCTTAGGTTAATCATAGTATGCGGGACAGTGAATTATAAAGTAAGTAGGATATAATAGGTCAGAGGACACTTGCCTTCACCTAACTGCTGCTACTCACGGGCTTCTCCTGTAACTTCCTCGGACTTCGCGGACGGAATGTTATCTAAGCGAGTGTGAACACACATTCAATATTCTTGAAATAGAAAGGAACAGTACACCATACAAGGAAAAACATGTGCCATAAAAAATAGCGCTCGCTTTTATGGTCATAAGAGAAAAAGAAACACTGAGATCGAAGCTACGATTGAGAAGTTATCGCGTCTACATTATACAAATATGAAATAGAACATTTAATTCAACATACTTGCATTAATCGACATTTATTAAATGTAATCTAGAACTATCGCCAAGATGTAATTAATCTACTACACTAACATCTTTTGGTTAGATAAGTAATTTAAATAACATTAGCGACACTAAGCGAGACGAATTAACGTCGTGAGACGAAATACGCAACGTGCGAAACAGTACGGCAGCATGCGCACGACGCGCGGGCCAACACGACACACAAGAACTATTAAATAGATAGCATGTTTAAACTATACAATTATTAATAAAGTATATTTCAGTCAAGGTTAACCATGTTGGTGTTTATTTATAAATGTGTAAATCAAAACCTTATTTTAGAATTAAATTAATAAGCTACTTTAATAACCATCGGTCGAACAAACATTTAAATAAATTAACTAAAAAATATAACAGTAGAGAATAATAGTTCTAACATATAGACAATTTTAATATGAATCTAAAGTGGTTTGAACGGAGCGATTCAGATTTAAAATGTAAAAGATATCGTGCGCGAGGGGTGGGGTGGGGGGAGGGCACGCCACCGCGGGAGAGGCGGGCCTTGCTTGGCCGCCGTCGGCTGTCACCACCGGGGAAGAGAGCTTTGACACCCGTGGTGTCTATTTCGTGTTATGCTGTTAGATTTGTCCTAAGCTTGAATGCTCAGTGAAAATTTCTATTTCTTGATCACGTCTATCTCCTTTTGAAGTTAAATCCTATGCTTGCTTGAAACTATTTGAACAAATGCAAATTTTGAAGTTCAATCAAGCCTTGCCATCTTGCTCAAACAACTCTATATGAACTCTACAGCAAAAGTTATTAAGGTTACATGTCAAGAAAATGTCGAAAAAATACTCGATTGCTCTAAAAATCTAATTTGAAGCGTTATAATGATACACCATTGACCAATGTAGAAATTCAGTTTCCAAACAAGATATGAGGTTAGACCTTTAATAAAAGTTGTACAAAAGGTGATATACAACAATTGTTACAATTTTACCTAGCCTTAATTCGATCTTTAAATATCTCAAACAGTGCCCTAAAGATGGAATAAAAATCTGATTTCAGAACTTGAAATCCTTCTAAGTCTTGTATCAGTGTCGATCGGGTTGATGTCTCGCGTTCCCAACTTTTTGTTGAACAACTCGAGTTTCCCCAAATATAAAAGTTGTTAAAAACTAGTAGAGGCACAACATATTAAAAGATGGCATTCATCCTATTCTGTTTCATATGTTTTGACACTCAGTTTCCACTTGTTCAGCAGCAGCGACAAACCTATTTTTAGGGATCATTATCTCTCTAACCAATGCACGAATCACCTCAAGATCTATGTAAGATATGTAGAGTGTAGGAAAAGGAAGAGATCAAATGTAGTGACTTTGACCAAAGGAGCACGTCTAATACCTCTTTTGCCCGTTTGAAGATGCCTGAGAATACACCTACCACCTGTTCATTGCTTCGCCTCTAAGAAAAGCAAGCTCTGCAGCATGCCGTCCATGCCCACCAATGGCTGAAGCCGCCATCCAACTCGTTAGACTCCCTTCCCTGCTCCTTTCTCTCCCCACGCCATCTCTTCTATCTGTCCCTTGCCTGTACAGCAACAGTAGCTCTCCATGGTCGAGGCTCCCTCTGCTACTTCCCATAGCACAGGGCAAGCTCCTTTTCCCTGTACGCTGGTCCGAGCGTCGCTAGCCGCTGAGCTGCTCGCCAAGCTGCGTCAGGTGCCCTAGTGCTCCCCTCCGCCACGGCGTCATCAAGCTCCACCACTTCTCCCTCACCATACAACACCCAAGGTAACCTTGCCCTATCATGCACTGTTCCATGGAAGATGATGACTCCTTGTGTCAATGGCGTGTGGGCCCAAGGCGAGGGGTAAAATTGCTCAAATTTTCAGTCTTTTGCTCTTTCTTCAAAAATTCATATCTTGAGTTTGAGAGCTCCTAAAATCGTGAAACCTATTTTGTTGGCTTCCATATAAGTGCTCTACATATTGAATCTATAAATTGGCATGTTTTAGTGGAAAATTTTTGCTATAGAAATTCATATTTAAAACTGGTTTAGAAAATAAATGTACTTCCTTCTCTCCATAGTTTTAATTTTAAAAATCCAAAAATGATGATATTTGTTTTGTTAGTTAGATGGTGTCATACTCTAGCTAAGATAAATATAAAACACATATGTTGTTCACTGTTTCCTTGGTCTATTAGTTAAATCTTGTTAAATAGGAAAAAGATGATTGCTTTGCTTGTTATTTTGGGTCTGTAGTGATTTAACTATTTTGATGCACATTAAGTAGTTTTAAATGGTTTATGAATAATATATGGATGTAAAAATAGAAACTGGTGTTCCACTGTTTTTACATGATGTTTTAGTAGCCTAATAAAACTTAATATGGTCACTCATTCACAGAAAATTATTAGTTTTAGATTTAACTTGCCCTCACATGCTTTATTGCATTAACAATTTGTTCTTTTTAGTAATTAATTTATAAAACCTGAGCAAATAAAATTTATACATTTGTCATGAATTGTTACAACCTATACCTCATAAAAATCCTAGCCCCAGATTGGAAAGTCTCATATGGTGCTAAAATAATACCCCATATATAAGAAGAGTTAGTGAAAAATTAAAAAGAAAACAAAAGCATGCATGTTTCTTGGAATGCATAAATTGGACCTTAATACCAATTTGAGATTTTATGTTTGTCATAGTGATGTAGAGTCAATAATTAGTGCCACTTCTTTATTTCCTGCTTGTGAATTAAGTTAAGTAGGTTTCCCCATGAACTGAAATTCTGCATGCATGTTCTTTGATTGTGATGATGATTTAGTAAAGTAAATTATATTTTATGTAGATGTGTTCTATACAAAAGATCTAGTTAACTTCAATGTATAGCTCGTCCTAAAATTTTATGAGCTAAGGATTAATAGTTTAGAAGTTATGCTTTTCACAAGTTCAGTAACTGAATTTGTCAAATTTCTGTACAGATTTCAAAGGTTGCAATGTTTGTTTAAGTTAACCTTAGAATCAGTTCTTGTTCATCATAATAAAGTTGTAGATAACTTTCTTACCTTGTTTGTTTTAAATTTTAATTAGCGTAGGCCTAATAGTTGAAGAGTTATTATTTTACAAAATGATTGTTGTGTTCTAACCACTGTCTGGACAGATTTCAAAAACTATATCGTTTGAGTTGATTAAAATTGGAACCACTTCTTGGTGATTATAAAAGTTATGTAGTTCTTTTACAGAGCTTTCCAAAAAGTCTTGGATCATCCTTTTTGGTGGTCTAAAGCTCAAATTATCTATACTACTCTATTAAGAGAGCAGTGTCAGCGTCCACACCAAATGTGCCTCCGCCTGCCCCCGCCTCGCATTGCCCTCGCTCTCGTGGCCCGTTCGCTCTCGCAGCCAATTTTTTTCCCGCCAACCCAGCTCATCCTCCGTGCATGCATCTCCCCCATTCCTTTTCTCTCTCCCTTACACTTGCAGGTGGGCCCCACTACCCTTTCCCACTTGCTGCTCATCTTCACAATGAAATGACCGGTCATTCTCTCTCACGCAAGGAACACAGTGGCAGTTGCTCATCTTGACTGTGAAAAAGCAAAGAAAGACTAAAAACAACCATAGTTAGATTTACAATGTCTAAACAAACGTTATCTATTATGGTGAATTATCTAACAACTATTGTATAGCCATCAATCGATTTATTATTGAGCAAGCCCATCCAATACCTTTTGTTTGTGAAAACTGCTACCTCGAGTTTGTGTTGTTGAGTTCGAAATAATGGATGGATGTACTCCATGCAACTTCTGCATGAGTAGGGAAACTAAGGCTGTCTCCAGCAACGTTACCTAAATTTGATCCCCTAAAGGAATATTCTTTGTCCTTTACAGCACTCTCTAAAAGATTATGTACTCTATATCTTCTTCATCTCCAGCAATATCTCCTAAATTCCATCCTCTATATCAACAGTGTACTAGATTTGACATTCTATATTATTTTTTACTACTCGTCACCACGTGAGCGTACAGACACAAAAAGGTGTACAGTGTATAGAGCACCCTCTACAGATAGCGGACGCATGCCATCCTCTAAATTTTAGAGGACGCTTTAGAGTTCCTTGCTGGAGGGATAAAGGACCTAACCGTCCCCTACATTTAGAGTACAGGACCCTTTACAGTCTCCTGCTGGAGACAGCCTAAGGGTTGTGTGTTGTCGTAACACACAGAAATTATACTATTTAAATTGTAAAATACTAAAATTATCTCTACTACTACTTAAGTGCCTACTGTAGGCGTTCATAGCCACAGTGGTGCACGTTCTGTCGCTTGCGGACCCTGCCCCGCATCCCGTCTGCGGCACCCGCCCGCGGCCGCCCGCGACCTTCCTTCAACAGCGCACCAATCAACGCGTGGAGGCCACCATGTAGTAGCGGATGACAGCGTTGATTTTGTTTGTTTGGATAAATTTCAGTGCCCACCCGTGCCGCGGGGACGACGCTGAGGATGCCAACGGCAACGGTGGTAGCCACCCCAAGCCCTCCACCACGACCGCCACGAAGACGAAAACCCTAACGGTGCCCAAACCCAAGTCGTCGCCGAGGCGTCAGGGAGCGAGCCGCCTCAACTTTGCGGATGACGAGGACGACGCCAAGATGCCCTGTTTATCTTCGATGTATATGGTTTGCATGTCACCAACCGTTGTGAGTGATGATTGATTATTTATCATCTTGTTTTATCTGTCTGTACTCCTTTAATGCAGCACCTTCGTGTGTCATGTGTCGTCTCCCCTGTAAGATGTTGATTAATATTCGTTATATTATTGTTTATTTTTTAGCAATGAAAAAGTACGTGTACAATTTTATATATCTTTTAAGGTATGTAAACATATACTTTACAAAAATATAGAATAACAATTAGGGTTTTTACAAATCAACGTATTTTATCATATTAATTCCGTAGCAACGCACGGGCATATACCTAGTAGATGTTTTAAGTATGAAGACTCAATCTGTCCAAATCTGGACAGCAAAGCCTTCCTAGTGTCTTTTAACCTTGATACATATTAAATCAATATGAGATGTTCATATATAATTTGTAGACAATTTCATTAGCTTTACAGAAAGTCTAGGATCAATTGCTTTGGATGCCTAAGTTTCTAGTTATGGATTTTTGAAGTCGCAAGTCTGAATCTGTCCACATCTGGACAAAGCTATCATTTTAGCACTATTTAACCTTGCTAAGTGTCTAATCAGATTGAGATAACAATACCAAAGTTGTAGAGCATTTCTTAGACTTTCCAAAAAGTATTTGATCACTATTTTTGGATGAATATCTTGTGAGTTAAGACTGAAACAAATAATTGTTGTGCTGCTGTCCTAATCTTGTTGATTATGGTTGATTGCTCTACTCTCTTGTCTTACTTGAGCATGATTGATAGTGTTATCTCATGATCCCTATATTAATAGATTATATGATTGGAGATATATAAGTAACTAGTGCAGTAGTAAATTAAATTGTTGAAGTCTAGTAAGTGAATTAGCTTCGATCAACGTTAATACTGTGAAGTAGTTAATACTTGCGCTGCTAATCTAATATTACTAAATAACCAATCGCATTAGACTAGTATGATAAGTAGTATAATTAGGCTATCACTTACTATGTGTTTTCTTGGGTGTGTGCTTGCATTAGAATATGGTGAATGATTGAAGAACCCGATTAATTGATTATTTCCTTTTTAACTAGTCTGTCTGTATAGAAGTTATAACGAAATTATATGTACTTTACTAGTTTAATAATAAAGTAACCAAGAATGATTGAAGTAAATGTTTTAAATGCTTGTACTTGTGATGGCGTGTTTGCGTTGGATAATTATAGGAAGCGTTCATCGTCTTTCCAGTGGTTTTGATTCATGTGCCAGTGACATATAGATATCTAGCGCTTATGTATTGTCATTTATAGGGTTTTACGATTTAATGTTAAGATCACTATCGTGTGCCTTGGAGAACATTGTTTTATTTTCCATGATATTCATGCATATGCATCCTGCATCTCATTTAGGACCGAGAGATGTGAAGTGGAGTGGTGCCAACTATAAGTTGAAGTTGTTAGACAACCCGAAGAAGGACGAATGAGACAAGCACCAAGATAGGAGATGCTCGCCAAACGAGGGTCATCTAGCGAACACTAACTAGTGTTGGATCCCAGGCAAGCACCGGTTTTATGCATAACTATTATATATGCTATTTTATTGCAATTAATGTTTGTAGGCTTGTACTGTGCACTTAAGTGTAGGAATTTTTTATAACGGAATTATGATGATCTATGGACACAGATCTATGGGGATGTATTATCTATGAGATGAAACTGGAATAAGGATTAATGTGTTGTACCGTGTGTCAAGCGTTTAAACGTACTAAACACATGCCAAGAAATATGATAATCATTAAGCCTAGTACCTGATTGAATCAGTCCGCAGACTTTATCCCTCATTGGTCCTAAGACGGAGACTCCCATTCTAGATATGGTGGGTACAAGTGCGGTCACTACACGGCGGTGGCCGGAGTCAGTGGAGCATTGTATGCCAAGGCTGTGAGCCCTATTCTTTTGCTAGAGAATCGACGAGGACAGTTGATATGTGTGGGGATAGAGTGCCCTGACATATCGTGTGTCTAGGTTTACCTTGCAAGGTTAAAACTCGATTCGAATCGTCTGCTTCTCGCAGCTAATGAGACTACTTGATACATGCTGCTACATCGAGTAAGAAGTGAAATGAGGTCTCATGATACAAAGTGTTGCTTGCACTAAATGTTTGCTACCATGTATGCTTAGAAAGGAGCAAACCTAGTTTAAAGAATATTATAGAACTTGAAAAGCTAAAACTTGTTTTAGACTAAGCTAGTGCTTTTGGCAAACCAAACCCCTCAGCCAAACAACTTCATGGTCTAGAGGTAGAGGAGTAGACTCCTCACACAGGGTAAGTCTAGGTGAGTATTAGTATACTCAGCCTTGCTTGTGGCATAATTTTACAGGTACTCCTTAGATGATTGGTTGATGGTGTGACTTGGCCTTCATCTCTACCACCAGGATAGACGGTCGAGTGGGTTACTACTTCCGCGGGAGAGGACTAGGAGGAGTAGTGTGGTCAGGCTTCGCCATGTTACTTGGTTTTCTCCGTTAGTTATTTCTGCTGCATTAAAACTATGGTTACTGCTTTTGAAACTCTGATAATGTAATCACTATTGATATTTCTTAAATTTGTGGTGTTATGCTTTATTGTATTTCTCTATGCCTCAACTTCGAGTGAGCTAGTGGTACTCGATCCTTGGTAAGTGGCTTTATCGGACTAGATCCGAGGGATTGAAAATTTATTCCAATTTAAGTGTGTTGTTGCCTCTAAGGCGATACTTGGGCACTTTAGCTGGAATAATTTGGGCGGTTCCGCCATAGAAGAGGCCACGCCGGATGGGGGAAAAGGAAGGGGAGGGGGCACCGCCACCGAGGAAGGAGAGGGAAGAGAGGGGGAGGCGTTGTGCGAACGGAAATCAGAGAAACAAGAAAAACCCTATGTGCAACAATGGTGGAGGGCTCACCGGAGAAGACGACCTCGACAGAGCCGAGGACAAATTCGCCGATTGACGACGAGCCGTCAGTTGGATCGACAAATCAAAAGCACTAGGACGAAGCTCTCGACGAGACAAACACAGCGACACCCTCAGATTCTTGCGATAACACACGGATCGAAAGTAATTGCTCGCAGGAGTTGTCGCCGGAGTTGGAACCATTCCGAACTTCGGCGAGCAATTCTGGGAGTTTCGGATCTAAACTGGGGAAGGGGTTTATAAATTTGGAAAGAGATTTATGAGAGGATTCCACCCATATATATATGGCTAGGGTTTGAAGATATTTTATTTTTCGTAATTATCCCACTTTTTAAATTAAAAATAATTTCAGAAAAGGCTGAAATCATTTTTAATGTCCGAAAAATATCCCAAGGCTCCAAAAGTTTTAGGAAAAATTCCTAGACATGATTTGGCCCCCAATGAACTCAAAAAGCTTATTTAGAATTTCTGATAAAATTGTGTTTAAGTACCTCAAATAAATAGATTTTGAATTTTGGAAAATAGAAAAATATTCAGAAAAATATGAAAATTTACGAGAAACTTCTACAAGATATATTAACATGTTCCAAACACTTTTTACACTTAGAAACACTATTCAACATCATAAATGCAACAACCAAGACACTTCTAGGGCTCACACCAACATAGAACAAAATAACTCTCTATTGTTTTAATAATGGGAAAAGAAAAGGTGAAGAAAGGAAAAAGTAACACCTGAATTTTTAGTATAGAGCTAAGAAATTTTTATACCCCAAAATTCAGGGTGTTACATGGGAGGACCTATCCTTCACCGGCAAGGGACACTATACGCAGGTTAACCTTGCGTTGGGTACCCTTTGCTGCCTTCACTACCTTATTCTAGTGAAGGTGTTAAACGAGTTTGATGTGAAGGAAAACTTGTTCTATTTGTTCTATTTCTGAATATTCTTATTATATGACTTCTAACCTATGTTGTCTTTATGTTGTAGCTCCGTTATCGGTTGCCTGAAGGCATGGATTACATGGGGCATGTTGAACGTGTGTTCCAAAATAATGCACAGAAGTTGGTCAATGATGCACTATACTATGTAAGGGCCACATATCTTTATTTTCAATTGCATCCAGATAAAGAAGGTCCCTTGACAAAAAAGGAAGGGTCCTCAAAGATAAACCTCACCGAGGAACAATATCATGAGGACATTATTCAATTTGTTTTCCTCGTTTTTGTTAACTGTTGTGATTGTTATGATATGTAAGCTTACATGTGTAGGTGATGGTTCCATGGATGGCGCTCGTGCAAGATGCCTACTATGCTTGTTGTCGATGCTGGGCTTCTAAAGGCTTTCAGAAAGCATCGGTGCAACATAGGGATTATCGAGACAACAACCCCAACCATAACTTTGGTGACGATGACTACCTCGAAAAAGCCAAACGATTGGTAAGAATGATGTAATTATATCGATCACTAATTAGTATGTTTATTTATGGAAGTATTTTCTCCATATAGGAAGCTACAAGTTTCCAAAAGCCTAGCGACATTGAGGTGTTTATGGTGGGGCACAAAAGACCAGATTCTAGTAACCTCGAGCAACTGTGTAGTCATATGACAATGGGTCTGCTGGTGAGTTTTGACACAAAATTTCAAAAAGTTGAACTATCAAAATTTATGCATTTCTAAGTTCATAAATGTTGTATAGGCAGCATATGCAGAGGAGATGGTTCAGCGTCATGGCCCCAACTTTGATTGGCGACATGTATCGTTGGATCCCTTAGTCGTGCATGCTAGTGGTGGGGCAAAGCACATGAATGATTAGCTCTAACTTATCAAATTACATTATTGGTACTAACATGTTCATGCACTAAGCACACATTTAGAAACACTTGTAGGTACACACTCTTCGATGGAGTGATTAACTCAACTGAGGTGAGATCTTAGACGATGAGTTCATCATCTGGTAGCTTGGTCTCTTGTTGACCGAATGAGCAGGATTTAGAGTTAGCGAGGATGTGCGAAGAGATTAGACAACAAAGGGAATAGTTCTTCGCTTGCATGCAACAACAACAACAACAAGCGATGTTTCAAGTAAGTATAACTCATGAACTCTAAATTCTTATATTGTAAACAACCTCTGCTGGTGGCATTCTTCTTACATAGGCGACAGATGTGGGTGGTACTAGGACTGAACTAGCTAGAATAGGTTTTGTGAAGTCCCTCTTCACATACCCTCCTCCAGCTGGTGGCAGCGGGCAAAGTTCTAATTATCCAAGTGGTGGTCCCTGGCCATGAGAACTATTGTATGCTACTTTTCTATTTGAACTTGTGCTTTATTTTAGTTATGTATGATGGTTGATTTGAGTTAAACTGAATTTCATGTGTTTTCGTGAAAAGATGACTTGACTTGTGAAGTTATTGTGAATTGAATTGGATACATGAGCTGTGTGTTAGTTCGATGAATTTGTAATGTGAAGTATGTGAGCTTTGTGAGCTATGTGAATTGGATATGTGAGCTATATGTGACCTGAGTTTTGTGAATGGTATATTTGATGTATGTGAGCTATATATGATGTATGAGATGGTATGTAATGAATGTATGTTTTTTTGTGTAAATTGGATGAGAAATTGACTAAATAGGCTACTGGTTTGCAGTAGCACAAGTTAACTCCCTTAGGCTTGATCATAGGCAACGGGAGTTATTCTGTTACTGTAACAGGTTAACTCCTGTCGGGTAGGGCAGTTGACAGGAGTTATTTCACTAATTACCGTCGACCAGGGTAGCCGACGGGAGTTATTGTACGACCGAAGTAACTCGCGTCGACTATGGTAAACCGACACAAATTAATTAAACCATGTCGGTGACTGACATGAGTCAATTATTCACCAGCAAATAACTCCCATCGATCAAGAACTGATGGGAATTACATGTATGCCAATGGGAATAGCTAATTGCCATAAGTAATATCTTAATTTTCGTCGACTCTTGGCCAACGGGGATTTCCTGAATTCCTGTTGTGTCATACCACTATTTTAAAAGTTGGACGACTAGACTTTTTACGCTTGTTGGACACCAGGGGCCAGGGCACACCCTGTTGTCCTTGTGGTCTGTAAGAGTTGTCCTTGTGGTCTATAAGAGCCCACGTCAAATTTGTTGTGTGAAATAACATTACTCCCTCCGATTTCAAAATACAAGTTGTTTAGAACATCGATACGGTCTATAAAATATAGCTTTGACTAACGTTTTTTTAAATACAAATAAACTCTTAATATATTTATACTTTTCTAAAAGTACTTTTAAAGATAAATCTATATACGTGACTATTAGATTTCAAAACTAAATAACAAAACGGTTATTAGTAGTCAAAGTTTATATGTTTGACTTAAACCTTGTCTAAAACGATTTCTTTTTTCAGGACCAGAGGGAGTATATATTACTATGACTACTGTAAAATATTATGTGTACCATGGTTGTATGCAGCAAGCCAGCAATACACTTACATCTAATTTTATTAGGCTGTCTCCAGCAACGTCCCCTAAATTCCATCCCCTAAAAGAATATTCTCTGTCCTTTACAGCACACTCTAAAAGATTCTATCCTCTATATCTTCTCAGCCTCCAGCAACATCCCCTAAATTTCATCCTCTATATCATATCTTCTACATTTTCACAATTATATTAATATTAATATAAGTTTTTACAACAGTAATGTTTAACAAAATATTGTGTTTTTACATATTGCAAATCAATTTTTAATTATGCATTAATGAATATTTTTAAGAACTATAAATACCAATCAAATTCTCAAATCATTCCCTTCTCCATGCCATTTCTTTCTTCCTTTGTTTTGTTTTTTCTAGTGGCCGACGAGTGGCTTGTTCTTTTCTAGTCGTCGGTGCCATGCAGTACAACAGTAGCTTGCTGGTGGCCGTCCGTTGCTGTCCGCCGACGTCATGCTGGTGGCCGCCCGCTGCTAACAGCATTCACGGGCAACGATAGCGAACCAAAGAAGTTCGCTAGACTTAGCGGACGTTGAGAACCTCCGCTATTATAGAGGATCGTTTAGTGTTCGTTGTTGGAGCGATAAAGTTGATGAAAAAACGCTAAATATAGAGTTCAGAACGCTTTAGCGTTTCTTGTTGGAGACAGTCTTAGAACTCATCTCATATTCGATACAATTCTACACTACGCTTGCTACTTAATTAATACATCGCAACTTGCACCTGTTAGTGAACCATGTGCTGCATGCACTTGTATTTGTCTCTGACCATTTTTCACACAGGTGTGCATGAAAAATATGTGCGCACATGACACAAGCGCGCGCAATTTTAATGGTATTGAAGTGTTATCACATGAGATACAGGTGAGACGAATTGGGTGGCAGTGGCAGAGCTTGGGCCAAAGGTTTAGTTGCTTCACAACTTTGGATGCCAACTAACTAGGTGACAAACGGCCAAACGGATTAGTCTTATTTACGTTTCTCAAATAAAATGGTTATATAGTTCTGTCTAAACTTCTATCACAGAAGAAGTTTGCAACGCGTTGCTGCGCAGCAACTGATGGATCTATTTACTTCTGCCATCAGAACGTATAGACATTATACTAGTCTATACCATTATATAATCCAAAAGTTCAAACATTATAAAAACTCACCAAATCAAATCACTCCATACATAATCTCCACTAAATACACCAAACAAATTACATTTAGATTTAACACACCATCAAAATCAACGATTTATCTTGCTAGATAATTTTCTCTCCCCTACTCAATGGACAATATTATTTGGATCATCTCTCTCCGTGACCTTACCAACGCTATGAACCCATCCACTCACGCTGTCAACCGCAGTCATCGAACTCTCTCTTACTCAGAATTCTACCATAAGCACGAGCTATATGTTACTAGTATAATAACTGTACATGTTTCCACCACCTCCAGGAGGTCATGACGCTAGCGCGCTGCGCATTACCCAGTCCCCACTACCCAGTTCGCTCACACACTGATCGCACAACTTTGAACAGCTAAATCAAAACCGGACGAGCCTCATTATATAATCCTACACACCAAGCCCAGCAATGTGCCTGCTCCCTCTCGGCACACCAAACCAAACCCAGTAGCGCTGCTCCCAGCAGCAGCAGGCACGAACCGCCCTTGCCACCTCACCTCCAGAACCAGTGAGTCACTGTACGTCACCGAAGAGCAAGCAAAGAATGGCGTCGTCGCTCAAGTTCACGGTGCGGAGGGGGCCGGCGGTGCTGGTAGCTCCGACGTCCACGACGCCACGGGAGCTGAAGCGAGTCTCGGACATCGACGACCAGGACGGGCTGCGGCTCCACGTCCCCATCATCCAGTTCTACCGCCGGAACGCGCTCATGGGAGGGCGGGAACCCGCGCCGGTGATCCGGGACGCCATAGCCAGGGCGCTCGTGCCCTACTACCCTTTCGCCGGGCGGCTCAGGGAGCTAGAAGGTCGCAAGCTCGCCGTGGATTGTACCGGCGAGGGTGTGCTGTTCATCGAGGCTGAGGCTGACGTCCGGCTCGATCACTTCGGGGACGAGCTGCAACCGCCGTTCCCATGCCTCGAGGAGCTCATCTTTGACGTCCCCGGCTCGTCCGAGGTCCTGGGCTCGCCGCTCCTCCTCTTCCAGGCACGTGACGGCGTCCTTGTCTCTGCTCATCCTCGTTTGGAAAAAATAAGAATTACCGCCGCCATGCGGCTAGTTTCACGTGTGTGCCGTACACGTACACGTGCATGGTAAACAAACTTACGCGAGACGTGCGTACCGTACGTGTGTGGCGTGCAGGTGACGCGCCTGGCGTGCGGGGGCTTCATCCTGGGGGTGCGGCTGCACCACACGATGGCCGACGCGCAAGGGCTCGTGCAGTTCCTGGGCGCCGTGGCGGAGCTGGCGCGGGGCGCGGCGGCGCCGACAGTCCGGCCGGTGTGGGGGAGGGAGCTGCTGGAGGCGCGCGACCCGCCGCGGCCGGCCTTTGCGCACCGCGAGTACGACGAGGTGCCGGACACCAAGGGCAGCATCATCCCGCTCGACGACATGGTGCACCGCTCCTTCTTCTTCGGGCGCCAGGAGGTGGCGGCCATCCGCGCCAACCTCCCGCCGGACCTCCGGTCCCGCGCCTCTAAGTTCGACCTCCTCACGGGGCTCCTATGGAAGTGCCGCACCGCAGCGCTCGCCCTGGACGCAGGGCCGGGCCTTAAAATCTAAGCCCTTTACAAAATTCCGAAATATCAATCTATAAATTAGAACTATATTAATATAGGTTATAATAATATGATAAAAATATTATATTAAGAATTATGTCTAGCTGTCTATTTAATTTTGTATTATATAATTTTACTTGAATAGTATTATTCTTTAAAATAAAATTTTGAACGACATTTACGTTTAAATAGAGATGTAGTCATGATCAAAGACAAATAAGACACTATACAACCAACTAATTTGACTCATGAGAAGAAGATTTGCTTAGAGATTAGTTAATTTATTTTTCTTACTGTGCTAATTACTGAACTGTGTATTGGTTAAACTATTGGTGACTATTATTTTAAAGATCTTGAAGGATTGGGGCCCTGTTCGTGGGCACCGGCCGCACGTGCCTCCGCCCGGGCCTGCCTGGACGCCGACGAGGTGATGATGATGATCTGCGTCGTGACCGCCCACGGCGGCAAATCCGGCGTTGCCATCCCCAAGGGCTACTATGGCAACGCCTTTGCGTTGCCAGCCGCCGTCGCGACGGCAGGTGATCTCGTCGCCAAGCCGCTCGGGTACGCCGTGGAGCTGGTGAAGCGTGCCAAGGGCCAGGTGAACGTGGAGTACATGCGGTCGGTGGCCGACCTGATGGTGCTGCGCGGGCGGCCGCACTTCACGGTGGTGCGCGCGTACATGGCGTCGGACCTGACCAAGGCCGGGTTCGGCAACCTGGACTTCGGCTGGGGCAATCCGGTGTACGGAGGACCCGCCAATGTCGGCGTGGGCACCAGCCCCGGGCTGGCCACCTTCCTCGTCCCGTGCAAGAACGCCAAGGGCGAGGACGGCATCATCGTGCCCATGTGCCTGCCCGGCCCCGCCATGGAGACGTTCGTGAAGGAGATGGGAACGCTCCTGAGCCCGCCCGCGGAGCAGAAGCAGGACCCGATGCTCCACGTCAACAGGTCCGCGCTCTGAGCTGAGGTGAGCTGACATCAGCTGAGTGTGGTGATCTATGTGACACCCGAGTTGGTAAATGCTTAGTATTAGTTCTGAGCTGTATCCAGCTGTGTCCTGGTTGTAATCTAGCTGAAGTTTGTAGGCCTATGGCCAGTAAGATATAAATGGAACAATCTGTAAGTGTTAGGGATATGAAATAACAGAAACAGAAATTCCAACCACTTCTTACCTCTCTTGTTCTAGAGTCGCTTCCCTCCCTACGCGGGTGGCTCACGTCGACAGGGATCCATCCTCGGCGGACAGGGGCACAACATTTGGTATGAGATTCATCGTCTTGAACGGCGTCTTCCTGAGCTCTGGTGGGCGGTTTAGGGACTACACGACTTCTTCCCGCAGAGTTATTGATCAGGGTGGTATCACGGCTCCGTCTGCGCGTCCTTCGGTACAGACACGCTTCATGTTGGAAGCGATGGTGGAGACGAATCGGTTGGATGATACTCGGTGGGATAAGATGTTTGCAGCGTTGGACACCATCACTGGACGGTTGCAGAAGGTGGAGACCAATCAACAACAGCTGATGGGTCAGCAAGGTCTTTCCTCATCGATGGCAGAGCAAGCGGCGAAGGATCGTGATGTCATGGCACGACAAATTGATGAAACAGGGAAGAGGGTGGTGGCCTTGACTTTGGAACGGATGGCTGAGCGGATGGAATAGTTTGGGGAACCTTCTCCTGAACCATATTCGGGGGTCTGGAGGGGTACCTTCTCTATACCAGTGGATGAGTATGTAGAGGAGTTTTTTGAGTTACGCTATTCCACTGCTATGCACAATCCTAGGTTGGATGAGATTTTCTTTGTGCAACAGTTTGTGAAGGGTCTCAAATCATGAAGGAGGTACCTCCTCGCCTAATCACTGCCGTCAACTCGAAATCCCACGGTCACCAGTCTTCTTCTCCACCGCACGCATGCACACGGCACGCCCCGACGCTCCAGAACTCCCACCGGCGACGAGGAACGCCACCAGTCGTTCCCCTGCCACAGTTCGCCCCCTCCCAGGCGCCCCAGTTAGAATCTCTACAGATCTGACACCGCCCATCGCTATACGCCGAGCAGCCCCAGGTTCTACCTCGGCCATGCACGAATTGAAGACGAGGGGAGAGAAAGTGAGTTCGAGGTGGTTCCATACCGAAGGTTTGCCTGACCCCAAAGCTTCCGTTGAGCGCTCGCACACCGCCCCCTGTGTTCCCGCCCCACAGCCGAGAGTAGGTGCGAAGAAGCCGGACGGCGGTGGTCGTCCCGGTCCTGGTTCACGCGGTTACTGCCTTCGCTTGAGCTCTCGGGTTGGCGGCGCTGTGATGTTTGGGCGGTTCTGGTGAGATGAGCGCGAGCAAGGGCTTCCTCTCTCCCTTTCCCCCATATAGCCTGGGTTCCAGGGCGATTCGTCGCATGACCCGGTAAGCTCGGCCGACCGTTACGGGATTAGCTGGAGGATAGCCGCCAAGCCGGTCGTGGGTGAGAAGAAATACAGTGCCACGGCCCTGACGCGGAGGCCCGCATGGTAGCGACATCGTCGGGCGCAACACACAAAGAAGCAGACGGGTGGGCCCATTGAATAAGTGGCAGGGACGCAAGCAGGCGCGGTGCGCGTGCGCGAGTATGACTGACAGAAGGGCCCCGCTGTCGGCGAGAGTGAAGGAAGACGCACACACGGGACTGAACAGGTGGGCCCGCCTGTCGGCGCGGATGAGCGGCGCTGATAGTTGGGCCGGGCGCATGTTTGGTTCTGCTAGGCCAAATGTGTAGACCGAGGCCCAATTAGGTTTTCTCCTTTTTTTCTTTTATCTTTTCTCATTTCTTCTCTTTTTTTTATTCTCCCTTTCACCTTTTGGTTTTCAAATTTAAATTTGAATTCAGTTGTAGATTTGCACATATGTCAAATGTACCAAATCAAATTTGGTGATGAAAAGAATATATTTATGTATATATTTATTTTCTATGTTTTATATGGTATTTCTTTTCTTTCTCCACTTCTAAATTCTAGAATTTCTTTTAGATCTTAAATTCCACTTTGGATTTTAATATATTTCTTTTTACATTATTTTATATTTTCACAAAATTCATACAAAATAAAACCTCAGCATGATGCATATTCCATTTTAGTACCATTTATTTTAACTAATCACTCTTAATTATAGGTATGCTCTTATTGTGATGAATATATAGCACATAAAATAGGAAGATCAACTATATTCTCATTGTATACACGAGGAATTAATAGGTTTGTTTTTAAACAGGTTGTCGGCGTTTCGAGACCGGGAGTCCCTAATGCCGACGAGTGAATGTCGCCGCGTGCCCCAGCCCAGATGGGTCGAGCGCGAGAGCGAGCGCGAAGGGGAGAGAGCGAGGTGGCCGGAGACGCGAGAGAGAGTGGTGGAAGTCCCGCGGCCTTCGTGTTCGTCCCGCGCCCAGGTCGGGTGCGCTTGAAGTAGGGGGTTACAAGCGTCCACGCGGGAGAGGGAGCGAGCGGCCTCACGCGAGCCCCTTCGTCTCGTCCTCGTCCCCGCGCGGCCGACCCTCCCTAAGAGGGCCCTGGTCCTTCCTTTTATAGGCGCAAGGAGAGGATCCAGGTGTACAATGGGGGTGTATCAGAGTGACTACGTGTCTAGCGGGGGAGAGCTAGCGCCCTAAGTACATGCCATTGTGGCAACCGGAGAGATCTGGGCACCCTGTTGGTGTGATGTCGTGGCCGTCGGAGGAGCGTTGGAGCCTGGTGGAGGGACAGCTGTCGGAGCCGTCGAGTCCTTGCTGACGTCCTCTTGCTTCCGTAAGGGGGCTGCGAGCTGCCTCCGTCACCGAGTACGCGGGAACGCCATCATTGCCTGTCTGGCGGAGCACGCTAGATGGGGTGCTGGTCTTGTCCCCCGTGGTTCGAGCCAGCTCGGGGTAGGGTGATGATGGCACCTCCTGTTGACGTGGTCGGTCTACGCCCTAGGATGGGCGATGTGGGAGCTCCTCTGAAGCCGAAGTCGAGTCTGTCCTCTGTGGTCGAGGCCGAGTCCGAACCCCTGGGTCGGGCGAGGCGGAGACCGTCGGCTGAAGCCCGGGTGGAGTCTGAGCCCTGGGGTCGGGCGAGACGGAGTTCGTCGTCTTCTGAGGCCGTAGCCTAGTCCGAGCCCTGGGTCGGGCGGAGTTCTCCGTCTTCCGAGGCCGTAGCCTAGTCCGAGCCCTGGGTCGGGCGGTGTTCGCCGTCTTCCGAGGCCGTAGCCTAGCCCGAGCCCTGGGTCGGGTGGAGTTCGCCGTCTTCCGAGGCCGTAGCCTAGTCCGAGCCCTGGGTTGGGCGGAGTTCGCCGTCTTCCGAGGCCGTAGCCTAGCCCGAGCCCTGGGTCGGGTGGAGTTCGCCGTCTTCCGAGGCCGTAGCCTAGTCCGAGCCCTGGGTCGGGCGGAGTTCGCCATCTTCCGAGGCCGTAGCCTAGTCCGAGCCCTGGGTCGGGTGGAGTTTCCTATGGTGTCTGCAGCCGGGTCTAACTGCCTGTCAGCCTCACTCTGTCGAGTGGCACCGCAGTCGGAGTGGCGCAGGTGGCGCTGTCTTTCTGTCAGGCCGGTCAGTGGAGCGGCGAAGTGACGGCGGTCACTTCGGCTCTGTCGACTGTAGGGGCGCGCGTCAGGATAAGGTGTCAGGCCACCTTTGCATTAAATGCTTCTGCGATTTGGTCGGTCAGCGTGGCGATTTGGTCAGGGTTGCTTCTTAGCGAAGGCAGGGCCTCGGGCGAGCCGGGAGTACATTAGGCTCTGGAGGGGGGCCTCGGGCGAGGCGGAGATCTCCCGGGGTCAGCTGCCCTTGTCCGAGGCTAGGCTTGGGCGAGGCGTGATCGTATCCTTCGAATGGATTGATCCCTGACTTAGTCGTACCCATCAGGCCTTTGCAGCTTTATGCTGATGGGGGTTACTAGCTGAGATTTAGGAACCTCGGGGGTACCCCTAATTATGGTCCCCGACAGTAGCCCTCGAGCCTCCAAGGGAGTGTCAACACTCGCTTGGAGGCTTTTGTCGCACTTTTTTGCAAGGGGACCAGCCTTTCCCGGTTGCTGTTTGTTCCGGTGGGGGCGCGCGAGCGCACCCGCCGGGTGTAGCTCCCGAGGCCTCGGAGGAGTGGTTAGACTCCTTTGAGGTCTTAATGCCTCGCGATGGCTCGGCTGGTCTAGTCGTTCCCTCATGCGAGCTGGCCGTAGCTCGAGTGCACCGTCGAGTCCCAAATTCTCGGGCTGGTATGTTGACGCCGTCAACGGTTTGGCCGGAGCCGAGTTTGCGAGAGCAGCCCCCGAGCCTCCGCATAGAGCGAGAGGACGATCAAGGACAGACTCGACTTTTTTACATACGCCCCTACGTCGCCTTTCCACAAGGAGGAGGGGGGAAAGCGCCATGTTGCCCTCGATGGGCGACGAACATGGTGTCTCCAGTGAGCTGCGAACGGGTGATCCGAGTGGACGCCCGTGCCTCATTCGTTAGGGGTCGGCTGTGGCCCGGAGGCGTGCCCAAAAGTACCTGCGGGTGATCTGCCAGACCCGGTCCCCTGGCGACGGGGTCCGAGGGCTCGATGCCTCCCTCCGATGGGATTCTGTTACAAGATCGCTCCCGCGGGTCTCGAAAATGTCCTAGGGTACCTCGGGAGCGTAGCCCGAGCCTTGGTTATGTATCGAACGTACCCCTGGTCATCCCTCGCTCTGTGTCTGAGGCGACTATGAACCCTTCAGGGGCCAGCCTTCGAACCCCTGATCAGTAGTGGGCGCGGAGCCCGAGTAGCCTGAGGCGGTCGTTGAACCCTTTTGGGGGGCCGACCTTCGAACCCCTGACCAGTAGTGGGTGTAGAGCCCACGCGATCTGAGGCGGCTATTGAACCCTTCCGAGGGGCCAGCCTTCGAACCTCTGATCAGTAGGGAGGCTCGGAGCCTGGTTCCTTCACGGAGAAGGATCCTTTCCGGGGTTTCCCCCTTTCCCGGTCCCTGTTGCAAGAGAGAGAAAGAGGAAAAGGGGAAAAGGACGCGAAATTGAACGACGTGGCGTACCTTTTTCGATGCGGTTATTGCGGCGAAGGTGAAGCGTCGCTCGCTTCTCCTGCCGGAGGCGCCGTGTGTCCCGCCGCAGAGCTGATGCGACGGGACGAGTGGTTCACGGGGTAGCCGTTGCGCGTGCGCGAGCCGTTCGAGGTACGGGTCACGGGCGCGTCGTCTTCACGCCGTGGGAGAGGGTTCTCCCGCTGTCCCTGGAGAGGACGTGAGCTTGCAGACGACTTGACTGGCGACGCGACCGCTGCCCCTGCCCGCCTGTCACCGCCATTACTTCCAGCCCATTTTTGACCGCTTTTGACCATCGCGCTTGGCTAGCACTGCGGGGTCGCCTCGAGCCACGGTATCGGCTCCGCAGTCGAGGAGGCGCGGTAGTGGCGTGGGTGGCGGTGCAGTTTCCTGCACGTGGCATCCGGCGCGCCGGTTGCATGACGCGTGGGCCTGGACCTCCATGCTGGGCTCGTTGGAGTTGAAGGGGCGCGTCCACTTGGCACGGTTGCATGCCGCCTGCACGGCTGTCCGCCCTTTCACCCGCTGATCTGGGCAAAAGTGGAGGAGCACCTGTAACCGCTGGGCAGTTACGCGCACCTCGCGCGGCGGTTGGGCTTCTCCCGTCTTGGGGCAGCTTGCATGACATGTGGGACCCAGCCCCCGCGCCGTAGGGGGAAGGACCTTGGAGTGTGTTGGAGAAGACTCGGCGCGTGACGGCTGAGGACGCAAGTGGGGGGAGTCGCCTTTAAAAGGAGGGTGACCCCCTTCGAAAGCGACCATGTCTTCGTGCTCCCCTTATGCATCGTGTCTCTCCTCCATCCAAGCCCCCGGATGGGGGACGCTCGCAGTCTTCCCGCTTTGTCGTTGGAGGAACGCAACTCCGTGGGAGTTGGTACCTTTCAGCCATCGTTCGGCTTCAAGGATTTTCGTCAGGCAGCCCGGCTGCATCCCCTCACCAATGGTTGGTCTGGTGGGGGGAAGCAAACCAGGCTGCGGCCCGTGCCCCTCCCTCAGCTTTAAGGATTTTCGTCATCCGGGCTGAGGAGGGGAGCGTGCCGAGTCGGGGTCGGTCCCCATGCCACGAACGGCGGACGCCCTTCCTCTCGTACACCCGCCGGGTGTGGGCACACCCGGCGGGTGTAGCCCCCGAGGGAGGGTCGGACTTTGCCGAGGCAAAGTTGACCCTTCCTTGACGACTAAACTTTGCATAGGAGCGAGGTATATGAACGACTTGAAAACATCTTAAGGGTAGAAGCGACGTAGCTGTTGGATGTTCCAAGCGTTGCCGTAGACCTCGCCTTGACTGTTGGCCAGCTTGTACGTTCTGGGCTTCAGGACTTTAGCGATGACGAACGGCCCCTCCTAGGGGGGCGTGAGCTTGTGCCGCCCTCGGGCGTCTTGTCGTAGCCGAAGCACCAGATCGCCCACCTGGAGGTCTCGGGACCGGACCCCTCGGGCGTGGTAGCGTCGCATGGACTGCTGATACCGTGCCGAGTGCAGTAAGGCCCTGTCCCGAGCCTCTTCCAGCTGGTCCAGTGAGTCTTCTCGGCTAGCTTGGTTGCTTTGGTCGGCGTAGGCCCTCGTCCTCAGGGAACAGTATTCTAAGTCTGTGGGCAAGATGGCCTCGGCTCCATAGACTAGAAAGAACGGCGTGAAGCCCGTGGCTCGGCTCAGTGTTGTCCTCAGGCTCCAGACCACCGAGGGGAGTTCCTTTATCCATCGCTTGCCGAACTTGTTGAGGTCGTTGTAGATCCGAGGCTTGAGTCCTTGTAGAATCATGTCGTTGGCACGCTCTACTTGCCCGTTTGCCATGGGATGAGCTACGGCGGCCCAGTCCACCCGGATGTGGTGATCCTCGCAGAAGTCCAGGAACTTTCTGCCGGTGAACTGGGTGCCGTTGTCAGTGATGATGGAGTTCGGGACTCCGAATCGATGGATGATGTTGGTGAAGAACGCCACCGCCTGCTCGGACCTGATGCTATTCAGGGGTCGGACCTCGATCCACTTGGAGAATTTGTCGATGGCGACCAACAGGTGCATGTAGCCCCCGGGTGCCTTCTGCAAGGGACTGACGAGGTCCAGACCCCATACAGCGAAAGGCCAGGTGATGGGTATCGTCTACAGAGCCTGAGCAGGCAGGTGGGTCTGCCTTGCGTAGAACTGACACCCTTCGCTGGTGCGGACGATTCTAGTGGTGTCGGCCACCGCCGTCGGCCAGTAGAAACCTTGTCGGAAAGCATTTCCGACAAGTGCTTGAGGTGCTGCGTGATGGCCGCAAGCCCCCGAGTGTATCTCTCGAAGGAGTTCCTGACCTTCGGTGATGGAGATGCACCGCTGGAGGATGCCTGAAGGGCTGCGGTGGTAGAGCTCCTTGTTGTCTCCCAGTAGGATGAACGACTTGGCACGCCGCGCCAATCGCCAAGCTTCGGCTTGATCAGGTGGTAGCTCTCCTCGGCAGAGATATTGCAGGTACGGGGTCTGCCAGTTTCGATTAGGCGCGACCCCGTTCCGCTCCTCCTCGACGCGCAGTGCCTCGCCCTCGAGGGCCGAGGGTGCCTCGGGCGGAGCCGAGGGCGCCTCGGGCTCGGCCAAGGGTGCCTCGGGCTGGGCCGAGGCCTTCTCGGGCTCGGGCGAGTCGTCAGTCTTGACTGAGGGTTGATGTAGGTCTCGGGAGAAGACGTCCGAGGGAACCGTTGTCCGCCCCGAGGCTATCTTAGCCAGCTCGTCCGCAGTCTCGTTGTAGCGTCGGGCGATGTGGTTGAGCTCGAGCCCGTAGAACTTGTCTTCCAGGAGCCGAACCTCATCGCAATAGGCCTCCATCTTCAGGTCGCGGCAGTGGGAGTTCTTCATGACTTGGTCGATGATGAGCTGCGAGTCACCGCGAGCGTCGAGGCGTCGGACCCCTAGCTCGATGGCGATCCGTAACCCGTTGACCAGAGCCTCATATTCGGCCACATTGTTGGACGCCGGGAAATGGAGGTGTAGCACATAGCGTATGTGCTTTCCGAGGGGCGAGATGAAGAGTAAGCCTGCGCCGGCGCCTATCTTCATCAGCGACCCGTCGAAGAACATGGTCCAGAGCTCTGGCTGGATCGGAGCTGTTGGGAGCTGGGTGTCGACCCATTCAGCTACGAAGTCCGCTAAGACCTGGGACTTGATAGCCTTCCGGGGGGCGAACAAAATTGTCTCGCCCATGATTTCCACCGCCCACTTTGCAATTCTCCCCGAGGCCTCCCGGCACTGGATGATCTCTCCCAGGGGGAAGGAAGACACCACAGTTACCGGATGAGACTCGAAGTAGTGTCGCAACTTGCGCCGTGTCAGGATCACCGCATACAGCAGCTTCTGAACTTGTGGGTAGCGGATCTTAGTTTCGGACAGTACCTCGCTGATGAAGTAGACTGGCCTCTGAACGGGCAAGGCATGCCCCTCTTCTTGCCTCTCGACCACAATCGCGGCGCTAACCACCTGAGTAGTTGCGGCGACGTAGACCAAGAGGGCTTCTCCGACGGCTGGGGGCACCAAGATAGGTGCCTTCGTGAGGAGCGCCTTCAGGTTCCCGAGGGCTTCCTCGGCCTCGGGGGTCCAGGTGAAGCACTCGGCCTTCCTTAGAAGGCGGTACAGAGGCAGACCTCTTTCGCCGAGGCGTGAGATGAAGCGGCTCAGGGCCGCGAGACATCCCATGACCCTCTGTACGCCCTTCAAGTCCTTGATGGGCCCCATGCCGGTGATGGCTGCGATCTTCTCCGGGTTGGCTTTGATGCCCCGCTCAGAGACGATGAACCCCAAGAGCATGCCTCGGGGCACTCCGAAGACACACTTCTCGGGATTGAGCTTGACACCTTTCGCCTTGAGACATCGGAATGTCATTTCGAGGTCGGAAAGGAGGTCGGAGGCTTTCCTCGTCCTGACTACGATGTCATCGACGTAAGCCTCGACCGTGCGGCCGATGTGTTCACTGAACACATGGTTCATGCACCGCTGGTACGTCGCGCCCGCATTCCTCAAGCCGAACAGCATAGTGACATAGTAGTACATGCCGAAGGGTGTGATGAAAGAGGTCGCGAGCTGGTCGGACTCTTTCATCCTGATTTGGTGATACCCCAAGTAGGCATCGAGGAAAGACAGGGTTTCGCACCCAGCAGTGGAATCCACAATTTGGTCGATGCGAGGCAGAGGGTAGGGAACCTTCGGACATGCTTTGTTCAGACCAGTGTAGTCTACGCACATCCGCCATTTCCCACCTTTCTTCCTCACAAGCACAGGGTTGGCAAGCCATTTGGGATGGAATACCTCTTTGATGAACCCTGCCGCCAATAGCTTGTGGATCTCTTCGCCTATGGCTCTGCGCTTCTCCTCATCGAATCGGCGTAGAGGCTGCTTGACGGGTCGGGCTCCAGCTCGAATATCTAGAGAGTGCTCGGCGACCTCCCTCAGTATGCCAGGCATGTCCGAGGGACTCCACGCGAAAACGTCGGCGTTTGCGCGGAGGAAGTCGACGAGCACTGCTTCCTATTTGGGGTCGAGCTCGGAGCCGATCTGGACTTGCTTGGAGACGTCGTTGCTGGAGTCGAGAGGGACAGACTTGATCGTCTCTGCCGGCTCGAAATTGCCGGCATGACGCTTCACGTCTGGTACCTCCTTAGGGAGGCTCTCCAGGTCGGCGACGAGGGCCTCGGATTCGGCGAGGGCCTCGGCGTACTCCACGCACTCCACGTCGCATTCGAACACGTGTTTGTACGTGGGGCCGACGGTGATGACCCCGTTGGGGCCCGGCATCTTGAGCTTCAGGTAGGTGTAGTTGGGGATGGCCATGAACTTCGCGTAGCATGGTCTTCCCAGTACCGCGTGGTAGGTTCCTCGG
This sequence comes from Zea luxurians, assembly GCA_029449295.1. NCBI lineage: Eukaryota > Viridiplantae > Streptophyta > Magnoliopsida > Poales > Poaceae > Zea > Zea luxurians. Next base: position 4,140,786 of record JAOPSE010000121.1, on the reverse strand, counting down.
AACCCGACCACCTCGAACGTCAGGGTCTCCCTTCGGAAGTTGGAGGGTGTTCCGAAGCAGACGGGAAGGTCGAGTTGTCCGAGGGGCTGGACGCGTTTCCCGGGAATGATCCCGTGGAAGGGCGCAGCGCCTGCCCGGAGGGAGGACAGATCGACACGCAGGAGCCCGAGGGTTTCGGCGTAGATGATGTTGAGGCTGCTGCCTCCGTCCATGAGGACCTTGGTGAGTCTGACGTTGCCGATGACGGGGTCGACGACAAGCGGGTATTTCCCCGGGCTCGGCACATGGTCGGGGTGGTCGGCTCGGTCGAAGGTGATGGGTTTGTCGGACCAGTCTAAGTAGACTGGCGCCGCCACCTTCACCGAACAGACCTCCCGACGCTCTTGCTTGCGGTGCCGAGCCGAGGAATTCGCCGCTTGCCCACCATAGATCATGAAGCAGTCGTGGACCTCGGGGAACTCTCCTGCTTGGTGATCTTCCTTCTTGTCGTCGTCGTGGGCCCTACCGCCCTCCGCGGGCGGCCCGGTCCTGTGGAAGTGGCGCCGAAGCATGATGCACTCCTCAAGAGTGTGTTTGACGGGCCCCTGGTGATAAGGGCACGACTCCTTGAGCATCTTGTCGAAGAGGTTGGCACCTCCTAGGGGTTTCCGAGGGTTTTTGAACTCGGCGGCAGCGACAAGGTCCGCGTCGGCGGCGCCGCGTTTCGCTTGCGACTTCTTCTTGCCCTTCTTCTTGGCGCCGTGCTGAGTTGACGCCTCGGGGGCATCTTCCGATGGGCAGCCCTGGGGCTGCTTGTCCTTCCGGAAGATAGCCTCGACCGCCTCCTGGCCGGAGGCAAACTTGGTGGCGATGTCCATCAGCTCGCTCGCCCTGGTGGGGGTCTTGCGACGCAGCTTGCTCACCAGGTCGCGGCAGGTGGTGCCAGCGAGGAACGCGCCGATGACATCCGAGTCGGTGACGTTAGGCAGCTCGGTGCGCTGCTTTGGGAATCGCCGGATGTAGTCCCAGAGAGACTCTCCCAGCTGCTGTCGGCAGCTTCGGAGGTCCTAGGAATTCCCAGGGCGCAAGTATGTGCCCTGGAAATTGCTGGCGAAAGCTTGGACTAGGTCGTCCCAGTTGGAGATCCGCCCCGGAGACAGGTGCTCCAACCAGGCGCGAGCGGTGTCGGAGAGGAACAGGGGGAGGTTGCGGATGATGAGGTTGTCATCGTCCGTTCCACCTAGTTGGCAGGCCAGACGGTAGTCCACGAGCCACAGTTCCGGCCTCGTCTCCCCCGAGTACTTTGTGATAGTAGCTGGGGGTCAGAACCGGGTCGAGAACAGCGCCCGTCGTATGGCCCGGCTGAAGGCCTGCAGACCAGGTGGTTCGGGCGAAGGATTCCGATCCTCCCCGCTGTCGTAGCGTCCCCCACGCCTGGGGTGGTAGCCTCGGCGCACCCTCTCATCGAGGCGGGCTCGACGGTCACGGCGAGGTTGCTCGTTGCCGAGGTGGCCCGGGGCCGCAGGCGCCGTGTGGCGCGTGCGCCCGGTGCAGACCGAGGCTTCCCGCATGAATCGAGAAGTCGCGGCATGAGGTTCCGAGGGGTAGCCCTGCCTTCGGGAGGCAGAGCTCTCGGCCCGTCGGACTGCGGCACCTTCTAGGAGATCCTTGAGCTCCCCTGGATGCGTCGTCCCTCGGTGGTTGAAGGCTCCGGCATCGCGCGGAGGAGCATTGCTGCTGCAGCCAGGTTCTAGCCAACCCCGCTGGATGTGGGTGGTGGCCTGACCCTGACATCATCGGCGACGCGGTGCTGGAAGCCCTGGGGTAGATGACGTATTTCTCCAGTTGGAGGTTGGACCACCCATGCCTGCCCGACGTCCCGGCGCATCGGCTCAAGCGCTCCTGCTCCCTCATCGAGCCTGGCCTGCGCCCCGTGGATTTGCTCGAGCTGTGTGTCCTAACCTCCCGCAGGGACTGGGACCACAGCTAGCTCCCGAAGGATGTCAACGCGAGGCGCCGGCCTAGGGGGATCACCGTCCGCCGGCATACCAAGATGGTTGCCTTCGCCGGGACCCCCTAGATCGACGTGGAAACATTCACGGCTCGGGCCGCAGTCTTCGTCGCCGAAGCTGCGGCTACCGTCGGAACAGTCGGAAAGGCAGTAGTTGCATGCGGTCATAAAGTCCCGCATGGCACAGGGGTTGAGAAGTCCAGAGAAATCCCAACAGAAGCTGGGTTCGTCGTCTTCCTCGGACCCAGAGGGCCCGTAGGTCGAGACGTCCGTCAGCCGGTCCCAAGGTGACCGCATATGAAACCCCAAAGGGTCCGGACTTGCCTCTACGAGAGCGCCCGCAAAAGCGGGGCCGCTTGGCGGGTCGAGGTTGAATCCGAAAGGTGCGAAATGGGAGTTAGTCGGTACCTCCTGGTCGACGGGCAGTGATGAAGTCGCGTCGGGGGTTGACTGCGCCGTCGTCCCGGGTACAAGGGTGACGCCTAGCAAGCCTTCCGCGAGCGTGCTGGCGTCGTCCGTCTGCTTGGAATAGGCGTGTCGTGGGGAAACGGCGCTCGTCTCCGTCTCAAACGTGGGGTCGACGCCCGGCACGCCCCTCGTTGGAGCGTTGGGGCCGTCGAGTCCCTCGACGGTCGTCGAGGCGCTGCCTCCCGCTTGGCCTTGGTGACCCCGCCTCCTCCTCCGCCGGCGGGGGAGGCGACGGGGCGAGCTCGAAGGTAGTTCTTCCACCACGTGGGGAAGACGTCGTCGATTCCGCCGCCGACGTGCGGGTTGTTGGCCGCCATTGTCGTCGTCGCACGGCGGAAGAAGGAGTATCATGTCGTAGCCGCCGTCGAGGGACATGAACTCAAGGCTCCCGAAACGGAGCACCGTCCCGGGTCGAAGAGGTTGCTGGAGACTGCCCATCTGGAGCTTGACAGTTAGTTGTTCGTCAACACGCAGCAGGCCCCTACCTGGCGCGCCAACTGTCGGCGTTTCGAGACCGGGGGTCCCTAATGCCGACGAGTGAATGTCGCCGCGTGCCCCAGCCCAGATGGGTCGAGCGCGAGAGCGAGCGCGAAGGGGAGAGAGCGAGGTGGCCGGAGACGGCGAGAGAGAGTGGTGGAAGTCCCGCGGCCTTCATGTTCGTCCCGCGCCCAGGTCGGGTGCACTTGTAGTAGGGGGTTACAAGCGTCCACGCGGGAGAGGGAGCGAGCGGCCTCACGCGAGCGCCTTCGTCTCGTCCTCGTCCCCGCGCGGCCGACCCTCCCTAAGAGGGCCCTGGTCCTTCCTTTTATAGGCGCAAGGAGAGGATCCAGGTGTACAATGGGGGTGTAGCAGATTGCTACGTGTCTAGCGGGGGAGAGCTAGCGCCCTAAGTACATGCCATTGTGGCAGCCGGAGAGATCTGGGCACCCTGTTGATGTGATGTCGTGGCCGTCGGAGGAGCGTTGGAGCCTGGTGGAGGGACAGCTGTCGGAGCCGTCGAGTCCTTGCTGACGTCCTCTTGCTTCCGTAAGGGGGCTGCGAGCTGCCTCCGTCACCGAGTACGCGGGGATGCCATCATTGCCTGTCTGGCGGAGCACACCAGATGGGATGCCGGTCTTGTCCCCCGTGGTTCGAGCCAGCTCAGGGTAGGGTGATGATGGCGCCTCCTGTTGACGTGGCCGGTCTACGCCCTAGGATGGGCGATGTGGGAGCTCCTCCGAAGCCGAAGTCGAGTCTGTCCTCTGTGGTCGAGGCCGAGTCCGAACCCCTGGGTCGGGCGAGGCGGAGACCGTCGGCTGAAGCCCGGGTGGAGTCCGAGCCCTGGGGTCGGGCGAGGCGGAGTTCGTCGTCTTCTGAGGCCGTAGCCTAGTCCGAGCCCTGGGTCGGGCGGAGTTCACCATCTTCCGAGGCCGTAGCCTAGCCCGAGCCCTGGGTCGGGCGGAGTTCGCCGTCTTCCGAGGCCGTAGCCTAGCCCGAGCCCTGGGTCGGGCGGAGTTCGCCGTCTTCCGAGACCGTAGCCTAGTCCGAGCCCTGGGTCGGGCGGAGTTTCCTATGGTGTCTGCAGCCGGGTCTGACTGCCTATCAGCCTCACTCTGTCGAGTGGCACCACAGTCGGAGTGGCGCAGGCGGCGCTATCTTTCTGTCAGGCCGGTCAGTGGAGCGGCGAAGTGACGGCGGTCACTTCGGCTCTGTCGACTGTAGGGGCGCGCGTCAGGATAAGGTGTCAGGTCACCTTTGCATTAAATGCTTCTGCGATTTGGTCAGGGTTGCTTCTTAGCGAAGGCAGGGCCTCGGGCGAGCCGGGAGTACATTAGGCTATGGAGGGGGGCCTCGGGCGAGGCGGAGATCTCCCGGGGTCGGCTGCTCTTATCCGAGGCTAGGCTCGGACGAGGCGTGATCGTATCCTTCGAATGGACCGATCCCTAACTTAGTCGTACCCATCAGGCCTTTGCAGCTTTATGCTGATGGGGGTTATCGGCTGAGATTTAGGAACCTCGGGGGTACCCCTAATTATGGTCCCCGACACAGGTCTATTCAAGTATTTTATCAGCATTTTTTAGATAAAAGAAGTGTTTTATCAACATGCTCAGATCTTTGTTTAGAAAGAGCAAAATAACATCTATAATATGCCAATGCTTGCAGGTAGAATGATATTTGGCCACATAACGGGCACAACACTTGTATGTTTCTTGGTTGTATTAGCTTGGTAGAATGTAGTATGCTGGCATTGCTTATTTACAATGGAAATCATTGTGCTGATATACTTACTCACTTGTTAATGCCCAACACTTCCTCTTCATCTCAGATTAATGCTCAACATTTTCTCTTTGTCTCAGATAATGGTAAGAAGTTGAAAAAAACCAAAGCCTTGGAAGCACACCCAAGCAATAACGCCAGCACAACTGAGACAGATGCGTGATGAATTTTGGGACACTGCTCCTCACTATGGTGGACAGAAAGGTACATTGCATATTTACTGATGGCAGCTTCAGTTTTCTACTGTCGGCATTTATTAGTGAATCTGTGACGCATTTATGCTGCATGTTGGACCACTCTTTTTCCCCCCTCCTGAGACGATGGTCCATTCTGTTTTGACTGAGCTTCGCGCCAAAATAAATGTGGCGGCATGACACTTTGAATTCGCGCCAAAATATTGTTGGTTTTGATGTCTTGGCAGTTCACCCCGCTATTTGGTGTTAGATTTGACATAGCAACTGTCGTCTTAAAAGGAAAAGAAATACATATATAGATGTACCATAAGTTCATAGCTGAACATGTAACTAGAGTAGAAATTGGCATCTCCTATGCCACTCAGGGAATGGACAGCTTTCTGACATTTTTGGATTTGTGACCACCATGCAAATTTCTGCTACCATGACAACGGAAAATTAAGTGCAATAAAATAGTTAAAGAATTGTTTGATGCGGTGTTTTTTTTCACACTAATACTAACTTTGTATCTCTTCCAGAGATTTGGGACGCACTTAGAGCCGCTGCAGATTCTGACCTAGCGCTTGCGCAAACCATAGTGGATAGTGCTGGCATCATTGTATCGAATTCTGACATGACACTTTGTTACGATGAAAGAGGTATTTTGTCTACATATCATGGATTGGTGTGATCTGGTGGGGTTTTTTTTTTCAAACTACTAATCGCATTGTACGCTATATATATCGCAGGTGCCAAATATGAGCTTCCAAAGTACGTTCTAAGCGAGCCAACAAACTTGATCAGGGACGGTTGAATTGATAAAATAAACGTGGGGTCCAATGTAAATTATGTGGATCACATTATTAAGGCCTTAAGATGAAGGACAGCAGGAGTAGCAGTAGAAACTCGGTGCAATTGGCGTAGCACGGCGGGCTGAAGCATCTCGGCGTGTAGTATAGATAAAAGATGCAAAGAAGACGTTACATTCGGGTCCGTCTCTGAGTTTCTTTTATTTCGCTTATTTTGCAAATTTGGAGAGGCTCGGCAATAACAAATTTGAGCAAGATCACAAGTCTGGCGGATTGTTTAGTACTGCTGCTATGAAGAGATGACATGACGGGCATTATAAACACGTTGGTATTCACTTCACAATTGACGAAATCGACAAAAAGAGCCCCCCCCCCCCCCCCCCCCCCAAATAGTACTACTCGTACTGGAAAGACGCCCAGCGGCTCCTGACACGCCCGTTTCAAATTTGCTGCCCGCCCGTGACCCGTGGGCCATGGCCTTGGCCAGGCATAAGCTCTGGGCCCAGGGCTGACATCTTGTTCCGGCTCCATTTGTCAGTTCATGGTTCAGCAGCTGCAGCCTTGCAGGAAAATAGTCGTACCCCCCAAAAAAAAGGCCATCCAGGAGGGGAACAGCAGAAAGCCTGCGTTTCCACTTAGTGCTACAGTATATAGCACAGTTTACCTATTGAAGTTTGAAATAACAGATGCAACTACTGAAAATAGCCAATGTGTGTAGTGGAGGGACAAAGTTGATGTGCGTGGAGTTATGCTTGATGATACCAAAGGTTATGATGTATCGCTGACGGACTATACATACTTTTCTATATAATGAATATATAGCCCCTCGTAACAAATAACAAGAAAAAGTTTCACCACCTTTAGGATCAGGAGCAGTAGTGGCCCAGGCCTTGCCCTACCCCTCTTTATCGATGTTAATTATCATCCGCTGCAACGTTCAGAACAATGTTATCTTTTATCAAAACTCTGATTCATGTAATAATTCAAGTATTTTAAATTGTGGTTTTATGTTTATTGTATTCTCTCTAAATCTCACCATCGTGTGAGCTAATGGTACTCGATTCTTGGTAAGTGACTTTATCGGACTAGATCTGAAAAATTGACAGGTTATTCCGATTTAAGTGTGTCGTTGTCTTCAAGGCATGACTTGGACACTTAAGATGGAATAATTTGGCTGGTTCTGCCACAACTCTGTCTCTTGTGGTTGCGTCCCCACAGGAAGGGAAGATAATGGGTCTTCTATATCTTTCTCATGCCTCAAGCTTCTATTAATGACAGGAGGGTTCGAGATCTAGATCTGGGATCTACAAAGATGTCGTTTATCAGCACGTCATTAGCCCTGTTGGGGGAGGGCCTTTGTGGCCGAAGGTCTCTAAATCACTAACTTCGTTAAGGACAAGTTTCAGGTAAAAGCATTTATCTTCGTCACCAGGACGAAGCAGATGAGAATATGTCAGAGGGGACAAGATGATTCATGCATGTGGAAGCGTTAAGCAGGATGAAGCTGAAAAAAGATAGCTTCGGGGTAAAGTGCTATGGTTTACGAAGCAAAGATGGAGTAAAGGCTACCAAGGACGTGATCTACAAGATAAATATGTGGAAAAGTACAATATTTCCCAATGGCATGCTCGGTCTCCACCATACCGGTGGTACCCAGCAAAAGGCCAGTAAAGGGCCACGCCTTCATCAACCTCACCACACCGAAGGTATCCACCGACTGTGGCGACACCCCCACACACCTCGGGAGCCCCTTACGAATGCAAGGTTAAGGCCCATGTCGACCAGCGACCCTAACCTAGCTCCGTCCTCGACCGTCACAAAAGCAACATAGACTACTGCTTACCCTTTGAATCTAAAGGACGGAGTGGCGCCAGGACTTGCGTGGTCCACCGCTAGGCTCAGGTGTGCCAAGGCCCAACTCGTCAGCCACGACACAAGCTCATGGAGTTCGGGGTAGTCGTCGACGACCACCGCCAAGCGCTACCCACAGCTATCGCCAAGGCAGAACGAGCCACTGCTTGCTGACCCTTCGACTCTGAGGGTAGGTAGTGCTCGTGTTGGAATATGCCTCTAATTCCTTTTATATATTTGGAATATGCCTTAGAATATTATTTCCTGTACACCTATAAATATAGGCCCTCCCTGTAACTTGTACTCTGCGGTTAATAGTTCTCGGCGTTTCGGACAAGGGTGACCCTCAACCAGACCGACTAGTGAATTTTGTGTCGCGTGCCCCTGTCCAGATGGGTTGATGCAAGATGGAACACAAGAGGAGGGATGAGGCTTATATTATCTTGCACCGGGGTGCTTGCAGTAGGGGTTACAAGCTTCGCGAGAGAGGGAACCGGTCCTAGGTCTTCTAAGAAGCCTAGTGTTGTGGAGTGGAGCTCGATGCTTGAGTGAGTCCGTCTCCGCCATCCTTGCTGCCCGTCTCCCCCTCCCGCTTGAGAAGGCCCTGGGCATCCCCTTTTATAGATACAAGGGGATGGCCTAGCTGTACATATGGGGGTGTTGCTATGTGCTAACGTGGCCGGCGGAGAAGTGCTTGAGCCCTGTAGAAGCGTAGTTGGCGGTGCGGTCTTGGGTCCTGCTGACGTTTCTTTGCCTTCGTAGAGAGCTTGAGGACTTTTGATGTCATGGACGCATGCGGGGAACCATCATTACCTATTGCCGGAGTAATCTAGATGTGACTCCGGTCTTGTTCCTTTGTAGCCTGAGGCGGCTAGCTAGAGGTAGGGTAATGATGTATCCCCTGTAGCGTAGTCGGTACGAGGCCAAGGTCGGGTGAGGTGGTGACTTCTCCTAAGGCCGAGGCCGAGGTCGGGCGAGGTTGTGACTCCTTTCGAGGCCGAGGCTGAGGTCGGGCGAGGCGGAGACCTCCTCCCGAGGCCGAGGCTGAGGCCGAGGCCTGGGGTCGGGCGAGGCGGAGACCTCCTACCGAGGCCGAGGCTGAGGCCGAGGCCTGGGGTCGGGCGAGGCGGAGCTCCCTGTTGCGCCCGAGGCTGAACTCGGGAGAGGTCGTGACTTACTGTTGTTAGTCTTACCCTGATAGTTGGCACAGTAGTCGGAACGGGGTAAATAGTGTTGTTTTCCTGTCAGAACGAACAGTAAAGGAGCGAAGTGATGCGGTCACTTCGACCTTGCTAACTGAGGCGTGCGTGTCAGGATAAGGTGTTAGGTGATCCCTGCATTAAATGCGCATGCGATACGGTCGGCGGTAAGGCGATTTGTGTCACACCCGGGTTTCGGGGCACCAAGACCCGGGCGCGAACATAATCACCAGGTGTGCTGGGACCAAGTCTCACACATATGATGAATCATGGCACAGGATCGAATGTCACATCTTTACTATATAACAGGAGTTCTATACAAAATGAATAATTACATAATAAGGAGACAACGGTCCAGCAACCCAAAGTTGACTGGGAGACGATGGCCTAGACCTCTCACGAACACATCGCATCATCCTCCATGCGCCTCATCCTGCGATACCTGCTCTTGACCTGTGGGGGGGTGTGAGACAGCAAGAGTGAGCTCACATACGTTCATCGCTCAACAAGTTGTGGGGAATAATGTGCATGAACTCGCCAAAGGTGGGAGCTCACATGAAGTGTAAGGCTTACCAAAGAGGATGGTTACAGCTGAGCATTGCTTTTAAAGTTGGTCAAAATTTTATTAGCAATTACTAAGTATAAGTAAATACCAACCCAATTAAATGGTAGTACAAAAGTAACAACATCGCCTGCGATGCAATGCATATGACAAATTGAATTTAGTTCCATAAATTATTCATGTGAGTGTCCGAGCTGCTCATGACCGTGAGCACGGCTAGTATACCAGTTTTACACTCTGCAGAGGTTGCGCATCTTTACCCACAAGTCGTGTTACCCATCTGCCAAGAGACGGCCAATCCCATACACCTCTACCGAGGAGGTGAGGCAGGGTAACACTACGAGGCCTTTACAAAGTTCCACTAGCTTCAGAAAACCCGCTACAGTTTATAGGAAGCTCCAATGCAGGAATCCCTTGCATGACCGCCATCGCAGCAAAATCATCCCGAGGGCCTCCCTACACTGACCACTCCCCTACTGCCCTTGCCCCTTTCGGGTAAGGTAGTCTTCCACTAGCTTTCCTAATTAATCGGCCAAGGGCGTCCCATTAAACCCTTGTGGTAGCACTGTTTTCCCGGGTGGTTCTCCATGTTCCAATTAACATAATGATCTTAACATGAATAGTAAATAACAACTGACAATAAAGGTATAATCATGAATGAAATGTATCTCTATACCCAAAACCACATAAAGCAATAGCAGGTACTACCCAAAAATTCAGTGGTGAACAAGGTATAAAGATAGTCAAACTAGGGTAACCTATTGGGTCCCATCAAAATTAACCTATACAGATCATTATGATTAATCAGAACATGACTGGGTAAAAAGAAGTGATCAAGGGCACAACTTGCCTGGGACTTGATATTCCAGGTACCAGGATGATCTTCAGGTGACTCATAACCTCACTGCTAAACGTAGCAATACAGACAAACATGGTATAGGAAAAATTAACATCACACCAAACATAAGAATAAACTGCGTGATAATAATCTACGCGTCGCTACAAGATTGACGCAACTTGAACGGATCAAATTGGGATTAAAATGAAGGGGTTATGAATTTCCGAAGGTTCTATGTGTCTCGCATAGAATTAATTAGGAAATCAATTTTATCACTGTTTTCATGTCAAAACAGATACACTAAGTATTAAACAATATTAATACAAAATTATAGAAACTGGTATGGACTAAAAAGGAGCTAATATGAATTTTCTAGAGATTAAACACTGTTCTGGAATTATTTTTATATTAAAAATCTCTTCCTATATTCATTTATCCCATTTTCACCTGGCTCTGGACTGCACACAGATATCTAAGGAGTGTAGGGACCTCGGCGCAAAAAACCCCGCAGACACAGACTATCTTCAATGTGGACGGCGGGTTGATTAATGGATTCTACAGGGGCTCTTTTACAAAATCAAACGGCGAAGGGGTATCGTGATCTCAGGGTCGTCCGATCAACACCGGACGCGCCAGATTAAATCGCGAGGGTTTGAATCGGTACGCACCGTGAGCAGTCTGATCATGATCCGACGGTGGACACCCTAGCTCCAGGAAAACCGCTCGATCGCCAATCGACGACCGCGATCGATCCCCAAAACGCTACAGCCCAACTAAATCTCCTCCGCACGCTAATAGATCAACGGCCCCAGAGCATCTTCTCCCCAACTCTAATCCTAGCCGCACATGACTCATCCAATGCCTCACCGATCGCCTTCCTCCCTAGGCAGACCTCTGGTCAGCGGCAAGCAATCCCCACGGCGGAGATCCACCGATGACAACTCGTTCTTCGCCCAGTGAGCTAACCTTCGATTGGAGACACGCAACACAATGCAAGAGCGGAGGCAAGGACAACGAGTAAGGTATTACCGACGGAGGTGCTGCGGTGAGGCCAGTCCGCAGCATGAAGCGGAGCTGCGGCGAAGCTAGAGCTCCGATGAGAAATTATGGCGCCACCATAATGCCCCGCACCATCCACCGCCACCAACGCACTCCCGATGCTATGGTGAAGGTTCCGGGCAGTACCCCAAGACCAAGGTGAGGGTGCAACACGCGGTCACCAATGGCGGATTTGTTGCGCGCCATCCTGGATCTCCCGTGGCCGCAAAGGGTACCCGTGTTCGACTCCCCCATAACAGGTGGATGCGAAAGGTGTTTGCTGTTGCGATGGTCGACCTTATAGGGGTGAGCAGCGCAATCCCAAGTTCCCAACTGAATCCTGAAGCTCACGACGAGCCATGCGCAACAACCCAAGGAAGAGGAAGCCCCCGCGTTTTGCTCAAGCTCGGACAACCGATGACAAGGGGGCGCGGTAGCGAGGCACTTATACTCAGGGAAAGGAACGACTACAATGGGTGCGGTCCATGACCTGAGATCCACACGAGGTCTGCCATTCGCGTGCAATCCGTTGCGGAGTTCGGCGGAAGTGATGACAGCACGGGTTCGCGGGTTGTTGTGAGGTTGAAGCTGACACCCCCGGCCCACCCGTCGGCGTAAGGGGAAGAAGCAGCAAACATGCACGCGACTGATGGACGGGGGTCCACTTGTCGGCGAGTTAAGCGCGGGGAGTGCGGGCGCGCGAAGCGTCTGAAGCTGGGCCGCGTGGGAGGCATCTATTGGTGGGCCAAATAGGTAGCGCTCGGCCCATTCAGTGCACAGTTCTATTTTTCATTTTCTTTTCTCTTTTTCCCCTTTTTCTTTTCCTTTTAATTTTCAAATTTATAAGTTTGAATTCCTATTCAAATTCAAACTCCTGGTAGTTTTGTTTTCCCACTAAATACTCATCTTAGACATGGTAGGGGTAAATTTATGTATTTAATATTCACATTGTGATTATTAGTGCTTCTCTTTTCTTAATTTCTAGAATTCTTTTAGATTTTAACTCCCACTTTGGACCTAGACATACCTATATATTTTGTACATTAGCTTTATCTTGTCACAAAAATGCACACAAAATGAAACCTCAGCATGATGCATAATTTAGTTGGAGTATCATTTGTTTTAATTAATCACTCTTAATTATAGGTATGCTCTTGTTATGAGGAATTTATGGCACACAAAATAAGAATATCAACTATATACTCATTGTATTCATTTTTGGGTATTACAAATCCTACCCCCCCTTAAAAAGAATCTCGTCCTCGAGATTTGTAAGAAAAGGGACACGGAAGGTTTGGTTTGTGATTTTACCCTTTAGTTGGTTTGAGAATGAAGAGTGTTTTCTTTCACAAATATTAGTGGGTGATTAGGAGGGCATAAGTATCCAGCTACTTATTATGTAGGATATAAGCTGGACAGGTTGAGGTAAGAAGTGGGAAAGAGTTCCATGTTGAGTGGTAATGCATCTGAAGTTTGAGTTTGACTTCTCTCCTTCCTTGACGATGTTGATCTTTTCTTCTCCGGTCTGGGTCTCATTGATTCGCGGTGAGTGCATATCATCGGGGTTGGGGAATATGGTTAGGATAGACATGGATGAGATAGACTACATGATGTAGGTCAAAAATTTGTTTGATGATTGGTGGGGATAGATAGATTATGCAATCCATCATGACTCTATGGGTTGGGTTAACTCTTATGCTCATGGTTGAGTTGGGTTAAGGCACTAGTTTAGTTTTAAGTGCATGGGGGTATGGCCTTATCTTTTGCACCAGCATTAAGTAACTTACTCTAGATTAGATCATAATAGATTGGAGGAAATCTAGATTTGGATATGACTAGATTAGACTAGTTTAGGTTAGATAGATCTACTAGGGTAAGATAAATATCATTTGGATATGTTAGAATCTTTTGAGATAAGATGGATCTATTAAGATAAGAGAAAATCTCTTAAGATAAGATGGATCTATTAGGCTTGATATATTTTAGTGGGGAATATTCTTAGTTGGTCTAGTTTATCTTATATACAATTTTTTATATGTATATGCAGATGTAATTGTGGACATTACTCCACAACTCGTCACACTCAATCAAAGATCCAAATCAAACAAGTATCATAAGAACAAACATTCAAGTTCATAGATATCTATAAAAATAGTTTTGTTTTTGTTCCTAAGAGTAGGTATCCTATTCCTAAAGGTCACTTTGGGCACAGGATTTCAAAGTGTGAAATCCACATTTGACTTTAGAAGAAAAAGGTAAAAATAATCAGAGTAAAGCGGAAATAGATGAGAAAAGATTAAGATAAGTTTAGAAAAGAACAGAGTAGCAAAGATAAGTAAGTATTGGTTGTCCAGCTCTATCTAGGTTTCGTCCTACAGTCAACATCCCTCTGATACCACTTCTATCACACCCGGGTTTCGGGGCATCAAGACCCGGGCGCGAACATAATCACCAGGTGTGCTGGGACCAAGTCTCACACATATGATGAATCATGGCACAAGATCGAATGGCACATCTTTACTATATAACAGGAGTTCTATACAAAATGAATAATTACATAATAAGGAGACAACGGTCCAGCAACCCAAAGTTGACTGGGAGACGATGGCCTAGACCTCTCATGAACACATCGCATCATCCTCCATGCGCCTCATCCTGCGATACCTGCTCTTGCCCTGTGGGGGGGTGTGAGACAGCAAGAGTGAGCTCACATACGTTCATCGCTCAACAAGTTGTGGGGAATAATGTGCATGAACTCGCCAAAGGTGGGAGCTCACATGAAGTGTAAGGCTTACCAAAGAGGATGGTTATAGCTGAGCATTGCTTTTAAAGTTGGTCAAAATTTTATTAGCAATTACTAAGTATAAGTAAATACCAACCCAATTAAATGGTAGAACTAAAGTAACAACATCGCCTGCGATGCAATGCATATGACAAATTGAATTTAGTTCCATAAATTATTCATGTGAGTGTCCGAGCTGCTCATGACCGTGAGCACGGCTAGTATACCAGTTTTACACTCTACAGAGGTTGCACATCTTTACCCACAAGTCGTGTTACCCATCTGCCAAGAGACGGCCAATCCCATACACCTCTACCGAGGAGGTGAGGCAGGGTAACACTACGAGGCCTTTACAAAGTTCCACTAGCTTCAGAAAACCCGCTACAGTTTATAGGAAGCTCCAATGCAGGAATCCCTTGCATGACCGCCATCGCAGCAAAATCATCCCGAGGGCCTCCCTACACTGACCACTCCCCTACTGCCCTTGCCCCTTTCGGGTAAGGTAGTCTTCCACTAGCTTTCCTAATTAATCGGCCAAGGGCGTCCCATTAAACCCTTGTGGTAGCACTGTTTTCCCGGGTGGTTCTCCATGTTCCAATTAGCATAATTGTTGGGGACTTGTTCTCGAATGCTAAGAATTAAGAACAAGGCAACATAAAAAGTGTTAAATGCTAAAGTCCTTCGTCCTACGAAACATTATCTCCCTTCGGGATATAATGAGTTTCGGACGAAGGTCGTGAAAGACTTACCTTCGTAGGCACAAGAGACAACGATGCATAATTTATATAAGACATGAATCTTAATATCAACATTATCATAAGATCATTTCTATTTTATTATCATGGAAAAATAGAAATGATATTAGATTACAAATGTACCTTCGGCTCGAGAGAAGGTAGAAAGTGCAAGCGTGACGCAAAAGCAAATGCCAAGTCAGCGTGAACAGTATGGGAATACTGTTCATCTATTTATAGGCATGGGACACAGCCCATGTAAAATTACATCCATGCCCTTTACATTTGCTAATAATTCTATAGTAACCCGCTGGGGTCTGAATAGCCTTTTCATCCTTAAGTCGGTTTCCTTTTCCGCCACCTTGCCGAAGCTCTTCTACGCACAGCTTCGGCTTCACGCTATCCTTCGTACTCCTTACGCTTCTTCACGCTGTAGTTTCAATTCATGTCCGAAGGTACCTGTTCATGCATTATACTTCCAGAAACATTGTTAAACCATGTTTTTGAGGACCTTCGGAAGCCGAAGGTCCCCAACAGTAGCCCCTCGCAATATTAATTTGTCAGAATGATAAATTTAGATTGCGACAAGGACGAAGGCCCAAAGCCGAAGGTCCGAAAAAACACCTTCCCTTTGCTAGAATAGCAACAACCATTGACAAGCGGGCCCTCCAGTATGCAACGCACCAGGCGTATAAATAAGAGCACACCACGAGCTTAATTGGCACGCCTTCTTGCCACTTGCTCCTGCTCACTCAACTTTTAGCCTGCGCAACAAAACATGCTTAAATTTTAAGCTTCGATTTTGAGAGCACTTTTCCAGTGCTTACGAAGATGTCTTCGGACAAGAAAGTTGCTGCTGATCCGAAGCTAAGTCTTTCTGAGGAAATGAATCTTGGTTTTCTTGAATCAATGGCGAAGACCAATACAGAGAAGATTACCAAAGAAATTTTGGAAGGTTTATCTGAAGATACTGGTGATAGCGACAGTTATGATGTAGAAAGCGGTGAGGAAGAGTCTGAAGACCGACCATGGCGACCAAGCCACACAGTTTTTGGAAAATCAAGCATCAAACAGAGTCATCTTGACAATATGAGGGGGAGATATTTTTGAGATGTGTCTATTGTGAGGGCTGATGACGGAGAGAAAACTTCTCCTACTCCCGAAGAAAATGAGGTCGTGATCTTCCGAAGCTTTTTTAAGGCTGGACTTCGGTTCCCCCTGAGCAGCTTTGTTGTTGAAGTTCTGAAGACATTTCAAATCTACCTTCACCAGATTACTCCCGAAGCTATTGTAAGAATGGGAATCTTTGTCTGGGCTGTGAGAAGCCAAGGTTTGGAACCGAATGCTAAAAGCTTTTGCAATATTCATGAGTTAGTATATGAGACGAAGCCCTGGGGGAAGGAACAATACCACAACAACTTTGGTTGCTACAGCTTCGGCGCCCGCTCCGGGTCAAGCTGCACCGTGCCGACCTTTCGGAAGAGGTGGCCCGGTACCTGGATGACAGAATGGTTCTATGTGAAGAATGACTTGACAGCATAGGAGGATGTTAAGGGTATAATCATGCGCCCTATCTGGCAACGCTTCGGACTCCGAAAGCCAAAGGTAGAAATGGATGAAGCAGCTGAAGAATGCCAGAGAGCCTTCGGCGTGATCTGCTCTTTTATTGGGACAAGGGATTTAGTCCAAGAGCATATTGCCTTCAGAGTTTGGCCACTTGCAGGAAAGTGGGAAATGCCGAAGGAGACCATCAAAGAACCTGACAAAGGTGGGCTGGTTAGGCTAAAATATACATTCAAATACGGAGATAAGTTTGTTGAACCAGATGACGACTGGTTAAAAAGTATTGAAAACGTAAGTGACGAATTGCTTGGGGTGTACTCGAAGGCCGAGGATACTGCACTATCAGCGGCCTTCGGAGGCCGAAAGAAGAAGAGGCTTAACCAGGTATTTGATGCAATTGGGTTTGTCTACCCTGACTACCATTACCCGGTGCCAGGCCACAAAAGGAAAAATACTTCTCCTGCAAAGGAAGTTGCCTCGGGTGATCCTAGCGAGCCAGCGCCGCAAAGAAAAAAGGTGAAGGTGCTCACACACCGGGCACGTTACATCGAACCGGCCATAGTGCCTGCATTTATTGGTGAGGCCTCTTCGGCCACCGAAACCAAAGGACCATCTCCAGTGCCGAAGATCGAAGAAAAAGCCGAAGCACCTTCAACAGAGAAAGCAGACGAACCAAGAACTGAAGGAACAAAAATATTGGAAATTTTAAGTCCTTCAACAAAAATTGAGACAACAAAAAACCAGAAGGGCCCAGCGGTGACCCCAAAAAGGAAAAGAATGGCTAATGTGCTAGATGTTTTGGAGACAATTAAGTCTTCAAGCACAACTCCGAAAAAGATTTCTGAAACTTCCGAAGTGGAAACTGAAGTCTTTGTTGCTGAAGCTCCAAAGCAACAATCTGAGACCAAGGCGGGGCCTTCAGAGCCCACTAAGGAAAAATCTTTGGAGGCCGAAGAAGCAAAAATAACAGAGCCAACTTTAACTGAAGAAACCAGTACTGCTGCCCCCGAAGCATCCTCCAAAGCCCTCGAATATATTATTCGACATGCTTCGGGGAAAAAACTATCTGAAGAAGAAATTTTTGAAGCTAATCACTATGCACAAGAACTAAGGTATCCAAAAGGGGCCTTAATATTCAACGACACGGACGAAGATGACTTCTTATACTGCCTCACAGATAACAAAGAATTACCCGTCTGCCGGGAAATGGCCCAAAGCATGGGGTTTCCGAAGCTGGAGGCCGGCCTCTGCGCGATGACAAAGGACGATCTTGCGGATAGTCTTGCCTACAATAGTCTGAAGGTACAAAAATTGTGAACTTTGAAACTTATGAATTTCTTAAATTAGTCTTTTATTCTTATGTAGATCCATGCATTCTTTTGAATAGGGCTTAATACTCAGCAATGCCTTAAGGGCACAAAAGAATGCTGAAGACGAGAGCTACACCATTGCTCTCAATAATCTTCGAACGGAGGTTATTAAGCTGAGGAACGAAGCCTTAGAAAAAGACCAAATTCTAGTTATGTTGATGAATAAAATAAAAGAAGACGAAGCTGCCTCTAAAGCATAGGCCGAAGCTCAAAAGCATGAGATTGACAATCTTCGGAAGCAATTAGCCCGTGCTAAGGAAGAACGCATACTTGAAGAAACAAAGCGAGAACTTAGCGACCAATGGGCAAATCATTTAGAAGTAACCGTTGAAGAGCTTCGGTCATCCAAGAAAAGGTGTTACGAAAAATCCATGGAATGTGTAAAGAAAATAAAAACCAGCTTCGCCAGCGTTGGCACATTTTCAAGTGAAGAGGACTTTGTGAGAGGTAACCCAGAAGGCTCGATTGAGTGGATCAGCCACGAAGCTGAAGTCTTTGAAGAAATTCTAAACAGTCGTGGAGACATTTGTGCCTTCTCGGGTGCCAGGGGGATTGCTACTATGCTGGAGAGAAAAGGCTGCGATCATGTTAAGCTTCTTGCGCAATCCGAAGCCACCCTATCCCCTGAAGATATTAAAGACCCCTCGGCCGAAGCTAGCCAGGTTGGTGGAAAATTTTTCACCGACGTCTGGGACAATGGTGGCCGAGAAATGGCACAGGAAATTATTCGAAGAAGCGAGCAAGGTATCCATGATGCTAGGGAAGTAACCAAGGCCGCTGAAAAAAGTGCAGAGCCCGAAAGCCAAATAGGTACCAGCTAGTGGTTTTTGGGTCTGTTGTAATTTTTGATTTCGAACTTGCTTATGGTTTGTAATAGTAACATAGACATATATTCTCTTCCCTCAGAACTTGCTGGATCGTCTGCTGACCCCCACACGAAGGGGAATGACGAAATTAGACAAATGGCCGAAGCTATCATGGATAAAGTTGTTGAACAACTTCTAAATGAGGCTGCAGAAGTAGTACTTAGAGAAGATTAGATGTTATTGTAAAAACATTTGAAATGCGATCTATGAAATATTTTGTAACTTTTAATGTAATATACAAGTTTATTTTCATGATACAATTCTTTACGATGCATGAAATTTTACATACATACCATTTTTGAGCCTTCGGCGAAAAAAACACCTTCCCTTCTTTTCATGCTTCGTGAAGAAGACATGCTCCTTCAATACTACTCTGATGAAGCATATCTACGCTTCATGAAAATATTCTCCGAAGCTGTACAATTTCGATACTGCTCTGATGAAGCATGTCCATGCTTTGTGAAAATATTCTCCGAAGCTGCACTCCGAAGATCAATATTGTGTTCCCTTTTTATGCCTCAGCACAATTTCCACTTTTTCAAAATACTCTCCGAAGATCGATATTGTATCCCCTTCTTGTGCCATATGCAGCATGATGTATGATGCTTATGTTATGCGAAATGATGTGATGATGTTATGTTATGCAAAATGATATTTGTGCCGAAGATACACACATTCCTGCAATAAAAATACACAATCTTTTTATATCAGCGCTGACTTTTTGCTGTAAGCCTCCCTTAGGAGCTTCTTCGCCTTTTACTTCAGCGGAATCAGCGTTTATTTTTCGCTGTAAGCCTCCCTTAGGAGCTTCTTCGCCTTTTACTTTCGGCGGTATTCGCGTTGACTTTTCGCGCTTCGCCCTTTACTTAGGCAGTATCAGCGTTTATTTTTCGCTGTAAGCTCTGCATTCCCTTTGGAATGACTTTTGAGCAGAAAACTTACACTGCGCTCCCTTAGGAACGGCTTTTTGTAGCTTCAGCAAACTTACACTGTGTTCCTTAGAACGACTTTTTGCTGCTTCGAAGAATGCACACTGTGTGCCGTTAAAGTAAATTTTCGATAATTCGAAGGTCCTCCTTGTTGTCACAAATCTTTAAGCTTCGGCAACTTAAGCCTGTGGAGAAGATATACTTTTCTTGTGGCAAACAGCAAAATTATTACAAGAAATTTAAATCGACAAAAGGCACTCTAGTCTCCCATAAGTGTTCCCTGTTAAAAAGAAAATAATACTAAATGCAAGAGACCGCCATCAAGATAGGATATTTGTCAATAAATGTGCTTCGACTCTGGCACAGTGCTATTGACTGTGCGAGCTTCGGACTCTTCTCTGAAGTCCCTCTGGTGTTGAGTGTGCTGACTCCCTTCTGGCTGCTGGCCTCGTTGCAACGGTGGCGGAGGCGGAAGCTGTTGCCAAGATGCTTGGGGTTGACTTGCCAAAGCAACAGAAGCTGCAGGGTGGTTGCCTACATATTCTGGAATGTAAGGCGAATGATATGAAGCGGTGTGCATGACTTGCTTCGGCTGACTCTGTTGTGCCGCAGCTTTGGCAATCTCCTTTTGCTTCTTGATGGTGACATGGCACATCCTGGTGGTATGGCCCTTGTCCTCACCACAGAACAAACAATAGATTTTTCTTGGCTGATCCCCGAATCTTCCTCCGAAGCCCCTGGCGCCTCTGCCCCTTGGAGCTGGCGGCCGGAAGGAGCTTTGCTGTTGCCCTGAAGCCTGCTGTTGTTGTCCCGAAGCCTGCGAAGAGTACTGTGGCCTTTGCTGTTGACTCCCTCTATCATCAGGCTGAGTACAGTTGTGAATTGACCTGACATGCCTCGGATGAAATCTTCCTCCGAAGCCCCTGGTCATCTCAGAGAACCTGTATGCTTCTTCCCTTCTTTGGCGGAAGTCATTGTCAGCTCGAATATACTCATCCATCTTTTGGAGCAGCTTCTCCAAAGTTTGAGGAGGCTTCCTGGCGAAGTATTGAGCTAAAGGTCCCGGCCGAAGTCCCTTAATCATGGCCTCAATGACGATTTCATTGGGCACTGTTGGTGCCTGTGCCCTCAGACGTAGGAACCTTCGGACATACGCCTGAAGGTATTCTTCGTGATCCTGGGTGCACTGGAATAGAGCTTGAGCAGTGACCGGCTTCGTCTAAAACCCTTGGAAGCTGGTTAACAACATGTCCTTCAGCTTTTGCCATGAGGTAATTGTTCCTGGCCGAAGAGAGGAGTACCATGTCTGGGCAACACTCCTGACAGCCATGACAAAAGACTTTGCCATGACCGCGGTATTGCCACCATACGAAGATATTGTCGCTTTGTAGCTCATTAAAAACTGCTTCGGATCAGAGTGGCCGTCGTACATGGGGAGTTGGGGTGGCTTGTAGGAAAGAGGCCAGGGTGTAGCCTGCAGCTCAGCTGACAGAGGAGAAGCATCATCAAAAGCAAAATTTCCATGATGGAAATTCTCATACCAGTCATCTTCGTTGAAGAACCCCTCCTGATGAAGCTCTCTGTGCTGGGGCCTTCGGTTCTGCTCATCTTGAGTAAGGTGGCGAACTTCTTCAGAGGCTTCGTCTATCTGCCTTTGTAGTTCAGCTAGCCTGGCCATCTTCTCCTTCTTCCTTTGCACCTGTTGATGAAGCATCTCCATGTTTCTGATTTCTTGATCTAACTCATCCTCCTGAGGCGTTGGACTGACGGCCTTCCTCTTCTGGCTTCGGGCCTCCCGAAGAGAGAGAGTCTCCTGATTAGGGTCCAGCGGTTGCAGAGCTGCAGCCCCTGTTACCGAAGCCTTCTTCGGCACCATAACGAAGGTCTATGGTTGTCGAAGATATTCAAAACTCAAAGAGTGGAAGTGAGTTCACCGGAGGTGGGCGCCAATGTTAGGGACTTGTTCTCGAATGCTAAGAATTAAGAACAAGGCAACATAAAAAGTGTTAAATGCTAAAGTCCTTCGTCCTACGAAACATTATCTCCCTTTGGGATATAATGAGTTTCGGACGAAGGTCGTGAAAGACTTACCTTCGTAGGCACAAGAGACAACGATGCATAATTTATATAAGACATGAATCTTAATATCAACATTATCATAAGATCATTTCTATTTTATTATCATGGAAAAATAGAAATGATATTAGATTACAAATGTACCTTCGTGTTGGGGGCCTTCGTCCTCCGAAGGTCCTCAAAAACATGATCCGACAATATTTTCCAAGTGAATTATATGAGCAGGTATCTTCGGACTCAGATCATGAACATGGAGTACGGTCAGAACGAAGCCCAAGCTGTACGAAGGATGGAGCACAGCCGAAGCTATGCGCAGAAAGCTTCGTCGTGATAGCAGAAAGGGGAACCGACTTAAAGATGAAAAGACTACTTCGGCCTTAATAGATTTCCATAAGTCATTAGCAAATGTAATGGACATGAATGTAATTTTACACGGGTTGTGTCCCGTGTCTATAAATAGGTGAACAGTACTCCCGTACTGTTCACGCTAACTTGTACTCGCTCGTGCGTCACGCTTGTACCTTTGCTTCCTGTCAAGCCGAAGGTACAAATGTAATTCAACATTGTTTTTATTCTTCCATGATTATTTAATAAGAACATGTAATAATGTTATGTGATTATTCATATCATTCTCTCATGTTTCATATGCTTCTCCTTTTATCAATATAAACTGCAATGATGAAGGTATGTCCTTCATGACCTTCGTCTAAAGATCGTTATATCCTAAGGGAAATAACGCTTCGAAGGACGAGGGGTATTTATCATTGACTTCTTTCTGTGTTGCCTTGTTCTTAATTCATAGCATTTGAGAACAAGTCCCCAACATTGGCGCCCACCTCCGGTGAACTCACTTCCACTTTGAGTTTTTTGAACACCTTCGGAGGCCATAAACCTTCGCTATGGCGCCGAAGAAAGCTTCAGCAACTGGGGCTGCAGCCCTGCAACCGCTGGACCACAATCAGGAGACTGTCTCTCTTCGGGAGGCCCGAAGCCAGAAGAGGAAGGCCGTCAGCCCGACGCTTCAGGAGGATGAGCTAGACCAAGAGATCAGGGATATGGAGATGCTTCATCAACAGGTGCAGAGGAAGAAGGAAAAGATGGCCAGGCTAGTTGAACTGCAAAGGCAGATAGACGAAGCTTCTGAAGAAGTTCGCCATCTTACTCAGGATGAGCAGAACCGAAGGCCTCAGCACAAGGATCTTCATCAGGAGGGTTTCTTCAACGAAGATGACTGGTATGAGAATTTCCACCATGGAAATTTTGCTTTTGATGATACTTCTCCTCTGTCCGCTGAGCTGCAGGCTACACCTTGGCCTTCATCCTACAAGCCGCCCCAGCTTCCCATGTTCGACGGCCACTCAGACCCGAAGCAGTTTTTGATGAGCTACGAAACAACAGTATCTTCATATGGTGGCAATACAGCAGTCATGGCAAAGTCTTTTGTTATGGCTGTCAGGAGTGTTGCTCAAACCTGGTATTCCTCCCTTCGACCAGGAACGGTCACTTCATGGCAAAAGCTGAAGGACATGTTGTTAACCAGCTTCCAAGGTTTTCAGACGAAGCCGGTCACTGCTCAGGCCCTGTTCCAATGCACTCAGGATCATGAAGAATACCTTCAGGCATATGTCAGAAGATTCTTGCGTTTGAGGGCGCAGGCACCAACGGTGCCCAATGAAATTGTCATCGAGGCCATGATCAAGGGGCTTCGTCCTGGACCTTCAGCTCAATACTTTGCTAGGAAGCCTCCTCAAACTTTGGAGAAGCTGCTCCAGAAGATGGACGAGTACATTCGTGCCGACAACGATTTTCGCCAAAGAAGGGAGGAGGCTTTCAGATTTTCTGAAATGACCAGGGGCTTCGGAGGAAGATTCTATCCGAGGCATGTCAGGTCCATCCACAACTCTACTCAAAATGATGATAAGGGGAGTCAGCAGAACAGGTCGCAATGCTCCTCACAGGCTTCGGGGCAACAGCAAAGTTTCTTTCGGCCACCAGCTCCAAGAGGCAGAGGCGCCAGGGGCTTCGGCGGAAGATTTGGAGATCAACCAAGGAGAGTATTTTGCTTATTCTGTGGTGAAAACAAGGGCCATACCACCAGGATGTGCCATGTTACCATCCAGAAGCAAAAGGAGATAGCCGAAGCAGCAGCGCAACAAGCTCAGCCGAAGCAGGTCATGCATACTGCTTCGTACCATCCGCCTTACATCCCAGAATACATAGGCAACCACCCTGCAGTTTCTGTTGCTTCGGCGAGTCAACCTCAAGCTTCCTGGCAACAGCCTCCGCCTCCACCACCGTTGCAACAAGGCCAACAGCCAGAAGGGAGCCAATATGCTCCACACCAAAGGGATCTCAGAGAACAATCCGAAGCTCGCACAGTCAATAGCACTGTGCCAGAGTCGAAGCACATCTATTGACAAATATCCTACCAGTTTTTTCCATTCATTTCTATTTTCTGTGTAATAAAGGACATTTTTTCGTCTTCATGAAAAAGTTTACGATAACAAGGAGGACCTTCGAATTATTGAAAATCCTTCGAAGCAACAAAAAGTCGTTCTAAGGAACGCAGAGTAAGTTTGCTGAAATCAGAAAAAGTCGTTCCAAAGGGAACGCAGTGTAAGTTTTCTACTCCAAAGTCGTTCCAAAGGGAATGCAGAGCATACAGCGAAAAGTCAACACTGATACCGCCTAAGTAAAAGGCGAAGAAGCTCCAAAGTCGTTCCTAAGGGAATGCAGAGCTTACAGCGAAAAGTCAACGCTGATACCGCCTAAGTAAAAGGCGAAGAAGCTCCAAAGTCGTTCCTAAGGGAATGCAGAGCTTACAGCGAAAAGTCAGCGCTGGTACAAAAATATTTTGTCGGATATGGGTGTATCTTCGGAACAAATGCCATCTACATAACATAACATCATCACATCATTTTGCATAGCATAAGCATCATACATCATGCTGCATATGGCACAAGAAGGGGATACAATATCGATCTTCGGAGAATATTTTGAAAAAGTGAAAATTGTGCTAAGGCCGAAACAGGGAATACGATATTGACTTTCGAAGTACATCTTCGGAAAAAATTTTTACGAAGCATGGATATGCTTCATCAGAGCAGTATCGAAGTTGTCGGGATACATAAAAGTTTTTCTTCACGAAGCATGAAAAGAAGGGAAGGTGTTTTTTTCGCCGAAGGCTCAAAAACGGTATGTATGTTAAATTTCATGCATCGTAAAGAATTGGATCTTAAAGAGAAATTTGTATATTACATTCAAAGTTACAAAATATTACATAGATCACATTTCAAATGTTTTTACAATAACATCTAGTCTTCCCTGAGTACTACTTCTGCAGCCTCATTTAGTAGTTGTTCAACAACTTTATCCATGATAGCTTCGGCCATTTGTCTAATTTCGTCATCCCCCTTCGTGTGGGGGCCAGCCGACGATCCAGCAGGTTCTGAGGGAAGAGTGGATGCGGACTTATTACTATTACAAGCCGTGGTCAAGTTTGAAATCAAAAATTACAACAAAGAAATAAAAAAACACTAGTTAATACCTATTTGCCCTTCGGGCTCTGTACTTTTTTCAGCAGCTTCTGCTACTTTCCTAGCATCATGAATGCCTTTTTTGCTTTTTTGGATAATTTCTCGGGCCATTTCTCGGCCACCATTGTCCCAGACATCGGTGAAAAATTTTCCACCAGCCTGGCTAGCTTCGGCCGAGGGGTCTTTAATATCTTCAGGGGATAAGCTGGCTTCGGATTGTGCAAGAACCTTAACATGATCGCAGCCTTTTTTTCTCCAGTATAGAAGCAATCCCCCTGGCACCCGAGAAGGCGCAAATGTCACCTCGACTGTTTAGAATTTCTTCGAAGGCTTCAGCTTCGTGGCAGATCCATTCTATCGGCCCTTCTGGGTTACCTCTCACAAAATCTTCTTCACTCGAAAATGCGCCAACATTGGCGAAGCTGGTTTTTATTTTCTTTATACAATCCATGGATTTTTCGTAGCACCTTTTCTTAGAAGACCGAAGCACTTCAACGGTTCCTTCCAAATGATTAGCCCATTGGTCGCTACATTCCCGCCTCGTCTCTTCAAGTATGCGTTCTTCCTTCGCCCGGGCCAATTGCTTCTGAAGATCTTTAATTTCGCGTCTGTGAGCTTCGGCCTGAACCTTTGCAGCACCTTCGTCCTTTTTTATCTTGTCTACCAATGTAAGCAGAATTTTATCTTTTTCTAGAGCTTCGTTTCTCAGTTTAATAACTTCTGATCGTAAATTGTTGAACGCAATTTCATAGCTCTCGTCTTCGGCACTCTTTTGTGCTCTTAATGCGTTGCTTAGAATTAAACCCTATATGAAAAAGAATCCATATAAGAATAAAAGAATGAATTACGAATTATAAAATTTTTCAAACGTCTAATTCCCATACCTTCAGGCTATTATACGCAAGACTATCCGCGAGATCTTCTTTCGTCATAGCACATAAGCCAGCTTCGAGCTTCGGGAACCCCATACTCCTAGCCATCTCCCAGCAGACAGATAATTCTTTGTTGTCAGGGAGACAGTATAGGAAGTCATCTTCGTTTGTCCCATTGAACACTAGTGCCCCCTTCGGATATTTTAATTCTTTCGCATAGTGTTTGGCTTCATAAATCTCTTCTTCAGACAATTTCTTCCCCGAAGCATGTCGCACAATGTAATCGCATATGGTGGAAGGAGCTTCGGGGGCGGCAGTGTCAATTTCTTCAACCAAAATTGGCTCTGGCACTTTTATTTTTTCTTCGGCTTCCAGAGGTTGTTCCTTGCTGGGCTCTGGAGGCCCAGCTTCAGCCTCAGGTTGTTGCTTCGAAGCTTCGGCAACTAAGGCCTCAGTAGACACTCCAGAAAGTTCAACAGTCCTCTTTGGAGTTATGCTTGAAGACTTAATTGTCTCCAAAACGTCTAAAACGTTCGCCATTCTTTTTCTTTTTGGGGTCACAGATGGGCCCTTTTGATTTTTTATTGTCTCAGCACTTGCTGAAGGACTTAAGATTTCTAATATTTTTGGTCCTTCAATTCTCGGTTTTTCTGTCTTCTCTGCTGAAGGTGCTTCAGTCTTTTCTTCGATCTTCGGCACTGGAGCTGGCTCTGTAGTTTCAGTGGCCAAAGAGACTTCACCGATAAATTCAGGCACTATGGCCGGCTCAATAAAACGTGCCCGGTGGGTGAGCACCTTCATCTTTTTTCTTTGCGGCGCTGGCTCACTAGTAGCACTTGTGGCAACTTCTGTTGCAGGAGAAGTATTTTTTCTTTTGCGGCCCGGCACCGGATAATGGTAGTCAGGATAGATAAACCCGATTGCATCAAATACCCGGTTGAGCCTCTTCTTCTTTCGGCCTCCGAAGGCTGCCGATAATGCAGTGTTTTCGGCCTTCGAATATACCCCAAGCATTTCGTCACTTAATGTTTCAATGCTTTTTAACCAGTCGTCATCAGGTTCAACAAATTTATCCCCGTATTTGAATGAGTATTTTAGTCTGACTAGTCCACCTTCGTCAGACTCTTTGATGGTCTCCTTCGGCATTTCCCACTTTCCTGCAAGTGGCCACACCCTGAAGGCAATATGCTCTTGGACCAGATCCCTTGTCCCAATAAAAGAGCAGACTACGCCGAAGGCTCTTTGGCATTCTTCGGCTGCTTCATCCATTTCAACCTTCGGCTTTCGGAGTCCGAAGCGTTGCCAGATGGGGCGCATAATGATACTCTTAACATCTTCCTGCGCTGTCAAGTCATTCTTTACATAGAACCATTCTGTCATCCAGGCTCCGGGCCACCTCTTCCGAAAGGTTGGCACAGGGCGGCTTGACCCGGAGCGGGCACCGAAGCTATAGCACCCAAAGTTGTTGTGATATTGTTCTTTTCCCCAGGGTTTCGTCTCATATACCAACTCATGAATTTTGCAAAAGCTTTTAGCGTTTGGTTCTAAACCTTGGCTTTTCACAGCCCAGACAAAGATTCCCATTCTTATGATAGCTTCGGGAGTAATTTGATGAAGGTAGATTTGAAATGTCTTCAGGACTTCGACAACAAAGCTGCTTAGAGGGAACCGAAGCCCAGCCTTGAGAAAGCTTCGGAAGATCACAACCTCATCTTCTTCGGGGGTGGGAGAAGTCCTTTCTCCAGCATCAGCCCTCACAATAGATATATCTCGAAAATATCTCCCCCTCATATTGTCAATATGACTTTGCTTGATAGTGGTTTTCCCGAAAACCGAGTGACTTGGCCGCCATGGTCGATCTTCAGACTCTCCCCCGCCGCTTTCTACATCATAACTGTCGCTGTCACCAGTGTCTTCAGATAAACCTTCTAAAATCTCTTTGGTGATCTTCTCTGTATTGGTCTTCGACATTGCCTCAAGAAAGCCCAGGTTCTTCTCTTCAGAGAGACTTAGCTTCATCTCGACAACAGCCTTCTTCTCCTCAGACATCTCTTCGGAGATCCTACTTCTCGCTTCCGAAGCTTAAAACTAGGAAAGAAAACAAATATTTTTGGGCAGAAAGTTTTATAAGCAGGAAAAACAGATGGCAAAGAGAGCGTACCAAATCAAATGTGGCGGGCAACTATTTATACACTCCATATGACGGAAACCATGTGGTCCCAGGTGTCAGTGACTTTTGCTATTCTAGCAAAGGGAAGGTGTTTTTTCGGACCTTCGGCTTAAGGCCTTCGTCCATATCGCAATCTGAATTTATCACTAACAAATTAATATTGCGAGGGGCTACTGTTGGGGGCCTTCGTCCTCCGAAGGTCCTCAAAAACATGATCCGACAATATTTTCCAAGTGAATTATATGAGCAGGTATCTTCGGACTCAGATCATGAACATGGAGTACGGTCAGAACGAAGCCCAAGCTGTACGAAGGATGGAGCACAGCCGAAGCTATGCGCAGAAAGCTTCGTCGTGATAGCAGAAAGGGGAACCGACTTAAAGATGAAAAGACTACTTCGGCCTTAATAGATTTCCATAAGTCATTAGCAAATGTAATGGACATGAATGTAATTTTACACGGGTTGTGTCCCGTGTCTATAAATAGGTGAACAGTACTCCCGTACTGTTCACGCTGACTTGTACTCGCTCGTGCGTCACGCTTGTACCTTTGCTTCCTGTCAAGCTGAAGGTACAAATGTAATTCAACATTGTTTTTATTCTTCCATGATTATTTAATAAGAACATGTAATAATGTTATGTGATTATTCATATCATTCTCTCATGTTTCATATGCTTCTCCTTTTATCAATATAAACTGCAATGATGAAGGTATGTCCTTCATGACCTTCGTCTAAAGATCGTTATATCCTAAGGGAAATAACGCTTCGAAGGACGAGGGGTATTTATCATTGACTTCTTTCTGTGTTGCCTTGTTCTTAATTCATAGCATTTGAGAATAAGTCCCCAAGGCTCGAGAGAAGGTAGAAAGTGCAAGCGTGACGCAAAAGCAAATGCCAAGTCAGCGTGAACAGTATGGGAATACTGTTCATCTATTTATAGGCATGGGACGCAGCCCATGTAAAATTACATCCATGCCCTTTACATTTGCTAATAATTCTATAGTAACCCGCTAGGGTCTGAATAGCCTTTTCATCCTTAAGTCGGTTTCCTTTTCCGCCACCTTGCCGAAGCTCTTCTATGCACAGCTTCGGCTTCACGCTATCCTTCGTACTCCTTACGCTTCTTCACGCTGTAGTTTCAATTCATGTCCGAAGGTACCTGTTCATGCATTATACTTCCAGAAACGTTGTTAAACCATGTTTTTGAGGACCTTCGGAAGCCGAAGGTCCCCAACAATAATGATCTTAACATGAATAGTAAATAACAACTGACAATAAAGGTATAATCATGAATGAAATGTATCTCTATACCCAAAACCACATAAAGCAATAGCACGTACTACCCAAAAATTCAGTGGTGAACAAGGTATAAAGATAGTCAAACTAGGGTAACCTATTGGGTCCCATCAAAATTAACCTATACAGATCATTATGATTAATCAGAACATGACTGGGTAAAAAGAAGTGATCAAGGGCACAACTTGCCTGGGACTTGATATTCCAGGTACCAGGATGATCTTCAGGTGACTCGTAACCTCACTGCTAAACGTAGCAATACAGACAAACATGGTATAGGCAAAATTAACATCACACCAAACATAAGAATAAACTGCGTGATAATAATCTACACGTCGCTACGAGATTGACGCAACTTGAACGGATCAAATTGGGATTAAAATGAAGGGGTTATGAATTTCCGAAGGTTCTATGTGTCTCGCATAGGATTAATTAGGAAATCAATTTTATCACTGTTTTCATGTCAAAACAGAGACACTAAGTATTAAACAATATTAATACAAAATTATAGAAACTGGTATGGACTAAAAGGAGCTAATATGAATTTTCTAGAGATTAAACACTGTTCTGGAATTATTTTTATATTAAAAATCTCTTCCTATATTCATTTATCCCATTTTCACCTGGCTCTGGACTGCATACAGATATCTAAGGAGTGTAGGGACCTCGGCGCAAAAAACCCCACAGACACAGACTATCTTCAATGTGGACGGCGGGTTGATTAATGGATTCTACAGGGGCTCTTTTACAATATCAAATGGCGAAGGGGGTATCGTGATCTCAGGGCCGTCCGATCAACACCGGACGCGCCAGATTAAATCGCGAGGGTTTGAATCGGTACGCGCCGTGAGCAGTCTGATCATGATCCGACGGTGGACACCCTAGCTCCAGGAAAACCGCTCGATCGCCAATCGACGACCGCGATCGATCCCCAAAACGCTACAGCCCAACTAAATCTCCTCCGCACGCTAATAGATCAACGGCCCCAGAGCATCTTCTCCCCAACTCTAATCCTAGCCGCACATGACTCATCCAATGCCTCATCGATCGCCTTCCTCCCTAGGCAGACCTCCGGTCAGCGGCAAGCAATCCCCACAGCGGAGATCCACCGATGACAACTCGTTCTTTGCCCAGTGAGCTAACCTTCGATTGGAGACACGCAACACAATGCAAGAGCGGAGGCAAGGACAACGGGTAAGGTATTACTGACGGAGGTGCTGCGGTGAGGCCAGTCCGCAGCATGAAGCGGAGCTGCGGCGAAGCTAGAGCTCCGATGAGAAATTATGGCACCACCATAATGCCCCGCACCATCCACCGCCACCAACGCACTCCCGATGCTATGGTGAAGGTTCCAGGCCATACCCCAAGACCAAGGTGAGGGCGCAACGCGCGGTCACCAATGGCGGATTTGTTGCGCGCCATCCAGGATCTCCTGTGGCCGCAAAGGGTACCCGTGTTCGACTCCCCCATAACAGGTGGATGCGAAAGGTGTTTGCTGTTGTGATGGTCGACCTTATAGGGGTGAGCAGCGCAATCCCAAGTTCCCAACTGAATCCTGAAGCTCACGACGAGCCATGCGCAACAACCCAAGGAAGAGGAAGCCCCCGCGTTTTGCTCAAGCTCGGACAACCGATGACAAGGGGGCGCGGTAGCGAGGCACTTATACTCGGGGAAAGGAACGACTACGATGGGTGCGGTCCATGACCTGAGATCCGCACGAGGTCCGCCATTCGCGCGCAATCCGTTGCGGAGTTCGGCGGAAGTGATGACAGCACGGGTTCCCGGGTTGTTGCGAGGTTGAAGCTGACAGCCCCGGCCCACCCGTCGGTGTAAGGGGAAGAAGCAGCAAACACGCATGCGACTGACGGATGGGGGTCCACTTGTCGACGAGTTAAGCGCGGGGAGTGCGGGCGCGCGAAGCGTCTGAAGCTGGGCCGCGTGGGAGGCATCTATTGGTGGGCCAAATAGGTAGCGCTCGGCCCATTCAGTGCACAGTTCTATTTTTCATTTTCTTTTCTCTTTTTCCCCCTTTTTCTTTTCCTTTTAATTTTCAAATTTATAAGTTTGAATTCCTATTCAAATTCAAACTCCTGGTAGTTTTGTTTTCCCACTAAATACTCATCTTAGACATGGTAGGGGTAAATTTATGTATTTAATATTCGCATTGTGATTATTAGTGCTTCTCTTTTCTTAATTTCTAGAATCCTTTTAGATTTTAAATCCCACTTTGGACCTAGACATACCTATATATTTTGTACATTAGTTTTATCTTGTCACAAAAATGCACACAAAATGAAACCTCAGCATGATGCATAATTTAGTTGGAGTATCATTTGTTTTAATTAATCACTCTTAATTATAGGTATGCTCTTGTTATGAGGAATTTATGGCACACAAAATAAGAATATCAACTATATACTCATTGTATTCATTTTTGGGTATTACAATTTGGCCGAGGTTGCTATACAACAAAGTTTGCCCGAGCTTAGCCTCAGACGAGCCGAGGGTGCGCCCGCTACCTGAGGGGGCCCTCGGGCGAGGCGTAAATCCATCCAGGACCACTGTTCTTGCCCGAGGCCGGGCTCGGGCGAGACGAGATCGCGTCCCTTGGTAGATGAGGCTTTAACTTCGCGCTGTGCTTACCAGCCTTTATGGTCTGTTTTGAAGATATTTTTCAGCCATGCTTAGGAGTATTGGGGGTTCCTCTAATTACGGTACCCGACAGTAGCCCCCGAGCCTCAAAGGGAGTGTAGGCGCTCGCTTGGAGGTTCTGTCGGATTTTTTGCAAGGAGACTAGCCCTTCTCGGTTATGTTTTGTCCTGATGGGTGCGCGCGAGCGCACCCGTCGGGTGTAGCCCCCGATGCCTCGGAGGAGTGGTTTGACTCCTCTGAGGTCTTAATTCTTCTTGTGATTCCTCGGTCGGCCTTGTTATTCCCTCATGCGGCCTGGCCGCAGCCTGGGTGCATGGTCGGGCTTCGAGTTTTTAAGCTAGTTTGTTGACGTGGTCAACAATTTGGCCGTAGCCTGATGCGAGAGCAGCCTCCGAGCCTCTGCACGGGGCGAGAGGACGATCGAGCATCGTCTCGGCTTTTTATTGTATGCCCCTTCGTCGCCTTTCCGCAAGGAGGAGGGGGGGGAACGCGCCATGCTGCCCTCGGTGGGCGTTGAACATGGTGTTTCCAGTGAGTTGCTAACGGGTAATCCGAGTGGATGCCCGAGCCCTGTTCGATAAGGGTCGGCTAGTGGACCAGAGGCGTGCTCCAAAAGTACCTGCAGGTGATTTGCTGGATCCGGACCCATTCGATAGGGTCCAAGTGCTCGGTGCCTCCCTTCGGTGGGATTCCATTACAAATCGTTTCCGCTGGTGTCGGAAATGTCTTAGGGTACCTCGGGAGCGCAGCCCGAGCCTTGGTCATGTAACGGACGTACCCAGGTTCATCCCTGACTCTGCATGTTCTGGGGCGGCTGTCGAATCCCTTCGAGGGGCCAGCCTTCGAACCCCTGATCAGTAAAGGGCTCGAAGCCCGAGTGCTCTGGGGCGGTCGCCGAACCCCGCGGGGCACAACCTTCGAACCCCTAATCAGTAGGAGGGCTCGGGGCCCGTTTCCTTCACTGCGAAGGACTCCTTCGAAATGTCCCATTTCCCGATCCCTGTGGAGAGAGAGAAAGAGAAAGGAAAGGAAGAAAGGAGATATTTCGAAACAGTGTGGCGCACCTTTTTTGAGACAGTCATCATGACGAAGGCGAAACGGCGCCGTTCGCCTGCCAGAGGAGACATGTGTCCTGCCAGGGAGTTAATTCTTCGAGGAATGGAAAAACCATTTTGCCTTCGAGTTTGAAATTCTCGAAGGTTTCGGGCGAAGTTTTGGGTGGATTTCGCTCGGGCCTTTATATACCCGGAAGAGGGGCCAACAGTGGTTCTTTACCCTGCCATTTGCACTTGTCTTCTGCTTTTGTCTTCGCGACCTAAGGAAGTAGACAGAGAAGAGAAAACCGCGCACCTCATCCCCTTCGCTTCCACCGCTTTAGCCCGGTGATGGCTGACAAGGCGACCGTCATTCCGCCCCGCCACCCGTGGCCTTTCTCCTCCATCACTGCGGAGGATCTGTAGGCCCTTGTTATCGAGGGTTTGCTCCATCCTCTCTCCGGCGGGCCGCGGCCTAAGTGGTTGGCTCCCGGGAGTGAGGCCGAACCGACTCCACCGCCGTGATACGTGGTCAGTTTCACCCCCTTCCATGAGCGGGGGGTTGGGATGCCAGCGAGCTGCTTCATGCAGGCGCTCCCGCATTACTACGGGGTGGAGCTTCACAACTTCAACCCCAACTCCATCACGCAGGCGGCTATTTTCATGGCGATTTGCGAGGGGTTTCTGGGGATTGACCCCCACTGGGACCTATGGACCCATCTCTTCTCCGTGGAGTTCTTTGCCGCGTCGACAGACGTGAAGAAGGTCCGTATGGCGGTGCGGGCTGGTGGCTGCACCCTCCAGCTAGGTTGGGGCACGCACAGCAGTACATCCCCGTCTCCCTTGTATCTTCGAACAAGGGGTGGCAGAACCGGTGGTTTTATCTCCAGAACGACGATGGGATGCTTCCGCCGTTTTCTCAACGAGTGGTGACCGCCGCCGGTGATAATTAGCGCTGGGGGGCCACACGCGAGAACCAGGAGAAGCTCTAGCCCATTCTTCGCACCCTGCAGAAGTTACAAGCCGAGGGCCTTACCGCTGCGGGGGTCGTCGCCGCTATCCACCGCCGGAGGGTGCTCCCATTGGCAGAGCGGCGGTTGCGGCTCTCAGAGATGAAGTCGGGGGTTGATTTGGAGGGTTCACGGATGTCCTCGACCCCCTTCACCGCCGACGACCTCCTCAGACGAGTAGCGGGCATGATAGGGAGGATGGACGCTAGTGTCCTTAGCCAGCCCCCGATGCGTCCCGACCATGGGTATGTGTCCCTGGTAAGTGCTCGACCCTCCTTCTGTTTTGCGTCATGTTTCTTACGTCTTTTAGTTCTTACTGTTGGGATTTTTGTTCGTCCCTAGGGGTTGAGGGGTTTTAAACTCTCCTAGCCACCGGTCCTAGAGGACGCAGCGGGCCGAACCACGCGTAGGCTCGCTGCGGAGAAGGATAAGGAGAGGAAGGACGCGGAAAAGGCCCAAGCTCGCGAGAGGATGCGAGCTCGGGAAGCCTTGGAGAAGCGTCGTCATAGGCAAGCAAGGGATGGGCTCCCATTGGAGCCGTCGCTAGACACACCTGACGATGATGATGATGATGATGACGAAGACGATGACATGGCAGCTCGGCTCGGCCTCAGTCCGGATCCGAGGCTGGACTATGGGTCGTCAAGCCAGCTTCCAGGAGGGCTGGCGCCACCAGCGTTCGGGGCCGGGACGTCGGGGTCCCGGTCCGAGGAGCGAAGGTGGGCCGAGGGGGTACTTGACCCCTTGGCCGAGATAATTGGGGTGACTCCGGGGGGTTAGGCCGAACCGCATGTCCCCTAAGAGCAGGTGCCCATGCCGGCCGTACGGGAAGTCAGTCCCTCGGTGGTCGTGACGTCGCCTGGGCAGGCCACCCCCTCGGCGCCTCGGGCGTCCGAGGCGGAAGCGGCGCCGAAGCCGGCTGCGGAACAACCCTTAGCGGAGCCTGCAGAGACCGGGGCCCGAGGGGTCTCCCCGTAGGCACGATTGGTTTTGCCCCGGAGCGGGTAAGTATCTGAGGGTACCTCTGTTTCAGTTATTTCGCTGTGTGTCTTGAATTTGCCCCTTCTTCCATTCAGCAAGCGGAGGCAGGGCTCGGCTGGACTAGCCCTCACGAAGGCGCTTAAGATGGGGCCGGCCCCTGCAGCCAGAGCTGCGGCGCGCCACGCTAGTTGGTTGGCCTCCGTGCAAGGCGGCCTCCGGCGGGGGTCCAAGCGGCACAGGCTATCCTAGGGCAAGGCTCCCAGGTCGAGCCCCCTGTTGGAGCGGCCATCATGCTGGCGGAGGTCGTTGACGCGGCCGTGGCCACGAGTCCGCCTGTCTTGTTGCCGGCGCCGGCATCGATTCCTGCCGGGGCCGCTGCTGATTCGTCTGCGGAGCCGCCTGCCACCGCCGATGTTGAGATGGCTGAGGTGCCTCTGCCCTCGGTCATCCCCGATCTCCCCATTTTCGACCATGAGGAGGGGACAGCCGTTGTTGCCGAGGTCGGTGAGCGGAGGCTTGTCACCTTGGCCGAGGTGAGGCCCGATACGTCGACTGCGGTGGCACCAGATGCATCGACTGCAGGGGGACCTGGCGCCTCTGTCGCGGGGCATGTAGAACCGTGGCCCGTCTTGGGGAGCAGCGGCTTTATCCCCACGCAGCTCAATCCCAATGAGTGGTGTGGGCAGCCGCTCCTGTTCTGGAGTCGCGACACCTCGAAGCCCCTCCTTTCCCTTAACGATGAGTTGGAGGAGCAGCTCCGGGGTAATTTCCGTTAATATACCGAGGCGGCGATGAGGTCGCTTCAGACGACCATGGAAATCCTTTCTAGGGACGTTCCCAGGGTCTTCCATGTAAGGATTTAGACGTACGCCTCACGTGATCAGGGCATTCTTTGTGATATCCCATTTTTCTCCCTCAGGAGCTCGCGGACATGAGCACCGCCAAGTCGATGTTCATCCATCGCGAGAGCGATACTTGGGAGTCCCTGCGGTCCTAGTGGGCCGTGCTTACCGAGGCTAATGAGCGCCTCGCCCAACGGAGCGCCGAGGTGGCGGACCTTTGGCTGCTCTGTGATGAGCTGAAGTCGGAGGTGGCGGAGGCGCGGACAGAGGCGGCATCGGCACGAACAGAGGCTTCGTCGGCACGGGAGTAGGTGGCCTCCCAGGCCGGGGAGATGTAGCAGCGGCGGCGGGAGCTCGACCAGGTCACCAGCGAGCGGGACCAATTCTGGGGCCAAGCTGCCGAGGCCGTGAGCCGGGCTGAGGCCCTTAGGGGACAGCTGGCTGAGGTTATAGAGCGGCTGGCTGAGGCGACCGCTCGGGCCAGGACCCTTGCGGAGTGCTTGGCCGTGGCCATCGGGTCTGCTTGGTCTGTTGAAGCCATGGCCTCGCAGCAGCTTGTCCGGGCCGAAGGTATGTTTTGCTTGCTTTGCGACTTTGGTTTAGCTTCATCCTTTTCCTTGTGTCTGAAGAACATCGTCCTGTTGTCTTCAGGGTTCGAGGCGGCTCTCGATAAGTCCGTCAAGAACTACAAGGCACTTGCCCAGGCGGCTGAGCAGAAAGAAGCCGACCGCATGGCCATGTCTGAGGCCATCTCGGCCTTCTGCCGGACCTTTGGCCTCGACGACGTGCCCTCGGGCAGCTCCCCCAGAGTCGCCTATGGGCCTTGGGCGGCCATGTGCGCAGCAGACTCCGCGGGGCGCTGCACCACAGTGTTAGGCGGGCCTTCGCTATCCTCGCTTCCCACTATGACGTGGATCTGGAGTGGGTCAGCGAGGGCTATTGCTTACCCGACGAGGAGGAGGTCGCCCTGGCCGAGGTCCAAAGGCTTGATGCGGCTGCCGAGGGCCCAGGCGCGGCATTGGCTTCCTTTTTGAGGTGGAGATCCTTCCGCCTGGGTCACTGTCCGAGGCCAGGCCAGATTCTGTCGCAGGTAGGAACGACGTCGAGGGTGCTGCCCCTCCCCCTGCCGACACCTGAGCCTGTGGGGAACAATTTATTCTAAGTATGTGTATGTTTCTCGCAGCCGCTGAGGCCTAAACATTTTCAATGTTAGAGTATAAAGTTGTGTTTCCTTTCCTCTTGTTTTTAGCGTTAGGACTTGTTCGTTGGTAGCAGAATCACTTATCCGAGCGTGAGCTACCTTTCACGAAAGCTGACGAGTGAGGTATCGTATCCTGGAGGCGTAGGAGTCCCTCGGCTCGGTCGGCCTTGCTGTTCAAGGTCTCTCTCGCTTGTTTTTAGGATTCTGTTATCGATATAGTCAAAAAGGCACGAAAGTCGTTTTCTACCCGAGCGTTAGGACTTGTTCGGTAGCAGAATAACTTATCCGAGTGTGAGCTACCTTTCACGGAAGGTGATGAGTGAGGTATCCGTATCTCGGAGGTGTAGGAGTCCCTTGGCTCGGTCGACCTTGCCGTTCAAGGTCTCTCTCGCTCGTTTTTAGGATTCTGTTATCGATATAGTCGAAAGGCACGAAAGTTGTTTTGGTAGAAAACTTTTCCGAGGAAAATTTTGATGCGGAGGGGGTTCCCCCCTTCTAGCCCCCGAGGGAGGGTCGGTTTTTGCTGAGGCAAGGCCGATCCTCCCTTGACAGCTAGACTTTTTATTTGTACATGTAAAGGGACCGAGGTACATGAACGACTTGAAACACTTTAAGGGTAAAAGTAACGTAGCTGTTCAATGTTCCAAGCGTTGTTGTAGACCTCGCCTTGATCGTTGGCCAGCTTGTATGTCCCGGGCTTCAAAATTTTGGCGATGATGAACGGCCCTTCCCAGGGAGGAATAAGTTTGTGGCGCCCTCGGGCGTCTTGTCGTAGCCGAAGCACCAAATCTCCCACCTGGAAGCCTCGGGGCCAAATCCTTCGGGCGTGGTAGTGTCGCAGAGACTGCTGATACCGCACTGAGTGTAGCAAGGCTACGTCCTGAGCCTCTTCTAGCTGGTCCAATGAATCCTCTTAGCTGGTCTAGTTGTTTTGGTCGTCATATGCCTTCGTCCTCGGGGAGCCGTATTCTAAGTCCATGGGTAGGATGGCCTCGGCCCCATAGACTAGGAAAAACAGCGAGAAACTCGTGGCCCGGCTCGGCGTCGTCCTCAGACTCCAAACCACCGAGGGTAGCTCTTTTATCCACCGCTTGCCAAACTTGTTGAGGTCATTGTAGATTCTTGGTTTTAGCCCCTGCAAAATCATGCCATTGGTGCGCTCCACTTGCCCATTTGTCATTAGGTGAGCTACGGTGGCCCAGTCCACACGGATGTGGTGGTCTTCGCAGAAGTCTAGGAACTTTCTCCCAGTGAACTGCGTGTCGTTGTCGGTGATGATAGAGTTTGGGATCCCAAAGCGGTGGATGATATTTGTAAAGAACGCTATCGCCTGCTCGGACCTGATGCTGGTTAAGGGTCGGACTTCGATCCACTTGGAGAATTTGTCGATGGCGACCAGCAGGTGCGTGAAGCCCCCGAGTGCCTTCTACAAGGGACCGACGAGGTCTAGACCACACACAACGAACGACCAAGTCATAGGTATTGTTTGTAGAGCCTGAGCAGGCAGGTGTGTTTGTGTCGCGTAGAATTGACACCCTTGGCAGGAGCGTACAATCCTAGTGGCGTCGGCCACTGCGGTCGGCCAGTAGAAACCTTGTCGGAAAGCATTTCCTACGAGGGTCCGAGGTGCTGCATGGTGACCGCAAGCCCCCAAGTGTATTTCTTGTAACAGCTCTTGTCTTTAGGCGACAGATATGCATCGTTGGAGAATGCCTGAGAGGCTGCGGTGGTACAACTCCTTTTCATCACCCAGTAAAACGAACGACTTGGCGCGCCGAGCCAGTCACCGAGCTTCGGCCTTGTCGAGGGGCAGCTCTCCCTGGAGGAGATATTCTAGGTACGGGGTCTGCCAGTTTAGGTTTGGTGTGACCCCATTCTGCTCTATCTCGACGCACAGGGCCTCACCCTCGGCGGCCGAGGGTACCTCGGGCTAGGCCGAGGTCTCCTCGGGTTCGGGTGCGTCAT
Source organism: Zea luxurians (assembly GCA_029449295.1). Taxonomy (NCBI): domain Eukaryota; kingdom Viridiplantae; phylum Streptophyta; class Magnoliopsida; order Poales; family Poaceae; genus Zea; species Zea luxurians. Next base: position 4,101,723 of record JAOPSE010000121.1, on the reverse strand, counting down.
TGAGTTTGACGGATGGTTGATATATGTCCCTGGAGAAGACATTCGGGGGAACCGTTGTCCGTCTCGAGTCTATCTTAGCCAGCTCATCTGCAGTCTCATTGTACCGTCGAGCAATATGGTTGAGTTCTAGCCCATAGAACTTATCTTCCAAGCGCCGAACTTCATCACAGTAGACCTCCATTTTCTGGTCGCGGCAGTGAGAGTTCTTCATGACTTGGTCAATAACGAGCTGCGAGTCACCATGAGCATTGAGGCACCGAACCCCTAGCTCAATGGCGATGCGTAACCCATTCACCAAGGCCTCGTATTCGGCTACGTTGTTTGACGCCGGAAAATGGAGGCGTATTACATAACGCACATGTTCTCCGAGGGGTGAGATGAAGAGCAAGCCCGCGCCTGCTCTGGTTTTTATCAACGACCCATCGAAGTACATGGTCCAAAGTTCGGCCTAGATTGGAGCCGTTGGCAACTGGGTGTCGGTCCATTCAGCCAGGAAGTCAGCCAAGACTTGGGATTTTATGGCCTTCCGAGGGGCAAATGAAAGTGTTTCTCCCATGAGTTCCACTGCCCATTTTGCTATCCTACCCAAGGCCTCTCGGCACTAGATGATCTCTCCCAGGGGGAAGGATGACACCACAGTCACTGAATGAGACTCGAAGTAGTGTCGCAGCTTTCACCGTGTTAGAATCACTTCGTATAGTAGCTTCTGGATTTGTGGGTAGCGGATTTTGGTCTCGGATAGCACTTCGCTGATGAAGTAGACTGGCCTCTGGATGAGCAGTGCATGCCCTTCTTCTCGTCTCTCGACTACGACTGCAGCGCTGACCACCTGAGTGGTTGCGGCAACGTAAATCAAGAGGGCTTCTCCCGCAGCGGGGGGGGGGGGCACCAAGATGGGCGCATTAGTAAGGAGTGCCTTTAAGTTTCTGAGGGCTTCTTTGGCCTCGGGAGTCCAAGTGAAGCGCTCGGCCTTCCTTAAGAGGCGGTACAAGGGCAATCCTTTCTCGCCAAGGCACGAGATGAAGCGGCTCAGAGCCGCAAGGCATCCCATGACCCTTTGTACTCCTTTTAAATCTTTGATGGGTCCCATGTTGGTGATGGCCGCGATTTTTTTCGGGTTGGCCTCGATGCCTCGTTCGGAGATGATGAACCCTAGGAGCATGCCTCGGGGGACTCCAAAGACTCCTCAGGATTGAGTTTTATGCTCTTTGCTTTTAGGCACCTAAATGTCACCTCAAGGTTAGAGAGGAGGTCGGAGGCTTTCCTTGTTTTGACAACGATGTCATCAACGTAAGCCTCGACTGTTCTGCCGATGTGCTCTCTGAACACATGGTTCATGCACCTTTGGTATGTTGCACCTGCATTCCTCAAACCAAATGGCATAGTAGTATAACAATACATGCCAAAAGGTGTGATAAAAGAAGTCGCGAGCTGGTCGGATTCTTTCATCTTGATTTGGTGATAGCCTGAATAGGCATCGAGGAAAGACAGGGTTTCGCACCCAGCGGTGGAGTCCACAATTTGATCAATGCGAGGCAGAGGGTAGGAAACCTTGGGACATGCTTTATTTAACCCAGTGTAGTCTACACACATCCTCCACCTCCCACCTTTTTTCTTTACAAGTACAGGGTTAACTAACCATTCTGGATGGAATACCTCTTGGATGAACCCTGCAGCCATTAGCTTGTGGACCTCCTCGCCTATGGCTCTACGCTTTTCTTCATCAAAACAGCGTCGGTGCTGTTTCACGGGTCGGGCTCCGGCTCGGATGTCCAGTGAGTGCTCGGCGACATCCCTCGGTATGCCTGGCATGTCCGAGGGACTCCACGCAAAAATTTTGGCGTTTACGGGAGAAAGTCGACGAGCACTGCTTCCTATTTGGGGTCGACCTCAGAGCCGATCATGACTTTCTTGCTGGCGTCGTTGCTGGGGTCGAGAGAGATGGACTTAACCGCCTCGGCTGGTTCAAAGTTGCCGGTGTGCCGCTTTACGTCGGGCGCCTCTTTGGAGAGGCAATCCAGGTCGGCGACGAGGGCTTCGGATTCGGCGATGGCTTCGGCGTACTCCACGCATTCCACGTCGCACTCGTAAGCGTGGTGGTATGTGGATCCGACGGTGATGGTTCCCTTGGGGCATGGCATCTTGAGCTTGAGGTACGTGTAGTTGGGGACGGTCATGAACTTGGCGTAGCACGGTCTTCCCAACACCGCATGATAGGTCCCTCGGAACCCGACTACCTCGAAAGTGAGGGTTTCCTTTCGGAAGTTGGAGGGAGTTCCGAAGCAGACGGGCAAGTCAAGTTGCCCAAGGGGCAGGACACGCTTGTCGGGGACAATCCCATGAAAGGCTGCCGCACCGGCCCGGATCGTGGACCGATCAACCCCCAAGAGCTCTAGGGTCTCGGCGTAGATGATGTTGAGGCTGCTGCCTCCGTCCATGAGGACCTTGGAGAGCCTTGCGTTGCCGATGACAGGGTCGACGACAAGCGGGTACCTTCCTAGGCTCGGTACGTAGTCGGGGTGGTCGTCTTGGTCAAAGGTGATGGGCTTGTCGGACCAGTCTAGGTAGACCGACGTCGCTACCTTCACCGAGCAGATCTCCCGGCGTTCTTGCTTGCAGTGTCGAGCTGAGGCATTCGCCACTTGCCCATCGTAGATCATGAAGCAGTTGTGGACCTCCGGGAACTCTTCTTCCCTGTCGCCTCCTTTCTTGTTGTTGCCTTAGTCCTTGCCACCCTCCGCCGAGGGTCCAGCCTTATTGAAGTAATGCCGGAGCATGTCGCACTCTTCAAGGGTGTGCTTGATGGGACCCCTGTGATAGGGGCACGACTCCTTGAGCATCTTGTCGAACACGTTGGCCCCTCCGGGAGGCTTCCGAGGATTCCTGTGCTTGGCAGCAGCGACGAGATCCGCATCAATGATGTTGCATTTTGCTTGCGCCCTCTTCCTGGTCTTCTTCTTCGTGCCACGCTGGACGGGCGCCTCGGGGTCATCTTCCTTCTGCCTTCCCTGAGGCTGCTTGTCCTTCCGGAAGATGGCTTCGACCGCCTCCTGACCAGAGGCGAACTTGGTGGCTATGTCCATCAATTTGCTCGCCTTAGTGGGTGTCTTGCGCCCCAGTTTGCTTACCAGGTCCTAGCAAGTGGTGCCGGCGAGGAATGCCCCGACGACGTCCGAGTCGGTGATGTTAGGCAACTCGGTGCACTGCTTTGAAAACCACCGGATGTACTCTCGTAGGGATTCCCCTGGCTGCTGGCGGCAGCTCCGGAGATCCCATGAGTTCCCAGGGCGCACGTACGTACCTTGAAAATTTCCAACGAAGGCCTTGACTAGGTCGTCCGAGTCGAAGATCTGCGCAGGGGGCAGATGCTCCAGCCAGGCCCGGGCAGCGTCGGAGAGGAAAAGGGGGAGGTTGCGGATGATGAGGTTGTCGTCGTCCGTCCTTCCCAACTGGCACACCAACCGGTAATCCGTGAGCCACAACTCCGGCCTTGTCTCCCCTGAGTACTTGGTAATGGTTGTCAGGGCCCGGAATCGGGCTGGGAACGGCGCTCGTTGTATGGCTCGGCTGAAGACCTGTGGGCCTGGTGGTTCGGGTGAGGGGCTCCAATCCTCCTCACTGTCGTAGCGTCCCCCGTGTTTGGGGTGGTAGCCTTGGCACACCTTTTCCTCGAGGCAGGCTCGACGGTCGCGGCGGTGTTGCTCGTCGCTGAGGCGATTCCAGGCTGCAGGTGTCTCACCTCCTGTGAGCTCGGTGTGGACCGAGGCCTCGCGCATGTGTCGGGAGGACACTGCGTGATGCTCCGAGGGGCATCCTCGCCTTCGGGAGGCGGAGCTCTCGGCTCGTCGGGCTATGGCATTTTCCAGGAGGTTCTTGAGTTCGCCCTGGATACGTCGCCCCTCGGTGGTAGATGGCTCCGGCATCGTTCGAAGCAACATCTCCGTGGCAGCTAGGTTCTAGCCGGCCCCGTTGAAGGCTGGGGGCAGCATTGCCCTAGCATCGTCAATAATACGGCGCTGGACGTCCCGGGCCCGATGACGCGCTCCTCCGGCGAGCGATCGGCCTGCCCACTCTTGCTCGAGGTTTTGTCGGAGCTGCACAAGTTGCCCCATTTCTTCATCAAGCTTGGCCTGCATCTCGTGGAGTTAATCGAGCTGTGAGCCCTGACCCCCCGTAGGGACCTGGGCCACAGCTAGCTCCCGCGGGATCTCAACGCGAGACGCAGGTGCAAGGGCACCGTCATTTTCTGGCATGCGGAGGTGGTTGTCTCCGTCGTGATCTTCCTGATCGACATGGAAGCACTCACGAGTTGGGTCGTAACCCTCGTCATCAAGGATGTGGCCATCGTCAGAGCAGCCGGAGAGGCAGTGGTCACATGCGGACATGAAGTCTCGCATGGCACCGGGATCACGGAGTCTGGAGAAATCCCAACTGAAGTCGAGGTCATCATCTTCCTCGGAACCCGTAGGTCTGGAGGTTGAGATGGCCGTCAGTCGGTCCCAAGTTGACCACATATGATACCCCGGAAGGTCAGGATATGCCCTTACGAAAGCGCTTACCGAAGCGGGGTCGCTTGGTGGGTCGAAGCTGAATCTAAAGGGAACAGGATGGAAAACTGATGGTACCTCCTGGTTGGTGGGCGGCGGTGGAGTTGTGTCGGAGATGGAATATGTCGTTATCTCAGGTGTGAGACTAATGTCCGACAAGTCCCTCGCAAGGGTGCCGGTGTCATCAGTCCACATGGGGTTGGCACCTTGCTGGGAAGCAACACCCGTCGTTGTCTCAGGTGCGAGGATAACACCCAACATGTCCCCCACAGGGGTGTCGGCGTCGTCGACTCGCTCTGGTCCGATAGCCGACGAGGTACTGCCTCCTGGCTGGCCATGGTCACTCCGTCTCCTCCTCCTCCGGCAAGGAGGGTGGTGGGGTTGATCTGAGTGTTCTTCCGCCACGGGGAGATGTCGTCGCCGAGTTTGCCTGTGTCGGGCGAGCCGACGACCGTCGTTGTTGTCGTGCTGTGGAGGGAGGAGTACCATGTTGTAGCTGCCGTCGGGGGACATGAACTTGAGGCTCCCAAAGCGGAGCACCGTCCTGAGCTGAAGAGGCTACTGGAGATTGTCCATCTGGAACTCAACGGGAAAGTATTGTCAACATGCAGCGGCCCCTACCCGGCGCGCCAACTGTCAGCGTTTCGGACCCGAGGGACCCTCAACCGGACCGACTAGTGAATTTTGTGTCGCGTGCCCCTGTCCAGATGGGTTGATGCAAGATGGAACACAAGAGGAGGGATGAGACTTATATTATCTTGCACCGGGGTGCTTGCAGTAGGGGTTACAAGCTTCGCGAGAGAGGGAACGGGTCCTAGGTCTCCTGAGAAGCCTAGGGTTGCGGAGTGGAGCTCAATGCTTGAGTGAGTCTGTCTCCGCCGTCCTTGCTGCCCGTCTCCCCCTCCCGCTTGAGAAGGCCCTGGGCATCCCCTTTTATAGATACAAGGGGATGGTACAGCTGTACATATGGGGGTGTTGCTATGTGCTAACATGGCTGGCGAAGAAGTGCTTGAGCCCTGTAGAAGCGTAGCTGGCGGTGCGGTCTTGGGTCCTGCTGACGTTTCTTTGCCTTCGTAGAGAGCTTGAGGACTTTTGACGTCATGGACGCATGCGGGGAACCATCACTACATGTTGCCGGAGTAATCTAGATGTGACTCCGGTCTTGTTCCTTCGTAGCCTGAGGCGGCTAGCTAGAGGTAGGGTAATGATGTATCCCCTGTAGCGTAGTCGGTCCGAGGCTGAGGTCGGGCGAGGCAGTGATTTCTCCTGAGGCCGAGGCCGAGGTCGAGCGAGGTTGTGACTCCTCCCAAGGCCGAGGCTGAGGTCGGGCGAGGCGGAGACCTCCTCTTGAGGCCGAGACTGAGGCCGAGGCCTAGGGTCGGGCGAGGCGGAGACCTCCTCCCAAGGCCGAGGCCTAGGGTCGGGCGAGGCAGAGCTCCCTGTTGCGCCCGAGGCTGAACTCGGGAGAGGTCGTGACCTACTGTTGTTAGTCTTACCCTCGTGGTTGGCACAGTAGTCGGAACGGGGTAAATAGTGTTGTTTTCCTGTCAGAACGACCAGTAAAGGGGCGAAGTGACTGCGGTCACTTCGACCTTGCCAACTGAGGCGCGCGTGTCAGGACAAGGTGTCAGGTGATCACTGCATTAAATGCGCATGCGACACGGTCGGCGGTAAGGCGATTTGGCCGAGGTTGCTATACGACAAAGTTTGCCCGAGCTTAGCCTCGTACGAGCCGAGGGTGCGCCCGCTGCCTTAGGGGGCCCTCGGGCGAGGCGTAAATCTGTCTGGGACCACTGTTCTTGCCTGAGGCCAGGCTCGGGCAAGACGAGATCGCGTCCCTTGGTAGATGAGGCTTTAACTTCGCGCTGTGCTTACCAGCCTTTACGGTCTTTTTTGAAGATGTTTTTCAGCCATGCTTAGGAGTATTGGGGGTACCCCTAATTACGGTACCCGACAATAGTAGATCTGTTTTCTCGTGGATTCTTGCTCCTCCATATTGGAGGGGATTTTTCCACATAAATCTTTGTGTCTATTTTATGTCCCTAACAAGTGGTATCAGAGGTAGGGTTAGACACATTGTTTTTATCCACATTGTGGCCGCCACCGCTGGGGTTTTGCCTTCAATTTCGTTGACTTCGGATTTTTTTATCTCATATTATGTCGACTAAATTTGATATTCCAAAGTTTGATGGCAAAATTAGTTTTGCTATTTGGCATATTCAGATGAAGGTTGTTCTTACCCAGTTGGTTGTTCAAAAGGTGTTGCAGACACGACCTGCTAACATGATTGATGATAAGTGGCAAGATATTGATGAGATAGCTTTGTCTGCCATACAATTTAGTTTATCTTTTCATGTTCTGCGTGAAGTAATGCATGAAAAATCCGCAGCAACATTGTGGAAGAAATTAGAGGAGCTGTATATGACTAAGAGTCTTGCAAACAAGCTACGTCTCTAGGAGCGTCTTTACACTATTTGCATGTCAGAAGGTACATCTATGCAGTCACATCTTATTGAATTTAATTCAATTATTGTGGACCTTGAGAGTTTTGATGTGAAGATAGATGATGAAGATAAGGCAATTTTGTTGGTAGTCTCATTGCCCCCTTCTTTTAAGCATTTTAAGAAAATTATGCTTTATGGTAATCATACTTAACTGTCCTTTGAGAATGTTAAGTCAAATTTGTTGTGCAAGGAAAAATTTGATGTTGATTCTCATTCTGAACCCAAAGGTGAAGGTTTAATTGTTCGGTGATCTGGAGATCATAAATCCAACCTTTATTGACGTTATTGCAGAAAAATTACTCATCATATTTCTCAGTGCTCCAAAGTGAGAAATAAAGAGGAGAGAAAGAAAAAGAAATTGGATAAGTCTTCTACTGAAGCCAGTTTTGTTGAAACTTTGGATAGTGGAGAAGCTCTGTTTGTTGCCTGAAAAGTGCTCTTCTTGGGTTCTCGATTCCGCTTGCACTTTTCATATTTGTTCGCATAGAGATTGATTTTCTGATTATGTTCAGTCTCATGCTGGTGAGGTTGTTATTGGAGATGGATCCACATGTGAGATTATTGGAATCGGCTATATTTATATCCAAGTTCATGATGGCAGTATTAAAAAACATATCGATGTCCATTTTGTTCCAAAATTGAAGAGAAATCTTATTTCTTTGAGCACTTTAGAAGCAATGGGATTGAATTTTGCTGCTATTGATGGTGTTCATAAGGTTTCTCGTGGCAATCATATTATCTTGAAGGGCAACATTCCTTAGACTTGGTTGATATTCAAATTTAGCATCCTAGTGGTGTTTGGGAAACAATTCTATTGATTTAGTGTCAAGGGGAGATTTGTTGGAATATGCCTCTAATTTCTTTTATATATTTGGAATATGCCTTGAAATATTATTTCCTGTACGCCTATAAATATAGGCACTCCCTGTAACTTGTAATAGTGGATCTATTTCCTCGTGGTTGTTTGCTTCTCCATATTGGAGGGGATTTTTCCACGTAAATCTTTGTGTCTACTTTAATAGCAACATATTGTTTTGTGTGCTATGAACTTCTAGATAGCAACAATTACTACTATGTGTTGTATGTTATGTTGCAAGAAACGTATAGGTAGACATGATATTTTGGTATATTTCATCTATTCTTCCACATATGCAATTTTCAATAAATTTTCTTATCTTATATAATATAATCATTGTTCATTGAACATCATTGATTTTTTATTAATTAAGGGAGGGGAAGTAAAAAATGTAGGAATCGACTGCCTCACAGAGACACAGGCTTATGCTCTGACCAACCAAGACAAGATGAATTTGCTATCTGTCAAACTGGTTCTCTAATTATCTGTCTTTTTGACCTCAGACCATTACCATCCAGATCGTCCCCATCGAGGTCTAGTCGCACACAAGCGCTCTCGTTTCAGTCTCCCATGATCCCATCCGCTGCCAAACGTGCTCCCATCCTGGCGGCTCGCGGCTCGCCGCCACTAAATGCGAGGTCAGGAGCTCATCCGCCCTGGCCACCAAGGGACCACCCGGCCAAGCGCTCCCGCCAGGAGCTCGTAGCTCGCCTGCCCAGAGGAAGCATGTACTTCCATCTCCCCTTGTTCTCCCTATCTTCTTCGCCAGGCAATGCTCCTTGCTCCTTCCTTCTCCCTATTCTTCATCTTGGCTACTTGCTTAGTTAGCTCCTGAACATTGATCATACCTAGCTCGTAGCCACTGTTGTGTTAGCATGCATAGCTTGTATTGATGTATTACAATATTAGCTATTGTTGTGTTAGCATGTGCACATGTTTTGCATATTTGTTTTGATCCAAATAAAAAATAATTACAAATATTTGTTTATTGTTCATTGCTCGCAATGTATATAACCCATAATAAAATAAATAAATCAATAAAATAAATAAAATTCAAAAGTTCCTTATAACGTATATAAGCATTGGCATAATACATTCTAAATGTTGCAATATCTCTAGAGGAGAACTAGACTAGTTGTGGCAGAAACACGTATAACCGTTGCAGTAGCTATAAGTATCCGTTGTTATTTAGCAACAATTATTAATAGGAGTTACCATTGCATACGTATGTGTTGTAATACACCCTAGCAACGGCTGCATAGGCAGCACATAATATGCATTGGTATAGGCCTAGCAACACTTATAATGGCATTTAACAACGCATAGGTGTTATCAATGCTCGAGGAGACTTTTGTGCCATGATAGAATCTCTTTAGGTGTGTTGGCATAAATCACCAAAAAGGGTGAGATTGAAAGGAAAATGTGCTATAGGGCCAGTTCTACCTGTTTTGGTGATTAAGTATCCAACAAACCATATTGGACTAATTTGATTTAAGGATGAGCATAGGTCTAATTGAAGGCAAGTTGAAGAGATCAAGTCCTATTGAGATGAAATGGGGAAGTTCCCAACACTTACTTAATTGAATTACAAGCTAAATATGTTTGTCTAAGTCATAGAAAAGATCTCAAAAAAATACAAAAAGGTTTGGAGAAGATAGGCTCAAAAGAGCCTGACTTGGTCTGGTCTATGTCACACCGAACCGATCTGGTGCTGCACTAGACAGGGTCCGTGTGACTAGACCAACTCTTTAGTCTCAGGAATTTTTAATGAAAATTCACTAGTCCGATTTGGTGTGCACTGGACCGCTTCTCGAACGGCTACTTCTAGTTCTGTCCGGCGACCAACGACAAGCCGATGTCACCGAACGATCCGGTGGTGCACCAGAGCGGTGCGGTGCCACCTAGCTATGGAAGTCCAGATTTCGCTCCCAGAATGGGGGCGCATGGACCCGGTCTGGTGCGCCCGCATATAGACTAGATCTGCAGCTTTCTAAGGAAGGAGGCAACGACTCCTAGGCCATCTAGGGCTATAAAAGTAGCCCCTAGGCACCTCCAACCAGTACATAAGTACTCCAAGAGCACGCCAACACTCCGACATAATGCAACAACGCTGGTTTTAGAAAGATTCGAGTGCCAGTTCTGAGCTATTATTTTGATATTGTGTACTCGCGCTCTTGTATGTGTTTCTTGCATGTGTTGCTGTGATTCGCTCTTATGTGTGTACTTTCTCTCCCTCCCTTACTCTGATTTGTAAGATTGATCTGTTGTAAGGCTACAAGAGACTCTAACTTGTGGAGATTCCTTGTGAATGGGAACACTTTTGATATAAGGAAGAACTGTGGCACTCAAGTTTGTTCTACATGATCATTTGAGAAGGGTTGAGTGCAACCCTTGTCTAAAGGAGGACACCACAATGTGGATGTAGGCTTGGTCGAACCATGAGATAAAAATTGTTGTCTCACTTGTCTTTTACTTTCTTACGATTTTCTTTCTTCCTAAGTTATCAACTTCACTTATGATATTGCTCTTATTATAATTCATATCTTAGAAGAGCAATCAAGTGAAAAGGACTCTTTCTCGCTTCTTCTCTACTCAAACTTGGTTTTAGTTTACACTAACTTCATTTTTAAACCAAGTTTGTGTTGTTTTAAGTTAATTTCACATGATCACCTATTCACCCCCTCTAGGTGCTCTCAATCCTTTTCTGAGTTCATCTTCTCTTTTCCATGTTGCTTCTTCTTCAAAGTGATGACTCTACTAAACCTTTCACATGTTAATCACTTTATTTTGAGTGACTTTGTGAGATATTTCCAAAATTTTCACTAGATATTCTGAATATGTTAAATTCACATTAACACCAAGCTTTTGCAAGGGTAACGGTTCCTCAAACACTCTTAAACACTTCTTAAGTTGAGATATATGAAATACATCGTACACATTTGATAATTGGTTTGGCAATTCCAACTTATATGCCTCCTTTTCTTACCAAGATCTGAAATGGTCTAATATAATGAGGGGATAGCTTTCATTTAACCTTAAATCTTCTTAATCCTCTCATAGGAGATACTTTGAGATATACATAATCTCCAAATTCAAAGGTCTATTCTCTTCTATTATTGGCATAACTCTTTCGCCTTGATTGTGCAATTTTAATATTCTCTTTGATAACTTGACCTTGTTTCTTTGCTTCTTAAAGAATCTTAGGTCCAAGTACTTGACTTTCTCCAACTTGATTCTAGTACTAGTATGTTCTGCGTTTTCTTCCATATAGAACTTCAAATGGGGCCATCTTGAGACTAGAATTCTGTATAAGGAAAACTCTTGTTTTAGCTTCCACCCTCTTTCAAAGCATAAGCTCTGAGTATATCCTCAAGAATCTAGTTCGTCCTTTCTATTTGGCCATCTATTTGTGGATGATAATCAGATCTAAAATTAAGCCTTGTTTCCATTGATTCATGTAACTTCTGCCAAAAGCATGAGGTAAATAGAGTTCCTCGGTCTGACACAATCTTTCTAGGGACACCATGTAGATACATAATCCTTTCCATATACAACTTACTAACATGGCTCCAAAATAGGTGGTTTTGATAGGTACAAAATGTGCAACCTTAATCAACCAATCCATAATGACCCATATGGAAGCATAACCATACGGGGTAATCTGATTATCAAATCCATACTGATTTCTTCTCATTTACATTTAGACACTTTTAGAGGCATAGAAAACTTGTTTGCCTTTGATGTTCTGCTTTCACTCTTTGGAAAACATCACAAAGAGGTACATGAGTGGCAACATCTCTTTTTAATCGATATCACTAGTATTTATCTTTTAAGTCCTTGTATATCTTTGTACTTGATAGGGGCCTTATATGCCAAAGATCACTCGTTTAACTTATTGTTTCGGCACAAACAAGTGTATTTTAAGAACATTTCCACTGGCGGACAAAGTTGACCTTCGACCGAGGCAGCATATAAAGAAGTTTCGTCTGTGCGCGCAAGTGGTGAACATGACAACCGAAGTCGATAACTTTAGACACAAGCCAAAGGGGAAGTTATCAAGCAGCAATGGTCAAAACCAACACAGTCGAAGTTTGAGAAAATACTTTATTGTCCTAAAATCATTTATAAACAGTGTGTGTGTTGGTCACTTGTTCTTAAATACTGTGAACCAAGAACAAGACAACACAATTGTTAAACATTAAGGACCTTCGTCTTTCGAAGCATTATCTCCTCGTGGATATAATGATCCTCAGATGAAGGTCATGAAGAACACGTCTCCATGATTCATAAGGAATAAGAGTATATATACACAAGATGTATTATCTATTCATATATTTATTCCTTAATAAACATATTAACATTATCAGAATTTATATTACATTAATACCTTTGGCTTATTTGAAAGTGATGATGTGAGAGCAATTACAATCCCGCATGAATAGTACGAGGGACTGTTCATCTATTTATAGGAAATCGTAAGGGTTTGTATGCTATTACATTTATGCCCTCAACGATTACATACAAAGTTTACAAAATGTCACAAGGGTAACATCGTCATTTGTATTTAATAACTTGAGTAACGCCTTCTCTTTGCATCGTCTTATTGTTTCGCCGTGACGAAGTCTGTTTGATAAAGCGTGCTTCGTTGTACTTCATTTTCGTTATGCCGAAGCCACGTTGTCTATCCATTTCACCGTGATGAAGCCTATCGGTCGAAGCTTGCTTCGCTCCTCTTGTGTTGTACCGAAGCTTTTCTGGTGATGAAGCTCCTGTAATATTCAGTAGTATGCTGAAAGCAAATGGTTAGCCCTATTTTTGAGGACCTTCAGAAGAGGAAGGCCCCCAACAGTGTGTAAAACCTTAATGGGCATTATTGTAATTCTATACAAAGGCGGTTCATCTTCCCTATAAATAGATGAACAATGCCCTGCATAAAGTACCTTTTCGAGGGCCATAGCTTTATGTCGCTTAGCCTTCAAAGAACCTTTGCGCCTCCTTATGTTAAAGAGCCGAAGGTTTACTTGTAGACTCATCTAACATAATGGGAGATGGAATAAAAATGCAAAGGCAAAGAGGATGAGTTTTCATACTCCATCATGCAATGTTATTTCATTATTCATCGCTTTAATTTAAATTTCCTTCCAAAGACATTCGTCCTTCACATAAACACTACAAAGATGTGTTAAGCTAAGGATGAATGTACACACTCCTAACTTGTGTTGCCTTGATTTTCAATGCCTTTAGGGGATTGAAATCAAGTATCCAATATTGGCGCCCACCTCCGGTGATCTCACAACCACGACGAGCTTCATCACAACGAAGAGCATGGCAAGCCATCAAGCTTCATCAGCTTCCATGGAGAATCTTACTCTCCCCATCACTAGGGCTCGAGCTTTGAACATAACAACAAAAAGCAGAAGGAAGAAGCCCAAAGAAGGGTGCAACATGTAGGCGTACAAGGACCCTACATCAGGACCAAGTGGTCCCACATTCATATTACCTTCTCTCAGGATGATCTTCATCTTAAAGATGACCTTCTCTCAGGATGATCTTCATCTTAAAGATTACCTTCTCTCAGGATGCCATGGTTATCTCCTGTGTAATCAAAGGTTTCGTAGTCCACAATGTTTTGGTCGACATAGGTAGTGCCATAGATATCATATTTATTAAAGGTTTCAGGCGAATGCAAGAGCTCGAAGATAAGCTCCAAGATTCAGCTTTCCCTATTTGTGGCTTTGGAGGACAGCAGGTGATGGCACTAGAAAAGTTGATCATGCCCATTACCTTCAGCTACGTCAACAACACAAGAACATAGTAAGTCATGTTCGAGGTTGTCAATATGGAATTCCCATACAACATCGTCATTGGAAGAGGAACTCTCAATGTGTTCGAAGCAGTCCTGCATTCAGCTTATCTTTGCATGAAGATACCCAGTAATCATGGAGTGATGTCAGTCTATGGTAGCCAAGAAGCAGCTAAAGATTGTTTATAACATAGATGAAGCCGAAGCCCAAATCTAGGATTCTGAGAAACCATTAAAGGAAAAAGCATCTTCAACAGATCAACCAAAGCTTGTGCTTCTGTGTGATGATGTTGTAGAGCAGAGGGTTTTCTTCAACAATCAACTAACTTCGGAGCAAGAGTCTAATCTTTGAAGGTTTCTGTTTCACAACAAGGATGTCTTTGCTTAGTCAGCAAATGACCTATGTGGTGTGGACAGAAGCATAATAGAGAGCAAAAGATTTGTAAAACGTTCGAAAGACAAAGCTGAAGGTGCAAAGGCCGAAATTAAAAGATTGATTAGTGCTGGAATCATAAGGGAAGTTGCATACCCTGAGTGGTTGGCCAATACAATTATGGTCAAGAAATCCAATGGAAAATGGAGGATATGTATTGATTTCATAGGTCTCAACAAAGCATGTCCAAATGATGAATTCCCATTGCCAAGAATTGATTCACTAGTGGATGCAGCTGCAACATTGGAGCTCGTGACTTTACTTGACTGCTACTTAGGTTACCATCAAATATGGATGAAGAAGGAAGATGAGCCAAAGACCAGCTTCATAACCCCTAGTGGAACTTATTGCTACTTTCGGATGCCTAAGGGGCTCAAGAATGTTAGTGGAAGCTTCAAAAGAATGACAGCCAAGGTGCTAAGTTTGTAGCTGGGCAGGAATGTCTTAACCTATGTCGATGATATCATTGTAAGAAGCACAAAGCAACGAGATCATATTTCAAATCTCCAAGAAATCTTTGCCAATTTTTGAAGGGCAGAGTTAAAACTTAACCTTGAGAAATGTATCTTCGGAGTAAAAAAAGACAAGTTTCTAGGTTGCCTTGTGTCAGCAAAAGGCATAAAATCAAAACCAAGCAAAATCGAAGCAATACTTTGGATGTTGCAACCAAAGTCAAGAAAAGGGGCTCAGATGTTAGTAGGGAGGTTGGCTTCTCTAAATAGATTCATTTCAAGGTCTATTGAACGAACCGTGTCGTTCTTTGAGGTCGTGAAGTCAGTAGAGGTTTTTCAATGGGGTCTTCCTCAGCAACAAGCCTTTGTGGAATTTAAGGACTATCTAATAAAGCTAACAACACTTTCCCCACTTTCGCGAGGGGCTCCTCTTTACTCTATGTATCAGCTTCGCAGACAACTGCAAGTGCTGCCTTGGTACAAGAGATTGTGAGCGAAGGTGTCAAAATTAAGATTCCTGTTTACTTCATATCTGAAGTATTGAGCCCATCCAAAAGAAATT
The DNA here is from genome assembly GCA_029449295.1 of Zea luxurians. NCBI lineage: Eukaryota > Viridiplantae > Streptophyta > Magnoliopsida > Poales > Poaceae > Zea > Zea luxurians. The sequence continues at coordinate 4,086,566 of JAOPSE010000121.1, read as the reverse complement.
ACACAGAGATGGAGAAGGTCCTTTATGCAGTCCTAATGGCTTCAAGAAAGCTTCGACATTATTTCCAATCACATAATATTATCATGTCATCATCACAATCAATCAAGGATATTATAAGAAATAGAGAAGCTTCGAGCCAAATTGGAAAGTGAGCAGTAGAACTCAACGAGTTCATCATTGATTGTGTTCACATGTCCTCCATTCAGACTCAAGCATTATCAGATTTTATTTGCTGATTGGACTCTGAGCCCATAGTCCGAAGCAACCCATTCAGATGATGTTGTATGGACAGTATTCTGTGATGGCTCATGGGGGTCCTTCGGGGCTGGTGCTACAACCATTATTGTTACACCATCCAAAGTGAAGATGTTGTATGCTGTAGCTGCAATTTTAATGTTCAAATAGTATAGCAGAGTACGAAGCTTTGTTGTTGGGTCTGAGAAAATTGAAAGCAATGGGAGTTCAAAGAGCAATCCTGAAATCTGATTCCCAAGTTATCACATGCCAAGTGGACAAATCGAGTAAGGCAAAGAATTCAACTTTAGAAAAGTACCTTGATACGGTCCGAAGAATGGAGGCTTCCTTCGAAGGATTTTCAGTAAAGAATATCGTGAGGCTAGATAATGAGCATGACAACATGCTAGCCAAGTCTACCGCTCAGGGGCTCCCTATACCCTAGAAGTATTCTTTGAAATATTGAAGGCACCTTCGGTGGAATTGATGGAAAGGGCTATCTTAGCAGTATCCCCTACACACACTGAAGACTGGAGGATAGAGATTTTAACCTTCCTTCAGAGAAATCATCTGACCACTAACGAAATGTACATCAAAATAATGCAGGCAAGGACAAGACCATACAAGATCATAGAAGGAGAGTTGTATAAGGAGGGAGTCTGTTCACCATTGTTAAAATGTATTTCTAGAGATCGAGGTCAAGAGCTGATAACAGAAATTCATGCTAGAATATGTGGATCACACATTAGCCCTAGGGCCCTACTAGGGAAAATCTTTTGCCAAGGATTTTATTGACCGAAGGCAGCTTTGGAAACGATAGAATTTGTATAGAAATGCGACAATAGTCAGAGGTGTGCAAGGGATAAAAACAACCTTCATTTATGACTCAGTTGATACAACCAACATGGCCCTTACAAAGGTTGGGAATGGAAATAATTGGCCCAATGCCAGCTGCCCAGGGGAACTTAAAATGCGCAGTGGTAGAAGTGGAATATTTTTCAAAATGGATCGAAGCAAAAGCCTTGGCAACGATAACTTTGGCAACTATTCAGAACTTTTTCTAGCAAAACATTATATGCCGCTTCGGAGTTCCAAGGTCCATCATTATTGACAATGTCACCCAATTTGACTCCAAAGCATTTAGAACATTCTACAGTAAGATGGGAACTAATATTCATTTTGCTTCGGTCAGACATGCAGAATCCAACACACTCGATGAAAGAGAAAATGACATAATATTGCTAGTAATCACAAAATCGCTGGTTGGATTACCGAAGGGCAAATGGACAGAAGAACTCATCAAAGTTGTGTGGAATCATAACACATCGATATCAAGATCTACTAGTTTTACAATGTTCAAGATCCTATTTGGGGATGAAGCTATCACCCCCGAAGAAATAAAGTTGGGATCATCAAGAGTTGTGACTTCGGATCAAGAGCTAGACAACGAGAAAGTTATGAAGGATGTAATAGAAGAGTCAAGGCTCGACGCAATAGAGCATATAAGGAAATATTAGATAGAAACCATAAGATGGAGAGATAGGAAAGTGAAGATCAAGAGCATAGCACCAGGGCATCTTGTGCTTCGAAGGGTAGCTAACCTAGATACAGCAGGAAAGCTACAAGTTAAGTGGGAAGGCCCTTTTCTGGTCTTAGCTTCGAATAGACTAGGCTCATTCAGATTGAAGGACATGGAAGGAAACGACATTCCAAGGACATGGAATGTCGATGCGCTACATAGATATCATGTCTGATACTAAACTTTGGCACCCTTTTTCCTTCGAAAGGGGATAAGGTTTTTAACGGGGCTGAAGAGGTAATATTTGTACAAAGCGTACCTAGGTACATTTCCATGAAAAAGGCAATCATACCGAAGCAGTATCCTCGGGTTTAGAGAATCAAGATCGAAGAAGGATTCAAATTTCAAGAGCCCAGTATGAAGGTAAAACCTTATCACCAAGTAAATGTGAAAAGCACTGAAGTCGTTCCTTAGGGAATGCAGAGCTAAAGATTTATAAAGATTTATCACCAAGTAAAGGTGAAAAGGCTTTGAAATCGTTCCTATGGGAATGCAGAGCTAAAGATTTATCACCGAGTAAAGGTGAAAAAGCTCCGAAGTCATTCCTAAGGGAATGTAGAGCTATAAAGTAAAGGTGAAAAACCTCTGATTTCCTAAGGGAATGCAGAGCTACACTTTGTTTCGGGTGAAAAGAAGGGAAGGTGTTTTCGCCTTCGGCTCAAAATACCAGTAAAGTTTGGTTTCACACACAACAAAGTGCATAAGGTAAATAGAAAAGGTAACAAAGAATTAACTGTTATATTACATAAAGTACAACATTATATTACAATAAGCAGTATTTCAACTGCACAAAATGTTTGTTTAAAAAATACAGAAGTCCCTTTGGCCTAAGGACTTAAACTTCATTTTTTCCTCACTTATTTGTCTTCTTCGTCTTTTTCAACTCCTTGTTCTCCAAACAAAGAAACAAAGGAAATAAGGTAACTATCTAATAGGGTTCATAAATAAAGCTTGCGTAATACGAGTTTAAAGACAAACCTTCCCGGTGTACTCTTCGGCTTCCCAGGCAACTAGGTGTCAGCCTCCTTTGTTCCATAACTCGAAGAAAAATCTCCTTGCAGGTTCAGTACATTCTTTGAAGGAGCTTTGATATCATCAAAGGCCATGTCAAAGCTAGTCTCTACGACAGTTTTGACATGGTCACAACCCGCTTTCTCGAGTACCGAAGCCATTCCCAGAGAACCAATCATCGCGCAATAATCACTGTACGCGGTGATTTCGATTCAACTTCTCCTATTTCATTTTATATCCAGCCAAGCACCCCTTTGTGTCCCAATGGTGTGTGAAACTATCCTTGAAGTAGCACTAGTTGAAGAGAAAATTTTCTTTAGAATATCACAGCACCAGGAATCAACGACAAAGGAATTGTCCCGAAGCTGCCTTAAAGTTTCCAAGAACTTCTAATTTTCCATGTCCTTGTTGGCAATATTCTCTTTTGCAGCTTCGAGACTGGCCCGAAGCTCACTGATTGAGTCATCTTGTTTCTTCATTTTCACAATATCAGTGTCATGCACTTGTACTGCTTCTTCTTTCTCCTTCTCGACTTTATTTACCTTTTCTTTTAAAGATGTTATTTTAGCCTCTTTCTCCTTTAAGGATTTTCGAAGCTCTGCAACTTCATCTTGAATTGTGGCCAGTTCCTTTTCTTATTTCTCTTGTTGAATACTTAAGGCTTTACTTAACATTAGACCTTGCATCATCAAAACAAAAACAGTTCAGTCAAAATACAAAATTTCCTCGAAGCTACATCAAAATAAAGATTATTGGTACCTTGATACTAGTGTAGGCAAAGCTATGAGAAAGTTTTCTTTTCTTCACCTAGCTGAGTTTGTCTTCGATTTCTAGAAAGCCAATGATTCGAGTAATGTTTCATACAATTTTTGATTCATCAGAATTAGGCACACACAACAACTGGTCTTCCCTGCCGAAGAGCATTGCCCTAGGTCTGTAACCCTTCTTTTATAGCTCAGCCACCTCCTTGTCATCTAGTTCGCCACCACCATTATGCCTCATAAAAAATCCAAGTTCATCCATTTCTTCACCGGTTGTTTGGGTAGCTTCGGCTACATCTGCTCCAATTACAATATTTTGCTCTTTCGGCTCTTCTATTTTCTCATGTCCCGAAGTTCCGTCATCCTTGGTGGATTTTATGGAACCATCTTTTTTAGAGGATGATGAGCCCCCAAAGGTAGCGCTTTCAAGGCCTAGAATGTGTGGGGTCTCTACTTCCTCTTCAGACAAAATTTCTTTGCCCTTCAAAGATATTTCACCTTCATCAGAATTCTTTGAGGTTGGCATAAACCAAGTCAATGTTTGTCCCAAGGGACTTAAAGGGGAAAATGGTAGCTGTCGAGTCATTACCTTGAGAATCTGGGTGCAACTCAGTGACAAAGTTGTAGTGGTGCTCCCTTTTTCCTGCTCTTGGGCAGCTGTAGAATTTGTTGAAGCCGATGTCTTCTTCGCAACTGTATCTTTCTGAACATACATTTTAGCCTTCTTCTTTACTAGACCTGAAGGTTGCTCTTCATCAACCTCACTCTTAGCAGCTCTCTTCCTTTTTCTCTAGCCCCAACATTGGTCAAAGGATCTTCATAATATTGGTATTCAAACCCTAGAGCATCCATAACTCTGTTAAACCAAAGTTTCTCTCGGCTCCTGTTGGGGGACCAAATGCCGAAGGTCCTCAGACAGCTTTGATTCACCTAATAGACATGTTGCAGTACCAAATGCTGAAGGTAGAACAACGAAGCAAGGAACGCGAAGGATAGGACAGAGCTTCAGCAAATAACTCGATCACAACTTCGACTTAAGCTGGTTCCGAAGGGCTTGCGACAAACCAAATCAAGAGTAGAAAGACAATTTTATCCTTAGTATTTGTATTAGAAAAAATATAGATATCAAGGACACAACTGTACTTTCGTCTCGCTGCATCTCGTGCCTATAAATAGATGAAAAGTACCCCCATACTGTTCACGCGATCATTGAAGAGATTAATTAGAGAGAGCCCAAAAGTGCAATCTCAATTGTTCACTCTCCGAAGGTCATTCTTGTATTTCCCTTCACGTGGAGCCGAAGGTACAAATGTAATCATTTGTTCTTGTGTTGCTCAAACTATGATCTTATTAAAACATATAAATACAAGAGAGGAAAAGTTAACCTCTTATCATTTATTCTTCATCCTAATATGAATACCTCCATTACATTATAAAACTTCACTTACAAACAACCGTTCTTCGGAAGGATTGATTGAAAGTGAAGTAGCATATGTATTATACCTTTGTCCAAGAACTATTATCTTCAAGAGAAGATAATGCTACGAAGGACGAAGGCCCTTAATGTTTAATATTGTGTTTCCTTGTTTTTGATTCACAGCAATTAAAAACAAGTAACCAACATTGGCGCCCTCCTCCGGTGAACTCACTTCCACAACAATGACCACGATCAGCCATCAAGCTTCGTCACCGGCAACAATGAAGCTCGTACTCCCAATCACATGCAGTTCAAGCTTCGAGCCAGCCAACAAGAAGCAAAAGAAGGAAGCCCAGTGAAGGGTACAACATGTTGGTGCAGGGGCCCTATGTCAAATTCAAATGGTCTCATCTTCCAATCACTTTCTCTCAAGAGGACCTTCAGCTCAAAGACTACCCACACAATGATGCCATGGTTATATCTTGTGTCATAAAAGGTTTCTTGGTCCACAATGTTCTAGTGGATACATGCAGTGCAGCGGACATCATCTTTGCAAAGCTTTCAGACAAATGCAAAAGCAAGAAGATAAGATACATGATGCAACGCATCCTCTATGTGGCTTTGGAGGGAAGCATATAGCAGCACTCGGCAAAATAACAATGCTAATCACCTTCGGGTACATACACAACACTAGAACTAAGCAAGTTGTATTTGACATAGTGGACATGGAATACCCTTACAATGCAATCATTGGAAGGGGAACTGTCACACCCGGTTTTGAAGGCAAACCGGATGCGAACCATGTACGTGCCAGGATCAGCAATTCACGTACACAATAGTTACATAACTGGACATCATCACACAGTGCTCAAATAATATTATAAAAGGGGAATAATAGTCGATTACATCATATGTCTGAGACATCCACATAGTCTTTAACAATAATCAAAGTGTGAAAACGAAACGTAGATACACACGGCCTTCACAGGCAGCCGACTGGGGGTTGTCGCTAACCCACGCCTAGAACTCGTCGTAATCTTGGAATTCCTGGATGTCTCCTTCCACGGCTTCATCTTCACCTGAGCAGTGGTTGCAACGCGAACAACCTGGGGGGGTTTGGTGTGTAGAGCAAGGGTGAGTAGACATAAACATACTCATCAAGTGTCCTATTTGGCTATAGTGGACTAGCTTTATGTGGGGGTAAGTCAACCAGTTGCTTTTAGTTGGTCAGATTATTATTACTAGTAGAGAAAGCCAAGTTTTACAATTAATCCACGTTATTAACCCAAACGCCCCCTTTCCAAACTGAAAGAATACCACTTACCATTACCATAGTCAATACAAAAACCATCATTCTCATCACCACCTGTAGTCCGAACAATCTCTGATCAAGTATCACTAATCACTGGAGCTCCCTTGGCCGCTCAAACCGCGAGCACGACTGATATATCATTTTTCATACACTCTACAGAGGTTGCGCACTTCACCCACAAGCCGTGATTCCCTTTCTGCTCGGAGATCATGACTCTCCAGTGATTCCCTTTCTGCTCGGAGATCATGACTCTCCATTGATCACTACCAAGGTGACCCAGCAGGGTATCACTACGTAGCCTTTACAAAGATTCCCCGAAGCTATAGCCGCCCGTTAGGTTTCCTAAATGTACCGCACTCCTCCCTAAGGGACAAATCAACCTTGGCAGAGCGAGCCGCATACACCGAGCCCCATTGACGGCATGACGGCTAAGCGAACTACACCCCGGTTCCTCTAATTATTCAGCTAAGGGCGTCCCACTCCACCCTCATGGTTGCACTGTTTTCCCGGGCGGTCATCCAACGAACAGGTCCTTACGGAGAGGCACTCGAGAAACCGCTCGAGCCCCCTTAAATGCCACAAGTATATAATCATAAATAAGTGGGAAAACAGCGTATCGTAGATAATTCTCATCATGTTCATTGATTAATGTTAAGCAATAGCATAAAGCTAAACAATAATAATCCGACCCAAATAGGTAAACAAGGATATGGATAACAAAAGTTAGTCAATCCTTAGGTATAACTGTGTAAATGCAGAAAGCAAATTATAGAATGTATAGGACAAAGATAGGTCAAGGGACACTTGCCTCCACCAACCAGCTGCTGCTCAGGGGCTTCTCCTGTGAGTTCCTCGGGCTCTTCAACCAGATCGTTCTCTATACGAGCACAAACATACATACATCCACACATTTAATACAAAGGAACAGTACACCATACTATACAATGCAATAAATAAACAGACGTTCCACACGGGGCTCGCAATTACGGTTAAAAGAGAAAGAGGAACTGAAAGTTGAGTCTACGGTCGAGAAGCGATCACGTTACATAATTATAAATTAAACCACTCGTTTAAACAGAAGGGTATCAATTTGGACACTACGTTTAGCATAAAGTAAGGTCATGTTCCATGTTTAATCATTATAAATAGATAAAGATGAATGAAAGGGAGTGGTCGTACGGCGAGACGCACGACACAACATTTAAATTGAATTAAGAAAAAACTGACTCGCTGCGCTACAGAGCGTGCAACGGGATTCTTGCATTAATTAAAGACAAACGTTAAGCGTTGCACGACGAAACGCACGACGGCTTACGTCAACAGAATTGCATTTAAAACGAATCGTCACGCGACGGAGCGCGCGACGCAGCACTGTAATAAATGTAAATTAAACGAATCGTCGCGCGACGAAGCGCGCGACACAATGCATTAATAAATATAAATTTAAGGAATCGTCGCACGACGAAGCGCGTGACGCAACACATTAATAAATATAAATTTACAAGGACCATCGCGCGATGAAGCGCGCGGCGCAGCACATTAATAAAGATGAAATTAGAATGAACCGTCGCACGGCGAAGCGTGCGACGCAGCGCATCGACTAAACAACAATTAAAAGGATTAAAACGAGGGTTAAACGCAGCGCAACTACGGTCGCACGCGCAAGAGCACGCTGCGCGTGCCGAGGGCACCCGGATCATGCGGGCGCGTGGGCCGCGAGGCCGGGGCATGGCCCTGGCACGCGGCCGAGGGCGCGCGGCCAGGGCGTGCAACCACGTCGCGGCTAGGGCACGGGGCGGAGGCGGGGCTGGGGCGCGGCCGCCGGCGCGCGGGGGTGGGCTTGCCAGGGCGCGGGAGCCAGACGCGGGGGTGCGGGACCGGGCGCAGGAGGGCGCGGCGGGGAGGGGCTCGCTAGGGGCGGGCGCGGCCGGGAAGGGGAGCCGCCGGGGAGGGGAGCCGCTGGGGGAGGGGCTCGCTGGGGAGGGATTCACCGAGGTCGGGCGCGAGCACGCGGGGAGGGGCTTGCCGGGGGCGAGAGCGCACGGGGAGGGGCTCGCCGGGGGCACGAACGTGCGGGGAGGCCGAGGGGGCGTGTGTGGCGCAGCCGAGGGTGGCGCGCAGGGCGCGGGGCCGAGGGCGGCGCGGAGCGAGGGCAGGGAAGCCGCGCGGGGAAGAAGAAGGGGAGGGGGAAAAGAGAGAGAGGGAGAGGGAAGGGGAGGGGAAAACTCACCTTCGGGGATCCAAACTCCGGCGATCACGTCTCCAAACCCTAGGGCACCACAGAGAGAGAGAGAGAGGTGGAAGAGGGAGAAGGAGGTTACTGCGCGGGAGAAAATCAAATGAGACAAATGGATCAGGGGAGGGAGGGGGCACACGCATGGGGATAGCAGGGGCGCCAGAGGCGTGCGGGCCAGACCGGGCCGGGCCAGGCTGGGCCGGGCTGGGCTGGGCCACATCGCGGATCGAAACCCATGACACGCATGACCACTAAACGGAATCTGATTGCGAACCGAAATCCGAAACGAGACGAGACGAGCACACGACATCAGACAAAGAAATGTGCTTTGGCATGATGCAACACCCATGACACTTAGGTTTTGTTTATACATGACACGGACACCTGTCACTATACTGGTTCGAAATTGGGAAGAAGGAGCGAAATGGGAAGAGAAAAGAGAGTAACGCCCGAATTTGGTGAGTGAAAAGGAGAAAAAAATTCTACCCCCAAATTCAGGGCGTTACAAACCTATACCCCTTAAAAGAATCTCGCCCTCAAGATTCAGGGTTGGCTAGCAAAGAGCTCAGGATATTTAGCCATCAGATCATCTTCACGCTCCTAGGTTGCTTCTTCCTCAGAGTGGTGACTCCATCTGACTTTGCACATTCTGATAGTCTTCCTCTGGGTGACTCTGCCTGTAGTCTCAAGAATCTGCATTGGCTTCTCTATGTAGGTCAAGTCCTCCTTGACCTCCAGACCTTCCACTGGCAACTGCTCTTCTAGCACACACAAACACTTCTTCAACTGAGACACATGAAAGATATCATGCACTGCGGACAAGCCTTCTAGCAGACTGAGTTGATAGGCCACTTCTCCACGCCTTGCGAGGACCTGATACGGACCAACATAGCGGGGCGCTAGCTTGCCTTTGACTCTGAATCTTCTGACTCCTCTGATCGGTGACACTTTCAGAAAGAAAAATCTCCAACTTCGAAACTCAGCTCTCTTCTTCTTGTGTCTGCATAACTTCACTGCCTTGATTGCACTATTTTCATATTCTCCCGAACCATCTTGATGTTCTCTTCAGCTTCAAGCAAAACGTCTGGCCCAAACACCTGTTTTTCTCTAGGCTGATCCCATTGCAACGGAGTTCGACAACTCCTTCCATAAAGCGCCTAAAATGGTGACATCTTAAAGCTGGCCTGGTAACTGTTGTTATAGGAGAACTCTGCATAAGGCAACCTCTTGTCCCATCCGGACTGATCTTGCAATGCATAGGCTCTCAACATGTCTTCAAGGATTTGATTAGTTCTTTCGGTCTGACCATCTATCTGTGGATGATAAGCTGAACTGAAATTCAGACGTGTACCCAAGGCTTCATGCAACTGCTGCCAGAAATGAGAGGTGAACTGCGTTCCTCTTTCTGACACTATCTTCTTTGGCACACCATGAAGACAAATGATCCAAGACATGTACAACTCTGCCAATACTGCACTGCTGTAGTTGGTCTTGATAGGTATGAAGTGGGCTGACTTGGTTAAGCGGTCCACCACTACCCAAATGGAATCGTAGCTGGCTCGAGTGCGAGGCAATCCGACTATGAAATCCATACCGATTTCATCCCATTTCCACTGAGGAATTTGCAATGGTTGCAACAATCCAGCTGGCCTCTGATGCTCTGCCTTGATCCATCGACAACTATCACACATCGCCACATGCTCTGCAATTTCCCTCTTCATTCTGTACCACCAGAATTTCTTCTTCAGATCTTGATACATATTCTCACTTCTAGGGTGTATCGAGTAAGCTGTCTCATGAGCTTCCTTGAGGATCAACTCCCAAATAGACTGGACATTGGGAACACACAAGCGGTCTTTGAACCATATCACCCCTTCTGCATCTTCCCGAAAATCTTTGCCTCTGCCGTCTAGAATCAGTCGCCGGATTTCACTGATCTTCTCATAATTCTTCTGTGCTTCTTTGATTTCTCTCTCCAAGGTGGGTTCCAGCTCAACTGTACTCCTCGCGTATTATTCAGAAATTCGAGGCTCAACCTGTCAAACTCTTTGGCCAACTCATAAGGCATCGGACAAGCGACCATCAGATTGACCTGACTCTTCCTGCTCAAAGCGTCTGCAACTACGTTTGCTTTGCCTGGATGGTAATGAATCTCCAATTTATAGTCTTTGATCAACTCTAACCATCTTCTTTGCCTCATATTCAATTCTGACTGAGTGAATATGTACTTCAGACTCTTGTGGTCTGTGTAAACATCACATTTCTGCCCATACAGATAGTGCCTCCATGTCTTCAGTGTGTGAACCACTGCTGCCAACTCTAGGTCATGGATCGGGTAATTCTGCTCATGAACCTTCAGCTGTCGGGACGAGTAAGCCACAACTCTTCCCTCTTGCATCAACACGCATCCCAAACCAGTGTAACAAGCATCGCAATACACTGAGAAAGGCTTGTGCACATCAGGCAAGACTAAAATAGGCGTTGTAGTCAACTTCTCTTTCAGCGCTTCGAAGGCCTCTTGACATTTCTGGGTCCACTTGAACTCAACTTTGTTGCCTGCAAAGCTGTCATTGGTTTCGCAATCTTCGAGAACCCTTCAATGAATCACCGATAATATCCGGCCATTCCAATGAAGCTCTTGATTCCTCAGGCATATGTTGGCGCTTTCTAGTTCAGAATATCTGCCACTTTCTTCAGATCCACAACCAATCCTTCTTTGTTGATTATGTGACCCAAGAACAGGACTTCCTCAATCCAGAACTCGCACTTGCTCAACTTTGCATACAACTGGTGCTCTCGCAATCTCTGCAAAACCATCCTCAACTGATCTGCATGCTCCTCTTCACTTTGAGAATATATCAGAATATCATCAATAAATACCACCACAAACTTGTCGAGATAATCCATGAATACACTATTCATCAGATTCATAAAAAAGGCTGGTGCATTTGTCAAACCAAAAGACATCGCAGTGAACTCATACAACCCATACTTGGTAATGAATGCCGTCTTCGGAATGTCTGAAGGTCGAATCCTGAGCTGATGATAACCTAACCTCAGATCTATCTTTGAAAACATGCTGGCTCCTCTCAGCTGGTCGAACAGATCTTCTATTCTAGGCAAGGGATACTTGTTCTTGATCATGACCTCATTCAGAGCTTGATAATCGATACACATTCTTCTGGTGCCATCTTTCTTTTCCACGAATAGGATAGGGGTGGCCCAAGGCGAGGTGCTTGGCCGGATGTATCCTTTCTCTGATAGCTCATCGATCTACTTCTTAAGCTCAACCAACTCTGGTCCAGATACTCTATAAGCTCTCTTAAAGATGGGGGCGGTTCTAGGAAGAAGCTCTATGGCAAACTCAACTTTCCGCTCTGGTGGCATACCTGGTAGGTCCTTTGGGAACACATCTGGGAACTCGGACACAACCTTGATAATCTCCAGTGGGTCTGCTTCACTGCTATCAACAGCCATCTGATAACAACTTCCTTTCTTTGGCTCAGGCGGGACTAACTCGGTCACCACTTCCTCTCCTAGTGGGGACACCAACTTGATTGTCCTCTTATCACAACTGATAACTGCCTGATATTTATCTAGCCAATTCATCCCTAGGATGACATCTATTCCCTGAGTACCCATTACTATGAGGTTAGCGGGAAACGCTATCCCCCTTATTTCCACTCTTACATTCAAGCAAATGCTATCTGCTCGAATTCTACCACCGGATGAATCAATTTGAATGGGGGTTGACATGGTAGTTACTGGAAGATTATTTGCTTCTACCCATGATGCAGTTATAAAAGAATGCGTTGCTCCAGTATCAAATAACACTTCTACAATATGGGAGTCAACTGGAAACATACCTACTGTCATGCCGGGGTTCACCTGAACTGCTTCAGCCTCCAAGTGATTCAGTCTCCCATGGTTATAGCGTGGCTGAGAGCAGTTGCCTGCTCTAGGCTGCGACACATTCTGCTTTGCTGGGGCATTGGGGCCTGACTGTTGCTGGGCTACCTTCTTCAGACATTGCGTCACCCAATGGCCCTGCTCTCCATAGTGGAAACATGCTCTGCTTCCACCTTGAGCTGGTGCTGCTTGACTGTTCTGCTGGTTTGCTGGGGCAGGAAGACAAGGTGCCTGCTGATTCTGCCTCTGGAACTGACCTCCTCCTGACTGATTGTTCTGGCGATTCTACTGCTGGTGCTGAGGGTACTGCCTTTGGAACTGCTGCTGCTAAGGTGGACGCTGGTTCTGCCTGTACTGCTAAGGTTGATTTCCTGAGAAACGAGGGCGATTGCTGCTTCCAGGCTGGGGTCCACTGATCTTGCGCTTGCGATCCTCCAATTCTTTGCGCTTCCTCTCTGTCATGATTGCTCTGTCAATCAAGTGCTGAAACGTCGGGAAGGTGTGATTCATCAGCTGATACTGAAGAGGGTCAACCAAGCCTCTCAGGAAATGATAGTATCGCTTGGCGTCGGTGTTGACATCTTCAGGACCATAGCGAGAAAACTGTAGAAACCTGTCCCGGTACTCACTGACAAACAATGACCCTTGCTTAAGGGCCAGGAACTCCTCCTTCTTCACTTTCATCAGACCTGCAGGAACATGGTACTGACGAAAGCTACCTCTGAACTCTTCCCAGGTGATGGTGTCAGGGTTGGCATGGGTGGCGAGATAAGACTCCCACCAGGACTGAGCTGCTCCTCTCAACAGACGGGGACCATACCGAACTTTCTCCCTGTCGTCACACTGAGCAGTATGCAACTCCTGCTCCACTGTGTGCAGCCAGTCTTCAGCATCCATGGGGTCAGAAGAATGAGCAAATGTTGGGGGATGACCTCTCATGAACTCAACTCGCTTGTCCCTGGGCATCTGAGGCTGGGGTGGTGGCTGCTGCTGCTGCTGCTGAATGGCGGCCAGAGTCTGACCAATGGCTTGAACTGCCTAAGTCTACATCATGAACATCCGCTCGATCGACATGGGAGGCAGGGGTGGCAGCTGTTGTTGCTGGGGTGCCTCATCCTGTGGGGTTGCATGCTCCTACTGAGCACGCCTTCCTCCTCTGCATCTGTTTTCTGACATCTGCAGAATGCAACCACACATCAGAACTGATCTTGCAACTTGCAGCATAAGAAAAGAGTATAGAATTCTTCCACAACACTAAACAGATGAACATCTTCACTGATCTCCAACACCGACCAACACAGCTTCTCAGATAAAGAGGAAAGTGGAATAAAAGGCTTCCCAACTAGATAACTAACTTCATTAACATAACAAGTAAACCAAAATGCAGGGGATATCCACACTCTGGTGACAGTCATTACAAAGATTCAAATCCAACATAGTTCATCATGACAAACATAAATGCATAGAATAAGCAAACTACCCTGTCTAACTAAGACTAACTAAAAGCAAGACTAACGCTAAGACTATAGCTTCTATTTATATATTTTTGTATTAATTACAAGATCCGACGCTGATGATCTATGGTTCTAAATTTTTCTTGGTCTTGCAGTCGGGGTTGCCATAAGACTGGTGTCCACGCCGAGGTGAGCGGTACGGGTGCTGAGTCCCGACGGGAGCGGGGGAGCCATCATCCAGGTGACGACGCTCCGCGCGCTCAGCCCGCAGCTGGGCGATCTCAGCACAAGCCTACTCAGCTCGTCTAATGCATGGTCCAGCTCCATGTTTAGCACGGCGACTAGGTTGACTGTGCTGCTCAACCTAGGATTATCCTCACCAACAGGTGAGACAATCACGCCTCCTGTGCTGCCAGATGGACGGTGGGGGTAATACTTTAGGTTGAGACCATCAGCTACCCCACCGAGCACTAAACAGTAGTATGAAAGCGCATGCCGTGCGGCATCTTGCATGGCCGCCTCAGCTGAGTCCCGCTCAGAGATGGAATAGTGCTCTGAGCAGATCTCCGCACCCCGGAGACTGTTCTCCGGACGGTGCACCAAGCAGGTCGCCTCCTAGCGGTCCGGGTAGACCTCGCCACGGTGCTGGAAGACCACATAGCGATACTCGATAGACCAAGTACATCGGTCGAGTGCGTGACGTAGCAGGGTGTCGAGCGCATCGTGGAAGTGAAACTCGCGAGCAGCGTCACGAGTGATGGGTCGGGCAACCCATCCTTCCGGCTCCTGGTCGGCGGAAAGGTCGGTGTCGTGGCTCGAGCTGCTGTCGCCACCTCCGCCGTCTGGGTCTCCTCCAGCATCTACTCCGGCGATTAGGGCGCTCAGCGGTTGTGCAGGGGGCGCCTCCAGCGGAAGCACGGGGGAGCAGCTCCTCATAGGCTCTATCTCCTGCTGGAGCGAGAAAGAAGAGCTCTGCTGCTCCTGCTCCTGGCGTCAACGCTCCTGCTCCTCATGCAGGCGGTGGTGCAGCCTCTCCAAGTGGCTGGACTGAACGGTCACTGGACGATGCAGCGGACGCTCAGCGAGACGAGAGGGTAAGAAGGGGATGACAGACTTCCGTGCAGTATGTCTAAGACGAGCCATCTACAAAAGACACCGTAAGCATAAGAGTGAGAACAGAACTAATATGACCAGCAAGTAATTAACCATAAATAAAATGAGGAATTAGAATAAACAAAAAGATTTTTAGCAAGGTATAATATATAGTAGAACATAGGTTTGGTCGATATAACCAACTTTTGAAGGGATACCAAAGTCAAGGTAGGAATAGGGGTCTAGAATCCTTAGAACTAGTGCTTCGTGCCAAATGGGTTCGGGCCAGGAAAGCCCAACAAATTTTTGGGCCGTGCCGTGCCAGCCTGAAGTGCAAAAACAGTGACCCAGCCCGGCCCTAAATCACGTCGTGCCTTCGTTGGGCCATGCCGGCTCAAGCCCGACCCAAATTTTTGACCGTATAATATCAAAATATTACAACCACATGAAGTACATAACTTACTAAATTAAAGATATTAAAGAATCCTATCATCATTTGATCATATAAACTTCAAATATTACAACAATATAAAGGTGATATCTTACTAAAATAAAAAAATTAAACAAATTGGGCCTAATTGGGTCGTGTCGGCCCAAACCCGGCCCATCTGTGCGGGCCGTGTTGGGGGCCCGACGGGTTAGAATTTGAGGCTTGGCCCAGGCCCGGCTTCGGGCCGTGCTAGCCCGACCCATATTATTTCGTGTTGGGCCGTGCTTTGGGCTCCTAATTTCAGGCCGTGCTCGTGCTGGCCCAAAAAGCATAGCCCATATTCCCAACACTACTTAGAACGATCATTCTGCTCTAGGTTAGCGGTCCTACAGTCAGCATGACTTTGATAACACCTATGTCACACCCGGTTTTGAAGGCAATCCGGATGCGAACCATGTACGTGCCAGGATCAGCAATTCACGTACACAGCAGTTACATAACTAGACATCATCACACAGTGCTCAAGTAATATTATAAAAGGGGAATAATAGTCAATTACAACATATGTCTGAGACATCCACATAGTCTTTAACAATAATCAAAGTGTGAAAACGAAACGTAGATACACACGGCCTTCACAGGCAGCTGACTGGGGGTTGCCACTAACCCACGCCTAGAACTCGTCGTAATGTTGGAATTCCTGGAAGTCTCCTTCCACGGCTTCATCTTCACCTGAGCAGTGTTTGCAACACGAACAACCTGGGGGGAGTTTGGTGTGTAGAGAAAGGGTGAGTACACATCAACATACTCAGCAAGTGTCCTGTTTGGCTATAGTGGACTAGCTTTATGTGGGGGTAAGTCAAGCAGTTGCTTTTAGTTGGTCAGATTATTATTACTAGTAGAGAAAGCTAAGTTTTAGAATTAACCCACGTTATTAACCCAAACATACCCTTTCCAAACGGAAAGAATACCACTTACCATTACCATAGTCAATACAAAAACCATCATTCTCATCACAACCTATAGTCCGAACAATCTCTGATCAAGTATCACTTATCACTGGAGCTCCCTTGGCCGCTCATAACCGCAAGCACGACTGATATATCAGTTTTCATACACTCTGCAGAGGTTGCGCACTTTACCCACAAACCGTGATTTCCTTTCTGCCCGAAGATCATGACTCTCTATTGATCACTACCAAGGTGACCCAGCAGGGTATCACTATGTAGCCTTTACAAAGATTCCCCTGAGCTGTAGCCACCCGTTAGGTTTCCTAAATGTACCGCACTCCTCCCCAAGGGACAAATCAACCTTGGCAGAGCGAGCCGCATATACCGAGCCCCATTGACGGCATGATGGCTAAGTGAACTACACCCCGGTTCCTCTAATTATTCAGCTAAGGGCGTCCCACTGCACCCTCATGGTTGCACTGTTTTCCCGGGTGGTCATCCAACGAACAGGTCCTTACGGAGAGGCACTCGAGAAACCGCTCGAGCCCCCTTAAATGCCACAAATATATAATCATAAATAAGAGGGAAAACAATGTATCGTAGATAATTCTCATCATGTTCATTGATTAATGTTAAGCAATAGCATAAAGCTAAACAATAATAATCCGACCCAAATAGGTAAACAAGGATATGGATAACAAAAGCTAGTCAATCCTTAGGTATAACTGTGTAAATGCGGAAAGCAAATTATAGAATGTATAGGACAAAGATAGGTCAAGGGATACTTGCCTCCACCAACTAACTGCTGCTCAGGGGCTTCTCCTGTGAGTTCCTCGGGCTCTTCAACTAGATCGTTCTCTATACGAGCGCAAACATACATACATCCACACATTTAATACAAAGGAACAGTACACCATACAATAGAATGCAATAAATAAATAGACGTTCCACGTGGGGCTCACAATTACGGTTAAAAGAGAAAGAGGAACTGAAAGTCGAGTCTACAGTCGAGAAGCGATCACGTTACATAATTATAAATTAAACCACTCGTTTAAACAGAAGGGTATCAATTTGGACACTGCGTTTAGCATAACGTAAGGTCATGTTCCATGTTTAATCATTATAAATAGATAAAGATGAATGAAAGGGAGTGGTCGTACGGCGACACGTATGACACAACATTTAAATTGAATTAAGAAAAAAGTGACTCGCTGCGCGACAGAGTGTGCAACGGGATTCTTTCATTAATTAAAGACAAACGTTAAGCGCTGCGCGACGAAATGCACGATGGCTTACATCAACAGAATTGCATTTAAAATGAATCGTCGCGCGACGGAGCGCGCGACGCAGCACTGTAATAAATGTAAATTAAACAAATCGTCGCGCGACGAAGCGCGCGACGCAATGCGTTAATAAATATAAATTTAAGGAATCATCGTGCGACGAAGCATGCGACGCAACATATTAATAAATATAAATTTAAAAGGACCGTCGTGCGACGAAGCGCGAGACGCAGCACATTAATAAAGATGAAATTAGAATGAACCGTCGCGCGGTGAATCGCGCGACGCAGCGCATCGACTAAACAACAATTAAAAAGGATTAAAACGAGGGTTAAACATAGCGCGACTATGGTCGCACGCGCAAGAGCACGCTGCGCGTGCCGAGGGCACGCGGATCGTGCGGGCACGCGGGGCGCGAGGCTGGGGCACGGCCAGGGCACGCGGCTGAGGGCACGCGGCCAGGGCGTGCAGCCACGGTGGGGCCAGGGCACGGGGGCGGGGGCGGGGCGCGATCACCGGCGCGCGGCCAGGGCGCGAGGCAGGCGGGCTTGCCGGGGCGCGGGAGCGCGCGGGGGAGGGCTCGTCGGGGCGCGAGAGCCGGACACGGGGGCGCGGGGCCGGGCGCAGGAGGGCGCGGTGGGGAGGGGCTCGCCAGGGGCGGGCGCGGCCGGGAAGGGGAGCCGCCGGGGAGGGGAGCCGCCGGGGGAGGGGCTCACGGGGGGCGGGCGTGCGGCCGGGGAGAGGCTCGCCGGGGGCGGGCGCGGCCAGGGAGGGGCTCGCCGAGTGCGGGCGCGAGTGCGTGGGGAGGGGCTCGCTGGGGGGCGCGAACGCGCGGGGAGACCGAGGGGGCGGCGCGGGTGCAGGGTCGAGGGCGGCGCAGAGCGCGGGCAGGGAGGCCACGCGGGGAAGAAGAACGGGAGGGGAGGAGAGAGAGAGGGAGAGGGAAGGGGAGGGGAAAACTCACCTTCGGGGATCCAAACTCCGGCGATCACGTCTCCAAACCCTAGGGCACCACAGAGAGAGAGAGGTGGAAGAGGGAGAGGGAGGTTACTGCGCGGGAGAAAATCAAATGAGACAAATGGATCAGGGGAGGGAGGGGGCACACGCATGGGGAGGGCAGGGGCGCCAGGGTCGCGCGGGCCAGACTGGGCCAGGCCGGGCTAGGCCGGGCTGGGCTAGGCCACATCACGAATCGAAACCCATGACACGCACGACCACTAAACGGAATCCGATCGCGAACTGAAATCCAAAACGAGACGAGACGAGCACGCGACATCAGACAAAGAAATGCGCTTCGACATGATGCAACACCCATGACACTTAGGTTTTGTTTATAGATGACACGGACACCTGTCACTATACCGGTTTGAAATTGGGAAGAAGGAGCGAAACGGGAAGAAAAAAGAGAGTAACGCCCGAATTTGGTGAGTGAAAAGGAGAAAAAAATTCTACCCCCAAATTCAGGGTGTTACAGGAACATTGAATGCCTTCAAAGCTGTGTTACACCCAACATACTTGTGCATGAAAGTACCATCAAATCAGGGTCCAATCTCTATACATGGAAGTCAGGAGGCTAAAGAAGAACAAAAGGAAACTGGACAGACTCCAAGGCTATCCACAATATAGACGAAGCTGAAGCCCACCAACAATAAAAGCATGTAAGGGATAAGGCAGCTTCGACAGATCAGCCAAAATCCATACTCTTATGTGAATATATAGCTGATCAAAAGGTGTTGTTCGGATCTTAGTTGACCAAAAAGAAGGAAAAGAAACTAACAAAGTTCTTGTTCAATAACAAAGATGTCTTTGCTTGGTCAACCAATGACCTATGTGGTGTCAACAGGAACATCATTGAACATTCTCTCAACATAGATCCACCATCTGACCAAGGAAGCAGAAGCTTCAGAAAATGTCAGAGGATAAAGCCAAAGGAGCAAGAAACGAAGTTAAAAGACTTCTCAGTGTTGGAGTGATCAGAGAAGTCACTTATACAAAATGGCTTGCTAACACTGTAATGGTAAAAAAGGCAAATGGGAAATGGAGGATATGCATTGACTTTATAGATCTCAACAAGGCATGCCTGAATGATGATTTTCCTTTGACCAGGATAGACTCCCTCATAGATGCAGTGGCCACTTCTGAGCTCATGAGCCTACTAGATTGTTATTCAGGATATCACCAGATTGGATGAAGAAAGAAGATGAGCCCAAGACAAGCTTCATAACCCCAAGTGGTAAATACTGCTACCTCAGATGCCTGAGGGGCTCAATAATGTTGGAGGAAGCTTCAGCAGGATGACTTCAAAAGTGTTGAGTATCAAAATTTGCAGGATTATTCTAACCTCTGTTGATGACATTATAGTTAGAAGTATGAAGCAAGAAAATCATATTACAGACTTGCAAGAAACTTTTGCCAACTTCAGAAAGGCAGGCCCCAAGTTAAATCTAGAAAAATGCATGTTCAGGGTGAAGAAGGGGAAATTCCTTGGATGCCTTGTATGAACTAAAGGAATTAAGGCCAATCCAAGCAAAATAGAAGCAATACTTCGGATAGAACCGCCAAAGTCAAGGAAGGGTGCCCAGAGGCTGACATGGAGACTTGCATCACTAAATAGATTCATCTCAAGGTCTCTAGAAAGACATCTGCCATTCTTCGAAGTGTTAAAGTCAGTCAAAGTCTTTCAATGGGGACCAACTCAACAAAAAGCCTTTCAAGATCTAAAACAGTATCTTATACAGCTGACAACTCTATCTTCACCTTCGCCAGGAGCCCCACTTCTCCTGTACATAACTGCCTCTCATTCCGCTATCATTGTGGCTCTAGTTCAAGAAAGGCAAGAGGGCCAGACGAAGAAACAAGCACTAGTTTAATTTGTCTTAGAGGTCTTAAGCCCATCGAAGAAGAACTACACAGAATTATATGCTGTATTGATGGCCTCTAGAAAGCTTCGGCACTATTTTCAATCTCATCACATAATTGTACCTTCATCAAAACCCAGAAGGACATTATAAGAAATAGAGAAGCCACAGGAAGGGTCAGAAAGTGGGATGCAGAGCTCAATGAGTTCACCATTGACTTTGTTCATCGATCTTCAATCCAATCTCAGGCGTTAGCAGATTTCATTGCTAATTGGACGCCAGGGGATCACGACGAAGAGCTGGTGCTAGATGAAGAAGTATGGATGGTATTTTGTGACAGGTCATGGGGAATCTTCGGTGCAGGTGCTGCAGTAGTGTTGATCTTGCCATCAAAAATAAAGACACCTGATGCAGTCAGACTAGACTTCCAGTGCACAAATAACATTGCAGAGTACGAAGCGGTATTGCTAGGGCTTCGTAAACTTAAAGCCATGGGAGTAAGAAGGGAAATATTGAAGTCTGATTCTCATGTGACTACGAGGCATGTTGACAAGAGCAGCAAAGCAAGAGACCTCATGCTAGAAAAATATCTTGATATGGTCTGAAGGATGGAAGCGTCCGTCGAAGGATTCTCAGTAAAAAACAATCCAAGAGGAGATAACGAATAAGAAGACTTGCTAGCCAAGTCAGTAGCACAGGGGCTGCCACTTCCCTAGAGGTCTTTTTTGAATCCCTTAAGGCACCTTTGGTTTATCTTATGGAAACAGTTGTACTCGCAATATCACCCACACATAGTGAGGATTGGAGAACATAAATTTTATCTATCTTTTAGGGCAGTTACCCTTCGGATGACGAAGCTTATATCAAAAGAATGTAGGCTAGGACAAGGCTATACATGATAATAGAAGGGGAATTGTTTAAACAAGGAGTCTTGCTCACCATTACTAAAATGTTTATCTAGAACTAAAGGTCAAGAGCTCATGAGAGAAATTCACTCAAGGATATGTGGTGCTCACATTGGATCCAAACCACTCTTGGGCAAGGTTTTTAGGCATGGCTTCTACTGACAAAAGCTGCTTCGGATGCAGCAAACTTGGTACAGAAATGTGACAATTGCTAGAGGTGCGCCAAGGACCAAAAGCAACCTTCATCTCTAACACAATTAATTCAACCTACATGTCCATTACAGAGATGGGGAATGGGTTTGTTGGGACCATTACCACCAGCTCAGGGGAACTTAAGATACGTTGTGGTAGAGGTCGAGTATTTCTCCAAATGGATCAAAGCCAAACCATTAGCTACAATAACATTGGCCACGGTTCAGAAGTTTTTCTGGCAAAATATTATCTGTCGCTTTGGAGTGTCGAAGGCTATTACAGTGGACAATGGAGGGTAATTCGACTCTAAAGCTTTCAAGACCTTCTGTGATTAGATTGGAACAAATATACATTTTGCATCAGTAAGGCATCCAAAATCCAATGGCCTGGTGGAACGAGAAAATGGTGTCATCCTTACAGGGATAATGAGGACAATCTTCAATCTACTGAAGGGCAAGTGGCCAGATGAATTGGTTAAAGTGGTATGGAATCGCAACACTTCAGTTTCAAGATCAACAGGCTTCACCCCATTCAAACTCTTATTTGGGGATGAAACAATAACTCAAGAAGAGGCAAAAACACGATCAATACAAAACTTAGCTTCGACAAATGATGAAGATACATGCAAAATATCAAAAGAAGGGATCAAACTTCAGGCAATTGATCACATTAATAAATATCAAGCCAAAGCAGTCAAATGGCGAGATAGAAAAGTTAGATTGAAGAATATCAAGCAAGACATTTAGTGCTTTGAAGGGTGGCTAATCTAGAGACTGTAGGGAAGTTATAGCTCAAATGGGAAGGACCCTTTTTGGTGGTATCTTTGGCTAGGCCAGGATCTCACAGGTTAAGAGACATGGAAGGAAATGACATTCCAAGGTCCTAGAATGCGGATGTGCATTGAAGGTACTATGTGTGACAATCATGTAATTTTTTTCAATCTTATGGTTCCCTTTTTTCCTTTCAAGTGGGGAGAAATGTTTTTAATGGGGCCATATTTTGTAATTTTCATTTTTTCCAGCCCTATTCAATACAAGGGCAATTTTCTCCCATATGTAAAATGTAAAGGTCTGAGGTTACACCATTGAGTGTAAAAAAGAAGAAAAAGCAAAAGCTCCAAAGTCATTCCTAAGGGGATGCAGGGCTCAAATGCCACCTAGTAAAGGTGAAGAAGCTCCAAAGTCATTCCTAAGGGGAGCATAGCTCAATTACCACCTAGTAAAGGTGAAGAGACTCCAAAGTCGTTCCTAAGGTGATGCAGAGTCAGTTTTTCCTTTTTACCTTCAGCATACATTCTCGCATAATGCATGGCATCATAATTTGCATTCATACAAGCATTCATTATAGACATTCTAGCTTCATCGCATCATCACATTTCACATGAGAAACTAACGAGAAGCTTACGATGCTTCATTGTGAATGAAAAGAAGGGAAGGTGTTTTTCTCCTTTGGGCTCAAAATGAATATCACGGTTTCGTCCACAACAAAGAAAATGGAAACAATAGAAGGTAGCAATAACAAACAGGAAGAAGGTAGAGGAAAATAAGCAGACAAAAAATTTCATACTTCATCAAGCAGCGCCCGAGCTTCGTCTCCGGCAACTTCCCGCCCACCCTTCGTCCAAATCTGGGTAACAAATCTGTTACCCACACTTCTAGCTTCACCAGGTATGTTGCCCAGGTCAGATGGGGAAATGCTGAAGGTCGGCTTGTTAACAGTCTTTAAGTGATTGCACCCAGCTTTGGCGAAGATAGCAGCAGTCCCTCGGGCAACTACTAGTGCGTAGAAATCACCATGTCCAACCATAACTTTGTCAAAATCATCAACTACCTTTTCAACCCATTCAAGTGCATTAGGAATATTATTAGGATAGTGTTTGGTCTCTTCTGAAGCTGCTCCAATAGAGTTAAAAATACCTCGTAACCTTGAAGAACTTCGTGTTACAAAACCGGAGAAAGTATCTCGAAGGTTTTTCAAAGCTTCGAATAGTTTTGAATTCTTCTCGGCTTTGGTTTTGACTTCTAGTTTTAAATCTTCGGCTTCACGTTAAAACGGTTTACATTATCTTCAAAAGTTGATTTTGCTTTTTCAAGTTCTCTGCTCAATTCTTTGACTTTTTTACTTTGATCTAAAATCTAGATGTCTTGTTTCTCGCTTTGAAGGCAAACTTCAACAAGACTTGCCTCGGCACACTCGAATCTATAGTCCTTTTCTTTCAACAAATCTTCAAGGTATTTAACCTTCTTATCTAGATAATTGATAATAAGTTCATTCTTTCTGTCCTCGCTTTCTTGTTGCACTTTCAAAGCCTTGCTTAGCAGGAAATTTTGTCACAAGTCCGAAGATATATAAGATTTTGACCCTTAAAATTTGAAAACTAGTAAATTAGGGGAAAGTAACAAAGTTTGTACCATAAAATTTGAATACACTAAGCTGCCAGTGATGTGTTGTTTCTGATAGCTGCTGAGATCCCTCTCAAGCTTTGGAAATCCAATGCTCTTCATTAAAGTATTAACAATCTTCGCCCTAGAGCAATCAGGGATGCATCCTAGTATTTCTTCATCCACACAATCGAAAAGCACAGATCCAGGCAGGTAGCCACCCGCTATGGTGAATTCTCTTAATTCAGAAATATCTTCTTCAGAAAGTTGTTGGCCACCCATGTGCCGTAAGTCGAAGGTCTTGCTCTTCGAAGAAGCCTCTTCGATATTCTTCAACTTTGAGGCTGAAGTCTCGGCAGCAGCCACTTCGTCAGTTTCCTTCTCAGGCACCACATCAGCTATAATCCTATCAATCTCCGATAGGGTGGTCTCGAGCGAGCCTCTGCTGCTTTCGGCTTCATGGGCTGCTTCAGTAGCCTCATCAGTTGTGGAAGGAGTAGTCTTTTTCCTTGCTTTCGGTGGGGGAGTTTTGTGCATAGCCCTCATGACAGCCATCATGCGTCGCTTTTTTTTGAACATTTTCTTCCCCCCAGCCGCCGAAGGATCTTTTTTTGGTCCCTTCTTCGGCATCTTTCTCAATATTTTTCTCCCATGGCTATAACAAACTAGTCAGGTCTGACCGTAGAGGACTTAGCATAGCAAGGGTAAGGGTTGAGTCATTACCTCTAGGATATCTGTCACGCCGATAGAAGAAGTTGAAGGGGTTTCAAGGACCTGCTCTGGTGGAGCAGGCACCTTCTCATCACGGCTCACTTCTGAAGATTTCTGCTTTTTAAGGGCCTAATATTTTGGCCCCAACATAGAAATTTTTAGCCTCACCTGAAACCTTTCACTTTTTGACAGTGTCTTTTTCTTATCTTCTTCAGTAGATCGCATCGCTTGCCTCTTCATAATGCTCGCAAGCCTTTTATTCTTCACCCCCTAGCTTCTTCTTCAAATTTTTCATAATTAGGGTACTCGAAGCCCAGGGCATCCATCACCTGGTTTAACCTTTGTTTCTCTCGAGTACCAAAAGCGACAGCCATTAGTTGGTCTTCTTTCTTGGTATAGTTACCAAGAATCTCGTTGCACATTGTTTCAATCACCTCTAGCCACTCGGCATAGGGGCCGCTAAAGGTGTCCTGATACTTGAAACGATAAGGCAGTCTCACAAGTTCAACCATGTTTCCTTCATCATTGATCTCTAGCATTCCCCACCCACTTAGTGTTGGAAAAAATTTGTTGGCCAGATATTCTTGGACCAAATCCCAAGTGTTGATATGCTCTGCCACAACTCTAAAATGAACTTCGGCCAGCTGGCATGGGGAGCCGATTTGCATAAAACATAAGGGCCTCGTCATGCCGAAGCTTAATCTCGAAGGACACATCACCATGTCCATAACCTTCTCCCTCCTTTTTCTATCATCCTTCACATAAAACCATTCACATGTCCATCCAGTAGGCCATTTTGTGTGATAGCTGATCACGGGAGCCTTGGTATCCTTTCAGTATGCAAAGTTGTAGCACCCAAAGTTTTTGTGGAGGCTATCTGCCCTTGCCTTGGTCTGATAATGAAGTTCATGGACTCTATAGAAGCCTTCGGCATTTGTGCTCATGCCATGGCTTTGGAGAGCCCATATGTACACGCTGAGCCTGACTATTACATTTGGTGTCAGCTGATGAAGATATATCTCAAATCTTTTCAATACTTCACCAATCATCTCGTACAATGGGAATCGAAGCCCGACATAGAAGAAGCTCTTAAAAACCACCACCTCATCATCCTTTCGTTCTGGAACTATTTCGTCACCCGCAAACCTTATCAACTCATCATCATTCTTTCCAATAACCAATCTTCTTCATTAAAACTATGTCTTTAGGTTTCACGGTGGACCTGCCAAACTCAATGTGGTTGGGCTTGCTTGGACTTAAGATATCGGCATCATCTTTGGCATCATCCCCATCGGTGTTACCTTTGGCATTAGAAGTGTTCTTCTCTGGAGTGTGTTTCTCTTCCCTCTAAGCAATCATCCTAGAATCCTTTATAATTTCTGAGATAGGAGCCGTCTCGGTTGCTTCTGCTTCCCCACCCTCATTCGTTAACCTGGTAGTGGATCTAATTCTAGCCATTGTAGCATCGAGTCGAAGCTGAACTAAAAAACTCGAAAGCTGAAAAGAATGCAAACACCTTTGGTTGTAGTAAAAAAGTTTTGGCAGCACAACAACGCAAGTGCAATGAATGCTGTAATAACTTGACAACAACCAATCTGTTTATATAGTCCTGTAGGTGAAGAAGGCAAACCATCACACCATTTACACCGGCTGATCGGTGGACCGACAAAGTCCACAACTTTTTCATTTATTTTTTAATAACAAGCTCAGAGAAGGTGTTTTTCGGACCTTCGGCATTCAGAGGCCTTCGTATGTTTCATGGATCGAACTCGTTATGAAAAAATGATCTAGCACCGCAAAGAGGCTACTATTGGGGTCTCCTTTTCTACCAAAGGTCGTCAGACTGCTTTGATTCACCTAACAGACATGTTGCAGGACTAAATGCCAAAGGTAGAACATCGAAGCAAGGAACACGAAGGACATGGCAGAGCTTCGGCAAATAACACGATCACAGCTTCAACTTAAGTTGGTTTCTGAAGGGCTTGCGACAAACCAAATCAAGAGTAGAAAGACAATTTTATCCTTAGTATTTGTATTAGAACAAATGTATAGATATCAAGGGCACAATTATAGTTTCGCCTGGGCTGCGTCTCATGCCTATAAATAGATGAACAATACCGATATTGTTTACGCGATCATTGAAGAGAGTAATTAGAGAGAGCCCAAAAGTGCAATCCCAATTATTGACTTTTCGAAGGTCATTCTTGTATTTCCCTTCGCGCGGAGCCGAAGGTACAAATGTAATAATTTATTCTTATGTTGCTCAAAGTATGATCTTATTAAAACATATAAATACAAGAGAGTAAAAGTTAATCTCTTATCACTTATTTATCATCTTAATATGAATACCTCCATTACATTACAAAACTTCACTTACAAACAATCGTCCTTCGGAAGGATTGATTGAAAGTGATGTAGCATATCTGTTATCACCTTCGTCCAAGAACTATTATCTTCAAGAGAGGATAATGCTTCGAAGGACGAAGGTCCTTAACGTTTAATATTGTGTTGCCTTGTTTTCGATTCACAACAATTGAAAACAAGTAACCAACAACTCCTGAAGACTATAATTGAAA
The DNA here is from genome assembly GCA_029449295.1 of Zea luxurians. NCBI lineage: Eukaryota > Viridiplantae > Streptophyta > Magnoliopsida > Poales > Poaceae > Zea > Zea luxurians. Next base: position 4,059,275 of record JAOPSE010000121.1, on the reverse strand, counting down.
ACATGTAACATGTTCTTCATTTTTCAATTTCACTTTTGATGTCATTCTGCTAAAACTTCCTCTAGCATTTTTGAGCCCCTCAGTCATCCGGAGATAACAGTAGGTACCAATTGGGGGTAATGAAGCTTGTTTTAGGCTCATCTTCTTTTTTCATCCATATCTGGTGATATCCTGAGTTCTGAAGTAGCAGCGACATCTATGAGGTAATCTATCCTTGAAAGGGAAATTCATCCTTCAGACATGCCTTGTTGAGATCTGTGAAGTCAGTGCACATTCTCCATTTTCCATTTGCTTTCTTCACCATTACAGTGTGAGCAAGCCATTCTGGGTAAGTGATTTCCCTAATTTCTCTAGCATCGAGGAGTCTTTTGACTTCATTTCTTACACCTTTGAGTTTATCTTCTGACATTTTCCGAAGCTTCTATTTTCTTGGTCTAATGGTGGGATCCACATTGAGAGAGAGCTCAATGATACTTCTGTTGACTCCATATAAATCATTGGCTGGCCAAGCAAAGACATCTTTATTATTGAACAAAAACTTTCTTAGATTCCTTTCTTGCTCTTCGTTCAATTATGATCCAAAAAGTACTTTTTGATCATCTATGTCTTCATAGAGGAGTATGACTTTTGGCTAATCTGTCAAAGCTGCTTTGTCCTTTATGTGCTTCTGTTGTTGTTGAACTTCAACTTCATCTATGTTGTGAATGGCCTTGGAGTTTGTCCAGTTTCCTTCAGCTCTTCTTGCAACTTCTTGACTTCCATATACAGAGATTGGACATTGGTTCGATGGTATCTTTATACACAAATATGTTGGATGCAACACACCTTCGAAGGCATTCAATGTTCCTCTTCCAATGATTGCATTATAAGGGTATTCCATTGTAATACCCAAATAGTGGGAAGAATAGAATGTATAAGAATTGAGGAAATATAAAAGGTTCATTTGACTACTTGTGTTGATTTTCTCACTTTTGCATATTTAAACTCAGGGGGTTCACTTTGACTACTAACAACCATATTAAATAAAGGTAATAGTGCATCATGCTGGAGTTTGTTGGTTTGTGCATTCAATAATAATAATAATGGCAATAAAAATGTATTATTGTTGAAATCAGTGTTAAACCTAAATTGAAATTTAGAAATTTGAAATAATATATATAAAGAAAGAGGAGGAAAGGAAAACAATGTACAATGTAAATAAAAATATATACATATATATTACTGAGGAAATAGGGTTCAACTTAATTGGCAGTGTAAAGTTCAAAACAAAGATTTGAATTCAGTTGTATATTTGAATTCAATTTAATCTTTGAGAATTGAGAAAAGAAAAAGAATAAAATGCTGCTTGGGCCAAATTACCACTTCCGGCCCACTATTCCAGTTCCTCTCCCGCGGCCCAGTACTACCTTCGCGCACGCGGGGATCACTCGGGCGACTGCCAGGTGGGCCCCGGCTGCCAGTCGCCCATGGCGCTCACACCCATCCTATCTCTGTCGCGTGGGGCCAAGGGTTAGTTGTGTCGTCGGAGTGCAATGCGCCTGCATCCGTTCGTCGACACTGACAGTGGGACCCTGTCATCAGGTTCATCCTCCTCGCTTGCGTTTAGGAGGTTGTTGCGGAGATCAGCCGGGTCCGCCGAAGGTCAATTCGATTCGGTGGGTCCACGCTGGGGGATCGACCGAGAATCAGAATCTACCTGTGCGCATAATGATCGAACCCATCCCCTCGAACTTGAACCCTATTCCTATACTCGAACCCCACCTTTATCGTGAGCACCGAGCGAGGAACCCAAAAAAAATCGCCGCCACTGCTGTTCCTCATCTCCACCGTCGTTCAGGGCTCAAGCATTGGCCTGGGGGCTTCACGATGTCAATGAGGCGGGGATCAAGGCCTCGCCAGGGGAGATCGGAAACCGGGGTTGCGGAATCGCTCTCTAGAGTTAGGAATCACGACTGACTCACCAGATTCCTAGGCCATCAACATCACTGCTTCCTCCGCCGTGGAGGTACCCTTCATCATATTCACCTTCATCTCCGCATTCTCTAGCACCTATTAGAACACATGATTAGGTAGCGATTGGAGCTTAATTGCTTGTCGATGACGAGCAGCGTCACCGTGCCGCCTTGCGTGGGAGCAAGGGTCTTGGCACACAGATTCATGCTGGCTGGTTGGCGGTTTAATGGCGGTCGGACCTCTGTTATGCTCGTTGGGACCGTGTTGCGTATCGAAGGTTATGGGGAAGTAGCATGCTCCGGTGGGGCTACTCCGTTGTGGTGGCGTGGGCATCACTCGGTGTTGCTGTCGAGAGGTAGAAGACGAATATGAGCCGGTGATCAGCTAACGGGCGGTCAGATTAGAACCCGGATACAAAGACCTTAGGTGTGATCGGGACCCTCCAATCGGGATCGGGTGGCTTGAATTGGTCACGCTCCGTTAGATATCCGCCGTTGATCCCAGATCTAATGGTTAGCATAGCATACCGGTTCGGGTGACGGCAGATCTAATCCATGCCGTCCACCGTTGATCGGGCGGCCGAGATCTGGTAATACCCCTTCGCGAATGCAACTTTACGTAAGAGCCCCTCTGTTCCTGGTCAATCAACCCACAACCCAGTCCTATATAAATTTTAGTGCCAACACCCAACAGGTCTTGCTTTTAACAGATTAGACCCTCGAGTTTCTAAGAACAGTAGCCTCAGTTCAGCGATTTGAGAGAATTATGATTTAAATCCGAAAATAGATTAAAGTATATGAAAATAGATCTAAGAACTTGTAAAATTCATGTTTAACTCATTCTAACTCCAAATTAATCCATTCCAGTTGCATTAGTTTTGTATTAATATTGTTTATCACCTGGTAACTCTGTTTATTCATGAAACATAGACTAAAATTATCCATTTGTCTTAATATGTATCACCCACTTAATAACTTCAGAAAATCATAACTAGACAACCGTAACTCCAAATTTAGTGATTCTTGTTCCTACGATCTCGTTACGATGCGTAAAATATTATTATGCAGTATGATCTCATGTTTGGTGTAATATTAATTTCTCCTGTACCATGTTTGTTTGTATTGTTGCGAGTAGACGAGCAAGCCACTGAGGACCCTGGTGTTCAGCGGGTGGATACTTCTGAGCATGAGCTCGTTGAAGGCAAGTTGTGCCCTTGACCACTTTTATTTACCCAATAATATTCTCTTTAATCACTATGACATGTTTAGGCTTAATTTTGATGAGACCCAATAGGTCACCCTAGTCTGCTTTATCCTGTGCCTTGGTCACCACTGATCATTTTTGGTAGTCTTGCTATTGATATATATGGTTTTGGGTGTTGAGATAAATTTAAAACATGATCATTCTTTATTATTAATGTGGATTATTTATTGTTCATGATAAGATTACTGTGTTAATTGGAACATAGAGAACCACCCGGGAAAACAGTGCTACCACAAGGGTAGAACGGGACACCCTTGGCCAAGTAATTAGGAAAGCTAGGGAGAGATTACCTTACCTGAAAGGGGCAAGCGGGGAGGCGTCGCTGCAGAGTATATGGTGGTTCTCGGGTCGGACTGCCTGGCATTCCGGACAGGGGATTCCTATGCTTCCTTCTTCCTGAATCTGTAGCAGGTTTTCTCGAACTAGTGGAATTTTGGAAAGGCCTCGTAGTGCTACCCTGCCTCGTCTCCTCAGTAGAGATGAACGGAAAGTCACGATCCCTTGACAAATGGGTAACATGACTTGTGGGTAAAGATGTGCAACCTCTACAGAGTGTAAAACTGGTATATCAACCGTGCTCACGGTCATGAACGACTCGGACACTCACATGATTAATTTATGGAATTTAAATTTAATTTGTCATTTGCATCACATTGTGGTTTATTTTTAATTTTGATCTACTATTACTTTGGGTTGGTGTACACTTACATTTAGTAACTGCTAATAAAATTTGACCAACTTATTAAAAGCAATTCTCAGCTTTAACCATTATTTATTGATCAGCCTTACACTTCACATGGGCTCCCACCTTTGGTGAGTTCATGCACATTATTCCCCACAACTTGTTGAGCTATGATCTTTTGTGAGCTCACCCTTGCAATATATAACCCCCCAAGGAGAAGAACAGGTGGTCCAAAAGGAGACCTACAAAGAGGAGTACGAGTTAATTTAGGTGGCGTCTCCGAGTCAGCTTAATAGCGCCAAGAAATAATACTTAGTTCGCTTTATTGTTCTCATTTATTTTTGTAGGACTTCTGCTATATAATAATGATACTTGTGACATTTATCTCTATACACTTTGTCATTATATGTGATGTTGTTCTTTGTCGCACATATAGGGATGGCAATTTTACCCGTGGGTTCGGATATCCGTCGGATATCCGACCCGTCGGGTATGGGTTCATGCACGAAATTTGACCCGTGGATCTTACCCGTACCCGACCCGATTTTATTACGGGTCGGGTACGGGTTTGATTTCTTACCCGCGGGTACCCGATGGATATCCAAAAATAGTGATTTTAGATTTTCAACCTACCAGTATGCTTGCTAGCCGTCCATCCTCGACAGCTCATCCTACTGTCATCCCTCCCTGTCGCTGATGCTTCTGATTTGGTTCTAGTACTAGTGCCAGTACATTTGATAAAGTGCCAGTACGTAGTACCAGTGCTATATAGTACAAGTACTTGAGCTAAGAGAGTGTTAATACATCAGACGACTATGCTAGCTACTCTCCAATTTTGACGAGTTGGAAGTTTATTAACAAAAAACATTAGCAACACATGTCCAGGGCTACATCTATATGACTGCACTGTGCAACAACATTATGTGCCTCCGGTGATCATGGCGATGTGCGACGCTCAGAACTGCACTAGACTTCATTTAGGGAGAATGCACCAAGCTGCTATACCCGACGGATACCCGATATCCGCCCGATACCCGATGGGTATGGGCACGGGTACAAAATTTTACCCGTGGGTATAGTCATGGGCGGATATGGATAATCCCCGTGGGTATGGTTGCGGGCGGATATTTACTCTACCCGATCCAAACCCGACCCACTACCATCCCTACGCACATATGAGACGCACCCGGCTTTATCCCTTAAATCCAGGTGTGACCTCCATATCTACTATGTCAAATACATCTTCATTGGTTCTTGTGTTGTGTATATAGCTGAAGGTAATTGTCATTGTTACTTTGTCGAGTGTTGTTATTTGTTTCCCTCTGAAGCCACATAGGGAGTACATTGCATCTTGTATCTTTTCTTCTTGCTCTTGCATTTATCTGAAGGCTTTAGCAAAAACAATATCCGTTGTACTGCTTATGTCTACTAAAACTTTATGAACCAAGAAACCTTTTATGACACAAGATATGACCATGACATCATTATGTGGGTAGTCCTTAAGCTGAAGGTCCTCTTGGGAGAAGATGATCGGAATATGAGACCATTTAGATTTAACATAGGGTCCCTGCACTCCAACATGTTGTACCCTTTGTCGGGCTTCCTTATTTTATTTCTTGTTGGCTGGTTCAAAGCTTGAACCACCTGTGATTGGAAGTATGAGCTTCGTCAACCTTGTTGACGAAGCTTGATGGCTCGCCATGTTCATTGTCGTGGAAATGAGTTCACCGGAGGTGGGCGCCAATATTGATCACTTATTTTTAATAGTTGTATAAAATCAAAAACAAGGCAACACATCATTAAATGACAAGGGCCTTTGTCCTTGTCATTATTATCTATGAAATAATAATGCAAGGACGAAGGTAAAGGTATATATTTGTTTTAAATTTCTCTAAGTCAACATAGGAGAATATGTTGCTTATTTTTTCCTTCATATAATCGTTCCACGAAGGTCATATGAAGGAAAAGGATTACAAACAAATATTGAATACATGCATATTTTATAAACGTCAGAAGCAAGCAATAGAGAACAAGCCCTTTTTCTTATTTACATGCTCATCTTAAATTTCACTTCGCATAATATAATGAACAACTACATTTATACCTTCAGCTCTCCACGAAGAAGGATTCAAAGATAGCTTCAGAAGGTGAAAGATTAAAGGTGTTCTCTCTTCTGCTTCTCCCTTCAAAAGATTAACAGTACATGACACTATTCATCTATTTATATGCCCGGGGCATGACTCAATTGAATTTTTCCTATATATTCATTCTAATATACACACCAGGGGTAAAGTTGCCCTTCTACTCCTTTTGACTTAGTTCGTTGTCTCCCGAAGGACCTTCGGAATTAGCTAAGGCCAAAGCATGCTCGCAATGATCGCTGAAGCCTTGGTGCGTTGCTTGCTCAATATCTACCTTCGGTATTCAGTCCTTTAGTATAACTAGATATATGCCCGTGCTTCACTATGGAGTCAATATATTATATTAAAATACATTAAGATATAGAAGCACTAACTGGTATTTTATGCTATTGTCAGTATCTTTAAATAATTAAAGAGGTTACATACCTTAAAAATATATACGTATGTCCCCGTACTTTGTCATGGAAATTGAAAAGGAAAATTGATAAATTCATGTGGCTTTTTGTTCTAAGATATAAATATTACAAAAAAAACAGAAGTAACCATGGTGAGATATAAGGCCGACCATCCGCAGATCGGATTCACAACATCCCTCTTCAGTCCACAACCACCTCCGACTTCTTAGGCTTTGACAACAGATACCAGCGAAGAAACGATCATAAGCTGACTTAGATGAATACTAAATCGTGATTATTCTAAAAAATTAGTTACATTTAAATCGTGATTGTTTGAAATAATAAAATGAGATTCATTGACAACACATACAATTCATTAAACTTCTACCCCGACGATGAATTTGGACTGCTCCCACTGTTTGTCTGGCAATCACCACCATCCACCATAGAAGAAGCAATATCCTCCAAGGCCACACTCGGACAAAGTCTGCAACTAAAAGCCTAATACACCGAACAAATCCATCATGTGCAGCAAAATGCAGTGATGTTCGACCACTCAAGTAATCTGCCCTAGTAACCTGAATCAGCCAAAAAAGAAACAAACAACAGTTAGCACTTACCTTGTCCTAACTAAAAAATGTAGCAAAAAAAGGTAATATGTTAGGCGCCGTCTTACATTGCATCTGAAGAGAAGAAGCATCTGCACCACCTCCCAGTGCCCATGCCGACACGCATGCATCAGTGCAGTCTTGATCCATCATTAAAACAATAGCAACCAATCAACAGACTATTTGATACAGATAAAAACTAAAGAATGAACAAAAATATAATTCCTATCCCCCGTGCAGAAGTGCCAAAAAGAGGGCAAACCCAGTGTTAGAGGCTCCAACACAAGTGGGGTCTGTAGAAGGGATAAACCGAGATAGGCCTTCCCCACAAATGCGGAGAGGCTGCTTAGAACTCAAGACCTGGTCAGTTTCACACTTTCACGACTGTACTAGGCCTGTCCTTCGAAGAAGTGCCAAAATGAGCTATGAAAAAAACTTGGTTCAGCTCTAGCCACAAATGCATGACAGATTCAGGTTTTGTTATGCCATCGCTGAGCAGAGCAACATAATTAGCCACCTAAAACTGAATCTTGATGCCACAATATATTTCCATGGCATAGGAGTTGACAAATCGGCCACTTGTGCACGATAGATCTTAGCATTTGTTCGGTTTAAACTGGCAGAAGATAGCTGGAACACACAGATGAGAACTTTTGAACCCAGAAAGCGCAGAAAGATCTACCTAGCCGCAGTAGTTGCGCGCGTTAACGTCAGCACCTTTCTCCAGCAGCATCGTGATACCAACCCAGGCCACCCAGGGCAGCAACTGCGCCTGCCAGAACAGCATAGTTTCTGTTATTGTCAGTCGACACACTTGCAGATGCTGACTCCGTTGGCCCAGCATCGGCCTTCACATCACTTGCTGTAGAGCCTGTGGTTGACGAGGGTTGCTCTCCTGAGCTGGGGCTTGGAATCAATGTTACATCTTGTGTGAGAGTTTAATGTTTTCATAACCCTCCAGCAACAAAACTCCTACTCAACATGGGCATACATATAACACAAGTAAAGAGTTCATGATTCCAAGTACGAAAATTTGTAAAACACAAGCATCAACAAAGCAGAAGAATATGATTGAGCCCATGTTGACCAGAATGCTATGGGGGGGACTAATCGTGGACTAATATGAACTAATAGATGGTGATTGATGAGTAGAACTCATTAGAAAAAAAAGAATGTTTAATTAGTCCATGTTTAGCCTATTAGCCAATGACAGACTAAACTTAAAATGGTAAATGATCAAGGAAAACAGGATAAATGATGATTAAATGGAAACGGCTAGTGACCGTGTAGTTTACATGGTGTGTAAACAGATTACAGGGCCGTTTATGACAACACTGGATCGAACATAAGAGAATGCTGCCCAATTCAATGCTTAGAGATATTGTGTACTTGCATACCTTGAGTGCGAGCTTCTCCAGCTTCTCTTGTTCCACTTTCTGTAGTAAAAATCAAAATGCAATTGGCATGTTATTATCATGGCATCAAGAATAGAGGCGATACATTCAAATAGTCGAAAATAACCCAAAAAGAGGTACCCTAAGGCTATCTCCAGCAAATCCTCTATCTCATCCCCTATCGCGTCCTCTATTTCAATATATATTATAGATATGTGCCCATGCGTTGCGATGGAAGTAAAAGATTTATATGAAACATTGATACGAAATGACAAACATCACTATAATATGCAAAATATGTGTGGAAAGCATTATCAATATCACACAAAATATTTCTAAAAAGTTAATTTAGAATTTTTAATTACAGACAAATGTGTCGACAACTGTTCACTAATCAGCTAATCCTTTTTAGCGATATCGATAAGTCTCTGTTGTATGTTTGCAGGGATGGCATATCGACACGAATTGTCCTCATAACTTAACAGATCAATCACAAAGTTCCTTCGAAGAGTCTTTGCATCCTACAGACAAAGACATAAGAGAACAAAACATATTATCTTGTAGAACAAGATAGCTGGAATGTAAGTTTTGAACATAAAACGAACGTACTACACTCACCCCCAACAAATTTCAGTCGTCTGTCATTCCCCCACATGGCCATAGCTTGTAGAACGAGGTAGCTGGTATCAAACCTATAGAATAATATTTGGGCAACTATGTTTTATACAATTATTATCATAGAAAAAATTTAAACTGCTGAGAAGGTGGTACGAAGAAAATACCCTCTTAAGTCAATTGGAACATCAGTCTGAATTGTATGTTCCCACTTAAAGATATCCTCCACCCATCCAGAACGTTTCTTGCTGTAAGCAATCTTATATTTTTTGAGACCATGATAATCGATTCCGTGAACCTCTTGTATGGCATGTGTTTACACCAATCTTGAGTCGGTGTAAAGTCGATAAAAGTCACATGCTTTTTAACATATCTATTACGAAAATGGCGTGACATCCATTGAATTTCCATGGCATAAGAACCTGCAAAATATTAGTCATTAGGATCCTACAATAGAAGTGTCCTTTATAAATACATTCGAAATAAACACATACTTACATATCTACAACCCGTGATATAATAATTCATTGATGGCCAACAATCGAGTGTTTTGGCTAACTCTTTTGTTGTAGGATCCTGATGGTACTTTGGAAGTTTACCAAAACCATCCATTCTCTGGATAGTATATATACATGTCCACATGAGGATTAGATGTAGATACTATATATTAATACATTAATGATTGGAAACAAACTTACCCAAAAACGCATGTCCATATAATGCTTTCTATTATTTATGATTTCTTCTTTCGGCCTACGTGACTCTTTATTGGCAATCAGCCGAACAGCCATGTCAAAACATCTTAGAATCATATCTTGATTTATCGTTAATATGTTTTGCAGGTCTTTGATAGATATTTCTATCTTAAAAGGATTGAAACTTCGCACCCATGTTCTCCTGTAATGTAGCATGACAAAAGTCTATATCAAGAATCTAAGTAGTTGATATACATAAAATAAATAAATCAATGAGCACTTACTCTAGTGTCATATCGTCTTCTATTGCCATGATATAATCACATAAAACATATATTGAATCAGCTTTGGTCACTGGCATGTCCTTTGTGGAAAGACCAACCATTAAAAAGTCATTGGTGCACCCATCGGTAGAGACTTTTATAGGAGCTCTTTTATCCCAATCATCGACAAACCACCTTTGCAAGTCTGCTTGAGTAATAGGGCCTTCCTCATCTTCATACACTACTTAGCTATCATCAAGCACGTGGAGTAGTTTCCTCTTATTAGAATTTGTTGGGTTTTCTAATATCTCAACATCAGATGGGCTTCCAGAGTCAACTTCTTTTTCATTTTTATATAACAGACACCCCCTTCTCTTATTCAGGTCTGAAGATATTAATATAGCAGCCATTTTTTTCCTAAAGTGTGACATGTCATCCTACAAATAATAAACAATTATTTAGCATTATATATGTAACACTGACTGTAGATGTGCATATATGTCATAGTAGTAATAATATACCTGGGTAAAACTGTCAGACAGTTCATCCCCTATCCAGTATTCGATATAGTTCAAAAGAAAGAGACCACATGAAGAGCTACAATATACATTAATATCAACATAAATATTAGTATGAATGAAGAAATTGGTAAAGAAGATTTTAGGGCGTACCTATCTGTCTGCTTTGCATATCCCATGTCTATTTCTCTGAGCGGCCAAGAAGCAACTTGGAGGTCTGGCCACCTGTGGTCTTTTAACTCCTTACGTTGAGATATCATATCAATTTGTCTTTGCAGTCCTTTAATCTTTATATATTGTAAAACAAAATTAGAGATTGAGATAAGTTAATATTGAATTCATAATTGTTTAGTTTATGCATACTCATAGAGTCAGTGAGGTCTTTGCGGTCTTGTGAAGTACCAAGTGAATCGAGCACTTGTATCTCCATATTTCTTGCATGGATAATGGCAAGATACCAGTGCGTCTCTCGGATGTTTATCGGAATAAACACCTACAAAACAGTTATAAATACTTGCATAAGAATAAATTACATATAAATATTAATTGTTCAAATTGCAAACTCATATGTACCATGTCATGGTCTAGGTAAAGTAACACCCTTCGTTCAGCGCTACAAATTTGTGTCATGTCTTTAATTGGATATAGCTCCTCTGTTTTAATTTCAACATCACCATCTCGCTTCCGGAAATTCAACTGGAAAGCATTTTCTATGTGAACACGACCTCCAAATCGGCACTTTAGATGCTTTTGAGCTTTTATCAAATTTATGTAACAGTCTATAACCTGCAAGTGTGTAAGTTGTGGTTAAAAATACCAGAATGAGTAAAAAAACTTATACATAACAACGTCGCCAAATATAAAAACTAAGCATGGATTACCTCGTCACCTAAATATGCGCTCGGCTGAAATAAACACTCCATCCACTTCCTTTCAACAAAGGCATCATCAATAAGCACGACTTCTACCCTTGGTTCACAAGGGATTTCCTTAATAAAATCGATGAGGGCAAGATCACCTTGTGTGCAAATATAGTCTAGGAGCAACCGGTCATGAGACAAAACTAAAATTAGTTATTACAAAAAATACAAATTGATCCATACAGAACTATGAAAATTATAATACCTTCTCGAACTATTGCGGTTGCCACCGATTTTTTGGCTTGTTATGAGACAAGCCTACAAATAGAGATTCCATTCTCGCGGGACAAAAACCTACATTCATAACAAATTGTTAGATGCATAAAAATTAATATTGCTAATTTCACAAATGATCCAAAACTCAACAATACTTTAAGATAGTATGCATGCTCTAATAATACACAAACATGTGCAGCTCTAATAAAAACAGTTGTAGCATGCAAACATGACTTGATAATACACCAGACCAATCAAACAGAAGACAAACATCATCCTATTAGTTTGTTAGCTGAACATGCAACTCTTACCATGGGTCTAATTTGTTAGGACCTCTTTGTAGACGATGTTCTTGGTATATGTCCCACAATCTACTATGGGGGTTTTCTTTACACCCTTCCTTGATTTTTTCCTCCCATCGATAGCTAGGATGACAAGAATCTTTATGTTCGATCGGGCTGTCGCTCTAGATAGAGCAACATATAGTTGGCCATGAGAGATCACTGGTTCAGGCAAGTATACACCAACATTGGGAATAGTCTGACCCTGTGCTTTGTTAACCATCATTGCAAAGCTAAGCCATACAGGAAACTGCTTTCTTTTGAACTAGAAAGGGAACATCTCTTCATCGGAGGGACACAGCGGTATACGCGGTAGGAAAATCTGTTTTCCAACATGTTGACCCAGTACAATCTCTGCGTCAATGCTATTTCTTTGGAAGCCACGAACGACCAGCCTGGTGCCATTGCAAAGTCCATTTGCAGGGTCTATATTCCGGAGCAATATAACAGGACATCTGTTGGGGGCCTTCGTCTTCCGAAGGTCCTCAAAAACATGATTTAACAATGTTTCTGGAGTACGATGCATGAACAGGTACCTTCGGGCTTGGATCAGAACCACAGTGTGAAGAAGTACAAAGAATGTGAAGGTTGGCACAAAGCCGAAGCTATGCGCAGGGGACCTTCAACATGATAGTAGAAAGGAGAACCGACTTAAAAGGGAAAAGGCTATTTAGACCTCGATGAATTACTACAGAGTCATTAGCAAATGTAAAGCGCATGAGTGTAATTTTACATAGGCTATGTCTTGTGCCTATAAATAGGTGAACAGTGCTCCCGTACTGTTCACACTGACTTGGCATTTGCTTTCGCGGCACGCTTGTATTATCACTTTCTGTCAAGCCAAAGGTATAAATGTAATTCAATATTGTCCATATTTATTAATGAATATGTGATAAGAAATATATATATTTAAATTATATGATATCATATAATTATTCATGTTGTTTCTCATGTTTTATATGCTTCGTCTTTTATACAAATGTGTTATGATGATGAAGGTATATTCTTCATAACCTTCGTCTGAAGATCATTATATCCTGAGGGAGATAATGCTTCGAAGGACGGAGGGCTTTAACATTTAACATTCTGTGTTGCCTTGTTCTTAATTCATAGCACTTGAGAACAAGTCCCCAACATTGGCGCCCACCTCCGGTGAATCCTTTTCGACCACCTTCAGCAAGCACTGACCTTCGTCATGCCACCGAAGAAAGCTTCAGCGACAGGGGCTGCCGTTCTGCAGCCACTGGATCCGAATCAGGAGACCCTTTCTCTTCGAGAAGCACGAAGCCAGAAGAGGAAGGCCACTAGTCCAACACCCCAGGAGGATGAGTTGGACCAACAAATCAGAAACATGGAGATGCTTCATCAACAAGTACAATGGAAGAATGAGAAGATGGCTCGACTAGCCGACCTTCAAAGGCAGATCGACGAAGCCACTAAAGAAGTACGCCATCTTGCTCAAGAAGAACAAGAACGAAGGCCCCAGCATAGGGAGTTTCATCAAGAGGACTTGTTCAATGACGATGGATGGTATGATGATTTTAATCGTGATACCTTTACTTTTGATGATGCTTCTCCCTTAGCAGCAGAACTGCAGGCTATCCCATGGCCCCCATCATACAAGCCCCCTTAGCTTCCAATGTATGATGGACATTCAAATCCGAAGCAGTTTTTGATGAGTTATGAAGCAACCATATCTTCATATGGAGGCAATGCAGCTGTCATGGCCAAATCCTTCGTCATGGTAGTTAAGAATGTGGCCAGACATGGTATTCTTCTCTTCGGCCAGGAACTATCATCTCATGGCAGAAGCTCTAGGACATGCTGGTGACAAGCTTCCAGGGCTTCCAGACGAAGCCAGTCACAGCTGAGGCTCTGTTTCAATGCACACAAGATCATGAGGAGTATCTTCAGGCATACGTCCGAAGGTTCTTGCGTCTGAGAGCACAGGCGCCTAAAGTGCCCAATGAAATTGTCATTGAGGCCATGATCAAGGGGCTCCGTCCAGGACCTACTGCCCAGTATTTCGCTAGAAAGCCTCCACAGACTTTGGAGAAGCTGCTTCAAAAGATGGATGAATACATCCGCGCTGACAATAATTTTCGTTAGAGAAGGGAGGAAGCTTATAGGTTCTCTGAGATGACCAGGGGCTTCGGAGGGAGAATTCACCCAAGACATGTCAGGTCCATCAAATCCACCTAGAGTGATGACAGAGGAAGTCAACAACAGAGGCCACAATATCCCTCGCAAGCTTCGGGGCAGCAACAAAGCTATCTTCGGCCGCCAGCTCCAAGGGGTAGAGGCGCTAGGGGCTTTGGAGGAAGGTTTGGGGATCAATCTAGGAAAATTTATTGCTTATTCTGTGGTGAGGACAAGGGCCATACTACAAGAATGTGCCATGTCACTATACAGAAACAGAAAGAAATAGCAGAAGCTGCAGCTCAGCAGAACCAGCCGAACCAAGTCATGCATACTGCTTCGTATCACTCACCCTACATACCAGAGTATGTGGGTAACCATCCTGCAGCGTCTGTTGCTTCGGCTAGTCAGCCGCAGGCATCCTGGGCACAGCCTCCACCTCCGCCACCGCTACAACCTGCGTATCCACGAGGTCAGCAGCCAGAAGGGAGCCAACAGATCCACCAGCAGCGAGATTTCAGGGAGGAGTCTGAAGCTCGCATAGTCAACAGTACTGTGCTAGAATCGAAGCATATCTACTGAGAGATATCCTACCCCTGAAACAGTTTTCACATTCATTATCATTTTCTTTCTTACTAAGGAACAATTATCGAAAACCTAGTTGTCTTGTCATTTTTAATTCCTTGTAATAGCTTCGTTTTTGCCATATTGAAAATACATCTTTTCCACAGACTCACGGAGTCTAACAAAGTCGCTGAAGCACAAAAAGTTGTTTCTAAGAGAACGCGTGGCTAAAAATTACATCATATGTATCTCCGAAGCTACAGAAAGTCGTTCAACGGAACGCAGAGTAAGTTTGCTGAAGCTACAAAAAGTTGTTCCTAGGTGAGCGCAGAGTAAGTTTTCTGCTCAAAAGTCGTTCCAAAGGGAATGCAGAGCCAAATACCGCCGAAATATAAGGCGAAGCCGAAAAGTCAACGCGAATACCGCCAAAATAGAAGGCGAAGAAGTTCAAAAGACGTTCCTAAGGGAATGCAGAACGTACAGCGAAAAGTCAACGCTGATACACCAAAAAATAAGCAGTGAAGCCGAAAAATAAACGGCAAAGAGATTTGAATATTCCACTATGGGGATATGTGTGTGACTTCGGCACAAATATCATTTTGCATAGCATAACATCATCACATCATTCGCATAACATAACATCATACATCATATTGCATCAATGGCACAAGAGAGGGATACAATGTTGACCTTCGGAGAATACTTCCATAAAATGAGATTGTGTTAAGGCACAAAAGAAGTCTTGAAGAAATACAGCTTCATCAGCCTTGATATGGAGGCAAAAATCCATTATTGACGAAGCATTAATGTTTCTGCGACGATTGGAGGATTTCTCACGAAGCATAAAAGATCTACTTTACGAAGCATAAAAAGAAGGGAAGGTGTTTTTTTCGCCAAAGGCTCAAAAACAGTATGTACATAAAAGTTTCATGCATCGTAAAGAAATAAATTACAAAACCATTCATATATTACATTCAAAACACATGAGCACCGAATATTACAGACATAGTTCAGCAAATGACTGCATTAACATTCCAGCAATGTTTTTACAATAGCTATTCTTCTTTCAAAACTTCATCTGCAGCTTCGGTCAGCAGTTGGGTAATGACTTCGTCTACAATAGCTTCATCCATCCTAACAATTTCTGTTGATGCCTTTGCCTCTGGGTCGGCCAACGACTCAAAGGGTTTGGGGGGGGAGGAGATAGTTCAGTTGTGGTAGAAAACGTAAATCAACTTGAAGTCACAAAAATAAACAATAAAGTTAAAACCCATTAAGCAATACCTATCCACTTTTCGAGTTCCGCAGCTTTTTCAGCTGCCTTCGTTGCTTCCCTAGCGTTATGAGTATCTTTTTCGCTCTTCTTTATTATTTCATGGCCATCCCTCGGCCGCCATTTTCCCAGATGTCAATGAAGAATTTTCCGCCCACTAAGCTTGCTTCGGCCGAGGGGTCCTTTGTATCATCAACTGATAGAGCAGCTTTGGCTTGGGCTAAAGTTTTCACATGTTCGCACCCCGCTCTTTCCAGAATAGCTGCAACTCCTCTTACACCAGAGAAGGCGCAGACGTCCCCGCGGTCGTTCAAAATTTCTTCAAAAACTTCGGCTTCGTTGCTGATCCACTCAATTGGGCCTTTGGGGTCGCCTCGTATGAAGTTATCCTCGCTTGAATATGCGCCAAAATTGGCGAAGCTAGTTTTTATCTTTTTTTACACAATCTATAGATTTTTCAAAACATTTTTCTTTTGACACCCGAAGTTCTGCAACTGTTTTTTCCCAGTAATTTTTCCAGTAGTCACTGGCATCTCGTTCAGCTTCGGCAACAGCGCATTTTAATTTTGCTTCAGCCAGCTGTTTCCGAAGGTCTTCAATTTCACATTTCTGGGCTTCAGCTTGGGCTCTGGAAGTAGTTTTGTCTTCTTTTATTTTGCTCACCAATGAATTTAATATTTTATCTTTTTCAAGACCTTCGTTCCTTAGTTCAATTACTTCGGAACGAAGGTTGTTCAGAGCTATAGTGCATCCTTCGTCTTCGACATTTTTCTGCGCCCTGAGGGCATTACTAAGAATCAGGCCCGACAAAAGAAGTGAGGTATTAAGCATAAGCAAATAAAAAAAATTTAAGTACAAAAAATTCATTCTCACACATTTAAACTATTATATGCTAAGCTATCCGCCAATTGATCTTTCGATAACACCGAAAGCCCGACTTCTAGAGTCGGGAATCCGAAGCTTCAGCTCATCTCCCGGCAGACAGAAATCTCCTTGCTGTCTGGCAGACAATACAAGAAATCTTCTTCTCCGCTGCCGTTGAATACCAATGCCCCCTTTGGATATTTCAGTTTTTGGGCATAGTGTTGAGCTTCTCGCTTTTCTTCTGTAAAGAGATTTTCCCGAAGCATGACAGATAATATATTCAATATTCTCTTTCAAAGCTTCGAGAATAGGAGCGGCACGTTTTTCAGGAAAAATTTGTTCTATAACTTCTTCCTCTGCTGCCTTTTCTCCAATCTCTGAGGATTTCTCTTTGATGGGCTTTGCAGGCCCAATTTCAGCATCGGCCTGGCTAATTGTAGCTTCGGCTTCGGCCAGCTTTGTCTCGGTTTCAACCGGTCCTATTGAAACCTTGGCAATTTTTCCTGGAGTAGAACTTGAAGTTTTTATCGTCTCCAGCACATCTAACACACTAGCCATCCTTTTTCTCTTTGGGGTTGCTATCGGATCTTTTTGTATCTTTGGCACCTCCACTCTTACCGAAGGGCTTAGAATTTCTGATGTTTTTGCCTCTTCAGGTATTGGTTCTTCAATTTTGTCAGCCGTCAGCATTGCAGCCGGCTCTTCAATCCTCTGCGTAAGGGCAGGCCCTTCGGCTTCAGTAGCCGAAGAGGTCTCACCACCAAAGTCAGGCACTATGGTCGGTTCAATGTAGCGCGGATGGTGAGTAAGAACCTTCACCTTTTTCCTCTTCGGCGCGGGCTTGCTTGAGGCGGCTGAAGCAACATCCTTCCCAGAAGGTCCACTCTTTCTCTTCTGCCCCCATGGCGGGTAACGGTAGTCAGGGTACATAAATCCAATGGCATCAAAAACTCTATTTAGCCTCTTCTTTTTCGGCTCCCAAAGGCTGCAAATAGCGTGTTATCTTCAGACTTGGAGTAGGCTCCAAGTAGTTCATCACTGGTATTTTCAACACATTTCAGCCAGTCGTCGTCTGGTTCGATAAATTGGTCTCTAAACCTGAAGGTATATTTCAATCGAACCAAACCACCTTCGTTAGGATTGCTAATGGTCTCTTTTGGCATCTCCTAGTTGTCTATTAATGGCCATATCCTGTAGGCCACATATTCTTGAACTAAATCCCTCGTCCCGATAAAAGAGCAAACTATGCCAAAGGCCCTTCAGCATTCTTCGACTGCTTCATCAACTTCTACCTTTGGTTTCCTGAGGCCGAAGCGGGACCAAATGGGGCGCATAATGATCTTTATAATATTTTCTCTTGCTTTTAAATCATTCTTCACATAGAACCATTCTTTCATCCAGTCTCCGAGCCATTTTTTCTGAAATGTTGGCACTGGGAAACTTGAGCCTGAGCGAGCAACGAAGCTATAGCAACCAAAATTGTTATGATACTGTTCCTTACCCCAGGGCTTCGTCTCATACGAAAGTTCATGCATGCTGCAGAAACATTTTGCACTTGGCTCCAATCCTTGACTCCTCACGGCCCAGACGAAGATCCCCATTCTGATAATTGCTTCAGGAGTAATCTGGTGAAGGAAAATCTCATATATCTTTCAAACTTCAACAACAAATCTGCTTAAGGGGAACCAAAGCCTAGCCTTGAAGAAGCTTCGGAAGATTACGACTTCATTCTCTTCAGGAGCGGGAACAGTCCTGTCTCCGGTGTTAGCCCTCACAATAGATATGTCTCGAAAATACCTTCCTCTCATGTTATCAAGATGACTCTGTCTGATAGTCGATTTCCCGAAGACTATGTGACTTGGTCGCCAGGGCCGATCTTCGGAGTCTTCACCCCCACTTTCCGCATCATAACTATCGCTGTCATCGGTATCTTCAGATAAGCCTTCTAGAATTTCTTTTGTAATCTTTTTTGTATTTGTCTTTGCAATTGACTCAATGAATCCAACAGTCTTTTCCTCAAGAAGCTTCTCCTCTTCGGTTAGCTTCGTTCCAGTAATTGTCTTCTTGTCGTGAGACATCTTATCTTCGGAACTGACGAAAATATGAGCTTAAATTCGAAGCTTAGAAAATTTAAGAAACTATGCAACTGATGGAAAGCAAGAGCTAAGAAATAAAGCAAAGCAGAGCATGTGTGCCAAATGTTCTTGGGGTGAGTTCTTATTTATACGCCCAGCACGCTCCAAGATGGAGGGCCCCATCTGTCATTGACTGTTGCTATTCTAGCAAAAGGAAGGTGTTTTTTGGACCTTCGGCTTAGGGCTTTGGCCGTGTCGCAATCTTAATTCGTTATTCTAACAAATTAACCTTGCGAGGGGCTACTGTTGGGGGCCTTCGTCTTCCGAAGGTCCTCAAAAACATGATTTAACAATGTTTCTAGAGTACGATGCATGAACATGTACCTTCGGGCTTGGATCAGAACCACAGTGTGAAGAAGTACAAAGAATGTGAAGGTTGGTGCAAAGCTGAAGCTATGCGCAGGGGACCTTCGGCATGATAGCAGAAAGGAGAACCGACTTAAAAGGGAAAAGGATATTTAGAACTCAATGAATTACTACAGAGTCATTAGCAAATGTAAAGGGCATGAGTGTAATTTTACATGGGCTATGTCTTGTGCCTATAAATAGGTGAACAGTGCTCCCGTACTGTTCACGCTGACTTGGCATTTGCTTTCGCGACACGCTTGTATTATCACTTTCTGTCAAGCCGAAGGTATAAATGTAATTCAATATTGTCCATATTTATTAATGATTATGTGATAAGAAATATATATATTTAAATTATATGATATCATATAATTATTCATGTTGTTTCTCATGTTTCATATGCTTCGTCTTTTATACAAATGTGTTATGATGATGAAGGTATATCCTTCATAACCTTCGTCTGAAGATCATTATATCCTGAGGGAGATAATGCTTCGAAGGACGGAGGGCTTTAACATTTAACATTCTGTGTTGCCTTGTTCTTAATTCATAGCACTTGAGAACAAGTCCCCAACAACATCCATCTTGAGCTTCAAAACATGAGGTGGTAGCCCATTAGGCGTCAATGTGTTTAGGAACTCGGGTGGGTAGTAGTTATGGGGATCATCCATGGCGCTATCGAAACTATGGTACACCATATGCTCCCCTTGAAAATGATCAATCATCTTAACATTTATCATATCAACCCAGTCATTTCGTGTTGACAGTATCGCCCTTGAAGTGATGTAGGTGGAATCAGACATATTTTCGTTGAGATTTGGGAAAGCAAAGTCTATTAGGTTGTCAAGATCGTTGTCACTCCCACTGTAAGGCACACACACATCATCAGGAAGACGAATGTCACCGTCACTATTTGTTTCCTCAGTTCCACCACCTACGCGCAGCAAAAACTCTGCAAACCAAGGGTCGTTTTTTTGCTCTCATGTTGCTAACAAGCTTTAAGTGGGACATGGACTCCCATAGGTAAGACATCCGTAGCGAAGACGCGGCCACTTGAGCCCTTGACCCTTTACGAACAACAGGCAAGACCTGTCTGAAATCTCCACCGAAGACAATGGTTTTACCACCAAATGGCAGTGCGGGGCGACCCATTATATCGCGCATGCTATTGTCCAGTGCCTCCACGACTTGTCTCTTAGTCATAGAAGCCTCGTCCCAGATAATGAGAGATGCTTTCCGTAGCAACTCTGCTATTCCACTCTGCTTCGTGAAGCTACATACAGCGCCATCGTCAATAGTGAGTGGTATCTTGAAGCGTGAACGAGCGGTTCTTCCTCCAGGCATTATGGAAGCCGCAACGCCAGATGTAGTTGTTGCCACTGCAATCTTGCCCTAGTTGCGTAGCGTCGCGAGCAGCACTCTGTATAGATAAGTCTTCCCGGTGCCACCAGGTCCATCCACAAAGAATAATCTGCCCTGATCGGTGTCAACGGCAGACATAATCTTATCATAGGCGGCCCTCTGTTCCTCATTAAGAGAGTCTTTAAGAGCCACATCTCCCACTGTCAGTTGGATACTTTCCTCCTCATAAACCTCCCTAGCAGTACCAATAGCATCGTCATACGCGTCGATGATAGGAGGTAGAGGGAATGTCTTTATGTCCTTTCCCATTGACTGCAGCATGTTCCTAATGTCAAACAATACCATCTGCTCAACATGAGTTTTATTCTGACTCCTGTGCTAATAGTCCTCGGACATAGAATCTTTGTGTTTCTGCCAGAGTACAGCCACATCGCTTGGCTCACAGTACACCAGTATTGTGGCAAAAAGTTGTCGCAGCGTCAATGGCATCTGGAAAAGAGCACGTTCAGTGAGACACTCATCCAGTGTGTTGTCCGACTCAAGTAGTCCCCTTCTCTCTGCTGCCTCACGAAAAGTCGGTAGGGTGACACCATCAACTGTCCTTAGATCCACATAGGAGGCGGCGCTAGTCAGGTAGTTTAGGAGAACATGAAGATAGTAGCACTCCCCTCGGCCGGATGAGTAGAGACTATCCTACCGACTTTTCCACCTATATCTCGTTTCCTCTGTTGCCATACTTTGCCCTTACCACTCTGCCAAGTGTACCACTCAGGGAAGTCACGATATAGGATGCCACGAGCCTCCTCGTGTAGCCTATTCGCCTCAAAATATGCTGTGAGCATCGACCTATCAACACCTGGACGGTTGACGACTCGCTCGACCATTTGCCACTTGTGAAACGCCACCATGTGCATGTTTGGAAGATGGAGTTGAAGCTGCATAACAGGTGGAGATATCTGACTAAGCTCAAAGCCGTATATCCTCCACAAGGATTCTGGAGGAGTCACCCACCTTGCATCTCTATACTGCTTGATCTCATCAACATCATCGGCTGCCTTGCTTGCATCTCTCATAACAACAGACGCACGATCATGGCCTTTATATATGTACTTGAACAGGTATTTAACAGCCTTGATGCTCCCACATGCCTCAACATTGATGTGACAGTTGAATAGACGAAGGAGGTATGGGTTATAAGGGACAACCCATCTATTGTCCAGTTCGCACCCTCGGACCTTTTCTTTATGGTTATCATCATGACGTCTATAAATTGGGTACGAATCCTTCCCTTGCAAGGTTGTGTCACTGAAAGGCCGAGGGTAATGATTCTTGCATGATTTACGACCCTTAGTGCATGGGCAGTTAGGGTTTAGCGACCCACACGGGCCATGCATCATATGCTTGATAACCATCTTTCATAGTTCTGGGTACTTGTTGCTCGGGATCTCGGCTGAGATCAAAAGGTTGTACTGCTCAGGACATGTGAGCATGTACTTTCTCTGCATTATGAGTAGAAAATGGGCATGCGGCAAACCCTGCTTCTGAAACTCCACAACATAGACATAGGCTCGGACCTTACCAAGAATATCCTGTTTAGTCAGCCTATGCTTTAACTCTTGTAGCTTCGCATGAAAGACACGCACTACAAGATTCAGATGATCTTGCGGTGTCTGCCTAGGGAGAAGCTCCCTCCTTATCTCATCCCAGTTAGGGTTACATGTCATGGTAAGAAATATGTCTGGCAGCGCGGATGTATTCATCCATCTTTTGATGCAGCTTCTCCAAAGTCTGTGGAGGCTTTCTAGAGAAATTCTAGGCAGTAGGTCCTGGACAGAGCCCCTTGATCATGGCCTCAATGACAATTTCATTGGGCACTATAGGCGCCTGTGCTCTTAGACGCAAGAACCTTCGGATGTATGCCTGAAGATACTCCTCATGATCTTGTGTGCATTGAAACAGAGCCTGAGCTGTGACTGGCTTCGTCTAGAAGCCCTGGAAGCTTGTCACCAGCATGTCCTTGAGCTTCTGCCATGAGGTGATAGTTCCTGGCCGAAGAGAAGAATACCATGTCTGGGCCACATTTTTAACTGCCATGACGAAGGATTTGGCCATGACAGCTGCATTGCCTCCATATGAAGATATGGTTGCTTCATAACTCATCAAAAACTACTTCGGATCTGAATGTCCATCATACATTGGAAGCTGAGGGGGCTTGTATGATGGGGGCCATGGGATAGCCTGTAGTTCTATTGCCAAGGGAGAAGCATCATCAAAAGTAAAAGTATCACAATTAAAATCATCATACCATCCATCGTCATAGAACAAGTCCTCTTGATGAAACTCCCTGTGTTGGGGCCTTCGTTCTTGTTCTTCTTGAGCAAGATGGCGTACTTCTTTAGTGGCTTCGTCGATCTGCCTTTGAAGGTCGGCTAGTCGAGCCATCTTCTCCTTCTTCCTTTGTACTTGTTGATGAAGCATCTCCATGTTTCTGATTTGTTGGTCCAACTCGTCCTCCTGGGGTGTTGGACTAGTGGCCTTCCTCTTCTGGCTTCGTGCTTCTCGAAGAGAAAGGGTCTCCTGATTCGGGTCCAGTGGCTGCAGAACGGCAGCCCCTATCGCTGAAGCTTTCTTTGGTGGCATGACGAAGGTCAGTGCTTGCTGAAGGTGGTCGAAAAGGATTCACCGGAGGTGGGCGCCAATGTTGGGGACTTGTTCTCAAGTGCTATGAATTAAGAACAAGGCAACACAGAATGTTAAATGTTAAAGCCCTCCGTCCTTCGAAGCATTATCTCCCTTAGGATATAATGATCTTCAGAAGAAGGTTATGAAGGATATACCTTCATCATCATAACACATTTGTATAAAAGACGAAGCATATGAAACATGAGAAACAACATGAATAATATATGATATCATATAATTTAAATATATATATATATATTTCTTATCACATAATCATTAATAAATATGGACAATATTGAATTACATTTATACCTTCGGCTTAACAGAAAGTGATAATACAAGCGTGCCGCGAAAGCAAATGCCAAGTCAGCGTGAACAGTACGGGAGCACTGTTCACCTATTTATAGGCACAAGACATAGCCCATGTAAAATTACACTCATGCCCTTCACATTTGCTAATGACTCTATAGTAATTCATCGAGTTCTAAATAGCCTTTTCCCTTTTAAGTCGGTTCTCCTTTCTGCTATCATGCCGAAGGTCCCCTGCGCATAGCTTCGGCTTTGCACCAACCTTCGCATTCTTTGTACTTCTTCACACTGTGGTTCTGATCCAAGCCCGAAGGTACCTTTTCATGCATCGTACTCCAGAAACATTGTTAAATCATGTTTTTGAGGACCTTCGGAAGACGAAGGCCCCCAACAACATCCATATACCGACGTCTCATGTCACGAGGACCGCCAATAAACAACGTCGACAGCATAGTTCGCTTGCCAACCTTCTCTCCTCTAATATCTCCATCTGGCATGCTATCCACCAAGCCCTGGTACAGGTCTGCCCTTAACCGATCCTGATTCTTGCGTATGTAATCTAAACAAGAGTTCTCAATCTTTATGTACATGTCGACCGCGAACTGCTAAAAAAGCCGCTTTCCATGAAGTATTGGATTGAATACCCTGGGGCGAATCTGGAATTTGTAGCAGTAGTAGTCACGTACAGACACACATAAATGGCTAGGAGATTCTGCATACGCAAGGATTATAAAGTGAGTGATGCTGAAAAGATAGTTAATAATGCGCAAATACTTCAAATTATAAACAAACAACTAACCCACATCTTCATCATTTGCATTACTTGCCCTATGTGTCGCACAGTATGCATCCACTTCGTCCATGGATACTCCAACCATTGGGATATTTGCGTGCCAGCCAAGTTCGCCTCTAGGGAAGAACAATGGATATGATAGTGCATCGTAGCATACATGGTATGAGCAGATGCAATGGCTTGAACTATCCTTCCCATGGAGCATAACACTCTTGCTGAACTAGCTTCGCCCTTTGCTCCCTTCGATCCAGACAGCGGCCACCTCCGAAGTGAGAGGTGTGTTACATGTCTTCTGGTTCAATGTCTGGTCTAGGTTCAACGTGATACGATAGACATCAAGGTTCTCAATGTGGCCCATGGTCCTAAGGTGCTCGGAGTACGGGTTTCCACGTAGTATGTCGACTATCTATCGAATAACCTCTTTGTCTTTCTATTGATGCTCTTCGCGACACTTACGGTACCAATGCTCGAGAGTGGGATCATCATCATAAAAGTAAAGCTCAAGGTGTTTATGCTCTGCCCCACCCTCCCTACCAAATGACATGATATTGTGGTACATCATGCCCTATGCTCGGAACGTGTATATACCAGAATCCCTTACATTAGTTGTCATACTATCGAGGCAACAATATAGGGAAGTGAAAGAGAAATGGCCATTAAAAAACCTAATGTTGTCACGAAAGTGCCTAGCATCAGAGTCTGCACTATCCCACAACCTCTTGAGTTGGGGAGGGGTCTCTAGTGGGGCTAGCTCAACCTTCCCACCACGACAACAAAAACCAGGTGTCTCATACTCAAACTTCTTCGCGGTGCAATAACCGCAGTTGGGAACAGTCTTGAGCATATGTGTTTCTTCAGGAATGTTGTTGTACACCTTGTCGTACAGGTCAGGAACATCAGTGGCAGTCGATTCATCTTGACTACCATCGACCTCTATATCCTCATCGGTATCCTCATCTGATATTTTTTGGAAACAATGAGTAAGACATATGTATTTATATAAGCATTGGTATCATAAAAAGATTGAAATTAGTACATTGCCCAGCGAATAGGTATCCCTCATTCGCATCAGCATCGTCTTCAAATACGACACCGTCATCGTCATCAACTGGAACGTGAAAATACAAGCCACATAAAATACAAGGGCATTCAGGATAACAGGGTGGGGAAAATATGTAACCTGAATAAAGATTCTTAACAATTACCATTGGAAATGACCCTTGGCTTCGACTGGGTATGATCCACCCCACTTCCTTGTTCGGTCATACTTGCACTCTCATTTGTTGGCACGATAGCATCATGGCATTGATTCCTACATTGTACTGATGGAAACACATGTTTAGTCGGACTACACGCCAACAAGGGTCATGTTGCATCCATTTAAGATAGGATAGTAATCATTGTTTTCAAGTCATTCGATCAATCGAGAGTGGTCACGATTAATCGTCCAAGTCGATCAGCCAAAAATAGCCGACAACTCGTCTGACTTGAAAACAATGATAGTAATTACCATTGTTGTTGATCTTTGCAGTCATATGGGGTTGTGTCCAATCATCCCCTTCCCCAGCGTCACCCATAGTATCCTCAGTCACAGTAGCCATGTTCCTTGAAATGGATGCTTCAAATTGCCGGTTTCGACGAGCTAAGATAGCTTGTCTTTCACTACGTGGCACATGTTGTTTATGTCTTAGTGGTCTAGTAGACATATGAAGTGAATCAGCATCCTCAGTCTGTGTTGAAGCTGGTAGGAACGGGTTACTGGCGATTTCAGGGATAACCCAGTCGCAGGGGGTAACTGTGGATCCATCAGGTTCAATTGCATCTGTTGCAGGGTGTACAACCTCAGGGGTATATGTTGGGGACTCCATGGCGATGGACTCCTGACTCAATGTGTCAGCTAACAATGCTCTACGTTTTCTTATGTACTCTATCTTTGACCCTTTCCGCTTTGGTGTATTATTATACAACCTAAGGCGTTCACGCCTAAACTCCCTCTTGGTGGGAGTTAAGTTTTTGTACCGCTCTCTAAAGTAGGCGGCCCTTTCCAAATTATGGTTAGGCGTGTTACCAACAGTTTCATGCACACCGCCTAGAATAAGGCATGTATACGTTAAAGTGCCTGAAATCAACTGTCTTGCAAATTTAGTTGAGTGAACAGTCATGTACCTGGTGTCAGTAGGTCTCTAGTTGTGAAAACATCGTCTGCCTTGAATGTCTCATTCCTATGCAACCAATCACTATCATCATCTTGATTCACATTTACTTTTTCGTTTCCATCTAAAAAACAATGAACACATTACTTTATAAGTGTAGGTTTATGCACAGAAACATTAATTTAAATTTGACATGTTTCATCACCTCCTAACACAGTGGACATCATATGTTGTCCCTTGTTTTGTTGTCGCGCCTCACGACGCTTCTTATTGTAATATTCAAATTGTAAGAAAGTGTAAAAGGAGAAAGAGTTTTCCCTTACATATATGTGTGTTACCTATATTCATCGTTTCATGTGAAAACCACATTTAAACAAATAAATACTTAACCAAAGACACTCAAATAATACATGCATCATGCTGAGGTTTTGTTTGGTGTGCATTTTGTGACCACATAAAATGACAAGAAGTATATTAAAGCCTAAAGTGGAACTTAAATATAAAAGAAATTCTAGAATTTAGAAAAGAGGAAACAAATAAATATTATACAATACAAAATAAAATTTTAATTAAATGACTTCCCCACACTTGGTATGATCAAATGATAATTAGTCTGAGTACAAATGTCCCACAAAGTTGAACTTAAATGGAGGTTTTGAATTTGGAATTCAAAATAAGACAAAATAGGAAAATGAAAATATAAAAGAAAAACAGTGTTGTGCTCGATTGGGCCTAAGCCAACCAATTCGGCCCACTAAGTCTTTCCCCGCGCAGCCCAACTAACCTACCGGTGCCGACATGTGGGACCTCTGTGTCAGCTGCCCCATCTCACGTGCGCGCTCAATGCGGCAAAGTCCTGTGCGGCTGTGCGCGGGGACTCCTTTGACGGGTGGGCTCCACTTGTTTGGCGCTTCCTCCAGCTAAATCCATGTCGACCTCCCGAAATCACCGCCGTGGTCGCGGCTTGATCCAGCCTGGCGTAACTGAACGGGCGAGTCACGGGGTGGGGCATGCATAAGACCCAGAAGGATGGACTGTTCTGGGAGCACAATTGCATGCTCGATTGAGTCTGGGAGGGTGAGCGAATTGTGTTCCGCCGTGGACTATAGTGACAGAGATCACCGCCGTTGTCGCGCCTCGGCTCTACCAACGTTTGGGGTCCTTAGAGCAGTTGAAGACATTCGCCCGGGGCATCAACCGTGTACAAGGGAACGCCGGGAGCTTAGTCAAGCGAAGGGCCCGGAATTCCTTGTCAGCGTGAATCTTCACCGCCAAATCCGCCCTACACCGTGGCTGGGCATCACCATCTCCCTATCCCTGGTAAAAATTTGTTTCCCTAATCCGTGTTGGTCTCCTCTTTGAGTATTGGCGCTAAAATCGAGGTGTCGGGCATAGGATCGCCCGGAATTTCTCAACGACGGTGAGATGGGGGTCACGCCACATGAGACCCGTGGGGAGGGGGGTGCCTGCGTGTGCTAGCTATAGAACTCGATCTCACTAATTCGTGGGGCATGAATTTGGGGTGGGGCACAGTCTGGCAGGGGAAGTCTATGGCGCTGGTCCTCTGGGGCCCGCGCGCCGCTGTGCATCGCCGTCACCGGTGGGGTGTCGGCTCGACGAGCGTCAAAAGGTGGAAGAAGGCCTCCAGGCCGTTGATCCGATGTAGAGCGGGCGAGATTGGTACTCGGTCACTTAGAAACCTAGGTCATCGATCCATGCGCCAACGGCTGGGATCAACCTCACTTCATAACGTTTCGTCGATCTAATTTGTGCCCTTGGATTTCGATCTGGCGGCCAAGAAATTCGGCAGGCTTCGATCTAATCTGGCGCGTGGGCGCTTGATCAGATGGTCGAGAGTTCGCGATACCCCTTCGCTAGTACATTTGACGCATAAGCCCCCTGGTAATGAGAGATTCAACCCGCCGTCCGCTAGTGTTATTCCCTGTGTCTGCAGAATTTTACTCCGAGACCCCTGACTTTCTCTGAAATTGAGGCCCAGTCCAGAATATTACAAAACCAGAGAAAATAATTTATAAATGGATTTTTAATAGGTAAATAAATGCTAGAACTTGTTTAAATCATAGAAAATCCATTTGTAGTCCAAATTACTTCATTCCAGTTTCTAAAATTTTGTAATTTTATTCTCCATCACTTAGAGCCTCTGTTTTATCATGAAAACAATAAGAAATTTAATCTCTCACTTAATCCTATTTTAAGTACATAAAACCTTTGAAAATTCATATCTTAAAATCTATAACTCCAAAAATTACGATTCCTGTTCCTAGGATTTTATTTTAATATGTAGATTATTACTATGTATTTTGTTTACATGTTTGGTGTGATGTTAATTTTCCCTGTATACTGTGCTTGTTTGTATTGTGGCGAGTAGAAGAGACCGTGATTGAGGATCCTGGTGAGCAGCAGATAGAAGTAGCTGAGCAGGAGCTCATTGAAGGCAAGTTGTGCCCTTGACCACTTTTTGCCCAATAATGTTCTTTAATATCATTTATCCATGCATAGGTTAATTTTGATGGGACCCAATAGGTCACCCTATATTGTTTATCTCATTACCTTGTTTACCCCTGAATCACTTGGGTAGTTTGCTATTGTTTTACATGGTTTTGGGATAATCATTTATTACATCTATGTTCCAATTCCTTTGTTATTCTATTTATGTTCAAGTTAAGATCATTAATGTTAATTGGAACATAGAGCTTAACTTGAGTAACACGTGCCACCACAAGGGTTTAATGGGACGCCCTTGGCTGACTAATTAGGAAAGCTAGTGGAAGACTACCTTACCCAAAAGGGGCAAGGGAAGTAGGGGAGTTGCATCCAAGGAGGTTCTCGGGTTGATTTAGCTGCGATGGCGGTCAGACGGGGGATTCTTGCAAGTGCTCTTCCCATAAACTATAGCGGGTTTTCGGAAGCTAATGGAACTTTGTAAAGGCCTCGTAGTGTTGCCCTGCCGCGCTTCCTAGGTAGAGGTGTATGGGAGTCGCGACCCCTTGGCAGATGGGTAACATGACTTGTGGGTAAAGGGTACAACCTCTGCAGAGTGTAAAACTGGTATACTAGCCGAGCTCATGGTCATGAGCAGCTCAGGACTCTCTGATGTTTAAATTATGGAACTTAAATTCAATTTTGTCATTTGCATTGCATGGGTTTATTATTAATTTTGTTCTACTACTTTATTTAAGGTTTGGTATTTACTTACACTTAGTAACTGCTAATAAAATTTTGACCAACTACTTAAAAGCAATGCTCAGCTTTAACCCCTGTCATTGATTAGCCTTACACATCACATGAACTCCCACCTTTGTGAATTCATGTCCACTGGTTCCCCACAACTTGTTGAGCTATGATCATGTGTGAGCTCACCCTTGCTATCTCACACCCCCCATAGGTGAAGAGCAGGTGGTTCAAGAGGAGCCACAAGGCGAGGAGTATGATCTGATCTAGGTGGCGTTTCTCAGTTGGCATTGGCGCCGATGATCCTTAGTTCGTTTTATATTTATTCTTTTATTTTGTAATAAGTCTTCCGTTATGTAATAAATACTCTGATGTTATGTGACATTTATCTCTATACACTCTGTTATTATATATGTTGTTTTCTTGGCGCATGTATGAGATGCACCTGGCTTTGTTCCTTAAAGCCGGGTGTGACAGAAGTGGTATCAGAGGGAAATGTTGACTTTAGGACGAAGCCTAGATAGAAATGGACAAACCCTTCCCTACTTACCTTATTCTGATTCATTCTATACATATCTCATCTTGGTCTTGTCTCACCTTCTGCTTTTCTACTCTGATTAACCTTATCTTTTCTACTCTAAGACAAGATGGATTTCACACCTTGGAATCCTACCACTATGATCTTTTTAAGAGATAGGGAACCTAAGACAAAATTTAAAACTATTTTCTTTATTTAAAAATGATTGGTTGATTGTGCTGATGATAAATGCCTGATTTGCTTCTTTGATTGATTGAAATATTATATATGGACATCTTAGCATGTACCACCATAAGGTATTGAGTTAGCTTTAGTAGGTAAAATATTAATCTGCTTAGCTAATAAATCCCCCAAAGTAACCTGATTTGTAAATATCTGCCTTGTCTACTATTCTCTTACCATATGTATCTAACTTAGATGGTCAATACCAGGCGGGGTGGTGGAATTGATTTACCTCCTAATCGACACACTCGGTGGATATATAGACAACCCCAGCCACAGCCAACAGAGATGAATCCTCCTAATCCTCCACCAGGCGGAGTTGACCCACTAATTGCTGCTCAGATGGGGATGATGCGACAAATGGCGGATACTATGGCGGATATGCGTGCTCAGATGCAGCAAGAACGCCAGGAGATGCGCCAGGAAAGAGAAGAGATACGCCAGGAATTGCGCCAGGAACGAGAGGAGATACACCAGGAAAGGAGGGCGCAACAGCAGTTGCAACAGCAAATGCAACAACAACAGCAACAAGTACCACTGCCTCCACCTCCACCACCAGTTCCACCCCGAGATAAGCATAGAGAGTTCATGAGTCATAAGCCACCTACATTTGCTAGCTCACCTGATCCACTGGACGCAGATGATTGGCTAAAATCTGTGGAAAAGATGTTGAATATTGCACAATGCACCGACCGAGAAAAGGTTTTATATGCTTCTGGATGTCTGATAGGTCCTGCTGCTGACTGGTGGGATTCATATACTGCTGCCCATGATGCTGCTGATACTATCACTTGGGCAGAGTTCAGTACACAGTTCCGGAATTATCATATACCAGCTGGATTAATGAAAATTAAGAAGAAGGAATTTCTGTCACTGAAGCAAGGAAGCATGTCAGTTAGTAAGTATCGTGATAAGTTCATTCAGCTCTCCAGATATGCTCCAGATGAAGTTGCTAAAGATGAGAGGAAGCAGGAGCATTTTATTGAAGGAATTAATGGACCTCTGCAATATGCTCTAGTGGCGCATACATTCCTATCATTCCAAAGGCTACTCGATAAGGCGCTAGCTATTGAACACAAGCGTGTTCAGCTGGGAGATTTGAAGAGAAAGGCTATATCTCAAGGACAAGGAAGCAGTGTTCGTCCTCGCTACAGTTCACCCTAGGGCACACCAGTTCGCACTGGCGGAGCCCAGCGCCCAGTTCAGCAATCACCTCTAAGGACTCCACCTCCTCGACAAGCTACCCCCACTGACACCCCGACGAAGTTTTCAGGACAGAGTCCAGGCACTACGTGCTTCAAGTGTGGGAAGACTGGACACTATGCAAATGTCTGCCCAAAGAGGATTGCTACTACTCCAGTTCAGAACAGGCAGCAAACTCCAGGATCTGGCAAGGGATATTCTATTGCCAAGGTTAATCAAGTCAGCGTTGATGCTACTCCGGATGGTGCTGACATTGTACTTGGTATGTTTTATGTTAATTTAATTCCTGCAACCATCTTATTTGACTCTGGTGCTACACATTCATTTATGTCTGCTAGATATGCCAACACAAATGAAATACCACTGCTAAAAATGAGAAAACCCATGATTGTAATTACACCTAAAGGGTCTGTTGAGGCGAATCAAATGACACGTAGATTGACATTGACCATTATGGGTAGAGAATTTGGAGCTACTGCTATAATATTAGAGTCAAGCAGTATAGATCTGATCCTTGGTATGTCATGGCTAAGAAAGGCAAAGGCCATTATATCATGTGGTAGAGGTACCGTAGAACTCACTACCCCTAAAGGAGAAAGATTTCAAGTTAATATTGCAGTAACCACCTCATCCAAACGTGCAATGTTCTTTATACCTGAGGAGTTTGTTGGTGACAACATCCGTGTGGTTAGAGATTTTTTGGATGTCTTTCTAGAGGAGTTACCAGGGATGCCACCTGATAGAGAAGTTGAGTTTGTTATTGATCTATTACCTGGAACTGCCCCTATTTCTAAACGGCCATACAGGATGTCTGTAGAGGAGTTAAAGGAACTGAAGAAGCAGTTAACTGAGTTACAAGAGGCTAGGTACATTCGTCCGAGTTCCTCGCCTTGAGGAGCGCCGGTTCTGTTTGTATAGAAGAAGGATGGATCACAGTGGATGTGTGTGGATTATAGATCTCTTAATGATGTTACTGTGAAGAACAAGTATCCATTACCCTGTATTGAGGATTTATTTGATCAGATGAGAGGTGCTAGAGTATTCTCGAAGATTGATCTCCGATCGGGTTACCATCAGATGAGGATTAGACCCTCAGATATTATCAAGACGACTTTCTCGACTCGATATGGATTATATGAGTTCACTTTGATGTCGTTTGGATTAACCAATGCACCAGCTTATTTTATGAACTTGATGAACAAGGTGTTTATGGAGTATTTGGACAGATTTGTCGTGGTATTCATTGACGATATTCTTATCTATTCCCAGAGTGATAGTGATCATGAGGAACATCTAAGGTTGGTGCTACAGAAGCTACGAGATAACCAACTATATGCCAAGTTTAGCAAGTGCGAATTTTGGATTGGCGAGGTGCCATTTCTTGGTCATATTATTTCTAATGGAGGAATATCAGTGGATCCTGGTAAGGTCAAGGAGATAATGGAGTGGAGAGTACCCACTATAGTTACTGAGATACGGAGTTTCTTGGGACTTGCTGGCTATTATCGGAGATTTATTGAAGGATTTTCTAAAATCGCTAAGCCTATGACTTCGCTTTTGGAGAAAGGAAGAGAATTTAAGTGGGACGAGAAGTGCCAAGACAGCTTTGATCAATTGAAGAACAAATTGATGTCGCCACTAGTATTGGTTATGCCAGACCTACAAAAAGGATTTGATATCTATTGTGATGCATGTGGCCAAGGCTTGGGATGTGTGCTCATGCAAGAAGTACATGTGATTGCATATGCTTCTCGTCAGCTACAGAAACATGAATTGAACTACCCCACTCATGACTTGGAATTGGCAGCTGTTGTGCATGCGCTTAAGATTTGGAGACATTATATCATGGGAACCAAGTGCCAAGTGTACACGGATCATAAGAGTTTGAAGTATCTCAACCTTAGGCAACGCCGTTGGTTGGAGCTTAAGGATTATGATTTGGAGATTCACTATCACCCGGGCAAGGCAAATTTGGTTGCAGATGCCTTGAGTCACAAGGAGCATGTTCATTCAGCTATCGTTGCCCAGCTACCTGATGAGATTGTTGAGGATTTTAGGAGACTTAACCTGGGGATAGTTGCTCATACTGAAGGAGTTACTATTGATGTGGAACCTACTTTGGAGCAAGAAATCCGTAAAGGACAAATTGGTGATGCTAAAATACAAGAGATTAAGGATCTGATTACTGAGGGTCGAGGTTCGGAATTCACGGAAGATGAGCAAGGCACCGTATGGTTCAAGGACAGGATGTGTGTTCCTGATATTGAAAGCCTTCGTGAGACTATATTGAAGGAGGCCCATGACTCAGATTATTCTATTCATCCTGGTAGCACCAAGATGTATTAGGATTTGAAGCGGAAGTATTGGTGGTATGGATTGAAAAGAGATGTGGCTGCACATGTGGCTATGTGTGATGTGTGTCAAAGATTTAAGGCTGAACACCAGAGGCCAGCTGGACTATTGCACCCACTGAAGATACCCGAGTGGAAATGGGAAGAGATTGGTATGGATTTTATTACTGGATTGCCTCGCACCCAGAAAGGATATGATGCTATATGGGTGATTGTGGATAGATTGACTAAAGTGGCTCACTTCGTTCCAGTCAAGACTACTTATAAAGGTTCTCAGCTAGCAGAGTTATATATGGCTCGGATTGTGTGTTTACATGGAGTACCAAAGAAGATCGTGTCTGATCGAGGTTCACAGTTTACCTCAAGATTTTGGAGAAGCTTTCATGAGAACATGAGTACAAAGTTGAATTTTAGCACAACCTATCACCCTCAGACTGATGGACAGACTGAAAGGACTAATCAAGTTTTGGAAGATATGTTGAGAGCCTATGCCCTTCAGCATGGAGGAAGTTGGGATAAGAGTCTACCTTATGCTGAGTTTTCACATAATAATAGTTATTAGACCAGTTTGAAGATGTCACCTTTTGAGGCTTTATATGGGAGGAAATGCAGGACTCCTTTGTATTGGGATCAAACTGGAGAAAGACAATTCTTTGGGCCTGAACTGATTCAAGAAGCAGAAGAACAAGTCCGTATAATTCGAGAGAATTTGAGAGTAGCTCAAACCAGACAAAAGAGCTATGATGATAATAGAAGGAGGCCACTGGAATTTGAAGAAGGAGATTATGTGTACCTCAAGGTGTCACCACTTCGTGGAATGAGGAGATTCAAAGTTAAGGGCAAATTGTCCCCTCGCTATATTGGACCATTCTTGATCTTTAGGCGAGTTGGGGAGATGGCATACCAACTCGAGTTACCTGCTACTCTATCGGATGTGCATAACGTGTTCCACGTATCTCAACTGAAGAAGTGTCTCCGTGTCCCTGAGGAACAGTTACCAATGGAAGAGCTCAGTGTTCAGGGTGATTTGACTTACACGGAGTACCCGATAGACTCGAGTTACAAGAAATAAAGTGATAAAGATGTGCAAAGTGCAATGGAGTCACCATGGCGAAGATGAAGCAACGTGGGAGAGAGAAGAAGAGCTTCGCATAGATTTTCCCTACCTTTTCCCTAGATCTTCTTAAATCTCGAGGACGAGATTATTTTTAAGGGGGGTAGGATTTGTAATATTCAAATTGTAAGAAAGTGTAAAAGGAGAAAGAGTTTTCCCTTACATATATGTGTGTTACCTATATTCATCGTTTCATGTGAAAACCACATTTAAACAAATAAATACTTAACAAAAGACACTCAAATAATACATGCATCATGCTGAGGTTTTGTTTGGTGTGCATTTTGTGACCACATAAAATGACAAGAAGTATATTAAAGCCTAAAGTGGAACTTAAATATAAAAGAAATTCTAGAATTTAGAAAAGAGGAAACAAATAAATATTATACAATACAAAATAAAATTTTAATTAAATGACTTCCCCACACTTGGTATGATCAAATGATAATTAGTCTGAGTACAAATGTCCCACAAAGTTGAACTTAAATGGAGGTTTTGAATTTGGAATTCAAAATAAGACAAAATAGGAAAATCTCTACTACTATTAAGGCTGCAAGAGTAGTCGGCCATTCCCGTGTTCTGCCACCATTCCCGTTCTGCCATCGTTCCCATTCCCATGTCTGTCATTCCCATTCTTTATTCTGTCTTTCTCATTCTGTCCTCCCGCAAAGCTCATTCCCATTCCCATTCCTCCGTACAGCCCACGTCTAGCTAAAATTAAAAAAAAACACATGTCCTTAAGGGGATTTGAACCGGGTGACCTCTCAAGCAAAGGCCAAGAGTAGCTATCGCTACACCACATATGTGTTTATGTATACATCTATGACAGAAAACACATCTACTACATCTCTCACCAAGCTCACTTGCTACCCTTGCACAATGCGTAGTAGTAGATAAGTATCACCGAGATTCTTGAATTAGATTTTTGGATGGAGGTAATATTATTTAAAGAAGAGCTTTGCATGCAATTTCTTTTGTTTGAATAATGTATTATACTTAAATTCCCTTTTTTGCATGACATTTTTCTTCGTAATATTTTTCCATAGATCAGACTTGTGAGTCATTTTCATAAACCAATGCCAAGTATGAATCCATGTTTCTTACTTGAAACCCCGAACAAACACCATGAGCAGAAGGCACTCACGTTGGTGTCGCTCATCGATGACGAGAAGAAGCTTGGCGACTGTCAGTTCGACCTCTAGAAGCAGTCCTACATGGTCGCATGCGCCGCTGTGTACGACAAGCTCCCGCGAAGCCACCACTTGGACGCGGTCCAGAGCAGCTGCACCGCGTTGTCCATCGTTAAGCAGGGGACCTCATGATTAAACTTCTTATTGTTTTCATGATAAAACAGAGGCTCTAAGTGATGGAGAATAAAATTATAAAATTTTAGAAACTGGAATGAAGTAATTTGGACTAAAAATGGATTTTCTATGATTTAAACAAGTTCTAGCATTTATCCAATGTAGAGCGGCCAGCGTCAAAAGGTGGAAGAAGGCCTCTAGGCCGTTGATCCAATGTAGAGCGGGCGAGATTGGTACTCGGTCACTTAGAAACCTAGGTCGTAGATCCATGCGCCAACGGCTGGGATCAACCTCACTTCGTAACGTTTCGTCGATCTGATTCGGGCCCTTGGATTTTGATCTAGCGGCCGAGAAATTGGGCGGGCTTCGATCTAATCTGGCGTGTGGGTGCTTGATCGGACGATAGAGAGTTCGCGATACCCCTTCGCTAGTACATTTGACACACGAGCCCCCTAGTAATGAGAGATTCAACCCGCTGTCCACCAGTGCTATTCCCTGTGTCTGCAGAATTTTACTCCGAGACCCCTGACTTTCTCTGAAATTGAGGCCCAGTCCAGAATATTACAAAACCAGAGAAAATAATTTATAAATGGATTTTTAATAGGTAAATAAATGCTAGAACTTGTTTAAATCATAGAAAATCCATTTTTAGTCCAAATTACTTCATTCCAGTTTCTAAAATTTTATAATTTTATTCTCCATCACTTAGAGCCTCTGTTTTATCATGAAAACAATAAGAAGTTTAATCATGAGGTCCCCTGCTTAACGATGGACAGCGCGGTGCAGCTGCTCTGGACCGCGTCCAAGTGGTGGCTTCGCGGGAGCTTGTCGTACACAGCGGCGCATGCGACCATGTAGGACTGCTTCTAGAGGTCGAACTGACAGTCGCCAAGCTTCTTCTCGTCATCGATGAGCGACACCAACGTGAGTGCCTTCTGCTCATGGTGTTTGTTCGGGGTTTCAAGTAAGAAACATGGATTCATACTTGGCATTGGTTTATGAAAATGACTCACAAGTCTGATCTATGGAAAAATATTACGAAGAAAAATGTCATGCAAAAAAGGGAATTTAAGTATAATACATTATTCAAACAAAAGAAATTGCATGCAAAGCTCTTCTTTAAATAATATTACCTCCATCCAAAAATCTAATTCAAGAATCTCGGTGATACTTATCTACTACTACGCATTGTGCAAGGGTAGCAAGTGAGCTTGGTGAGAGATGTAGTAGATGTGTTTTCTGTCATAGATGTATACATAAACACATATGTGGTGTAGCGATAGCTACTCTTGGCCTTTGCTTGAGAGGTCACCCGGTTCAAATCCCCTTAAGGACATGTGTTTTTTTTAATTTTAGCTAGACGTGGGCTGTACGGAGGAATGGGAATGGGAATGAGCTTTGCGGGAGGACGGAATGAGAAAGACAGAATAAAGAATGGGAATGACAGACATGGGAATGGGAACGATGGCAGAACGGGAATGGTGGCAGAACACGGGAATGGCCGACTACTCTTGCAGCCTTAATAGTAGTAGAGATTTTCCTATTTTGTCTTATTTTGAATTCCAAATTCAAAACCTCCATTTAAGTTCAACTTTGTGGGACATTTGTACTCAGACTAATTATCATTTGATCATACCAAGTGTGGGGAAGTCATTTAATTAAAATTTTATTTTGTATTGTATAATATTTATTTGTTTCCTCTTTTCTAAATTCTAGAATTTCTTTTATATTTAAGTTCCACTTTAGGCTTTAATATACTTCTTGTCATTTTATGTGGTCACAAAATGCACACCAAACAAAACCTCAGCATGATGCATGTATTATTTGAGTGTCTTTTGTTAAGTATTTATTTGTTTAAATGTGGTTTTCACATGAAACGATGAATATAGGTAACACACATATATGTAAGGGAAAACTCTTTCTCCTTTTACACTTTCTTACAATTTGAATATTACAAATCCTACCCCCCTTAAAAATAATCTCGTCCTCGAGATTTAAGAAGATCTAGGGAAAAGGTAGGGAAAATCTATGCGAAGCTCTTCTTCTCTCTCCCACGTTGCTTCATCTTTGCCATGGTGACTCCATTGCACTTTGCACATCTTTATCACTTTATTTCTTGTAACTCGAGTCTATCGGGTACTCCGTGTAAGTCAAATCACCCTGAACACTGAGCTCTTCCATTGGTAACTGTTCCTCAGGGACACGGAGACACTTCTTCAGTTGAGATACGTGGAACACGTTATGCACATCCGATAGAGTAGCAGGTAACTCGAGTTGGTATGCCATCTCCCCAACTCGCCTAAAGATCAAGAATGGTCCAATATAGCGAGGGGACAATTTGCCCTTAACTTTGAATCTCCTCATTCCACGAAGTGGTGACACCTTGAGGTACACATAATCTCCTTCTTCAAATTCCAGTGGCCTCCTTCTATTATCATCATAGCTCTTTTGTCTGGTTTGAGCTACTCTCAAATTCTCTCGAATTATACGGACTTGTTCTTCTGCTTCTTGAATCAGTTCAGGCCCAAAGAATTGTCTTTCTCCAGTTTGATCCCAATACAAAGGAGTCCTGCATTTCCTCCCATATAAAGCCTCAAAAGGTGACATCTTCAAACTGGTCTAATAACTATTATTATGTGAAAACTCAGCATAAGGTAGACTCTTATCCCAACTTCCTCCATGCTGAAGGGCATAGGCTCTCAACATATCTTCCAAAACTTGATTAGTCCTTTCAGTCTGTCCATCAGTCTGAGGGTGATAGGCCGTGCTAAAATTCAACTTTGTACTCATGTTCTCATGAAAGCTTCTCCAAAATCTTGAGGTAAACTGTGAACCTCGATCAGACACGATCTTCTTTGGTACTCCATGTAAACACACAATCCGAGCCATATATAACTCTGCTAGCTGAGAACCTTTATAAGTAGTCTTGACTGGAACGAAGTGAGCCACTTTAGTCAATCTATCCACAATCACCCATATAGCATCATATCCTTTCTGGGTGCGAGGCAATCCAGTAATAAAATCCATACCAATCTCTTCCCATTTCCACTCGGGTATCTTCAGTGGGTGCAATAGTCCAGCTGGCCTCTGGTGTTCAGCCTTAACTCTTTGACACACATCACACATAGCCACATGTGCAGCCACATCTCTTTTCAATCCATACCACCAATACTTCCGCTTCAAATCCTGATACATCTTGGTGCTACCAGGATGAATAGAATAATCTGAGTCATGGGCCTCCTTCAATATAGTCTCACGAAGGCTTTCAATATCAGGAACACACATCCTGTCCTTGAACCATACGGTGCCTTGCTCATCTTCCGTGAATTCCGAACCTCGACCCTCAGTAATCAGATCCTTAATCTCTTGTATTTTAGCATCACGAATTTGTCCTTTACGGATTTCTTGCTCCAAAGTAGGTTCCACATCAATAGTAACTCCTTCAGTATGAGCAACTATCCCCAGGTTAAGTCTCCTAAAATCCTCAACAATCTCATCAGGTAGCTGGGCAACGATAGCTGAATGAACATGCTCCTTGTGACTCAAGGCATCTGCAACCAAATTTGCCTTGCCCGGGTGATAGTGAATCTCCAAATCATAATCCTTAAGCTCCAACCAACGGCGTTGCCTAAGGTTGAGATCCTTAGTTCGTTTTATATTTATTCTTTTATTTTTTAATAAGTCTTCCGCTATGTAATAAATACTCTGATGTTATGTGACATTTATCTCTATACACTCTGTTATTATATATGTTGTCCTCTTGGCGCATGTATGAGATGCACCTGGCTTTGTTCCTTAAAGCCGGGTGTGACACTTACTCAACTCGTTCCTTTGGTCTACTGACATTTTTGCACGTCTTTCTCTATGCCTTTGCCTTTCTCATTCGTTAAAATTATCGGTCGGTGAAGTGTTATTATTTGGAACTGCCAAATCAACAGTGGCAAAATGATTTTCATGGCTACAAATCTCCCTAGCAGAAAACGATGGGTGAAAAAAATTGTGATTGGTATACCCGCAATAACTTGTGTTGCGAAGTTTGTGAAATCAATTGTGCTACACCCATCTGAAAGACTAACTGTGAAACACAATGAAAACCAAAAATAAGATTAATAGATATTCACTAATCCACAAGAGGATCTATTAAAATAATTGTTACAATGATCATACTATAATTGTACCTGAACCAAGATGATCATATACCTCTGGCTGTATAGGAGGTCCTTTATTTCGTTGGCTTACTTCACGATGCTTTCTACTTTTCTCGTTTTTTTGTTCAACGGTCATCGCGGCATATCTTTCACTTTCCCTTTGCCTCTTACGTTCCTTAGCATCAACATTTGGACCAAGCAAATTCGATCCATTTTCATCAGCTACAATATAACCTTGTGTATTAGTGTTCCCCTACATACTACGTTTGAAACGTTAATCGACACGCGTGTAATAACCTTTACCTATAGTAATGGTGTTTGAGATGTTTGTCAATGGTGTGCGACCATCATTATGTTCCATCTGATCTGTTTCTATTGGTTCTCCGTTCTCTATAAAGGAACCCTATTATGGGGAGTGGAACGTTTCTTCTAGTTCAAACTATCCTAAGTTTGATTAATATCTGTATCACATGAGAGAGATAAATTATGAAACTACATTTGATAATGTTATTTACTCAAGCACAGGGCAATCAAAATTGTGATTCAACAATGTTCAAATCATCAACATGTGCAAAAAGTACTAAACATACGGTCCAACAAACACATGACAATATTAGAAAAGGATGTAGCTGGAGCTAGTATACCCGCTAATGAAGAAGCAAATTCCACAAAAGAGACAGTCGATGAGCAACTCATGAATTCACTCATACCCTCAAGAGACAGTCGATGAGCAACTCGAGTAGATCCTCCTTGAAAGAAGATGCAAATGCCTTTGATGAACAAAATCATCACGAAGGGAAAACATACAGTAGAAGAAGGTTCAGTGGAAAGAACCATGTAGAATATGACAAAGATGGCTACCCTGCAGATTGGACTCAACGAAGACACGGAGAAGGAACTGTCGTGCTAATCGGAAGGTGCACTCAGAGATAAAGTTTGATGATTCTGAGGGACTGTGTTCAGATTCCGATGGTGAAAATGATGTGGAAATTCAGTCTGTGGAAAGGCCATTGCCTCCTAAGAGTGAGCTGTTTTCAGAAAACCGTCACTCTGAAGACGAAGAGCCTGATCAAGATTTCCCTGAATTGCCGAAGACAAACCTTCATTCTCGTGTTCATCCAAATATGCCTCTTGACTATGAAACTCTCACTGCACGCTAGGCTCTCAAATCTGGCAAGCTTCCATAGTGCAACAAAAAGAACACCATCACTGGATGTTACATTTTGTTCTTGCTGTTTCTGTATAATATGACATATTATAGTAGGGTATGTCGATTCAAATGATAATTTGAACTGTTCGTGTATATAAAGGTTGGTTGAAATGATAATTTGAACTGTTTCTACGATCTTCTCAAGTCTAGCAGTCTTGTTGCGTATGAAGCAACACCTCATGGACTGAAAAACGGGACAGCTCCTCCCTTACCTCTCAAAATCGGGCATGTGATTAATGGTTGTTTTTCTCAGTGATTTCCTTTTTTCCTTTCATAAAAAACATAAAATGCAAAAAGAATTTTTTGGAACTCTATATGAGTAGATATACTATATGAGTAGATCTATATTGTGAATATACAATATAATATGCTTTAGTATTAGTATAATATTTTTGTTACTTTAGATCTACGCTTTCTAGAGCTTTAACTTGAACACTTCTCGTCCGACTTGAAGCTCATGATGCTCCCAAGGGGTGCTATGAATTGGATCCAGGCTCAACTCCACAGGAGCTTCTTCATGTAGTTCCACCATCTGGCGATGCTAAGTAAGTTTGCACTAATTTTTACAGGAATTCAATTTTTCGCACAAAATATTTATTAATCATGGGAACAAAAAAAATCCACAAAATATCTCTTATTAAACCCATGTCATAGGTATTACAAACAA
This sequence comes from Zea luxurians, assembly GCA_029449295.1. NCBI lineage: Eukaryota > Viridiplantae > Streptophyta > Magnoliopsida > Poales > Poaceae > Zea > Zea luxurians. The sequence goes on along the minus strand of JAOPSE010000121.1, from coordinate 4,016,700 downwards.
AATTCATAGACATACAAGTTTGCCTCATGTTGCTTTTGGTTGATCAATAATAGTACGACACATATTCTATCATTATAGAATCTCTCTACGCCTAAACATAGACCCAATTATTTCTCTTTGCGAATTTGTAGAATCTATCTACGCCTTTGTTCTTCAAGAAATGTAACAGCAAACTGATGGTTGTTCCGCGCCACCAAAGCTTATTGAATTGTTGCAATGAATGCCACAATTAATCACATCTACACGTAGTTCATGATATAATGAGAACAATCACGATTTAAATGTAACTAATTTTTTAGAACATACTTACGTCCAAAATGATGGGTGTTGTGATGGAACGGATTGAAGTGTATTGTGGTATGATCCGAAGACTCGAGGCACTCTAGAATTACACATTTTAATCTCCGTTACGAATCATTATAAAGCAAAACTTAGTGACAGATGTTTTTGAAAGGCGTAAGACATGTTGTACCTTGTCTTCTAAACCGCCTAAACATAGTCCCAATTATTATGCCATAATCCTCCTTAGCCAACGCCCAGCGGAGTGCATTTTTGTTTAGTACGTCACCCCAAACTTTAATGATATGTAAATACCCCCTACGACATTGATTTTGGTAAGAATAGGTTAGTAATATTTAGATCTGAATATATATATATAATTAACGGAATATACCTAGCATCCATTATAACAATCTTTCTGAAAGGGCCCCACATTGTGCGATGAATTGTATCCAAGTGGACTACAATAGCCATAATGCCTACAAAAATAACAATTTATAAATGGATTAATACTGAATTTTGTGTAAACGATAATTAATAATATTAAGAGATCGATATATTCTTACAGACTAAAGTCCTGTTTGGCAACTCGGCAATATCAGCAAGGTTCAAGAGTATTTGTTTTGGGAATGGCGCCATTTGAATTGGAACAGTGTATGGCTCCACGATAGTTTGTTGGTCAAGACACAATTCCATGGGACCATTTAGATGACGAAAATTAAATTCACCCGGATGAAGACTGAACTTTACATTATGCATCTTGTAAACATGCTTTTCATGGAGCAAATTGTCGAAATGTTTGACTGTCTCATACATATATGTTATGGCCTCGATCTTGGCTCCCTATTAGTATTTCAGTAGGAGAAGAGGCGATGGTATGAAGATCGTGTAACTTTGAAAATGAAACTTAAAGAATTGTTGGCTTACATTGATGTCAGATAAAACAAAATGTTGTCTGTCATGGAAACGTGGTTTCTTCAGGAATTTAACTTCTACCCGAGCGACAATATTGTATTTCCGCGGTAGCCCATAAAATCTTCTTCACGGTAGTCGTCGAACAACCTGAAGCTATATTAAACATACGACTAAATAACGGTCATAACTTTGATAGACAAATTTTGTGTAAATATATTTATATAATAACTTACATAGGCATCCGTTTTAGGATGTCCGCTGCGGCTCTTTCGCGGTTCAATACGATCGGTTCCATCAAAACCTTGTTGCCTTAAAATTTAAAAATTTAAATAGAACACATGTCATACTTTCGCGGTTCAATATTCTATTGTTGTTACTGGTTGCACTATGGTTTACGCTTCTCTATGTTTTTCTGGTAAAAAAATTATAACTTATATGACACTTGTTCTTTGGGACTTGATATTTATGTTGAATGATGTGTGCTTCACCGTCGCAGTTCTTGTTCAAGAAGTATCTTAATTTCGAGAAGTCACTGGGTAAATACAACGAAACAATTCAGCTTGTGCAACAGAAGGCAATCGAATATGTTCAGAGTTCACTGTCGTCACAAGACAACTCTTGAACTACATGTAGACTTAATAAGCCCACAAACAATCATTAGGAAATGCTAGTCGTACTATAGATGTGATCTCTTTGATGACATTATTGTGAAAAGGTCAATGTAAAATGTGGGCTATTCAAAATTTTGTTTGAAACCGTTATTTAATATAGTTCACCAGCTCTGGAACTTCCACCTGATATAGAGACTCCAAAATCTGCTGGCAATGCTCGCTCCCTGTATTTGTCACTCCAACAGCAGGCATCCCTGTCAGCCAAATTTGGACTCAAAAATCTTCTCTGGCTGGGGAGCATGCGGCTGCAGGGAACTTTGATATAGCAATGAGGTTGCTTAGCCGGCAGTTGGGCATCAAGAACTTTGCTCCACTGAAGCCCTTGTTTCTTGATCTGCAAATGGGCAGCCATTCATATTTGCGTGCCCTTGCTGCTGCTCCAGTTATATCAGTTGCTGTAGAGAAAGGTTGGAATGAGTCCGCTGAAGTCCTAATTGCTGGCTTGCTGCCGATAGCTTTCTTGTTCCCAAGGCATGCAGCATCTGGACTGGTTTGGGAGCTGCCTCTTCGATGGAGCACAAGCTGAATATACTTACCCCAATTGCACAGAAATTAGCTTCTGCGTTTTTGCCGAGAACTGTTCTTAGTGATCATATTTAAATGACTTAAGTAGGAAAAACAGGACCATGCAGCTGCTGATGGCAAAAATATTGATGGGATTCCTAGAGCGGAAGAACAGCAACTTGACGACAGGGAGAGGCACCTGAGTAATAATAGAGACACACATATGCTCCATCCGATTGATATTGAAACTGGTCAAGGCTGACGGTGCGAGATTTGTCCAGATTTGCCGCTGCAACTCATGTTTCCAAAAATGAGTGGTTACTCATCCTCACAAGTTAACGAACCATCCATCAGCTGCTGACCGTGATGCTCCAAACGCAGAAGCTCGACATACAAACTGCAAAATCTAATTTGCCAAGTTTTAATATGCCAACATTGTGCAGTACTACATTAAATTTAATTTGCCAAGTTTCAGGTTGTTCTTCACAAAGGGGAGGTTGGACATGTGTATAATATTGGTTCTGTGAAGGAGAGGAGGAGGATTTATGTGGCCAAAGACATTTGTAGGCTCTTTGGCTTGGATACTGAGAAAGTAATCAGGTGTGTTGACAACAGGCCCTTCAATGACCAGAGGTACTTCTTGGATGATTAGAAGCTTAAGAGACTGGGATGGGCAGAGCGCACACCATGGGAAGAGGGCTTGAAGAAGACAATCGAGTGATAAACCACCAATCCTGATTACTGGGGAGATGTCACTGGTGCTTTGCTCCCTCACCCAAGGATGTTGATGATTCCTGGAATTGAAAGGCATAACTGGATTGAGGATATCAAATCTCTGACTTCTTCACCAACTGAAGCTAGCACAACAGCTCCTGCAACCAGTGCCAAAAGGACCACTGCTGCCCCTCAAAAGCCTTTGTACAAGTTCTTAATATATGGCAGGACTGGATGGATTGGTGGCCTCCTTGGGAAGATTTGTGACAAGCAAGGGATACCATATGAGTATGGGAAAGGATGCTTGGAGGAGCGCTCTCAGCTGTTGGAGGAGATCAGAAAGGTGAAGCCAACTCAAGTTTGTAATGTTGCCGGAGTCACTGGGAGACCAAATGATGACTTGTGTGAGACCCATAAACAGGACACCATCCGCACCAATTTTGTATGCATCGTATTTTAACAGACCACATATTGATCCTTATCTAAAAATTAGCATCAACCGATATATACCGGAAGAATGCATATAAACTTTATACCCCAATAAAAAAACCACAATACACACAAGCAATGAAATTGAGCGACAAATTCACTAACATATCAAGCAACGAAAGAATTGATTAACTGTCCATAACAAATTTATCAAAGTGAATATGCATAATTGATATAACAGAAATTCACTAATCAATTTTATGTTAGTGAATATGCATAATTGATATAACAGAAATCCACTTTGATATAACAGAAATAGATTTATTTTGAAATGTTATAACTGAATAGAAAAAAGAATCACATGCAAAATGTAAACTCACGACACTACTGTGATGCTCCTCCTCTCTACTGCTTGGTCACCAGTGTGCTGTCAGTTTCCTCCTGAAGTCGGAGATGAACAAAAATGTATAAGAATTAAGAAGGAATATGCATAATTGATATGTTAGTGAATATGTATAATTGATATAACAGAAATCCACTTTGATATAACAGAAATAGCTTTATTCTCAAATGTTATAACTGAATATATAAAAAAGAATCACATGCAAAATGTAAACTCACCAGACTACTGTGATGCTCCTCCTCTCCACTGCTTGGTCAGCGGTGTGCTGTCAGTTGTCCTCCTGAAGCCGGAGATGAACAAAAATGTATAAGAATTAAGAAGGAATATGCATAGTTGATATGTTAGTGAATATGCATAATTGATATAACAGAAATCCACTTTGATATAACAGAAGGAACACACTCCTCCACATCCACTTGAATAGCACTCTCCAAATCTACCAACTTCAGTTTGCATCCTGAAGTTCATATGCCTATAGAATTCATAGGACACAATGACCAGAAGACTATTAACACACAAACATGGACATTCAGGCATATATAGAGGTCAATAGTCATTTTTAGACAACGAATAGTCTCCACTATTGAATTCCCTCGTTACAACCTCAACAGTTGCTAATCATATCTGTTATACTTCCTTAAAGTCCATCCACATGATTTCTTTTTATTGTTTACCTTGGAGAAGTAAATCTAAGCAAATCAAGTAATACAAAACGCAAATCATGATAAAACTACATAACGCTCCTGAATCAAGTAATACAAAACTCAAAGAGGTGAGTGGAACCTTAACCTTACACTAATGATAATAAAAGTTTTATCACAAGTATAGTACAACCTAGCAAGCTACATGCTACTATAAATTAGAAGTCTAAAAAAGATTCAGAACCATAGATATGAAACACCCAAACATACTACAATACTGTCAATCAAATTCAAAAGACTAATGCACGACCACCATACAGAATGCTCATACATAAATCTAAGCAAATCAAGGCATGGATGGAAATATTTTCATGATAAAACTACATAACGCTCCTGAATCAAGTAATACAAAACTCAAAGAGGTGAGCTGGAACCTTAACCTTACACTAATGATAATAAAACAAAAGTCACAAGTATAGTACAACCCAGCAAGCTACATGCTACTATAAATCAGAAGTCTAAAAAAGATTCAGAACCATAGATATGAAACACCCAAACATGCTACAATACTGTCAATCAAATTCAAAAGACTAATGCACGACCACCATACAGAATGCTCATACATAAATCTAAGCAAATCAAGGCATGGATGGAAATATTGTCATGATAAAACTACATAACGCCCCTGAATCAAGTAATACAAAACTCAAAGAGGTGAGCTGGAACCTTAACCTTACACTAACGATAATAAAACAAAAGTCACAAGTATAGTACAACCCAGCAAGCTACATGCTACTATAAATCAGAAGTCTAAAAAAGATTCAGAACCATAGATATGAAATACCCAAACATGCTACAATACTGTCAATCAAATTCAAAATACTAATGCACAACCACCATACAGAATGCTCATACATAAATCTAAGCAAATCAAGGCATGGATGGAAATATTGTCATGATAAAACTACATAACGCCCCTGAATCAAGTAATACAAAACTCAAAGAGGCGAGCTGGAACCTTAACCTTACACTAACGATAATAAAACAAAAGTCACAAGTATAGTACAACCCAGCAAGCTACATGCTACTATAAATCAGAAGTCTAAAAAAGATTTAGAACCATAGATATGAAACACCCAAACATGCTACAATACTGTCAATCAAATTCAAAAGACTAATGCACGACCAGCAAATCAAGGCATGGATGGAAATATTGTCATGATAAAACTACATAACGCTCCTGAATCAAGTAATACAAAAACTCAAAGAGGTCATGCTATAAATCAGAAGTATAAAAAGACTAATGCAAGACCACCATACAGAATGATAGATAAAAGGACTATCTTCAACTGTCTCAGATAATGCATAAAATAAACCTAGACTCTAGATATTTTCAACAGTCCACCAAGTGAAACAGAAACAAGTAAACCCAGACTCTTTGTTCTCCAGGAAGACATCAAGCGTTGAAGGTTGAACTTCCACATTCACTAATCACTTTATCAGGAATCACATTGTGATCACAGTGCTTATGCTTTAAAATCCTATCTCCATTTGCCATTCTCAGTAATGTTTAACCAACAGTTTGAAATTGTGACGTACCTCCATGTCTTCTCTGCACCTCCGTGTCTTCTCTAGGGACGGCGGTGGCGAGGGCGAGGTGTGTGGAGGCAGACGCCTCCACCTTTGCTCGGATGGGGCGGCAACGTCTGAGCTGTTGATTGGGCGGCGAGCGAGGGGCAGGATCTGAGAGGTGAGGGTTTAGGGCGAGCGAGTGCTTTCGGTGGAATGGAGGAAGAAAGTATAGGGCATAAACCAGCGACCTCGCCATCGTTGGAAGGGGATCGCGGGGGCAACGGAGTGAAGCCATGGATGGAAGGGGATCGCGGGGGCAACGGAGTGAAGCCATGGATGGAAGGGCACACTGGGGATGCACGAGCTGTAATTGCGCGATGGAATCGGCCGCCGGCAGCGCTGGATGCGGCCGCGGGATGGAAACCCTTGCGAGAGCGGTAATTGCGGGATGGAATAGGCCGTGGGCAGCGCTGGATGCGGCCTCGGGAAGCGGGCTTGGCGGCCGGGAGGGATGCGCGGGCGGGGCTGGAAGCGGCAGGAGCGTTGGATGCCGCTGCGACGCGCTGGATGCGGCAAGGATCGCGGCCGGCAGAACGTGCACCGTCTGTTACTGTGGACGCCTACGTTAGGATTATAATAGTAGTAGAGATTGTTAGTTAAAACAGAATAAGTGTGTTTTGAGGATCTTCGGGAGAAGAAGATCCTAACAACATTTATAATAGTTATGTGCATGTGTGATGTACTCTTGTGTCATATACTCGTGAACACGCTAGGCATATACTAATCGCATATATATATGGACAAAGAAAAGGGAAAGGGCATACGCATAGGAAAGGAACTAGTATTAATTTGTATATCACAGCAGGACGATATGGTGATACAAATCAGAAGTTCATCTTCCACACCAGACACCTTATTCCATCCTTCCCACAGAGATTCACTTACAACTAGATCAAGCAACCTCAGTCTTAAGCCACCGGCACCTGCAAGCCTGCACCAGCAACAGCCGCAGGTGCATGTCTGGCGTCAGGCCTTGTAGAGCATGCCGATCTCGACGCGCTGCTGCAGCGGGATCCCAAGCGCCGGCAGCGCGGAGCGGCAGGTGGTATGCAGGAACTCATAGAAGCCGAGCAGCACGCGGTCGAAGAGGCCCGTGTTCCTGCCCACGTGGAACCTCGTCTTGCCCATGACGTGCACCACCCCGGCCGCGCGCGCCTCCTCCAGCTCCGCCGCCTCCTCCTCGACCTCCGCCGCGGAGGACGCCGCCGCCTCCCGCTCGATATGCTGGCGCACCGCCCGCACCACCTGCCCGGCGAGGTCCTCCTCCTCCTCGTACAGTGGGCCGGCGTACCCGTACTGAATCGTGCAGCCGTACACCCCGCGGGGACCGAATCGCCGGACCGCCATGCGGCTCTCGGCGTCCACCTTGGCCACCAGCTGGTACCGGAGAGTGACGAAGATGGTAACCCCGTGCAGCGACCGCATGTTCTTGATGTAGTGCGCCAGCACCGGGGTGAGCCACCGCCACTCCTGCATGTTGCTGTAGAAGAGGCAGAGCCCCGGGGTGCGGCGCACGTCGGGCGCGGCCAGCAGCTCGCTCAGCCGCTCCAGGGTCACCTTGTTGGCCATCTCGTACTCCGCCTTGCGCTGCCGGCCGTAGTACCAGCTGAACATGACAAGCGCCAGAACGAGCGAGATGGCGAAGGGCAACCAGCCGCCCTTCATGATCTTGGTGCACACCGCGCTCACGTAAGTGCCCTCCAGGATGAGGAAGGGCACGAGGTAGAGCGCCACCAGCACCACGTGCGTGCCCCAGACGATGAGCATCACCAGGGAGAGCAGGATGGTAGTGATGAGCATGACGAGGATGACCACCACGCCGAACGCGTTGCCGATGTCCTTTCCGTCGCCGAAGCCGATGATGGCGCCCACGCACAGCAGCATCAGCAGGTAGTTGGTCTCCGGGGAGTACACCTCCCCCTCCTTGTCCTTGGAGGTGTGCACCACCCGGACGCGCGGGAAGTAGTCCAGCGCCACCGACTGCTTGACGACGGAGAAGGTGGCGGAGATGAGCGACTGGCTCGCCACGATCGCCGCCAGCGTCGCGATGACGAACATTGGCCAGTACACAGGGCGCGGCACGAACTTGTAGAACCCGTCGCCGAAGTCGCCCACGTGGTTGATCAGGTAGGCCGTCTGGCCGGCGTACGTGAGCACCAGCGACGGGTATATGCTGGAGAGGAACGCGATCTGGATGGACCGCTTGTTGAAGTGCCCGAGGTCGGCGAACATGGCCTCGGCGCCCGTGATGCACAGGACGGTGCCGCCGAGCAGCTGCCAGCCCCTCTTCCGGTTGGTCACGAAGAAGTGTACCACGTAGTACGGCGACACGCTCTTGAAGATGCCAGGGTAGTAGCGCCAGATGCTGTAGATGCCGATGATCGGGGTGGTGAACGTCCACGCCGCCATGATCGGCGAGAACATGAAGCTCACCTTGGACGTGCCGTACTTTTGCAGCAGGAACAGACCGATCAGAATCCCTGCGGACAGAGCCTCAACAGTCGCTGCAAAAACAAAACACTCGAATTTGATTGATTTTGATTACTCCACGAATCAACAAATCGATCGGCCGCTCACGTACGTTTGCTGACCGACGGGAAAGGCCCTCTTAGTCCATCAACAGCTGACAGGATTGAGATGGCCGGCGTGAGGATGCCGTCTCCGATGAGCATGCACATGCCCAGGATCGCCGTGAGCTGCAGCAACCTTCTCGCCATAATGCTCCGCTCGATGAACCTCCTCACCTTGCTGGGCCTCCGGGCCGCGACGGGCCGAGCCGGGACCAGGCCCTGCTCCTCCTCGGTGTATATCTTCTTGGACGGGAGGATGCCGATGTTGGCGTGCTGGCACAGCAGGGAGTACATGGCAAATGTGCCGCCTGCAGCGGAACAGAAACACCCATGTCGCAGTTAGAAATGGCTGGCTTTTTGTCGGGTTTGGTTTGGGATGGCCGTGTGTCCATGCATCACCTTCGCCGTGGTCGTCGGCGTTGAGGGCGATGCAGATGTACTTGACGACGCCGATCAGTGTCAGGGTCCAGAACATGATGCTGTAGATTCCCAGATAGTCTTCTTCGGTCGGGTTTGTCAGGTTCATGGAAGGGTAGACGTAGAGAGGGGAGGTGACAAGACCACCGAATACGACGCCCAGAGTCTTGTAGGCAAGCAGTAGATCTTTGTAAATTCGCTTCTTCTGCTTATAGAGGTAGACGAAGAGAACGTTGGCGTGAGTTCACTACACCGATACAAACCCCTTAGCCCCTTGCAACTAGGGATAAAAGTAGTAATCTGAACTGTTAGAATAAATTTAATATTTTAAAATAAATATGTATAAAATTTAATGTTAGTCTTTTCTTAAGTTATCAAGTATATTAGTATAAATATAAATAAAATATTATATAAATTGTTTTATATATTATTTGCTCTCTATAACCTAAAAAGTTGAAAAAATTACCGAATTTGTTTTCGAATCCATACCGAAGTTTATATCTATTATTTGAGAAAATATATGATAAAATTAAGATTTACCTTTTATGAATCTTAATAAGCTAGATGTTAAAAACAAGAATAAAAATTTATATTATATATTCTATATTTTATTTATTCGCAATAAAAAAACGACTAAAAAACTGATTACCGAATAAATACGTTTCCGACCGTTTTCATCCATATTTGCAACAAGATGTATACGCAAACAAATGTAAAATATCTCTACTATATTAAAGCAACAATTTCGTACACATTTGCAGTTTCGTGCCTCACCGCTCGCGTCTTCGTCCCTACAATCTGATCCCTAGCCTTCCTTTCGCTGCGGCACTCGTTCCGACTTCCTCTATACATCTTTCTCGTTTCCGGCCTTCTACACAACGATGCCTCGCTCGTTTCCTGGATTCCTTCAAAACGGTTGTTTCGACTTCCTCTTCACTTCATTCTCGTTTCCGGCCTTCTCCACAGCAATGCCTCGCCCATTTGTCGGATCCCCTCGAAACGGTCAGAGCCAAACCAAATCGCGCTCCCCACGCCATCCTTCGCCTCAAGTCGTTGCGTGCCCGCATAGGCTTCTTCCTCCACTCGTACGTCCCCACCTCTGAGCTCTTCCGGCCATCCCCGTTCGCGAGAAGTTCCTCCGCGTCCTCTACTACAGCAGCTCGATGTCGTTCTCCTCGGCATGGACGACGCCATTGCCACTGCTCGTCCACTCGCCCTTCCCCATCTCTGAGCTCTTCCAGCCATCCCAGTTCACGAAGAGTTCGTCCACGTCCTCTACTACAAGTAGCTCGACGCCATTCTCCTTGGCATGGATGACGATGTTGCCACCACCGACGATTGCAGCTGCTCCGACTTGCTATCTTCCTTGCCCTTGTCCTCCACCAAGGCGACCATAATGACGTCGCCACCGCCGAGCACGCGGAAGAAGCATAGGCGGTAGCGGCCGCCGCCTTGGTGGGAGGCGACGAGGCATGAGTGGTGGGCTTCATCTGGGTGTGGAAGCAGCCTGGGGCAAGTTCGCAGCCAAGATTCGTGACTCGACGCGCAATACACGATGGCTATCGTGACAAGGTCTGTCAGCTACTTTGTTAGTTATGTGGTTTTGCTCGAAACTTCGCATGGTTTTCTTCTTCGTGCGGCACCACACAAGTGTTGTCGGCACTGCAGTTCAAGAAGCACGCGAGGGCGTAGTCAAAGAACTAGAATGGACACATCCTCCTCACCAACGGCAAGTCGCTCTATGTTCTGTTCCACAAGTTTAGGAATTTTTGCCTGCAGAGGCGTTCGTGGAGGAGTTCCGGGCGGCCGCCAGGGTACTCATGATTGTGCCCGCCGCGGCGCCGCCGAATCCTCATACGTGCCGCTGGGGCAGCAAGCGAGCGCACCCCCAAGCTAGGAACCCGATGGGGTTCCGGTTGATAGGTGGATCCCCCTTCACATGGACGAGTAGATGTGGTGATGCTGACCAAGGATTAGAAAACCAGCTTTGTGTCTGCTTGATTTGAAGTGAGTGATTCCGTTGATCGATTTTTATGGCAACTATCTTTGCTATGGTCGTAGCGAAGGGTTATACCAACTTGGGGACATGTATTCAATCAAAAAACTGGCAGAATAAGAAAGGGTGGCCTATAGAATTTGTTCCTGCTGGCATTAAGATTGTTGATTTAGTAAACTGATTGAAACATAGGGTTTGATATCTCTAGAACAATATTTATTCTTAGTTTGATGATTACGTAAATACAAAAATTGCGTTTTTGTTGTTAGCTTTCCAATGCCACTAGTTTCAATCAAATTCGATTTTGGTTTAGCAGTAATTGTAGAAATGGTACTGCTGTCCTAAAAGTGAAAATATATTCAGGTACAAAGTTTATCCTAATTTCTAGAGAATACTCATATAAAATTTATCTTGGTGATCAACACAAAAGTTATATAAAATTTGTTTAGTTTCTAGAAAGTACCTATTTGCCTCATTTTTTAAGAGGAGTAAAAGTTAAGGATGAAGCAGTGCATGTTCAAATATTGAAAAATTCAGAATAATGTGTTTCTCTAGAATTTGTTTGTGTGAGTTTTGTTCTTTTTTCATGTACAAATATGATATGAGATGATTTTTGATTGTGGGTTTTGCTTGATAGGTTATAGTACAACCGATGTTGAGATTGCAATGTGAGGCTTTCATCAATATTAAGGCAAGTTCATGATGAACCGCTTGCCAAAAAAAAAAACTTTGAATGATTGTTTGGTTTGTTCTTTTAAATTTTCGTGGCTATGTCTTGGTTGGTGATCCAATTAGTTTTAAGTTATTCTTTTATATTCAATTCATGTCTAGGTACATCTTGTTGTGTATTTGGTTCTAATTCAAGTTATCCATTTATATTTAATTAATGTCCCAATAAATTCAGCTATGTATTTGGTGTTTATGTTCATATATCTATTAGCAAGTGTTGGCCCTACTCGCTTGGCTTTAATGGTAAAAGCAATGAAAAATTCAGAATTATACGTTTTGGACGGAAACAACAACCTTCTCATAATTTGAGTTGGGTTTTAGTTGTTGATTGATGACTTGAAATGTTATTTCAGTTCTAAGGTATACTTGATGAGTATTTTATTCACTCATGTGTTGTTTTGATTCTTTTAGGTACAGTTGAGCAACGTTTGTGTCCTGGCGGAAGGTACGGCCCTAAGACCAGATTGTCCATAGTCCGAACTGTTCACGGTGGTTGTGCAGATGGTTCGCGCGTGTGTTGAATCAGTTATTTCGAATTTCTTGCGGATTTGTTAGCAAAACCTGTGCGATTAGCTCGGGAACCGACTTGTAACGGGTCTAGACCTCCCCCTATTATAAATGAAGGGATAAGGCCGAATGAAGCCCCCACAACCAATCCAATCAAATCTACTTATCAAATTTGCCTTATTTGCACTATTCTTTCCATTCCTTAGGAGTAAAATTAATCTAGCCCTAGTATTAGTTTCCCTTGACCTATTTCTTTACATCTCCTTGGCCCAGTGTTGTCTAGAGGCATCTTGGGCGGCCTGCTGACCCCAAGGCAACCCCTAGAACTCCCCTCCCCGATGGGTCCGGGAGGCAAGATCCAAATTCTTCAAGGAGAAGAATACCCTTTGCGCCATCGCGGACTATCTCGCACCAAGCATGGACCGTTCGGAAGCATGCAGGGAAGGAGCCGCTACTGCACCGAGGTCACGGACCGTCCAGCCTAGAGCCATGGACCGTCTTCGCTCCTGTAGAGAGCACCGCCAGACTATCTAGTGGTTGGTGTTCGAATCTGTAATACCCAATTTATAAGAAAATATTAAAGGAGACATTATTTCTTTTATATACATGTGTCAACTATTGAGCATGTGAACACCACATTTAAAAAAACAAATAATTAATACAAGACATACCACTAAATTATGCATCATACTGAGATTTTTATTTTGTGTGTATTTACAATATAAAAATAATGTAAAAAGAAATATATTAAAGTCCAAATTGAAATTTGAGATCCAAAAGAAATTTTAGAATTTGAGAAAAGAGAAGGAAATACTAAACAAATAAGGTAAAATAAAATATATAAACAGGAATATATTTCTTTACTCTAAAATTTGAATTTGGTACACTTTGATCATTGATGAATCTCATAACCAAATTTAAATTCAAATTTGAATTCTAAAAACAAAAAAGGAAAAGAAAATAGAAAAAGAAAAAGAGAAGGGAAGTTTACCTGGTCCTTGGGCGCCAATTCGGCCCACTTCTAACTTCACCGCGCAGCCCAACTAGTAGGAACGCGTGCTGACTGGTGGGCCTGTCCAGCCAGTTCCTCACGCGATGACTTTGAGTGTGTTGGCGACTCAGGCCCACATGCCAGCTACACTATCGCGGCGACGCGCTGACCGTGTGCTACTGTCGAACCGGGCCTGCTCCCCATTCACACGCCGCGTTGTCTCTGTCTAGTGGACCTAGCTGTCAGGCGCCACCTTCCCCTCGCTACCCACCCCACTGAGATCGACGGCGGTGTGCGTGGAGATCGCGTGGGGCCGTTGTGCTCAACCCGGTTGCGGACGTCGTATTCGTCGCCCTACAAATAACACGCCCGTGCCCTGTTGACCTACCTCGCCCACTTCGACAATCGACGCCGCGCCAGACCACCCTGCCGGTAGCCACCATAGGCGTTAGCTACCGTCGCCCTTGTTAAACACTCGCCGTGCGCTCTGGGACTACCCTACGGGTGTGTGGATCATGCACCGGGGAGAATTCGGGCATGAGGTACAACAGCGTGAAGGGAATTGCTCACCGGAGCGCGTCCACGGCGAGAGAACAACACCTCTCCGTGGACATCTCGCTAGCACCGGTAACTACCGATAAGAACCCCTCGCCCGGACCTGCCTTCATACCTGCAACATGTGGACCGTCCGAATTAGGTTTTCATGCGCACAGTTCGGGGATTAGCCCCGCCGGTGGAGGACCTTGCCGCGACGGTGTCGGTACCGTAGGTTGGAATACCCAAGGAAGAAGATAGCTTCGCCATCGTCCAATTCTTTTTGGAGGGCTGCGATTAGATGACGCGCGTACCCCTTTGTGAGAACCATCTCAACCATGGGATCGTGATCGGTCGGCCGGAGGGAGTAAGGGTATTAGTGAATTTGGGTTGTCGGATCCCCATCCACCGATCGGGGTTGTTTACCGATTCATATGATGCGTAGGTCTAATCCTGACGGTTGAATTCTGATCGGACGCCCATTGTCGCTCCATACCCCTTCGCTGTGACGATTTAACCTAAGAGCCCCTGGGTTTATTGAGTATCAACCCGCGGTCCACAAGGACTGTTCATTGAGTCCTAGAAAGCTTGCGTAGAGACGCCTGCCCTTCTCGGGAATTATGCGCGCAGACCAAGGAGTTAATAAATCAGGGAAAATAATATAGAAATTGATTTTTAATGTAAAAATAAATGCTAGAACTTGTTTAAATCATAAAAAATTCATACTTAGTCTAAATTAATCCATTCCAGTTTCTATAATTTTGTAATATTATTGTTTATCAATTAGTGCCACTGTTTTGACATGAAAGCCACATTAAAATTAATATCCTATTTAATCTTGTATCAAATACACAAAACCTTTGGAAATTCATAACTTCAAATCTATAACTCCAAAATTAATGATTCATGTTCCTGTGATCTTATTTTAATATGTAGATTATTATTATGTATTTTGTTTACATGTTTGGTGTGATGTTAATTTCTCTTTTATACTATGCTTGTTTGTATTGTGGCGAGTAGAAGAGCCAGTGACTGAGGATCCCGGTGTTCAGCAGATAGAAGTTGATGAGCAGGAGCTCATTGAAGGCAAGTTGTGCCCTTGACCACTTTTTACCCAAAAATGTTATTTAATACAAGTTATTCATGCATAGGTTTAATTTTGACGGGACCCAATAGGTCACCCTAGACTGGTTATCCTTTTTACCTTGTTTATCCCTGAATCATTTGGGTAGTTTTGCTATTGCTTTATATGGTTTTGGGTTAATATTTCATTATATCCATATTCCAATTATTCTGTTATTTTATTTATGTTCATGTCAAGATCATTAATGTTAATTGGAACATGGAGCTTAACTTGAGAAACACGTGCCACCACAAGGGTGGAATGGAAACCCTTGGCTAACTAATTAGGAAAGCTAGTGGAAGACTACCTTACCCGAAAGGGGCAAGGGCAGTAGGGGAGTAGGCATGTAGGGAGGTTCTCGGGTTGATTTTGCTGCGATGGCGGTCAGACGAGGGATTCCTACAATTGCTCTTCGCATAAACTGTAGCGGGTTTTCGGAAGCTAGTGGAACTTTATAAAGGCCTCGTAGTGTTGCCTTGCCTCGCTTCCTTGGTAGAGGTGTATGGGAGTCGCAATCCCTTGGCAGATGGGTAAATTGGCTTTTGGGTAAAGGGTACAACCTCTGCAGAGTGTAAAACTGGTATACTGGCCGAGCTCACGGTCATGAGCAGCTCAGGACTCTCGCATGATTAAACTATGAAACTAAATTCAATTTGTCATTTGCATTGCATGGGATTATTTATTAATTTTGTTCTAATATTCTTATTATGGTTTGGTATTTACTTACATTTAGTAACTGCTAATAAAATTTGACCAACTTATTAAAAGCAATGCTCAGCTTTAACCCCTATTGTTGATTAGCCTTACACATCACATGAACTCCCACCTTTGGTGAGTTCATGCACATTATTCCCCACAACTTGTTGAGCGATGAACATGTGTGAGCTCACCCTTGCTGTCTCACACCCCCCCACAGGAGAAGAACAGGTGGTTCAAGAGGAGCCACACAACGAGGAGTTTGACTTGATCTATATGGCGTCTCCCAGCTGACTTTATGGCGACAAGGATGGACTTTAGTTCGCTTTATATTTATCTTCTATTTTGTAAGACTTCTGCTATGTAATAAGTACTCTGATGATATTGTGACATTTATCTCTATACACTCTGTTATTGTATGTGTTGTCTTCTTTGGCGCATATATGAGATGGACCCGGCTTTATCCCTTAAATCCGGGTGTGACATAAGTGGTATCAGAGGAAATGTTGATTGTAGGATGAAACCTAGATAGAAATGGACAAAACCATTACCTATTTACCTTACTCTGATTCTTTTCTAAACTTTTCTTTATCTTTTCTCATCTATTTCTACTTACTCTGATTATTCTTACCTTTTCTATTCTAAGACAAGGAGGATTTCACACTTTGGAATCCTACATCCATGACCCTGTAAAGAGATAGGAGACCTAAGACAAAATTAAAACTATTTTCTCTATTTAAAAAATGTTGGTTGATTGTTCTGATGATAAATGCCTGATTCGCTTCTTTGATTGATTGAAATATTATAGTCGGGCATCTTAGCATGTACCACCATAAGGTAAAGTATTAGCTTTAGTAGGTAACACACTAATCTACTTAGCTAATAAATCCCCCAAAGTAACATGACTCGTAATTACTCACCTTGTCTACAATTCTTTCTTTCTTACCATGTGTTTCTAACTCAGATGGTCAATACCAAGAAGGGAGGAGGAATTGATCTACCTGCCAACCCATTCAACCGGAGGGTACTTAGACAACAACAACAGCAAGCGGAGATGAATCCTCTGAATCCTCCACCGGCTAGGACTGATCCTGTGGTTGCAGCCCAGATGCAGATAATGCAACAGATGGCTGATACTATGGCAGATATGCATGCGTAGATGCGACAGGAGCGTCTGGAGATGCGCCAAGAGAGAGAAGAGATGTGCCAAGAGCGAAGGGCGCAACAGTAGCAAGCACCACTGCCACCACCTCCACCACCAATTCCATCCCGAGACAAGCACTGGGAGTTCATGAGCCACAAGCCACCGACATTCGCCAGCTCTCTAGATCCTCTACACACTGATGATTGGCTGAAGTTTGTGGAGAAAATGCTGAATATTGCATAGTGCTCCGACCGGGAGAAGGTTCTATATGCTTCTGGTCGTCTTACTGGTCCTATTGCTGATTGGTGGGATTCCTATACTGCTGCCCACGATGCGGCAGATACTATTACTTGGGCAGAGTTCACTACACAGTTCCGGAACTATCACATACCTGCTGGACTGATGAAGATTAAGAAGAAGGAATTTCTGTCATTGAAGTAGGGGAGCATGTCAGTCAGCGAGTACCGCGATAGATTCATCCAGCTATCCAGATATGCACCTGATGAAGTGGTAGAAGATGAGAGAAAGTAGGAACACTTCATAAAAGGACTTAATGGGCCTCTACAGTATGCTCTGGTGGCTCACACCTTTCCATCATTCTGGAGGCTGCTTGACAAGGCTCTAGCTATTGAACACAAGCGTGTTTAGCAGGGAGATTTGAAGAGGAAGGCGATATCCTAGGGTCAGGGGAGCAGCAGCGTTCGTCCTTGCTATGTTCCACCCCATGGTACACCAGTTCGCACTGGAGGAGGCCAGCGTCCAGCTCAGTCCACACCTCAAGGGACTCCACAGGCTCGTCAGGCTGCCCCCACTAGCACCCCAACGAAATTCTTAGGACAGAGTGCTGGTACCACATGTTATAAGTGTGGTAAGACTGGTCATTATGCTAATGTTTGTCCATAGAGGAGTGCTACTACACCCGTACAGAACAAGCAGCAAACTCCGGGATCTGGCAAGGGATTCTCTATTGCTAGGGTTGTCAAGTCAGCGCTGATGCTACTGCTGAAGGAGCTGACATCGCACTTGGTATGTTTTATATTAATGCAATTCCTGCAACAATATTATTTGATTCTGGTGCTACACATTCATTTATGTCTGCTCGATATGCCAACACAAATGAGTTACCACTGTAAAATATGAAAACACCAATGATAGTAATTACACCTAAAGGGCCTATTGAGGCAAACTATATGACATATAGATTGACATTGACAATTATAGGAAGAGAATTCTGGGCTACCCCTATAATATTAGAGGAAAGCAGTATAGATCTGATCCTTGGTATGTCATGGTTCAGAAAGGCAAAGGCCATTATACAATGTGGTAGGGGTATTGTAGAACTCACCAGCCCTAAAGGAGAAAGATTTCAAGTTGAAATTGTAGTAACTACCTCTACAAGATGTGCAACATTCTTAATAGATGAGAAGTATGTTGGTGACAACATCCGTGTGGTTAGGGATTTTCCAGATGTCTTTCTAGAGGAGTTACCAGGGATGCCACCAGATAGGGAAGTTGAGTTTTTCATTGATCTCTTACCTGGGATCGCTCCTATTTCTAAACGACCATACAGGATGTTCGTAGAAGAACTAAAAGAACTTAAGAAGCAGTTAACAGAATTACAGGAGGCTGGCTACATTCGTCAGAGTTCCTCACCTTGGGGAGCGCTGGTTCTATTTGTACAAAAGAAAGATTGATCGCAAAGGATGTGTGTAGATTATAGATCCCTTAATGATGTTACTGTGAAGAACAAGTATCTGTTACCCCGCATTGAGGATTTATTTGATTAGATGAGAGGTGCAAGGGTATTCTCAAAGATTGATCTCCGATCGGGTTACCATCAAATGAAGATTAGGCCATCTGATATTCCTAAGACGACTTTCTCAACCTGATATGGTTTATATGAATTCACAGTTATGTCTTTTGGACTAACTAATGCACCAGCCTATTTTATGAATCTGATGAATAAGGTGTTTATGGAGTATCTTGATAGATTCATCGTGGTATTCATCGATGATATTCTTATTTATTCTAAGAGTGATAGTGATCATGAGGAACATCTGAGATTGGTGCTACAAAAGCTATGGGATAATCAACTCTATGCCAAGTATAGCAAATGCGAGTTCTGGATTGACAAAGTGCCATTCCTTGGACACATCATTTCTAATGGTGGGATATCAGTGGATCCTGCTAAAGTCAAGGAGATAGTGAAGTGGAGAATACCCAATACAGTTACTGAAGTTCAGAGTTTCTTAGGACTTGCAGGCTATTATCGGTGATTTATTGAAGGGTTTTCTAAGATTGCTAAGCCTATGACCTCACTTCTAGAGAAGGGAAGGGAGTTTAAGTGGGACGAGAAGTGCCAAGATAGCTTTGATCAATTAAAGATGAGATTGATGTCACCTCCAGTATTGGTGATGCTAGATCTACAGAAGGGATTTGACATTATTGTGATGCATGTGGCCAAGGATTAGGATGTATGCTTATGCAAGAAGGACATGTGATTGCCTACGTGTCTCGTCAGTTGCAGAAACATGAGTTGAACTATCCCACTCATGACTTAGAATTGGCAGCCGATATGGAGACATTATATTATGGGATCCAAGTGCCAAGTGTACACCGATCACATGAGTTTGAAGTTCATATTCACTCAGAAGGATCTCAACCTTAGGCAACGCCGATGGTTGAAGCTCATAAAGGATTATGATTTGGAGATTCATTATCACCCGGGCAAGGTGAATATGGTTGCAGATGCCTTGAGTCGGAAGGAACACGTTCATTTAGCTATTGTTGCCCAACTACCTGATGAGATTGTTTAGGATTTCAAGAGACTCAACCTGGGGATAGTTGCTCACACTGAAGGAATTACAAACTTACAATTGATGTGGAACCTACCTTGGAACAAGAAATCTGTAAAGGTCAGATTGGTGATGCCAAAATTCAAGAGATCAAGGATCTTATTACTGAAGGTAGAGGTCCAGAATTCACGGAGGATGAGTAAGGAACCGTATGGTTCAAGGACAGGATATGTGTTCCTGAGATTGATAGCCTTCGTGAGACTATATTGAAGGAAGCCCATGACTCTGATTTTTCTATTTATCCTGGTAGCACTAAGATGTATTAGGATTTGAAGCAAAAATACTAGTGGTATGGGCTAAAAAGAGATGTGGCTCCACATGTGGCTATGTGCGATGTGTGTCAAAGAGTTAAGGCTGAACACTAGAGGCCAGCTGGACTACTGCACCCATTAAATATACCCAAATGGAAGTGGGAAGAAATCGACATGGATTTCATTACTGGATTGCCTCGCACCTCGAAAGGTTATGACTCCATATGGGTGATTGTGGATAGACTGACCAAACTGGCTCACTTCATTCTGGTTAAGACTACTTATAAAGGCTCTCAGCCGGTAGAGTTATATATGGCTCAGATTGTGTGTTTACACGGTGTACCAAAGAAGATCGTTTCTGATCGAGGATCACAGTTTACCTCAAGATTCTGGAGAAGCTTTCATGAGAATATGAATACAAAGTTGAACTTTAGTAGGGCTTATCACCCTCAGACTGATGGCTAGACTGAAAGGACCAATCAGGTGTTAAAAGACATGTTGAGAGCTTGTGCCCTTCAGCATGGAAGTAGTTGGGACAAGAGTCTACCATATGCTGAGTTCTCATATAATAATAGTTACTAGGCCAGCCTAAAGATGTCACCATTTGAAGCTTTATATGGCAGGAAGTGTAGGACTCCTCTATATTGGGATCAGACTAGAGAAAGATAGTTCCTTGGGCCTGAACTTATCCAAGAGGCAGAAGAACAAGTCCGTATAATTCAGGAGAATTTGAGGGTAGCTCAGACCAGGCAAAAGAGCTATGCTGATAATAGACGAAGACCACTGGAATTTGAGGAAGGTGATCATGTGTACCTCAAGGTGTCACCACTTCATGGAATGAGGAGATTTAAAGTCAAAGGCAAATTATCCCCTCGCTTTATTGGACCATTCAGAATCTTTAGGCGAGTTGGGGAGATGGCATACCAACTCGAGCTACCTGATAATCTATCTGATGTGTATAATGTATTCCACGTGTCTCAACTTAAGAAGTGTCTCCGTGTCCTTGAGGAACAACTACCAATGGAGGAACTCAGTGTTCAGGGTGATTTGACTTATATAGAATATCCTACCAAGATTCTTGATACTTTGACTTGAGTTACAAGAAATAAGGTGATAAAAATGTGCAAAGTTCAATGGAGTCACCATGGAGAAGATGAAGCTACTTGGGAGAGAGAAGAGCTTCGAATCGAATTTCCCCATCTTTTCCCTAGTCCGTCCTAAATCTCGAGGACGAGATTCTTGTTAGGGGGGTAGGATTTATAATACCCAATTTGTAAGAAAATATTAAAGGAGACATTATTTCTTTTATATACATGTGTCATCTCTATTTACCATCACATGTGAATACCACATTTAAAAAAACAAATAATTAATACAAGACATACCACTAAATTATGCATCATGCTGAGATTTTCATTTTGTGTGCATTTTGTGACAATATAAAAATAATGTAAAAAGAAATATATTAAAGTCCAAATTGGAATTTGAGATCAAAAAGAAATTTTAGAATTTGAGAAAAGAGAAGGAAATACTAAACAAATGAGGTAAAATAAAAGATATAAATAAGAATATATTTCTTTACTCTAAAATTTGAATTTGGTACACTTTGATCATTGATGAATCTCATAACCAAATTTAAATTCAAATTTGAATTCTAAAAACAAAAAGGGAAAAGAAAACAGAAAAAGAAAAAGAGAAGGGAAGTTTACCTGGGCCCTTGGCGCCAATTCGGCCCACATCTAACTTCACCGTGTAGCCCAACTAGCAGGAACGCACGCCGACAGGAGGGCCTGTTCGGCCAGTCCCTCACGCGATGACTTTGAGTGCTTTGAGTGTGCTGGCGACTCGGGCCCACATGCCAGCTACACTATCGCGGCGGCGCGCTGACCGTGTGCTACTACCAAATCAGGCCTGCTCCCCATTCACATGCCACGTTGTGTCTCTGTCTGGTGGACCCGGCTGTTAGGCGCCACCTTCCCCTCGCTACTCACCTCGCCGAGATCAACGGCGGCGTGCGTGGAGATCACGCGGGGCCATTGTGCTCAACCCGGTTGCGGACACCGTATTCGCCGCCCTACGAATAACACGCTCGTGCCCTATTGATCTACCTCGCCCACTTCGATAATCAATGTCGCGCTAGACCACCTTGCCGGTAGCCGCCATAGGCGTTAGCCACCATCGCCCTCGTTAAACACTCGCCGTGCGCTCCGGGACTACCCTACGGGTGTGTGGATCGTGCACCGAGGAGAATTCAGGCGCGAGGTACAGCGGCGTGAAGGGAATTGCTCACCGGAGCACATCCGCGGTGGGAGAACAACACCTCTCCATGGACAGCTCGCTAGCGCCGGCATCTACTGGTAAGAACCCCTCGCCCAGACCTGCCTTCATACCCGCAACATGTGGACCGTCCGAATTAGGTTTTCATGTGCACAGTTCGGGGATTAGCCCCGCCGGCGGAGGACCTCGTCGCGACGGCGTCGGTACCGTAGGTTGGGCTACCAAAGGAAGAAGACAGCCCCACCGCCGTCCGATTCTTTTTGGAGGGCTATGATTATATGACGAGCGTACCCCTTTGTGAGAACCATCTCAACCATGGGATCGTGATCGGTCGGCCGAAGGGAGTCAGGGTATTAGTGAATTTGGGCCTTCGAAGTTGTTTACCGATTCATCTTATGCGTAGGTCTAATCCTGACGGCTAAATTCTGATCAGACGACCTTTGTCGCTCCATACCCCTTCGCTGTGACGATTTAACCTAAGAGCCCCTGGGTTTATTGAGTATCAACCCGTGGTCCATAAGGACTGTTCACTAAGTCCTAGAAAGCTTGCGTAGAGACCCCTACCCTTCTCGGGAATTATGCGCGCAGACCATGGAGTTAATAAATCAGGGAAAATGTTATAGAAATTGAGTTTTAATGTAAAAATAAATGCTAGAACTTGTTTAAATCATAGAAAATTTATACTTAGTCCAAATTAATCCATTCTAGTTTCTATAATTTTGTAATATTATTGTTTATCAATTAGTGCCACTATTTTGACATGAAAGCCACATTAAAATTAATATCCTATTTAATCTTGTATCAAATACATAAAACCTTTGGAAATTCATAACTTAAAATCTATAACTCCAAAATTAATGATTCCTATTCTTGTGATCTTATTTTAATATGTAGATTATTATTATGTATTTTGTTTACATGTTTGGTGTGATGATAATTTCTCCTTTATACTATGCTTGTTTGTATTGTGGCGAGTAGAAGAGCCAGTGGCTAAGGATCCCATTGTTCAGCAGATAGAAGTTGCTGAGCAGGAGCTCATTGAAGGCAAGTTGTGCCCTTGACCACTTTTTACCCAAAAATGTTATTTAATACCACTTATTCATGCATAGGTTTAATTTTGATGGGACCCAATAGGTCACCCTAAACTAGTTATCCTTTTTACCTTGTTTATCCTTGAATCATTTGGGTAGTTTTGCTATTGCTTTATATGGTTTTGGGTTAATATTTCATTATATCCATGTTCCAATTATTCTGTTATTTTATTTATGTTCATGTCAAGATCATTAATTTTAATTGGAACATGGAGCTTAACTTGAGAAACACGTGCCACCATAAGGGTGGAATGGGACCCCTTGGCTAACTAATTAGGAAAGCTAGTGGAAGACTACCTTAACCATAAGGGGCAAGGGCAGTAGGGGAGTAGACATGTTGGGAGGTTCTCGAGTTGATTTTGCTGCGATGGCGGTCAAACGACGGATTCCTACAATTGCTCTTCCCATAAACTGTAGCGGGTTTTCGGAAGCTAGTGGAACTTTGTAAAGGCCTCGTAGTGTTGCGCTGCCTCGCTTCCTTGGTAGAGGTGTATGGGAGTCACGATCCCTTGGAAGATGGGTAACATGACTTATGGGTAAAGGGTACAACCTCTGTAGAGTGTAAAACTGGTATACTAGCCAAGCTCACTGTCATGAGCAGCTCAGGACTCTCGCATGATTAAACTATGAAACTAAATTCAATTTGTCATTTACATTGCATGGGATTATTTATTAATTTTGTTCTAATATGCTTACTATGGTTTGGTATTTACATACATTTAGTAACTGCTAATAAAATTTGACCAACTTATTAAAAGCAATGCTCACCTTTAACCCCTATTGTTGATCAGCCTTACATATCACATGAGTTCCCACCTTTGGTGAGTTCATGCACATTATTCCCCACAACTTGTTGAGTGATGAACATGTGTGAGCTCACCCTTGCTGTCTCACACCCCCCATAGGAGAAGAACAGGTGGTTCAAGAGGAGCCACACAACGAGGAGTTCGACTTGATCTAGGTAGCGTCTCCTAATTGACTTTATGGCACCAAAGATGGACTTTAGTTCGCTTTATATTTATCTTCTATTTTGTAAGACTTTCGCTATGTAATAAGTACTCTGATGAAATTATGACATTTATCTCTATACACTCTGTTATATATGTGTTGTCTTCTTTGGCGTATATATGATATGCACCCGGCTTTGTCCCTTAAATCCGGGTGTGACAGAATCGACGCCAACGCACTTTTTGATGACTCCGCTGGGGATGATCTACCAAAAATCGCCCCTAGATGACCCGTTCCAAAGATCACACCGATGTCTCCACCACTAACATCATCAAGCCGGCCATGAAGGCACTCCCAACTGATGATCAGTAGCCCTTCGATTACCTCATAAGGCACAATGAGGAGGAGGTGCTATGATGGCTCGTCGAACGACGTGACAAAGAGGATGAGGAGGTGCACCAATAACTTGCTAAACGATGCAAAAAAACAATGGAAAAGTACCTATCATACTTCATAGTGGACCACCACCAAAAGATCATCCATCAAAAGGAGATCGATATGGCATCTCTCCTACCTTTGCCTCACACTCCCATTGTAAGTATTCTAGATTAATCTTTTAAGGCTTTTATAGAATAGCGGGGGATCAGTTGAACCAGTATATAGATGAATCTGTTAAAGAATGGGCACATTCATAAGAAAAATCTACTACCCCTAGTTTTCCCTCGCATGATTCTAATACGGAACCACTATGCTTACAAATCGGCTACAAATGGGTCATCCTTGGCCTAGTAATGATATGGTATGTCCATGCACGTGTTCATATCATTATCACAACCGCCGCCACCAGGCACGCGACTAGCACTAGATACATCCGGGCAATCTGAGAGTCATCTCGGACAGTCTACATCGCAAACCGTTTGGTGTATTTCGCTGGATAGTCCAACTCTACATAGCCCAACGTGCATACCACCCAAGTAGCACCATATACGGCCGGACCATCTGGATATACCCCCAGATTGTTCGGCCCGATCATGGACCATCTGGCCCCTTACGCTGGACCATTTGGCTATGGCGCGGACCGCCCGACATATTTTTTTGGACCGTCCGACCCCTATATAGACCTGTGCGCAGACCACCCAGGTAGCGCCATATGTGGCCGGACCATCCGAGTATACCATCAGACCATTCGCCCCAGTTACAAACTGTCTAGCCTGTTACGCAGAACCAAGGGCTATGCAATATGTTTTTTTGCAGGCAGATACATCAGCCATAAATGAGGGCCAGTTAAGTTTTCAAGAGATGCAAATTGACACGGAACCATTTCCTATCAATACAATATAACTATCAAACAAAAAGGTCATGGTTCGGCTTGAAGTGACTGATAAGGACAAAGGCAAGAGCATTGTCATTGGTGACCCTCGCACGTCCATATATCATGATGAGTGGTTGCTCAAAAGGCTCTAGGAAAGAAGACTAATAACACCGAAGGCGCCGGGAGGCAAGGGCGATCGAACAGCCGATCAAAGTTCCCTGTGTCGTGCATCACGGACGGTCCAACATCTGTGTCCGGACAGTCCGGAGCCAACAAGGACAGTCTGACTAACTTTGATCGATTACCAGAGGCCACAACGCCCACATAAAACAAAAGAGATTATGCAGCAGGGGCAAAGTACAAATAAAGAGTCAGGTTAGCTAGTCAAAGTCAGCCCTACTTTTGATTAATTACTCTACAAATACGCTAAGGAGGCCATTCTGCGTGATCGGCGAACAAAGCAGCCCCGACCACCTGCCAAAACAAAATGGCCGAATAAAATGGCCCGAAAGGTGACATAGCAAGCATCGCATATTCATCCATTTCTAGTGATGTCATTCTACTTTCCACCAGCTTACTCATCACCGACATATTGTCCTATTTAAATATGGAATAGTACGACGATGAACCCATACTACATGCATAGTCCTTTTGCTTATTCTGGGGCACCACATTTTTGTACCTTTTGACGTATTCATCAAATGGTCATGGCCGAGAAAGATACAATCCTAAACGGACTCTATGCATTAGAATTCTATTAAATGATCACATAATTAGATTGAAAAGTTGGTAGCTTGCATTAGGATTAATTCTTACTTCGACAACAAAATGACTTGTGAGATCTATTGTTTCTCGAAGGGTGCTGATAGTGCATGTGTTTTTGGCTTGCCTTGCTCCACCAAAAGGTAGGGACATATGTTGAACACTGTTTGTGTCCTAGCAGACGATTCAACACTGAGTCCGGACGGTCCATGGTCCGGACTGTCCGCGGTGGCGGTGTGGATGGCCCACTCGTGCATAGAATAAGCTAGGGTTCTGGTTTCCTTGCGGGATTTATTAGCAAACCCTGCGGGATTAGCTCAGGAACCGACTTGTAACGGGTCCAAACCTCCACCCCCTTATATAGATGAAGGGGTACGACCGATTGAAGCCCTCACAATTGATCCAATCAAATCTACTAATCAAATTTACCTTATTTGCACTGTTTTTCCATTCCTTTGGAGTAGGAGTAATCTAGCCCTAGTATTTGTCGGCGTTCCGAGACCGGGGGGTCCCTGGGCCGACGAGTGAATGTCGCCGCGTGCCCCAGCCCAGATGGGTCGAGCGCGAGGGTGAGTGCGAAGGGGGAAAGAGCGAGGCAGCCGGAGACCGGCGTGAGAGAGGTGGGAATCCCGCGGCCCTCGTGTTCGTCCCGCGCCCAGGTCGGGTGCGCTTGCAGTAGGGGGTTACAAGCATCCACGTGGGAGAGGGAGCGAGCGGCTCCAAGCGGGCGCCTGTTCTCGTCCTCGTCCCCGCGCGGCCAACCCTCTCTAAGAGGGCCCTTGTCCTCCCTTTTATAGGCGTAAGGAGAGGATCCAGGTGTACAATGGGGGGTGTAGCAGGGTGCTACGTGTCTAGCGGAGGTGAGCTAGCGCCCTAGGTACATGCCGTTGTGGCAGCCGGAGAGATCTTGGCACCCAGCTGGTGTGATGTCGTGGCCGTCGAAGGAGCGATGGAGCTTGGCGGAGGGACAGCTGTCGGAGCGGTTGAGTCCTTGCTAATGTCCTCTTGCTTCCGTAAGGGGGCTGAGAGCCACCGCCGTCACAAAGCATGCGAGGCGCCATCATTGCCTATCTGGCGGAGCGAGCCAGATGGGACGCCGGTCTTGTTCCCTGCGGCCCGAGTCAGCTCGGGGTAGGGTGATGATGGCGCCTCCTGTTGACGTGGCTGGTCTACGCCCTAGTTTGGGCGATGTGGAAGCTCCTCCGAAGCCGAGGTCGAGTCCGAGCCCCCGGGTCGGGCGAGGCGGAGATCGTCGTCTTCTGGGGCCGAGCCCAAGTCCGAGCCCTGGGTCGGGCGAGGTGGAGATCGTCGTCTTCTGGGGCCGAGCCCAAGTCCGAGCCCTGGGTCGGGCGGAGTTCGCCGTCTTCCGGGACTTAGCCCGAGTCTGAGTCCTGGGTCGGGCGGAGTTCGCCGTATTCCGGGACTTAGCCCGAGTCCGAGCCCTGGGTCGGGCGGAGTTCGCCATCTTCCGGGACTTAGCCCGAGTACGAGCCCTGGGTCGGGCGGAGTTCACCGTCTTCCGGGACTTAGCCCGAGTCCGAGCCCTGGGTCGGGCGGAGTTCGCCGTCTTCCGGGACTTAGCCCAAGTCCGAGCCCTGGGTCGGGTGGAGCGGAGCTTCCCATGGTGCCTCCGGCAGAGCCTGACTGCCTGTCAGTCTGACTCTGTCCAGTGGCGCTGCAGTCGGTGTGGCGTAGGCGGCGCTGTCCTTCTGTCAGGCCGGTCAGTGGAGCGGCGAAGTGACGACAGTCACTTTGGCTCTGCCGGCTGGGGGGTGCGCCCCAGGATAAGGGTGTCAGGTCACCTTTGCATTAAATGCTCCTGCGACTTGGTCGGTCGGTGCGGCGATTTGGTCAGGGTTGCTTCTTAGCGAAGGCAGGGCCTCGGGCGAGCCGGGAATATGTTCGCCGCTGAAGGGGGGCCTCGGGCGAGACGGAAATCCTCCGGGTCGGCTGCCCTTGTCCGAGGCTAGGCTCGGGTGAGGCGTGATCGTGTCCCTCGAATGGACTGATCCCTGACTTAATCGCACCCATCAGGCCTTTGCAGCTTCGTGCTGATGGGGGTTACCAGCTGAGAATTAGGAACCTTGAGGGTACCCCTAATTATGGTCCCCGACAGTAGCCCCCGAGCCTCGAAGGGAGTGTATGTGCTCGCTTGGAGGCTTTCGTCGCACTTTTTTGCAAGGGGACCAGCCTTTCTCGGTAGCGTTTTGTTCCGGTGGGTGCGTGCGAGCGCACCCGCCGGGTGTAGCCCCTGAGGCCTCGGAGGAGTGGTTTCACTCCTTCGAGGTCTTACTGCCTCACGTAGTGCTTCGGCTGGTCTGGTCGTTTCCTCATGCGAGCTGGCCGTAGCCCAGGTGTACGGTCGGGTCCCAAGTTCTCGGGCTGGTATGTTGACGCTGTCAACGGTTCGGCCGGAGCCGAGTTTGCGAGAGCAGCCCCCGAGCCTCTGCACAGAGCGATAGGGCGGTCAGGGGTAGACTCGGCTTTTTTACATACGCCCCTGCGTCGCCTTTCCGCAAGGAGGAGGGGGGAGAGCGCCATGTTGCCCTCGATGGGCGCCGAACATGGTGTCCCCGATGAGCTACAAGCGGGTAATCCGAGTGGACGTCCGTGCCCCATTCGTTAGGGGTCGGCTAGGGGCCCAGAGGCGCGCCCAAAAGTACCTGCGGGTGATCTGCCAGACCCAGTCCCCTGGTGACGGGGTCCGAGGGCTCGATGCCTCCCTCTGGTGGGATTCTGTTACAAGATCGTTCCCGCCGGTCTCGGAAATGTCCTAGGGTACCTCGGGAGCGCAACCCGAGCCTTGGTTATGTATCGAACGTACCCATGGTCATCCCTTGCTCGGCGTCTGAGGCGGCTGTGAACCCTTCGGGGGCCAGCCTTCGAACCCCTGATCAGTATTGGGCGCGGAGCCCGAGTAGCCTGAGGCGGTCGTTGAACCCTTTCGAGGGGCCGGCCTTCGAACCTCTGACCAGTAGTGGGTGTAGGGCCCACGTGATCTGAGGCGGCTGTTGAACCCTTTCGAGGGGCCAGCCTTCGAACCTCTGATCAGTAGGGGGGCTCGGAGCCTGGTTCCTTCTCGGGGAAGGATCCTTTTCGGGGTATCCCCCTTTCCCGGTCCCTGTTGCAAGAGAGAGAAAGAGGAAAAACGGAAAAGGATACGAAATCGAACGACGCGGCGTACCTTTTTGGACGCGTTCATTTTGGCGAAGGGGAAGCGTCGCCCGCTTCTCCTGCCAGAGGCGCCGCGTGTCCCGTCGTGGAGTTAATGCGACAGGGCGAGTGGTTGGAGGGGCGACCGTTGCGCGTGCGTGAGCCGTTCGAGGAACGGATCACGGGCGCGTCGTCCTTACGCCGTGGGGGAGGGTTCTCTCGCTGCCCCCGGATGGGACGTAAGCCTGGCTGACGACGCGACCGCTGCGCCTGCTCGCCTGCCACCGCCATTACTGCCGGCCCACTTTTGGCTGTGTTGACCGTCGCGCCAGGCTGGTGCTGCTGGGTCGCGCGCCGGGTCGCCTCGAGTCGCGGTATTGGTTCCGCAGTCGAGGAGGTGCGGTGGTGGCGCGGGTGGCGATGCAGTTACTCACACGTAGCAACCGGCGCACCGGTTGCATGACGCGTGGGCCTGGGCCTCCATGCCGGGCGTGTTGGGAGTCAAAGGAGCGCGCCCACTTGGCGCGGTTGCATGCCACCTGCATGGCTGCCCACCCTTTCGCCCGTTGGTCTGGGCAAAAGTGGAGGGTCGCTTGTAACCGCTGGGCGGTTGTATGCACCACGCGCGGCGGTTTGGCTTCTTCTGCCCTGAGTTGGCTTGCATGACGTGTGGGGCCCAGCCCCCGCGCCGTGGGGGAGGACCTTGGAGTGTGTTGGAGAAGACTCAGCCCGTGACGGCTGGGGACGCGAGTAGGGAGAACCGCCCTTAAAAGGAGGGTGACCCCCTTGGAGGGCGTCCATGTCTTCGCGCTCCCTTATGCATCGTGTCTTTCCACCTTCTAGGCCCCCAGATGGGGGAGATCCGCCGTCTTTCCGACTCGTTGTTGGGGGAACGCAACTCCGCGGGAGTTCGTACCTTTCAGCCATCGTTCGGCTTCAAGGATTTTCATCATGCAGCCCGGCTGCACCCCTCCACCGGCGGTCACCCAAGACGGTGACCTCCAGCTTGATGGTGGGGGAAAGCGAGCCGGGCTGCGGCCTCCGCCCCTCCCTCAGCCTCAAGGATTTTCATCACTAGGGCTGGGGAGGGAAGTGTGCCGAGTTGGGGTCGGCCCCTACGTGGGCGGTGGCCCGCTCCTTCCCTCAGTGATCGGGGGGAAGGGCGGGAGTCGTCCGTGGCGCTGACAGCTGCACCGTGCCCGGCTCGTTGGGCCAAGCGGCTTCGGAGCCGCTCCCGGTGCCGCCTCCCGCCACGGCAGCTGGAAGAGGTTCCGCCGCCGACGAGTTTGCCGGCGCCACCCGCGGACCGACCTCCAAATCTACGGCCTTCTGCCCGTCCTTGGCTCTCGAGTTTGGGCACGGGCGGGGGCCTCCTGGCAGCAGCATCCGCCCTGAGGTCATCGCTGCTGCTGTTCGGCCCCCCGGGATAGAAGTCATCATCGTCGCCACGGCTGGGGCTGGCGACGACAAGCCGTTCGTCGATCTTCTGTTGCTCCGCAGGCCTCTCCCCCGTCGAGTGGGGTTGTCCGTACCTGCGGAGGCGGAACCAGAGTTCCGTTTGTAATGGCACCTTGAGTGCCGGTGTTTTTGTTCATTGTGGCTGTCGGGGCCTGAACATGTATGTAATTTCGGCACGGAGCCGTGTATTTTCCTCCTTTTTGAGCACTGAGACTCGCCTGTTTGTTGTCTGAACCGCTTCACCAGGCGTGAGTCGCCCCGTGTACAGGTGACGAGTGAGGTATCCGTATCCCGGAGGCGTAGGAGTTTCTCGGCTCGGTCGGCCTTGTTGTCCGAGGCTTCTCTAACTTAGTTAAAGGAACCCCTCGGCCGCTCTTTGATGAGCCGAGGCCAGGGGTAGCGGCGTCAACATGGACAGAGGAAGAGTTGGCTCGAAAAGGTAACCTGGTTGGACGGAGCCTGGCCGGGTCGTCCGTTAGCGGGTCCGACGCCGGAATTGACCAGCCGAGGCCTCGGGTCGGGCTCACATCCTTGGAGGGCAGCTGGCCGAGGCCCCGGGGTGACCGGCCGAGCCGCCTGCTCGGGCTGGATTGACGTCCTCGGAAGGTAACTGGCCGAGGCCCCGGGGTGACCGGCCGAGCCGCCTGCTCGGGCCGGATTGACGTCCTCGGAAGGTAACTGGCCGAGGCCCCGGGGTGACCGGCCGAGCCGCCTGCTCGGGCCGGGTTCCCAGAGAAGACCCTGGCGGCGATGGCCCGGGCGTGGTGATGATGTTGTCCTTCAGAGTGGAGATCCTCGGACTGCGTCGCCGTCCGAGGCTAGGTTGGCCCTCGCCGAAGGTGTCGTCGATGCCAAGGGTGCTGCTGCTCCCTTCAGCCGTCAAGATCCGAGCCTGCAGGATCGGATTGTCTTGTAGCGTGTGTTTCCTGCGGCCGCCGAGGCCTAAACACACCCTCGCCGTGTTGTAAAGCTGCGTCTCTTTTCCTTTTATTTCGAGCATCTGGACGGTTTTGTCGGTAACCGAAATGTTTGTGTGAGCAAGAGTTGCTTCTCGCGGAAGGTGATGAGTGAGGTATCCGTATCCCGGAGGCGTAGGAGTCCCTTGGCTCGGCCGGCCTTGCCGCTTACGCGCACTCTTACCTGTCCATGGGGCTCTGTCACCGACGCAGTCGAAAAGGCTCGAAGGATCGCTTCGGCAGAAGAGCTTTCGAGTGTGAAGACTTGTCCGGTCCGTAGAATCACTTATCCGAACGTGAGTTACTTATCGCAGAAGGTGATGAGTGAGGTATCCGTATCCCGGAGGCGTAGGAGTCCCTCGGCTCGGTCAGCCTTGGCTGCTTACGTGTACTCCGTCGTTTTCAGGATCCACTTTCGAAGTAGCCAAAAAGCGCGAAAGACATTCTGGCAGAAAAGATCTTTTTTTTCGAGGAAAATTTCGACGCAGAGGGGGTTCCCCCCTTTTAGCCCTCGAGGGAGGGTCGGGCTTTGCCGAGGCGAGGCCGACCCTTCCTTGATGACTAAACTTTGCATGGGTGCGAGGTATATGATCAACTTGAGAACATCTTAAGGGTAGAAGCGACGTAGCTGTTGGATGTTCCAGGCGTTGTCGTAGACCTCGCCTTGGCTGTTGGCCAGCTTGTATGTTCTGGGCTTCAGAACCTTGGCGATGACGAATGGCCCCTCCTAGGGAAGCGTGAGCTTGTGCCGCCCTCGGGCGTCTTGTCGCAGCCGAAGCACCAGGTCGCCCACCTGGAGGTCTCGGGACCGGACCCCTCGGGCGTGGTAGCGTCGCAGGGACTGCTGGTACCGCGCCGAGTGTAGCAAGGCCTGGTCCCGAGCCTCCTCCAGCTGGTCCAGCGAGTTTTCTCGGCTGACTTGGTTGCTTTGGTCGGTGTAGGCCCTCGTCCTCGGGGAGCCGTATTCTAAGTCTGTGGGCAAGATGGCTTCTGCCCCGTAGACTAAAAAGAACAGCGTGAAGCCCGTGGCTCGGCTCGGCGTTGTCCTCAGACTCCAGACCACCGAGGGGAGTTCCTTCATCCATCGCTTGCCGAACTTGTTGAGGTTGTTGTAGATCCGAGGCTTGAGCCCTTGTAGAATCATGCCATTGGCACGCTCTACCTGCCCATTCGTCATGGGATGAGCCACGGCGGCCCAGTCCACCCGGATGTGGTGCTCCTCGCAGAAGTCCAGGAACTTTCTGCAGGTGAACTGGGTGCCGTTGTCGGTGATGATGGAGTTCGGGACCCCGAAGCGATGGATGATGTTGGTGAAGAACGCCACCGCCTGCTCGGACCTGATGCTGTTCAGGGGTCGGACCTCGATCCACTTGGAGAATTTGTCGATGGCGACCAGCAGGTGCGTGTAGCCCCCGGGTGCCTTCTGCAAGGGGCCGACGAGGTCCAGACCCCACATCGCAAAAGGCCAAGTGATGGGTATCGTCTGCAGAGCCTGAGCGGGCAGATGGGTCTGCCTCGCGTAGAATTGGCACCCTTCGCAGGTGTGGACGATTCGGGTAGCGTCGGCCACCACCGTCGACCAGTAGAAGCCTTGCCGGAAAGCGTTCCCGACAAGGGCTCGAGGTGCTGCGTGATGGCCGCAAGCCCCCGAGTGTATCTCGCGCAGGAGTTCCTGACCTTCGGCGATGGAGATGCATCGCTAGAGGATGCCTGAGGGGCTGTGGTGGTAGAGCTCCTTCTCATCTCCCAGCAAGACGAACGACTTGGCGCGCCGCGCCACCCGCCGAGCCTCGGCTCGGTCGAGGGGTAGCTCTCCTCGGTGGAGATATTGCAAGTACGGGATCTGCCAGTTTCGATTAGGCGCGTCCCCGCTTCGCTCCTCCTCGACGCGCAGTGCCTCACCCTCGGGTGCCGAGGGTGCCTCGGACTGAACCGAGGGCGCCTCGAGTCGAGCCGAGGGTGCCTCGGGTTGAGCCGTGGGTGCCTCGGACTGGGCCGAGGGTACCTCGGGCTCGGACGTGTCGTCGATCTTGACGGAGGGTTGATACAGGTCTCGGGAGAAGACATCCGGGGGAACCGTCGTTCGCCCCGAGGCTATTTTAGCCAGCTCGTCCGCAGTCTCGTTGTAGCGCCGAGCGATGTGGTTGAGCTCGAGCCCGTAGAACTTGTCTTCCAGGCGCCGAACTTCATCGCAGTAGGCCTCCATCTTCGGGTCGCGGCAATGGGAGTTCTTCATGACTTGGTCGATGACGAGCTGTGAGTCACCACGAGCGTCGAGGCGTCGGACCCCTAGCTCGATGGCGATCCGCAACCAGTTGACCAGAGCCTCATATTCGGCCACATTGTTGGACGCCGGGAAGTGGAGGCGTAGCACGTAGCGTAGATGCTTTCCGAGGGGTGAGATGAAGAGTAGGCCTGCGCCGGCCCCTGTCTTCATCAGCGACCCGTCGAAGAACATGGTCCAGAGCTCCGGTTGGATCGGAGCCGTCGGTAGCTGGGTGTCGACCCATTCAGCCACGAAGTCCGCCAAGACCTGGGACTTAATGGCTTTCCGAGGAGCGAACGAGATTGTCTCGCCCATGATCTCCACCGCCCACTTTGCAATCCTACCCGAGGCCTCTCGGCACTGGATGATCTCTCCCAGGGGGAAGGAAGACACCATAGTTACTGGATGAGACTCGAAGTAGTGTCGCAGCTTCCGTCGCGTTAGGATCACCGCGTACAACAGCTTCTGAACTTGTGGGTAGCAGATCTTGGTTTCGGACAGTACCTCGCTGACGAAGTAGACTAGCCTTTGAACGGGCAATGCATGCCCCTCTTCTTGCCTCTCGACCACAATCGCGGCGCTGACCACCTGGGTGGTCGCGGCGACGTAGACCAGGAGGGCTTCTCCGGTAGCCGGGGGCACCAAGATAGGCGCCTTTGTGAGGAGCGCCTTCAGGTTCCCGAGGGCTTCCTCGGCCTCAGGGGTCCAAGTGAAGCACTCGGCCTTCCTTAAGAGGCGGTACAGAGGTAGACCTCTTTCACCGAGGTGTGAGATGAAACGGCTCAGAGCCGCGAGGCATCCCATGACCCTCTGTACGCCTTTCAAGTCCTTGATGGGCCCCATGCTGGTAATGGCTACGATCTTTTCCGGGTTGGCTTCGATGCCCCGCTCGGAGACGATGAACCCCAAGAGCATGCCTCGGGGCACCCCGAAGACACACTTTTCGGGATTGAGCTTGACGCCTTTCGCCTTGAGACATCGGAATGTCGTTTCAAGGTCGGAAAGGAGGTCGGAGGCTTTCCTCGTCTTGACTACGATGTCATCGACGTAGGCCTCGACCGTGCGGCCAATGTGTTCGCCGAACACATGGTTCATGCACCGTTGGTACGTCGCGCTCGCATTCCTCAAACCGAACGGCATGGTGACATAGCAGTACATGCCAAAGGGTGTGATGAAAGAAGTCGCGAGCTAGTCGGACTCTTTCATCTTGATTTGATGATACCCTGAGTAGGCATCAAGGAAAGACAGGGTTTCGCACCCAGCAGTGGAATCCACGATTTGGTCGATGCGAGGCAGAGGGTAGGGAACCTTCGGACATGCTTTGTTGAGACCAGTGTAGTCTACACACATCCGCCATTTCCCCCCTTTCTTTCTCACAAGCACAGGGTTGGCAGGCCATTCGGGATGGAATACCTCTTTGATGAACCCTGCCGCCATTAGCTTGCGAATCTCCTCGCCTATGGCTCTGCGCTTCTCCTCGTCGAATCGGCGCAGCGGCTGCTTGACGGGTCGGGCTCCGGCTCGGATGTCCAGCGAGTGCTCGGCGACATCCCTCGGTACGCCGGGCATGTCCGAGGGACTCCACGCAAAAACGTCGACGTTCGCGCGGAGAAAGTCGACGAGCACTGCTTCCTATTTGGGATCGAACCCGGAGCCGATCCGGATCTGCTTGGAGGCGTCGCCGCTGGGGTCAAGGGGGACGGACTTAACCGTATCCGCTGGCTCAAAGTTGCCGGCGTGACGCTTCACGTCTGGCACCTCCTTAGAGAGGCTCTCTAGGTCAGCGATGAGGGCCTCGGACTCGGCGAGGGCCTCGGCGTACTCCACGCACTCCACGTCGCATTCGAACGCGTGTTTGTACGTAGGGCCGACGGTGATGACCCCGTTGGGGCTCGGCATCTTGAGCTTCAGGTAGGTGTAGTTGGGGACGGCCATGAACTTCACGTAGCACGGCCTCCCCAGTACCGCGTGGTAGGTTCCGCGGAACCCGACCACCTCGAACGTCAGGGTCTCCCTTCGGAAGTTGGAGGGTGTTCCGAAGCAGATGGGAAGGTCGAGCTGTCCGAGGGGTTGGACGCGCTTCCCGGGGATGATCCCATGGAAGGGCGTGGCGCCTGCCCGGACAGAGGACAGATCAACACGCAGGAGCCCGAGGGTCTCGGCGTAGATGATGTTGAGGCTGCTGCCTCCGTCCATGAGGACCTTGGTGAGCCTGACGTCACCGATGACGGGGTCGACGACGAGCGGGTATTTCCCCGGGCTCGGCACATGGTCGGGGTGATCGTCTCGGTCGAAGGTGATGGGCTTGTCGGACCAGTCTAGATAGACTGGCGCCGCCACCCTGACCGAGCAGACCTCCCAGCGCTCTTGCTTGCGGTGCCGAGCCGAGGCGTTCGCCGCTTGCCCACCATAGATCATGAAGCAGTCGCGGACCTCGGGGAACTCTCCTGCCTGATGATCTTCCTTCTTGTCGTCGTCGCGGGCCTTGCCACCCTCCGCGGGTGGCCCGGCCCTGTGGAAGTGGCGCCGAAGCATGACGCACTCCTCAAGAGTGTGCCTGACGGGTCCCTGGTGATAGGGGCACGGCTCCTTGAGCATCTTGTCGAAGAGGTTGGCACCTCCGGGGGGCTTTCGAGGGTTCTTGTACTCGGCGGCGGCGACGAGGTCCGCGTCGGCGGCGTCGCGTTTCGTTTGCGACTTCTTCTTGCCCTTCTTCTTGGCGCCGCGCTGAGTTGACGCCTCGGGAGTACCTTCCGATGGGCGGCCCTGGGGCTGCCTGTCCTTTCGGAAGATAGCCTCGACCGCCTCCTGGCCGGAGGCGAACTTGGTGGCGATGTCCATCAGCTCGCTCGCCCTGGTGGGGGTCTTGCGGCCCAGCTTGCTCACCAGGTCGCGGCAGGTGGTGCCAGCGAGGAACGTGCCGATGACATCCGAGTCGGTGACGTTGGGCAGCTCGGTGCGCTGCTTCGAGAATCGCCGGATGTAGTCTCGGAGAGACTCTCCCGGCTGCTGTCGGCAGCTTCGGAGGTCCCAAGAATTCCTGGGGCGCATATACGTGCCCTGGAAATTGCCGGCGAAAGCTTGGACTAGGTCATCCCAGTTGGAGATCTGCCCCGGAGGCAGGTGCTCCAACCAGGCACGAGCGGAGTCGGAGAGGAACAGAGGGAGGTTGCGGATGATGAGGTTGTCATCGTCCGTTCCACCCAGCTGGCAGGCCAGACGGTAGTCCGCGAGCCACAGTTCCGGTCTCGTCTCCCCCGAGTACTTTGTGATAGTAGCCGGGGGTCGGAACCGGGTCGGGAACTGCGCCCGTCGAATGGCTCGGCTGAAGGCTTGCGGACCGGGTGGTTCGGGCGAGGGACTCCGATCCTCCCCGCTGTCGTAGCGTCCCCCACGCCTGGGGTGGTAGCCTCGGCGCACCCTCTCGTTGAGGTGGGCCCGTCGGTCGCGGTGGTGGTGCTCGTTGCCGAGGCAACCCGGGGCCGCAGGCGCGGTGTTGCTCGTGCGCCCGGTGTAGACCGAGGCCTCCCGCATGAATCGGGAAGTCGCAGCATGAGGTTCCGAGGGGTACCCCTGCCTTCGGGAGGCAGAGCTCTCGGCCCGTCGGACCATGGCGCCTTCTAGGAGATTCTTGAGCTCTCCCTGGATTCGCCGCCCCTCGGTGGTTGATGGCTCTGGCATCGCGCGAAGAAGCATTGCTGCTGCCGCCAGATTCTGGCCGACCCCACTGGATGCGGGTGGTGGCCTGATCCTGACGTCGTCGGTGATGCGGCGCTGGAAGCCCTGGGGTAGATGACGTATTTCTCCGGCCGGAGGTTGGCCCGCCCATGCCTGCCCGACGTCCCGACGGATCGGCTCCAGCGCTCCTGCTCCCTCGTCGAGCCCGGCTTGCACCCCGCGGATTTGCTCGAGCTGTGGGTCATGACCCCCCGCCTGAACGGGGACCACAGCTAGCTCCCGTGGGATGTCAACGCGAGGCACCGGCCTAGGGAAGTCACCGTCCTCCGGCATGCCGAGATGGTTGCCTTCGGGGGGACCCCCTAGATCGACGTGGAAGCATTCGCGACTTGGGCCGCGGTCCTCGTCGCCGAGGCTACGGCTACCGTCGGAACAGTCGGAAAGGCAATAGTCGCATGCGGTCTTGAAGTCCCGCATGGCACTGGGGTTGCCAAGTCCAGAGGAATCCCAACAGATGCTGGGTTCGTCGTCTTCCTCGGACCCAGAGGGCCCGTAGGTCGAGACGTCCGTCAGCCGGTCCCAAGGTGACCGCACACGAAACCCCAGAGAGTCTGGATTTGCCTCTACGAAAGCGCCCGCCAAAGCGAAGTCGCTAGACGGGTTGAGGCTGAAACCGAAAGATGCGGGATGGGAATCGATCGATACCTTTTGATCGACGGGCGGCGATAAGGTCGCGTCGGGGACTGACTGCGCCGTCGTCTTAGGTACGAGGGTGACGTCCAGCAAGCTTTTCGCGAGCACGCTGGCGTCGTCCGCTTGCTCAGGATTGGCGTGTCGCGGGGAGACGGCGCTCGCCTTCGTCTCAAACGCGAGGTCGACGCCCGGTGCGCCCCCCGTTGGGGTGCCGGGACCATCGACTCGCTCGACAGCCGACGAGGCGCTGCCTCCTGCTTGGCCTTGGTTGCCCCGCCTCCTCCTCCGTCGGCGGGGGAGAGGACAGGGTGAGCTCGAAGGTTGCTCTTCCACCTCGCGGGGAAGACGTCGCCGATTCCGCCGCCGGCAGGCGGGTTGTCGGCCGCCACCGTTGTTGTCGCACGGCGGTGGAAGGAGTATCATGTCGTAGCTGCCGTCGAGGGATATGAACTCGAGACTCCCGAAACGGAGCACCGTCCCGGGTTGGAGAGGTTGCTGGAGACTGCCCATCTGGAGCTTGACGGGAAGCTGTTCGTCAACACGCAGCAGGCCCCTACCTGGCGCGCTAACTGTCGGCGTTCCGAGACCGGGGGGTCCCTGGGCCGACGAGTGAATGTCGCCGCGTGCCCCAGCCTAGATGGGTCGAGCGCGAGGGCGAGCGTGAAGGGGGGAGAGCGAGGCGGCCGGAGACCGGCGTGAGAGAGGTGGGAATCCCGCGGCCCTCGTGTTCGTCCCGTGCCCAGGTCGGGTGCGCTTGCAGTAGGGGGTTACAAGCGTCCACGCGGGAGAGGGAGCGAGCGGCTCCAAGCGGGCGCCTGTTCTCGTCCTCGTCCCCGCGCGGCCAACCCTCTCTAAGAGGGCCCTGGTCCTCCCTTTTATAGGCGTAAGGAGAGGATCCAGGTGTATAATGGGGGGTGTAGCAGGGTGCTACGTGTCTAGCGGAGGTGAGCTAGCGCCCTAGGTACATGTCGTTGTGGCAGCCGGAGAGATCTTGGCACCCAACTGGTGTGATGTCGTGGCCGTCGAAGGAGCGATGGAGCTTGGCGGAGGGACAACTGTCGGAGCTTGGCGGAGGGACAGCTGTCGGAGCGGTTGAGTCCTTGCTGACGCCCTCTTGCTTCCGTAAGGGGGCTGAGAGCTGCCGCCGTCACAGAGCATGCGGGGCGCCATCATTGCCTATCTGGCGGAGCGAGCCAGATGGGACGCCGGTCTTGTTCCCTGCGGCCCGAGTCAGCTCGGGGTAGGGTGATGATGGCGCCTCTTATTGACGTGGCTGGTCTACGCCCTAGTTTGGGCGATGTGGAAGCTCCTCCGAAGCCGAGGTCGAGTCCGAGCCCCCGGGTTGGGCGAGGCGGAGATCGTCGTCTTTTGGGGCCGAGCCCAAGTTCGAGCCCTGGGTCGGGCGAGGCGGAGATCGTCGTCTTTTGGGGCCGAGCCCAAGTCTGAGCCCTGGGTCGGGCGGAGTTCGCCGTCTTCCGGGACTTAGCCCGAGTCCGAGTCCTGGGTCGGGCGGAGTTCGCCGTCTTCCGGGACTTAGCCCGAGTCTGAGCCCTGGGTCGGGCGGAGTTCGCCGTCTTCCAGGACTTAGCCCGAGTCCGAGCCCTGGGTCGGGCGGAGTTCGCCGTCTTCCGGGACTTAGCCCGAGTCCGAGCCCTGGGTCGGGCGGAGCGGAGCTTCCCATGGTGCCTCCGGCAGAGCCTGACTGCCTGTCAGTCTGACTCTGTCCAGTGGCGCTGCAGTCGGTGTGGCGTAGGCGGCGCTGTCCTTCTGTCAGGCCGGTCAGTGGAGCGGCGAAGTGACGACAGTCACTTCGGCTCTGCCG
Organism: Zea luxurians; assembly: GCA_029449295.1. Taxonomy (NCBI): domain Eukaryota; kingdom Viridiplantae; phylum Streptophyta; class Magnoliopsida; order Poales; family Poaceae; genus Zea; species Zea luxurians. The sequence continues at coordinate 3,976,283 of JAOPSE010000121.1, read as the reverse complement.
GCTGGGGGTGCGCGCCAGGATAAGGGTGTCAGGTCACCTTTGCATTAAATGCTCCTGCGACTTGGTCGGTCGGTGCGGCGATTTGGTCAGGGTTGCTTCTTAGCGAAGGCAGGGCCTCGGGCGAGCCGGGAATATGTTCGCCGCTGAAGGGGGGCCTCGGGCGAGACAGAAATCCTCCGGGGTCGGCTGCACTTGTCCGAGGCTAGGCTCGGGTGAGGCGTGATCGTGTCCCTCGAATGTACTGATCCCTGACTTAATCGCACCCATCAGGCCTTTGCATCTTCGTGCTGATGGGGGTTACCAGCTGAGAATTAGGAGCCTTGAGGGTACCCCTAATTATGGTCCCCGACAGTATTAGTCTCCCTCGACCTATTCCTTCACCTCTCTTGGGCCCAACGTCGCCTAGAGGCGTCTTGGGCGGCCTGCTGACCCTAAGAAAACCCTGGAACTCTTTTCTCTGATGGATCCCTCCCGGGAGGCGAGATCAAGGTTATTCCTAGAGAAGAAGACCCTCTGCCATCACGGACTGTTTGGCCCCAGGCATGGACCCTCCGAAAGCACGCAGGGAAGGAGACGCTCCTACGCTGAGTTCGTAGACCATTCGGCTCAGAGCCGTGGACCGTCTGTACTCCTGCAGAGAGCACCGCCAGACGGTTCATGTTCAGTGATTGGTGTCTGAATCAACGCCAACAGGTACTAATTTGTGGTCGTATGAATGGGAAGGGAGTAGTTCATTTTGTAGAACCACATGCACACACGAAAACTACAATCTCTTACTTTTTAATAGTCACACTTAACTATTTTGGTAAAAGTTTGTTGATGTATGTTTAATGGTTGTATTTATTGTTGAGTTGAGTATTATTCTCCCTTGAATTATCTTTTATGACTTAAGAAGATGGTTACTATGTGCTTGTGCTTTAGATGTTTGGTTTACTGCAAAGAGTCTCCTGAAATTTCTATTTTTTATGTCTAAAAATTGTTACATTGTTATTAGGATATTTTAGTTGTTGTGGTAGTCTCCGACTAATTAGATGTCAGGATGTAACAGGTATGCAATATAACTAACTTTATTAAATTAGTTGTCCGCTATAAATTTATCAAAAAATATATAGTATATATATATATATATAGTTAGATATTAGATATAAATATAAATATAGATATAGACGTATAATCCTATCTAAAATATCGCAAGCACAAGTAGCCCCGTTGGTTGGTTGGTCAGCCACAGCATAGCGTGGCCTATATACCAAATTGCTTTTTGAGTTTTGTCCCCTACTAGGGCATTATGGCAACACAACATGAGCAAATTTTTTAATAAGCAGCAAGCCATATTGCATATGCATAGTTACGCCTCGTTTGTCTCATATCCAAGTCACAGGAGTTACAGAGGGTTGCTGATTATTTTGAAATTTAGTCTTGTTCGGTTGTATGAAGATAGGAGGAGACTCAGCCGATTAAATATCCTCTAATCTCCTTCAATACACCTTTAAGCCAACAAGCTCTTATGTTCCTCTTTGATTGGATTAGAGAAGATTGAGGGAGATTAAATTCTTTTCTATTCAATTTTAACTAAGAAGAGATTTAATTACTACCAATCCCTTCAAATCTTTTCTTACTGAATAAGCACTAAAGTCTTGTTCGGTTGCATGAGTATTGTAGGTGATTGAGGGAAAAAAATAAATTTCTTTTTATTCAATTTTAAATAACAAGAGATTTAATTCCACCTAAATAAAGTTTAGTTGTTAACACATTCAAAGTTTGAATGATAATTAAGGTTATTAAATATATGTTAATTACAAAACTAATTTTATAGATAAACACTAAAAGACGAGACAAATTTATTAAATATAATTAAACATATATTTAAATTCACAATTAATATTCAAACATTTTATGTGACCCAAACTAAACTTCCAAACACCCCTCAAGAATCAAACAGGCCCTAACGGATACAGGAAATTTAACAGGAAATAGTTCGGATACGAGGTAAGGTATGCTAGTCGCAGTTGTCGTTAGTACGGATTCATCTTCAGATGAGTAGCTTTTGAGCAACAGTAGTATAACTGTGCATGGTTACCATGGTCAGCATGTGGCTTGCAACACACATCATGTTACTAAGTATTTTAAAAACCATAGTTTTAGGATACTATAATTTTAAGTTACCAAGACACAACAATACTATTTTTTACATCACTAACAGCAATACTTGTTTAGAGATAAAGTATCTTAAACCATGATACTTATATTTGTTCTCAAATATTTGTCGTATGCTACTTCATTTTTGGACTAAATGACGACAAATACAAAAAACGGAGAAAGTATTTAGTATACATGTGAAAAAGTTAATCATAGACAAAAATTTTGGGTTGGAGTGGAGTTCCAAATACTCCAAAAATTCCATCTAAAAAAATCCATGGTAACCACTTTTGGCATAAAAAATATGGTTTTACCTCAGAACTCTAAAAAATACAAAGTATTTTTCAAAACCCCTCCTAAATTTTCCTCTTTTCTTCTTGAATCAAACATAGCTATCTGTTTCCGAAGAAGGTTAGCGATGGAACTATCAAGCAGGGAGGAGCTACCCGAGAGGCCGAGACGACGTTGATAATAAACAATTGTAGTACGGTAAAACATGATGGAAAAAGGGGATCGGAATGGTTGACACTTACATCGTTTCTCCCCTGTCCGGCTTCCACGTCCATGGAGGCAGCAGCCATAGGCGGCGGAGATCAGCAGGTTTCCCAGGGACCTGAGGCAAATGTTCGGTGGGCAAAGCTCAGCTAGTTCAGTATTATTAAGCACTAATAAGTACTGCCGCATGCGCGCTACTTTTTATAGCAGTAGGAAAAGGTGGGAATGACGTGGCCAGAGCCCGGGCAGGCGGGCCGTGGCCCACGCGACCCACTAACAGCTCTGTTCCGTTGAGGTGCGCAACGTGCGTGGATGAGGATTGTTGTCCTCCACCGAGTCCCTGCCAGCCACAAAAGCTTTGGGGAGGCGTAGTAGTAAAAAATGGCATGTGCTTATTTGGACTGCACCAAATCTGATATATACTATCATATAGTATCACATAGTCAATGCTAATGCTATGATTACGAGAAAGGAAGGAGAGAGATCAGCGGTGGCGGCATGAGTGAGAGGAGGGAGATGGTGGGGTGGCGATGGAGAGAGAGATGATGTGTGATCCAAATAATATTATCCATCGAATTTGAGTAAATAAGAGGAAGGTTATCCAGCGAACTGAACCATTGGTTTCGATGATATGTTAGGTCTAAGTTCAATTTAATTAGTGGATTTAGTGGAAGTTATGAGTGTGGAGTTGATTTGGTTAGGTGAGTTTTGTAATGTTATATATATATTAGATGAACGCCCGTGCGTTATTACGGAGTGAATATGTTAGATAAGATACATTGAAATTTAAAGATAATAATTTTATTTTATGTTCTTGTTAGCATCTTTTAAAAGTTAAGAATTTTTACATACCTTAAAAATCTTACACATCGAATAAATCCATCATTTACAGTAAAATAAATGCTCGTCGACCACTCATTTTATGTTCTTGTTAGCATCTTTGTCTCTTAATTTTGCTCTTTGTAATAAATTATAGAATGCATTTTAAGCCCTCATCTTCTAAAATAACATAATATTCCAATTTGGTAGCTTGTTAAAGTAATTTTTAGAGAAAAAACTGAGATATATGCTAATAAAAAAGTAGACATCAAATTACCTGATCTTTCTCCAATAACTGCTTTCAGCTATGCATTTCCACGAGAGCCCTTGCTGAACAATAAGACAGGGCAATCCGATAATTCAACCCCCAAGCCATATGATCCGACTGCAATTTGTAGTTAAGTGTATAGGTGGCTAAAAAGAGAAGTCCATGTTTGCTTCTATATTGATTTGTAATCTGCTAAAAGAAACGGATATAGTCTCTTACTCGTGCTGAAGGATTGTTTCAGGTCACCTAACTTCACTGGCACCACGAATCCGTGGGAACCTGGTCTTTCTTAAGATTTCCAGAATGTAAGAATTCGTACGCAGTTCATCCCCTTCCTCACCCCCGAGGTCAAATGGCAACATGTAAAGCAGAAGCTTGTCTGGTGCAAACACATGCTTACTAAAATTGAACCATGCGACAAAAACGAAGGGGTTCAGTTATTCAATTTTTCTTTGAACATATTGATAATGACTAAAATATTTTTGAACTCTATCAATCGCTTCGTTAGAGTGGCCTCACACACATGCACAATAAAGGCTTGCAAATGTAAAACAAAGTTGATGTCATCACTAAAACGTAAAACAAAAGGTTGTAAGTTGACAAAGGAGAATATACATAATATAAATAGTTGAATAAGTTCAAGATCTCTCATGAGCATCTAGAGAATATCTGCCTTGATGTAATTACACCCATGAGAGTTCAGCAATGAATAATGTTTCATTGCATAATACACTTGGCTTCCTCTTAGTCTACAACATAGAGCAAGGCAGTAAGCCAATTGCAATCCTGTGAAAGAAAAAATTATGGAAGAAAAACGAAAGAAGAAACATTTGCCTGCGTCCAATCTCTCTTCATGCTAGCTACAATGCGTAAAGTCGTGAAAATTCCCCCACTATAAATTGCACCAAGTTTACATAAGAGTTTGCAACATGAGAATTTGTTTCCATAACAGGTGCAAATGGCCTGAAAATACCTCTGCTGAAACTAATAGGTACAAATGTGGCACGACTATATCAATAGCAAAAATAAGCTACAAATGGCTACTTGTGTATTTAACTGTCATCTCCATCTTTTTTGCTTTTGAAGTAGTCCTACAGGGAATTTGCATAAGGTCTATTAACCTAAACTTCAAAGAACCACATATAATGAAATCATTTAGTTCCTTTGCAATATTCGAGACAGTGAATACCAAAATTACAACATAAGAGAATTGGCTCAAATCCAGCAGCAAGAAGTATTTTAGTTATATATCTTTATCTTGCGAGTCAGCCAAAGGCCCTGTTTGGCACAGCTTATTTTCAGCTTCTTCACAAATTTAAGCAGAAGTTCTGCCAAACAGCTAGATTCTGCAGCAGCTTATCAGTTCAGCTGCTTCTCAGAATACACTAAAAGCAGCCAACAAGCAGAAGCTGCTTTTCACCAGCTTATCAGATAAGCTGCTTTTTCAACAAGCAGCAGCTGTGCCAAACAGGGCCAAAGACCAATATCAAGAAGCAGCTTGTTTCAAGATGCATCATGTTGATCTGATGTGGCCATACTTTTGGCAATATGATCATGTCCTACTCTCTCAGCAACAACAATAACCAACCATATATGCTTGTTCTCTGTCAATCGATTTTCTGCATATTGAAGCAGTCCACCCTCTCCGTACAGATAAAATGGAGACTCTGGAATCAAATAGCAGTACTGTCAAAAATGGAAAATCATAATTTACAATGTTGATGCTTGAAAAAACACTCCAACAATCATGTTTGCTGGCACCAGGATGCACCCTTTGGGATGAGCCTAATGTTCTAGGAGCAAACCAGCAGACGATAAATACCATGGAGGTTTCTTGATGTAAATTGCTCTAATCACTAAAGCAACGAAAACCACGGCGAGGACAAAGACTACAACAAACCAAATCTAAGCAGCAAGAGTTAACATAGAATCCTACACACCAAGATTTCGATCCGAAAGGGCAAGGGGAATAGGCCGACGAGGTGGGAGCAGGCTGGTAAGGGCGGTCCTGCAAGCATAGGCTGGTGACGCGGCTGCCATGCTTTTCGCAATATGATCCTGTCCTACTCCCTCAGCAACAACAATAACCAACCATATATGCTTGTTCTCTGTCAACCGGTTTTCTACATATTGAAGCAATCCACCCTCTCCGTCTAGATAAAATGGAGACTCTGGAATCAAATAGCAGTACTGTCAAAAATGGAAAATCATAATTTACAATACTGATGCTTGAAAAAACATTCCAACAATTAGGTTTGCTGGCACCAGGATGCACCCTTTGGGACGAGCCTGATGTTCTAGGAGCAAACCAGCAAACGATAAATACCATGGAGGTTTCTTGATGTAAATTGCTCTAATCACTAAAGCAACAAAAAACCACGACGAGGACGAAGACTGCAACAAACCAAATCTAAGCAGCATGAGTTAATAGAGAATCCTAAACACCAAGATTTCGATCCAAAAGGGCAAGGGGAATAGGCCGACGAGGTGGGAGTAGGCTGGCAAGGGCGGTCCTACGCGCATAGGCTGGTGATGCGGCGGTCATGTCCTCCTCCGTGGGCAACGGCAGCGACTCCGCCATGACTCCCCCTCATAGCCCGCGAGCGACCACCTTGGAAGGGGAAGGGAAAGACAACAAAGAGGGGCGTGAGTCCGAGGCGCGACCAGCGGGGTGGGGGCATGGACGGAGGCGTCGGTGGAAGTGTTCGACGCGGGGGTCGTCGTCCACCGTCTCCTACGCTCATATCTCCGCCATCTGCAGGGGGGTTGTTCTCGGATCACCAAACGCCGCATGGGGTGGGGGAGGGGGAGCATGGGTGGTAGGCACGGGCAAGGCCTAGCAATGGCAACACAAGGGGGAGGGGGGACGGGTGGGGTCTAGCTACCGTCGTGGGGGCGGAGGCGAGGGCATTGCAGGGGGGGCTGCGACACGCAGGGTCACGGGCGCGAGGAGGACACCGCCAATGTCGTCACGGCGGCAGGGGCTAGGACAGAGGCGAGGGCTTCGGGCGCGGGGAGGGGACACACAGACGGGGGCATGAGCAGGAGGGGGCATGGTGTAGCCCGGTGGACACCCACGTTACATGCTTATAGAGTAGTAGAGATAATACAAATAAATCAGCATAAGTGACACTAACGGAATATATCGTACAATTCATTTGAAATACTACACCTACCTTTCACATTCACCAACACCATCACACATCGCATACATGTCCACCAAAGCACTCTTCACATAACCAACATTTCGAGCCTAAGCTTTATTGTACAAATACCATGTGTCCGCTTCCCAATCATGAATGTGCCCAAGTCACAACATGCAAATGAGGAATTTCATCAAACACCTTACGCGCATCAAAATATAACTCCTGCCAAAATCTAAAAATCATAAGAAGCACTCGACTCTATTCCACTTAGCTTTCTTCTTTCACGAGATTCTCCGTCCACACACATGCACAACATCAACCAAACTGCAGGGACGACGCAGCAAGGGCGAAGCTAGCCACGAGAAACGATGATGGTTCCTGGTTCATGCATAGTGATGGGAACTGGGCCGGGTCGGTCGGCCCGGCCCAAGCCTATCGTGTTTCGTGCCAAACAGGTTCGGGCCATGAAAGCCCAAATAACTTTTGAACCGTACCATGCCAGCCCAAAGTATAAAAATGGTGGTCCAGTCCGGCCCTAAACCATGTCATGCCTTCGTTGGGCCGTGTCGGCCCAAGCCCGACCCATATATTTGACCACATAAAATCAAAATATTACAACCAAATAAAGTCCATAGATTAATAAATTAAAGATATTAAACAATCTTAGCATCATTTTACCACATAAACTCCAAATATCACAACAATATAAAGTCGGTAGCTTACTAAATTAAAGTAATTAAACAACTTGGGTTTCATTAGGCCGTGCTAACCCAAGACCAGACCATCTGTGCGGACCGTGCCGGGAGCCAGACGACCCAGAATTTGAGGTCCAGCTCAAGCCCGCCTTCAGACCGTGCTAGTTTGATCCATATTATTTTATGCTGAGCCGTGCTTTGGGTTTCTGTTTTCGTGTCGTGCTTGTGCTTGCCCAAAAAGACTGGCTCATATTCCCACCAATATTCATGCATTTCATCAAACTTGACAAATGTCACAAGGAACAGTGAGGAAAAACGACGTTGGGGTGACAGGGGATGACATCATGGAGCTCGAGGTGAACTAGCCATGCAACAACTACCATGGTGATGCTGCGTGCGGGTGGCACAGTGAGGTCGAGCGTGAGGGAGCAGGAACAGCGAGGCCTCACCGGCGATGTCCGCGAGGGTAGCAACGAGCAGGTCCCGAGCATGTCGAACGCGCCCGACCGACCGATGGGAGATCGATGACGAGCACTGATGCACAGTTGGCATAGCAACAACCACGACTAGAGATGGCCAAATGGGCCGCCCAGCCCGGGCCCGGTAAAGCCTGGCCCATTTTGGGCCCGACCCGCCTGGCACGGTTAGAAAACTGGGCCGGGCCGTCTAAGCCTGCGGGCTCGATTTTTTGTCCGAACCTGGCCCGCATCAGGCCTAAACGGGCCAGAAAACGGGCTAAGCGGGCTAGTAAGCACGTTTTAGTGCAAAAAAAACGGACTTAACACGCTTAGAGGTAAACGGGCCGTGCCGGGCTAGCCCACCGTGCCTAGTTTCTTGTCCGAGCCTGGCCCGGACCCCGCATAGAACCGGACCGTGCCGGGCTCGGATCAAGCCCAAACAGTGGGCTTCGTGCCGGGCTCGTGGGCCTCGTGCTTATTGGCCATCTATAACCACGACACCAGGGGAAGAAGCTCCAGCGGAGACCATCCATAGAGGTGAAGAGCACGCCATTGTCTCGGACACACTTGCTCCTGTTGCCTTCCCGGCCGGCTGCACTGCTCCATCTATGATGCTAACATCCCCGCCTCCTTTGAATGCTGGATGCCAAAGCTGCTGGCAAGTGTGACCACTGCACCAAAAGTTGAACACCAGGAGTAGCTCCGTGCACCACTATGCGACGTTGAAGAATCATCTCAGGAAAGATGAACTCAAACTAATCAATTGGTAGAGTGGGTGAAGCCACAAATCCTGACCCAAGGGCTTTCTTTAGATGGGAAACATGCTATTGAGCATAGAAAATGTACTCGCGGATGGTCTGCCTCCAGACGATCCACGGTGGTAGCACGGACGGTCTGCGTGGCGCATAATCAGTTAGGGTTTCAAGTTTCTTGCAGGATTTGTTAGCTAAAACCGTGGGATTATCTTAGGAAACGACTTGTAACGGGTCCAGACCTCCCCTTTATATAGATGAAGGGCTACGACCGATTGAACCTCCACACAATCGATCAAATCTAGTCTATTTCTTGTTTTTACATTGTGTATTAGGATTTGTTCTAGTTTAGACCTAGTTTAGCCTCCCTCTATCTCAAATCTTCACCTCTCTTCAGCTCTACGTCGACTAGAGGCGTCTTGGGTGGCCTGCCGACGCCAAGACACACCCTACGATCTCTCCTCCCTGACGGGGTCCCTCCTGGGAGGCGAGATCTAGGTCTGCTGCGAAGAAGAAGAACCTCTGCGCCATCACGGACCGTCCGAGTCCCAGGCGCGGACCGTCCGCGCCTCTGCAAAGAGCACCGCTAGGTGGTCGTTACTACTGTTTAGCGCCCGGATCGGCGCCAACACACTTTTTGCCAACTCCGCTGGGGACAGGTGTCTAGATCTACTAAAAATGAGGCCCTCAAATGGTCGGTTATAAAGATCACACAAATATCTCCCCGGACAATATCCTGAAGTCGGCTGTTGAAAGTCTGACGGTCGATGAGCAACAACAATATGAGGACTACATGCGTCAAGCTAAGGAGAAATTATTGTCATAATACACGGTGGATCGCCACCAGAAAGTTATCAAACATGGAGAGACCGACGTCGCATCTCTTATATCTTCGCTTGAAGTCCCCAACGTAAGTAAACCCGACGACATCCAATTTATTAAATAGTATGTAGATCATCAGCAAAATCAAATGAAACAACATATTGGTGGGTTAGAAGAATCAATTAGAGAATTAACGCGTACGTTGGAGAAGTCTGTTGCTCCTAGTTTTTCATCATATGAAACTAGTAACAAGATATCTATGTCTAATACATCGGCGACAAATGGGGATTCGTAGCCCCAACCATTATATGGTATGCCGACGAACTCATATCTAGGGAAAATACCACCACCGTTGTCCCTGCTTGGCAGATCGGTGCCCCTGGACACGGTCGAACCGTCCGAGCTTTCGCCCGGACAGTCCAGCCCTAACGCAGACCGTCCGGCTTTCCCTACCGGATAGTATGGGACCACACCAGGGCTACTGCATGGTGCCCTAATAATAGAGAACACAACCGGCCAGTTCAGGTGTACCACCTGACAGACCGGATACGCATACGTAGAACCTACTATCGCACACTATGCACCAAATTATTACACATCACAACAGCAGTACGTTCCGCCCCTACATATTTATACCACAACACGCCATACGATCACAGGCCGATCAACATTATCGATCGATCACGGCAAGAGGGTCGGCATAACAATGCCCGACCGAATGAGCCCCACAACCGAGGGTCCGGTGTTCTGCCACCGGGCGCAATGAAGAAAATTAGGGAAGTGATGGCTAGACTATTTCAAGATAGGCTCAGAGTTAGTGTAGCTAGAGTGGGGCAATCATATCAAAAGCCAAATGATCACCGGTTTGACACTGTCCCATATCCACAAGGGGCAAGGATACTAGAGTTTTCTAAGTTTTCTGGTGAAAATGGGAGAAGCACACATGAACATATAGACCAGTTCCTAGCACACCTAAGCGAATGGGCCGATGGGAAGCATTTCATGTTCGTTTATTTTCTTTATCCCTTACTGGTACCGCTTTTGCATGGTATGCCACCCTGCCTCCTAATTCCATTAATTTATGGAATGATTTAGAGAGTAAATTTCATGAACATTTCTTTTCCGGGGAATATGAATTAGGGCTAGCTGATTTAGCTTCAGTCCGACAGGGATGTGAAGAATCGGTTAACGATTATATCCGAAGGTTCTGAGACACTAGAAACCGATGCTTTCGGATCCATGTCGCAGACAAAGAGCTAGCAGGGCTGACTTTTAATGGGTTGCTATCCTACTTAAGAGATAAATTAGATGGGACCCAGTTCCTTTCAATAGCTCAACTACATTAGCGGGCTTTAGCCTGTGAAAGCCGATTTAAAGAGACATCAAAATCGGTCATCCGTACTATACATCTAGTAGAGTGTGATGGTTCAAATGATGAATCCGCAGAGGTATATACCGCTGAGTTTGTCTGGCCAACAAAGGCCAAATGTTCTGCATGTTCTTTCTTACAGCCGGTTCAAAAGAATCAGAAAGAAGAGATTAAATTTACCTTTAATGTTGCCAAATGCGATAGGATATTTGACGAGCTACTAAAAATGGCAACATTAAATTAACTCATACTACTCCTCCTATGGATGAATTAAAGAGACGTGCTTATTGTAAGTGGCATAATTCTTTTCCCATGCCACTAATGATTGTAACATTTTTCGTCGACAGATACAATCGGCCATAAATGAGGGTCGGTTGGCTTTTCAGGAGATGCAAGTGGACACACAACCATTTCATGTCAATACAATAGAACCGACATGCAAAAGGGTCTTGGTTCGGCCCGAAGTGGCCAATAAAGCAAACACAAAAACACAATCATTGGCGATCTTCGCACGTCAAATATATCACAAGAAGGGATTGCTCGGAAAGCTCTGAACAGAAAGACTAACAAGTCTGGAGGCATCGAGGGCAGGCTCAACCAAGCAGCCGAGCAAAACTCCTTGACTTGAGCATCACAGACTGTCTGACACCTGGGTGCGGACGGTCTGGTGCTCATGCAGATGATTCGACTGACTCAGCCGGACAATCTGCCCATGGCCATAAGCGTCAGCCTCCACACAAAGCAAGGAAAGAAACGCAAGGGCAAAGCCAACATGACGCATATGGTCGGCTGATAAAAGCTGGTCCTACTTTCGATCAATTGCTAGCCAAATATGCTGGCAAGAAGGTCGTTATACGCGATTGGCCAACAAAGAAACCCCGGTCACCTACTAAAACAAAACGGCCGAGTAAAACGGTCTGAGGACGACGCAACGAGCATCGCCTATTCATCCTGTCTTGCCAGGATGCTTTCCACCCACCTACTCATCGTCGATGTATTATCCTGTTCAAATATGGAATGGTACGACGACGAACCCATGGTACATGCGTACTCACTTTGTCTATTCAGACTGGGGGGCACCTCCATTCTATTCCTTTTGATCCATTGATCAAATGGTCACGACCGAGAAAGATGCAATCCTAAACGACCTTTATGCATTGGGGCTCTATTGAATGATCACCATATTAGATTGGAAACCCCGGTGACTTGCATCAGGCTTAGATCATATGCTTTTGGTTCGTCAACCTCCACCAAAAGACAAGGGGGCATATGTTGAGCATAGAAAACATCCTCGCGGACGGTCCGCGGTGGTGGCGCGGACTGTAACACCCCAGGTGTTACCCAGGTGCTGGCTTCCTAATGGCACATATACCTATTATCACATGTGGTTAAAACTTGGAGGAGAGGGAGCACTTAAGACCTTGGAAGCATGAGTGAGTTAAGAAATGCCAAGGACCAAATCATTACCCAAGCTTTTAGGCAATAATCACCTTGGGCAAGGAAGGATCGAACCTTGGGCCCCCCCCTCTCTTGAAGCCTTTAGTTGAGAGAAAGATTCAAATGCACATTTCATGATTTAAACCTTAACCAAAGTTTAAGAGTACCAAAATGTTTACAAAAGACAGTAAAGGAACTTTACAAAAAGACCCCTATAAGACCCCTAAATCAGCCCCCAAGTGAAGAACACTATGGAACCACCCCCATTCCTTCTAAGTCCAAAATCAACCCTAATCTAGAGATCAGGGGTGTTCACCTAGCTAATGGCACCAAAACCCCAGGGTCTAAATAACAAAAAGGAGCCAAATTATCTAAGGAACCCCCTGGAGGAGTTTGAACCCAAGCTAAGACCGTTTGACACAAGTTGGCACCTGTTTTGTCTCGGGTTGAACAGTGCAGACAGACAAGACTTGGCGCCACCATATCTTCTAAACCAGACCCGATCTTCCCTTGGAACTCACATGAACTCGGTAGCCCTAGGCACAGGGAAGAAATCTTACACAAGCCATATGGCAAGATTCGCACGTTTGGCTGCTCAGCAGGCGCAAGAACAAGGGCAGAAAGCAACGACCACGTGTTCGACGCGCTCTGGGCTCGCCAGAGCACGCCCGACGCGCGCCCCGCGTGCTCCGCGTCGCGCCAAAGTCAAGCCGGCGCCATGGCCCACGCCCGTGCCTATAAAGCACCCAGGGACTTCGACCGTACTCCTCCGCACGCGCTCGACCTCACCGGAGCCCAAAACCACCGGCGTTTGCTCGTGCATGGCGTGCCTGCGGCCGCCCGATCCCCCGCCACCGTAGACCGGCCAACAGAACCCTTCCCAACCCCGTCCAACCCTCGGAGAAGACTGTGCACGCCTCGGAGAAGCTCCTCGAGCGAGGAATCGGAGTTTGCTTCGCCGGAGAAGCCAGTCCACGGTCGCCGGACTCCACCCGACCACCGGCGAGCGTAGACCGGGTAATCCTCTGCTCCATTCTTCGATTCCTTGTGCACATAGCCTCTACGTCACCCCGTGAAGCTCACCGTGCCATTGGATTGAACTAGGTCGTCGTGGTTTGGCCGGAACACCCGCCACCGACAAGAGCACCCGCCTGCGCACGTGGACCGGACGATTCCGGCCACCCCCGCCATCGAGCCGTACACCGTTGTGACCGCCAGGACCTCCCGGAGCCAACCCCGCCCCTCGCCAGACCTCTCTCGCCGCCGGTAAGCCACGCCGCCCTTTTCTTTCTCGCGGGTACTGTTTAAACCTAGGGAGGGACCGCGGGGGAGAAGAAGAGAAGGCTAGGGGGTTTTGCGCATTGTCAGTGACTCAGAGGAATAGTAGCGCAGGGGTATAACTGAGAGAGTTAGTTTAGAAAGAACCCGAGGACTTCGGTGCAAAGTGGTTTTCCAGGAAACCTTTTATTAAATCTGATTTAAATTCAAACAGAACTTGAATAATTCATATCTTCTGTTTTATTCACCCAAATTGAGTCAAACCAATTTTGCCAGATCTTAAATAATGTAAACTACTTAAGAAAAATATAAAACCCCTAAGTGCTAGAGAAAACTTTAGGGTTCTGATTTAAATATTGATTTGGCCAAAAGCTAAAATATAGGAGGAAAAATAGTTGCACTATTTAACTGAGGTTAAAAAAATTTAGAGAAGTATTTGAGCACCTACTGACCTATTTAAAAATGATAAACCCCTCTGCACACCCCATTAAGGTAGAGTTTGCCTTTTTTTCACATTATGCTTAAAGTTAAAGAAAATAGGAAAGATAATTTAAATAAGGAACCAGGTAGCACCCCTATTTTTGTTAGTCTACTTATTCCGTGTAGTTCACTAGAAAAATTTATTATACCATGGTTTAGTATAAAATAAATAGGATACCTTTTATTTTAAGAAAACAAGGAAAACTTAGAAAAATCCTACAAAAATAACCCCAAGGTAAAAACACCCCAACCCATGGTATAATTAATGTTTTGTTAGGAAGAACATAGGAAAAATATGAAATCTGCTGTTTGACATTTTTTCAAATAACAAGGTAGTGGAAAGTGCCTTTTTGACATTAAACTTTAGAAAATCACAACTAAATAACCATCTTTTAGCTTTCTGTGATTTTTGGCACAGAAGCTTGTTGTTACTATTAGATGCCAACAAAAATAACCCTTAGGGCAGAACCCACCCTTAGTTAAGAGTTGTAGTGCAAAGTGGCCCCTTTGCCCAACTTTTGTTATTTTTGTCCAAGGCATAGTCTTTTTATTCTGAACTTCAAATTCCTAGAACAAACTATAGTGACCAATGGCAAGCCACTGTAATTTTTACAGAATTTTAGGAAAAATTTAAACCACTGTTGTAGTTCAAACCTACACTAGAATTCATAAATAGAAAATAAAGAAAAGGAAAATGAATGATGAAAATTAGTGTCATCCTAAAACCCTTTGTAAATTGTCCACTGAAATATATAAGGGAAATACCAATCCACTATGCTTGTCCTTAACAAAACCTAAACCTAGAGTGATAAGCATAAACCACTAAAAGCCACGTATGACCAAGAAACCCTAAGTTGCTAACTAACTTAGTTTTCCTCCCTTTAGCATAATGTTGTTTAATCCTGCATAATCATGAACTACATATTCATTGCATTTCGATAGACTGTAACCTCGCTGACGGAGAGTACATCCTCGTGCCGGAGCAAGGAGCTGCTCAGGAGGTAGCCCCGGATCCAGCACCAGAGCCTGCACCAGAGGATCTGTCTGCCACTGCTTTAGAAGGCAAGCCCCGGTTTATGCATAACCTGTTATTTATGCTATTTTACTATACTTAATGATTGTAGGATTGATTGTGCACTTAGGTGTAGGAGTTGTTTGAAACCCTAGTTGCATGATCTCAGGAATCCTGTTGAGATGAATACTAGTATGCTAGGTCGAGGTAGCTGCTTTATTAAATAGGATCTCGGTAGAAGTCGAGTGATTTTTTTAGCACTCGCGCGAGGTCAGGAAATTGGTTGTATCCAGTTTCTTATCATAATGATGCTGGTTGTGGACAACAATCCATGGGGATTGGTTGTCCACGGGATAAAAATTTGAATAAGGATTAAGGTGTGGTACCGTGAGTCAAGCGTTTGAATGTACTAAACACATGCCGAGAAATATGGTAAATCGGTAAGCCTAGTACCTGAGTGAACCTGCCCGCGGACATATCCCCTCACGCGACCTGAGACGTGGTCTCCCATTCCGGTTATGGTGGGTACAAGTGCGGTCACTGCACGACGGCAGTCGGGGTCAGTGAAGCATTGTACGCCAAGGCGGTGAGCCCTGATCTGTTGCCAGGGAATCGATGGGGACGGTTGATGTGTGTGAGGACGGAGTGCCTCGCCACGTCGTGTGTTTAGGTTTACCTTGCAAGGTTTAAAAACTCGATTCAAATCATCTGCTTCTCGCAGCTAATGAGACTGCTTGATCCATGCTGCTACATTGAGTAACAAGTGGAAATGTGATGAGTTGACACAAGATGTTGATTGCTAAATATGTTTGATACCATGTATGAGTAGATAGTACACTTTTAGCCTTAAGAGAGTCACACTTAAACTTAGCAAAGCTAAAACTTGATTTATGAACTTAGCTAGTGCTTTTGGCAACCAAACCCCACAGCCAAACAGCTGCATGTCTAGAGGTAGAGGAGTAGACTCCTCACACCGGGTAAGTCTAGCTGAGTATTAGTATACTCAGCCTTGCTTGTGGCACAATTTTACAGGTTCTTTGGAGGACATGGTTGCTAGAGTGACTTGGCCGTCCATCTTGCCACCGGGTTGGACTGTCGAGTGGGACCCCGCCTCGGCTGAGGAGGAGCATGAGGAGTGATGGGACAGGCTTCCCCATCCCTCCATTTATTTATCGTTAGTTTTATTCCGCTGCATTTTGAACAATGATGACTACTTTTGCAAAAACTCCGATGATGATGTAATAATTTAATACTACCTAATGTATGGTTTTACATTTTATTGTATTTGCTCTGTGACTCACCATCGAGTGAGATTGTGGTACTTGATCCTGTCAGTGGCCTCGTTGGACTAGATCCGAGGGATTGACGAGTTATTCCCATTTAAGTGTGGTCTAGCCTCTAAGGCGGGACGTAGGCACTTAAGTTGGAATAATTCAGGCAGTTCCGCCACAGCTGGTATCGGAGCTTGTACCACCACAGAGGAATCAATAAACTATAAATACCAGCCTTTTCCAAAGTAAAACTTGATAGACACAAACGTTGGATAGATCGTAGGACGATCAGGATAGACCTAGGACGATAGAGGGGTAGTTAGGTGGCTAAGTGATTAAGCCCTACAGGCTACTATAAGGGATGGGAGTTCTTCCCTATTCCCTTTACGTTGATGTGAGGTCGTTCAGGACGAGCATGCATGCATTCTTAATTAAACTAATGGATAATTGGGTACAAACGTTAATACAAACTGATGACCAACTAAGTACCCCAGTACCATTGTTGTAGTTAGAGAGAGGCTGAGCTGTGTTCCTTTTCTTTTTATAATTCTTTTTCTTTTACTTACGCTTAACTGTACACAGATGACTTCCCACGGATCCTCGGACGAAGGGAATGCACTGACCCACACTGACGGGCTTGCACGGGAGGGCTTTCCCCATATTTTGTGGGAGGTACTTCACGGGGCCGGTTACACGACGCCTCCTCAGTACGCGGTGCAGCAGTTCGAGAAGCACCGAGTGCCCCACTATAGGGTGAGGATGACCCTGGAGCCTCATCCCCTGCAGCCAGGCTGGCGTTCGCTGGACTCTGAGTCCTTTGGATACCGGGCTGAGGACACGATCGAGGCGATTGCTCAGCATGGGTTGACCACTTTCTGTGGATTCCACCCCTTGGAGCTATCCTCCCACCCCATTGGCTTATTCCCCGCTGAGAAGGAGGACGACCCAATGTGGAAGGACCGAGTGGAGCATGCCAAGGACATCTGGGCTCTCTACCCAGGTCAGACTGCCCACTTGACAGTGTGGTGCATGAATGCCCTGTACCGTCTGCAAGTGATGTGTGGTGAGGCAATGTCCCATCTGATGGCACTGTTGGAGGCAACTAAGATCACCCTGGATAACAGAGAGGAGCTTGTGGTTGACTTGTCCACTGAGATGGTGGAAAAGGACTTACAGGTGGAGCAGCTGTCAAATGAGATCCAAGAGCTGGAGGAATTAGTGGGGACCAGGGAGAACACCATCGAGGTTCTCGAGGATCAGCTTATCAACACCCAACAGCAGCTTGCCGAGGCTAATGAGCACCTAGATATGCATCACTAGGAGATCCAGGACATGGAGGCCAACGAGGATGTCGACATTGAGGGAGGAGAGGAGCCAGCCTCCAACTTGGACACTGCTGGCTCAAGGAGACCACCTTCCCCGGAGTCGAGTGTTGCCTCGTTCGCTCACTAGGTATCAGGGGTAGAGCTAGAAGTCGATGATGGTAGGACTCCTCGAAGCTAGCTTAGCTTTTGCACCCTTAGGGTACTAGGCTAGATAGAGTTGAGTCTTTTGGGCTATTGATGTAATCGGGATAAACTCTTTTGGAAGCATGGTTGATGGATGATGTTAGTCTTAAATTGAGAAGAAAAGTTTATGACTTGTGAAATCCTTATGTTTATGCAAGAATCTATCAATTTCGCCCTTTGACTCTTTCATCGTGATTGAACCTTGAACCTTAAAGATGTGTTATTGAGAATATATGTGATTTTTCAGATGGTCGGGAGAGCACGTCGTGGTCAGAATGAGCGCGTTCCTCCATCGCCGCCACCGCCTCTGTCGGTGTTTTGAGTCCGATCGCACACCCGGGGTGGCCCCTCAAGGTGTTTTAGGAGTAGGACGGTGTCGCCGACTGTAGCTAAATGGTTCGTGCCGGATGCACGAGGAACAGTGGACAATGTTTACAGGTTCGGGCCGCTTTGAGATGCGCAACACCCTACGTCCTGGCGAGTATGCTTTATGTAATGGGTTACAAGGGAGCTCTCTAAAGCTAGAATGTAGAGAGCTGGGGTGGATGGCTGAGTAGTAGGATCGATCGTTCTGAAGGGGTGCCCCCTAGGCCTTATATATTCGACCGTGAGGCAATACATGTGGATATGATAACAGTGTGCACCTAAAAGATAGTGAACTGTTTGAGTCTATCTTCCTATAGTTCTGCCGACTTACCCTCACCTGGCTCCGTTGTACAGGGCTCCAGCACGGGAAAGTCGGGTCTTCTGTTGTGGTTTCTTGCTCAACGTTGTCGGGCCATTCAGGCTCGCACCGATCTGGCCTTATGTCGATCTGCTTTACTGGTCGTTCCTCCCCAGGCCCATGAAGGAGTGACCTTACGATTTATTGGGCCCTTGGGCCTTTCGTGAGGTCTTTTATCTTTCCAGTGGACCCGGGGGATATCTGTCCCCCACAAGCCCCCGATCTTTGGGTTGATTTTGAGATAACCGGCCCAAAGATCCTGGGTCCAGCTTGTGGTCTTCATTTATGACAAGAAATGCTTTCCGGGCAGTTCGGTAAAAACGATTTCTTACTATCTCCTTCTGCTTTGATCACTTGAAAACTAAAGCTTTGTCTCACACTCGTGCCTTGGAGATCGGCATTTTGTATTTCAGAACCCTAAACCTCATTGGGTGCACCGGAGGTGCACCCAATGGTTGTAGCCCCCGAGCTTCGAGTGGATTTTTGAAAATAATCCACTCGAAGGTCTTCATTAGAAATCATTTTTATTTTCCGCTTGTACTCTTGTTGAAGGTCAGCCTTGCCTTTAATCTTGCCATATGCTTTAGAAGTTGGCATTGTCTTGACTTGAGATGGTGAGTCATGGGGTGCACCGGAGGTGCACCCAATGGGTGTAGCCCCCGAGCTTTGAGTGGATTTTTGAAAATAATCCACTCGAAGGTCTTCATTTCGTGTCCTTTTGCTGAGAGTCATCTTTTCTTTTTCCGAATGCCTTAGAGGTCAGCATTGTGTCATTGATATTATGCTTTAGAAGTCAGCATGTATGTTGTCGTTGAGGCTGAGTTCGTGATCCGCCCATATCTTGCTAGCTGGTGCAATTTATTTGATCTGCGACTGATTGGACGTTTGATGGACGTCCCCTGGCTAGTCTTCACGTCGCTTCTGTCGGTCAGATCTTGTACTTCACCGGCTATATTTGGCTTTCCTTTGATCCTTACTGACATCTCATTTTTGTCTTGAGGTATTCATTGCATGCCCTGCACGGATGTGACAGTTTTGAAAAATATACTGATAATTCCTGGGCGTCCCCCCCCCCAATGGGTGTGGGCAAGGGACGGCTTGGTACGCTGAGTGTTTTAGCCGGCTGCTTCTGAGTAGTAATGTGATGTGACGGCGGGTGTAATCATATCGCCCGCGTAGTTGACTGGGGTCCCAATGGGTGTTGCGTTGCGTGAAACGGCGTCAGCCGCCTGACGTATCTTCAGACGGGTTGAAGCGTATATTGAATATTTTGCGACTGTTCAGTGACCGTGGTAGGAGGTGAGCGGTTGCCTTCTTCTTCTATAAATAGTGCCTTTGCCTCTTTGGTTTTTTCACATCTCTTGTTGTTCTCCGCTGCTTGCTTCCTTCCTCTCCTTTCATTTCCACCATGGGCAAGAGCAACAAACGCAAGCGCGAGCCAACTCCTCCATCGGAGGACTTCGGCGACTCGGAATACTCGGAGGAGGAGTTCTCCTCCGAGTCCGAGGGGTCTCCGACTCCCGTCTCTCCCCTGGCGTCGTCTGACGATTCAAACGACTCCCAGAGGCTTGCTGCGGAGGTCTGGACTTATATCTGGGCCGTCGAGCGCTCTGGGCTCGAGGGCTCGGATGAGTCGGAGTACTCCTCGGACGAGGAGGACTCGTCCGAGGAGGGCGGTGGCGGCGATGGCGGAGACGACGACGACGATGACGACGGAGGCGACGGTGACGACGGCGACGGTGACGGTGATGGCGGCAGCAGGGGCGACAACGGCGGCAGCAGCAGGGGCAGCAACGGCGGCGGCAGCGGCAAGGGAAGCAACAAGGCCAGTGGCTAGATGCCACTGGTCTTTAGATGTTAGTATAGGTTAGAAGTAGTATAATGAAATAATGTAGTAGTATTTAGTAGTGTAGAGTAGTATAGTGTAGCTTAGTAGTAGCAGTAGGGAAGTATCAACTCATAATGAGTTGATTTGTAAGTACTGTAACTTCCCTTAATGAAGAATGATTTTGTCTCCTCCTGTGTCGATTATTTTGCTTCGTAGTCAGTTGATCTCTGTCGTGATATTTATTGCCCGTGATGTTCTCTATCTGTTATGTTTGTGGCATAACTTAGAGTTCTTGAATCATTCCTCTGTTTGCCTTATTTGTGAAGTTGATTCCTCTGGAATGGTAACTGACTAACTCGGGCGTCATATCATCGCTTTTAGGGGTGATGGCCGAGCTATTATTGTCAACATTTACGCTTTTGAAATAGCGTCCGGGTGATGTCGAAACCACGTCAGCGTCGGAATGACTGATGACCACATCGGCACTCTTAGAGGTAACAGCCGAGTGACTTATGACGACGTCGGCGTTTTAGAGGTAACTGCCGAGCGACTGAAGACGACGTCGGCGTTTTAAAGGTAACTGCCGAGCGACTGAAGACGACATCAGCGTTTTAGAGATAACTGCCGAGCGAATGATGGTAACGTCGGCGTTTTAGAAATAACAGCCGAGTTAGAACGGGCTGCGTCGACCACTTTGAGGATAATAGCCGAGTGATGATGTGGCATACCGGTGCTTTAGAAGTAACTGCCGAGTAATGACATGGCACGCCGGTGTTTTAGAACTAACCGTCGGGTGCTGACTGGGCGCTTTTTGGAAACGGTATCTGACTCGGGAATATCCCATATGTATTGCGCTTTCAGCCGCCTCTGCTTTCCGTGCCCTAGTTCTTGCTTTCCTGCCTCCAGATCCTCTCTGCAATTCGGCTCTCGCTCTGTTCGCCAGTGGAGTTGAGATGGCGCCCAAGCGAAAGGCCTCGAGTTCATCCGCTGCGGTGATTCCCCCTATCGACCCCAACAGCCAGTTGCCTTTCGCAGGTAACCATATGTCTGTTGTCTCCGAGCCTGACCTTCTCCATCTCGTGTTCATCGGGGTCCTTCCTCCGAGGGAGCTCTATTCTTGGCGGATTTGCCACGGGGTCACTGTTCCGACAGAGGATACCCATGAATCCGTGATTTATGTTCCTTTTCTTCTCCGCGGTCTCGCTCTTCCTATTTCTCCCTTTTTCCGCGGCCTCCTTGATTTCTATCGTCTTAATTTGATCCATCTGAATCCCAATTCCATTCTGCAAATTTCCATTTACGTTCATTTATGTGAAGCTTTTCTTGGCGTCCTGCCACATTTTGGACTGTGGAAGTTCTTGTATCACTGTCGCCCTGGGATGGCCGGGGGGCAGCATCAGCTGGTCGGGGGTGCTAGTTTGGAGATGCGTCGTGGGAGGAAGACTGACTATCTTGAAATCCCGCTTAAGGATAGTATCAAGGGATGGCGCTTGGAGTGGTTTATTGTTGAGAACCACGGAAGTTCTCTCCCCCCACGGTCGGGGAGACAGCCGGATGTTCGCACTCCGAGTGGGACCGAGTCCCCCACGGATCAGGAGGTGGCTGAGGCAGGGGCTTTGCTAGCTGAAGTTGGACTGCTGAAGGAGAGGGGTCTGATTGCAGAGGCTGTGGTTGCTGATTTTGTCTTCAAGAACATTCAGCCATTGAAGGACAGGGCATACCCGGCTTATCTGTACCGAGGTCTAGCTGACTCAACTCGGGTTACCAATAGAAGAATTCCCGCTGTAGACTTGGTGAACCGACTTGAAATGATTCTTAGAGGTAAGGTATCAGATGTTGGTGCCCCAGTGGCATACTCGGCCTAGAACCTGCCTCCTTCCAAGGCCTTCACTCTTTTTGTGTCGAATCCACCTATCGCTGGTGGCGGTTTGGGCCTTAGAGTGCGACCCTCTGCCGAAGAAGTTAGCGCTTTGGTTACCTCGCTCGGGGAAATTCCTGATGATGAACGGCAGGTCCACTTTGAGGTGCCTTTGGATCCTAGTGATGAAGAGATAAGTGCTATGCTTGATATGCTGGCTGAGGACTCTTCTGATGCTGCTCCTGCTGGGACATTGGTGGTGGCGCCTCTCCCAGAAGCTGGTACAACCTTGGATATTCAGAGACCTGTCAGTGTTCGCCCGAGACGCCCTTGCCGAGCCAATCAACTTGATTCTCCTGCTGATGAGCAGAAAAAGAAAAAGAGACGTCTTCGGCGAGTATCTAGTTTGGATCGGGACGTTGGTCCTTCGGTTCCTGCTGCTGAGGAAGTACCTGTGCCTGAATTTACTGACGCTGACCCCAATGGGTGTGATCCGTTTGTTGCTGACCCCAATGGGTGTGCTCCATCTGCTGCTGATCCCAATGGGGGTGTTGTCTGTGTTGCTGATGAAAACGACGGGGAGGAAGAAGATGAGGTCCCTTTGACTCGGAAGAACAGTCGGCAATATGTCGCCAGTGGGGAAAGTAGTGGAGTTCCTTCTCCTGCTCTGTCTGCCCTCATTGGTCTACAAGAATTGTCCCTGGCGAACTTTGATCAGACTCTTGAAGATATGGTTCCAGAGGATTTGTTATTAGAGCCAGTGGATGATGGTGCAACGGATGTTTGTGTTGAAGTGCCCGACGCCGGGTTGGGGTCATCCCGGGCAGCGTCCCGCGCCTCATCGACCTTGGAGCGCGGTCTTGAGGGTCAGGAAACTGACTTGGATCGTCTTGTTCCCATGGAAGTAACTGAGGGACCCTCAACCTTAGAGGCGGCTGTTGCAGAGAACTTGGTCCTCAAGGATGGTGTTGGCACTTACCCAGCCCTCGAGGGTGTTGCCGGGGATGATTCGGCTCGGGTGGGAAGCGCAAGCCACTGCCCAGCCCCCGAGGGTACTGCCGGAGATGATCCGGCTCAAGTGGTTAGCGCAAACTATGGCCCAGCCCCCGAGGGTGTCCGAGTGGGGTCTCCCTCTTGTACTTCCATGGATGTCACACAGGATCTCCTCCACACTCTGGTTGCATGGTGGTAGCCCGAGCTTTGGGCCAGGGAGTCGCTTTAGAGGCTAGCGTTTCCACCGACCAAGTTTTGGGCTCTGTTGACGGCACTGAATTGGTTCCTGCTGGTTCATTGCGAGCTGCTTCGGGTGTTGACCCTATGCCAAGTCATCAATTGATCTCTCACGATTTGGGAGTCCCTTCGTTCTTCTCCAATCTCCAGGTACTGTGATATATTCTAGCCTGACTTTTACACCGTATGAACTGCCGTCATTACACTCATCTGTTCTCAATATCAGGCATTGGTGGACGGGATGGCTAGTCAGCTGAGGTTGCAAGGTGTTTCTATTCCAGAAGGAGCTTCGTCTCTTGCACGTTGGAATCCGGTGCTGCTTCAGCAGCGTGTCTCTGACTTGGAGGCGGCGAATGCTGGTTAGTGCTCTTTTG
Source organism: Zea luxurians (assembly GCA_029449295.1). NCBI lineage: Eukaryota > Viridiplantae > Streptophyta > Magnoliopsida > Poales > Poaceae > Zea > Zea luxurians. The sequence continues at coordinate 3,952,320 of JAOPSE010000121.1, read as the reverse complement.
CTTCCCTTCGTCTGCCTTATTGAACAGCTTCACACTTTGATCCTTTTTGCTTGATTGTTTCTCGCCAGATATGGCTCGGCAGATTCCTGTTCTTGAAGCAAAACATTCTCAAGGTCAGGCTGAACTGGTCCGGCGGTGTTCTGATTTTGAGGAAAAGTATTCTCAAAGCCAGACTGAGCTGGCCCAGGTCTCTGCTGCTCTGAGTGATGCTAACACGCTGAACTCTACTCTTTGTGCTCAGCTTGATTCTGAAAAGGTGACTTATGAAACTGTGCCTTGTATTGCTGTGTTCTTATAGCTTGCTTGATGTTTGAAGGAGTTGATTCTTGTTTGCAGGAAGAAAAACGTGCCCTTGTTGCTTCTCGCGATAATCTTGACAGACTATATCGTGATTCTAGCAACTCGTTGACCATCCTGGAGAGGAGTCATCGCTTCACCATAGAGGAGTTAGACAACCATCGCTGTAAGCTGCAGGAATCCACGGATGACGTGATCCGTCTCCGGCAGTTGATATCGGCTAAGGATGCTGCTATCAAAGAACTCCGTGCTTCCAAGAAGTCCATTGCCCAGGAGCTAGAGACCGCTCAGTTGGCTGCCAAAGTTGCTGAAGAAACTTCCATTACTCTGAGGGCCCAGCGCGACAGAGCCATGGATAAAGCCATTCGCGCGGGGCGGATCTTGATGAGGAGACCCGGCGTGGTTGTTCCCAATGATATAAGGGCTGACGTGAACGCTGCTCCTGATTCCTCAAGTCGCCCTTCTTCGTCGGTTGCTCCTGAGAAAGATATTGCAAAATAGAGAAATATTTGCGTGCTTTGAGCGCGCGGTTATCATGATCGGATATTTTGTTAGAGGACACCAGTTCGGCATTTGAATGATATTGTTACTCTCCTATTGTTTTAGAATTCGGCAGTACGTAAATTTGCTGGAGTAAAATGATGTGTGATGATTTTGAAACATGTTTACGGGATATAGAGGTCACCCCTATATGAGTAATTGTAAGCATGTGAAATCGCCTTAAGTCGTTGCTGACTTAAATCGATTGCTTTTGTTAATAGGGCATAGTGGTCGCCTTGAGTTAAGTAAGCGCGAGCATGTTGCACCGTCTTAAGTCGTTGCCGACTTAAGCCGATTGCTCTGTTAGCAGGGCATAGTGGTCACCCCGAGTTAAGTAAGCGTGAGCATGTTGCACCGTCTTAAGTCATTGCCGACTTAAGCCGATTGCTCCGTTAGCAGGGCATAGTGGTCACCCCGAGTTAAGTAAGCGCGAGCATGTTGCACCGTCTTAAGTCGTTGCCGACTTAAGCCGATTGCTCCGTTAGCAGGGCATAGTGGTCACCCTGAGTTATGTAAGCGCGAGCATGTTGCACCGTCTTAAGTCGTTGCCGACTTAAGCCGATTGCTCCGTTAGCAGGGCATAGTGGTCACCCTGAGTTAAGTAAGCGCGAGCATGTTGCACCGTCTTAAGTCGTTGCCGACTTAAGCCGATTGCTCCGTTAGCAGGGCATAGTGGTGTCCCTGAGCTAAATAAGAATGTCGGTCAATCATGAACAAACTGAATATTCTTGAAGCCTTTTTTATTGATGACATATTTCCCATTTTACAGAGTACATTATCGTCCCGATAGCTTTTGAAATACAGCTAGGGGTAAAACTTCCTGAGGTGTTCTATATTCCAGGAGTTCCCAATTTCTGTGTCGTCCATTTGAGTGAGACGATATGATCCTGGCCGAGTGACTTCTGCTACTATGAATGGTCCTTCCCATAAGGGTGACAACTTGTGCCGTCCCTCCCCCGTTAGAATTCGGCGGAGGACGAGATCTCCCACTGAAAAGGATCGTCGTCGTATGGCCTTGTCGTGATAACGTCTCAGAGTCTGCTGGTATCGTGCTGATTGAATTACTGCGTTCAACCGTTCTTCTTCGAGTACATCAATGTCCTCCAGCCTAGTAGCTTCGGCTTCTACTATGCTTTCGAAGACCAACCTTGGCGCCCCAAACTTGAGATCAGCGGGTAATACTGCCTCTGACCCATAAACCATGAAGAAAGGAGTGTTTCCATTGCAGAGCTCGGCTAGGTTGGGTTCTTAAGCTCCAAACGACGTAGGGCAATTCCCTTATCCACTTTCCTGCGAACTTTTCGTTCTTATCGAAGACCTTTTTCCTAAGTGCCTCCAATATCATCCCGTTAGCTCGTTCAACCTGCCCGTTGGCTCTTGGGTGTGCTACCGAAGCATACTTGATTTGAATGCTTTTTTGCTCGCAGAAATCGAAGAACTCTGAACTTGTGAAGTTGGATCCTAGGTCAGTTATGATATTGTTCGGTATCCCGAATCTGAATATTATGTCTTGTATGAATTCCACGGCCTTAGCTGAGGTTAAAGAAGCAATGGGTTTGAACTCTATCCATTTAGTGAATTTGTCGATTGCTACCAGTACATGAGTGTATCCTCCTTGAGCTTTCTTGAAAGGTCCAATCATATCCAGTCCCCAGCATGCGAAGGGCCAAGTTACTGGTATGGTCTGCAGTTGCTGTGCTGGTAGATGTTGTTGCTTTGACAAGTACTGGCAAGCTTCACACCTCTGAACTAACTCTGCTGCGTCACTTTTTGCTGTTAGCCAATAGAATCCTGACCTGAAGACCTTCCCGACTAGTGTCTTGGATGCTGCGTGTATTCCACATTGCCCAGCATGGACCTCATCTAGAAGTCGCTTCCTAGTAGATGAGAGAATGCACTTCATGAGGACGCCTGATGCACCCCTTCTGTATAATGTCTCCCCAATGAGTGTGTAGTGAGCTGACTGTCTAGCGATGCGCTCGGTTGCATTTTTGTCATCTGGTTCCTCTTCATTCTTTATATATCTGATGATCGGCCTTCTCCAGTCATCAGAGTCTGACTCTGGTTGATTCACGATATTACACTCTTCTGCCTGATCCATTGAGATGCTTGGCTGTGGTATTTCTTGTACAAAGACTCCAGGTGGGACCTGAGTTCGACTGGACCCTAGCTTGGACAGTACATCGGCTGCCGTGTTTCGATCTCTTTCTACATGATGAAATTCCAGACCTTCAAATTTATCTTCTAGTTTTCGGACGGTAGTGCAGTACTTTCCCATTGAATCGCTTGAACAATCCCATTCTTTGTTTATCTGGCTTATGACTACCAAAGAATCTCCGTATACCATCAGTCTCTTGATGCCTAGTGATATAGCAATGTTCAGTCCATGAATTAGAGCTTCATACTCGGCTGCGTTGTTGGAGGCTGGAAATAGCAACTGGAGAGCATATTTGAGGTGCTCGCCTGCAGGTGCAGTGAAGAGAATTCCCGCGCCTGCTCCCTGCAGCCTCAGCGAGCCATCAAAATACATTCGCCATACTTCTGCAGTTTCTGGGTTGTCTGGTACTTGTTGTTCAGTCCATTCTGATATGAAGTCAACCAACGCTTGAGTTTTGATGGCAGTGCGAGGTCGGAATTCGATGTCATGAGATCCCAGTTCACAGGCCCACTTGGCTATTCGGCTAATGGCTTCCTTGTTGTGAAGAATATCCCCTATCGAAAACCAGTGACCACTATGACTTTGTGGTCGTCAAAGTAGTGACGTAGCTTGCGGGCAGTTAGAAGTACTGCATATAATAGCTTCTGAACTTGAGGATACTTTTTCTTTGAGGGACCCAGAACTTCACTGATGAAATAAACAGGATGTTGCACTAGGTAGGCATGTCCTTCTTCGGCTCGCTCAACTACCAACGCGGTGCTTACCACGTGAGTCGTGCAAGAGATATACAGCAGCAAGTCTTCAGCTGATTGAGTTGACGTGGCTCGCTGCGGCGGCTTCAGGACTGGTGGTGTCGTCAAGAATTTTTTCAGTGCATCTAGGGATTCCTGTGCTTCTGAAGTCCACTGAAACTTATCCACTTTCTTGAGTAGCTTGTAAAATGGTAAACCTTTTTCTCCCAGCTTGGATATGAATCTGCTCAGGGCTGCCATACATCCGGTAAGTTGCTGAACTTTCTTTTGTGATCGTGGTGCCTCCATTTTCATGATAGCTTCAATCTTATCCGGATTAGCTTCAATTCCTCGGTGGCTGACAATAAATCCGAGTAGCTTTCCTGCTGGTACCCCAAAGACACATTTTTCGGGATTAAGCTTCCATCGATATCGCCGTAGACTGTTGAAAACCAGCTGTAAGTCTTCGATGAAGTTTTCTGAGTTCTCCGTTTTGATTACCACATCATCTACATAAGCTTCCACACGCTTGCCCCAGTGATAGGCTAAGCATGTTTGAATGGCTCTCTGATAAGTCGCTCCAGCGTTTTTGAGGCCAAACAGCATGGAGGTATAGCAGAAAGCACCAAATGGAGTGATGAACGCTGTTTTTTTCCCCGTCTTCCTTTGCCAAGCTAATCTGATGATATCCGGAATAGCAGTCCAGGAAAGACAGCACAGAACACCCAGCGGTGGAGTCTACCACCTGATCTATCCTAGGGAGCTCGAAGGGATCCTTTGGACAATGTTTGTTGAGGTCCGTATAGTCGACGCACATGCGCCAATCCACTTTATTCTTTTTGAGTACAAGAACAGGGTTGGCTAACCACTCGGGATGTAACACCTCTCTAATAAACCCAGCCGCGACCAAGCGAGCCAGCTCAGCGCGAATGGCCTCTCTCTTGTCGGGCATGAAGCGACGTAGTTTTTGCCGGATCGGCCTCGCCTGGGGATAGACCTTCAGTTTGTGCTCGGCCAGTTCTCTCGGGACTCCCGGCATATCCGCAGGTTGCCATGCGAATACGTCTCGGTTATCTTGCAGAAACTGGACGAGCGCGCCTTCCTATTTATCGTCCAGGCTGGAGCTGATGATGGCAGTCTTGCGTTCATCAGCGAACCCCAGGTTGATCCTTTTAGTTTCTTTAGTCGGCCGCATAGAGGTCGTGGCTTGAGCTTCATTCGCCGGTGGCGCAAGGTCTTCCTCAGGCTTAGAGTTTGCCTGCGTTGAAGAAGTCGCCGACGGTTTGGTGGTGAGGGCCGCCTGGATGGCCACTCGGAAACATTCTGCGGCGCCTTGGAAGTCAGCGTGCAGAGTTATGATTCCTTGTGGTCCTGACATCTTCAATATCATGTACGTTTAATGCGGAATGGCCATGAATTTTGCCAATCCCGGCCTCCCGATGATGGCGTTGTACCCGCAGTCGAAGTTCGCCACTTCGAACCTCAGGAACTCGGTTCTGTAGTTCTCTGGAGTTTCGAAGGTGACAGGCATGTAGATGTGGCCCAGCGGGTATTCCCCTTCAGTCGACACGATGCCGAAGAAAGGAGTATCTGACTCGTGGAGCTCTTTGAGGTGAACTCCCAAGCCTTGGGGTGTCCGGGGGAAGGTGACGTTGATGCTGCTCCCCCTGTCCACTAACACCTTCTTCACCCTGCTCTCTCGGATCACCGGATCGACGAGGAGCGGGTATTTGCCTGGGTGGTCGAAGTTGAGCCATTGATCTGCCCGAGTGAAGGTGATCGGGTGCTCCGACCATCGGTACGGAGCGGGAGGACCGGTGGTCGCCACCAATATTTGGCGATCGTTGAGCTTTTGTTGTCTTCTGTTCTCCTGTGATCCGTGTCCGCCAAAGATGACGTTGACCTCCCTATCAACGCGCGGGAAGGCTCCACCTCCTCCCTCCTGCTGCTGCTGGGGTTGTCGTGGTTCTTCTGGTCCTCCCCGCGGCGGAGGAGGAGGTAGAGGTTGGAAGGGCCGGCCGTGTCTGACAGAGTGCTTGAAGTCCCTGCAGTTCCGAAGGGTGTGGCGCATGTCCTTGTGGTACAGGCACTGGGCGTCGAGGATGTCGTCCAGCGTGCGTTTGCCTCCGCGGGGTCCTCCCCGAGCGCGAGAGGCAGGTGGTCCGGCGGCGTGCACTTCTTCGCGAGGTCTCTTCTCCCAGCGTTTGTCGGGTTGTTGGTTCACGTCGCGTCGTGGTGCTGCCGGTGCGGGCTTCGCTCCCCCGATCAGGTCCTGAGCTCGCTCGTCGGCGGTGATGTAGAGGTCGTCTTCCCGGAACAGCTGCTCGGAGGTAGTTGGCGCCTTCTGCAATATGGCTCGGACGAAGGCTGAGTCATTGGATCCTCTGTAGAAGTCCTCGATCACGGCTGCCTCCGTGACCTCGGGGATTCGATTTCTCATGGTCTGGAACCTTTTGAGGTAGGACCAGAGAGTTTCGTCCCCCCGGCGCTTGATGGATTTGAGGTCCCATGGTTGCGCTGGTTTGTCGGAGAGGGACTAAAAGTTGGCGGTGAAGCGTCGGCTAAAGTCGCTCCAGTCGTCGATGCAGTGTCGGGGTAGATGTCGCAACCATTGTAGTGCATCTTGCCCGAGGACAATGGGTAAGTATGCAGTCATCACGTCCTCGGACGCTCCGGCGGCTCGAGTGGCGGTGGTGTAGACGGCTAGCCAGCCCCCTGGATCCTGCTTAGGTTCATATTTGTCGACATTGGATACCTTGAAGTTAGGGGGCCATTGAATGGCCCTAAGGCGTGGAGTAAGGGCAGACACTCCACATGTGTCTTCTTGTCGTCGGGGATGATTTCTGTCCTGGGGAGGGGAGTAGTTGTTGTGTGAAAGTCGCCTAGAGGGGGGGGGGGGTGAATAGAGCGAAACTGAAATTTACAAACTTAAACACAAACTACAAGCCGGGTTAGCGTTAGAAATATAATGAGTCCGCGAGAGAGGGCGCAAAACAAATCGCAAGCAAAATAAAGAGTGTGACACGTGGATTTGTTTTACCGAGGTTCGGTTCTCGCAAACCTACTCCCCGTTGAGGTGGTCACAAAGACCGGGTCTCTTTCAGCCCTTTCCCTCTCTCAAACGGTCCCTCGGACCGAGTGAGCTATCTCTTCTCAAATCAACAGGGAACAAAACTTCCCCGCAAGGACCACCACACAATTGGTGTCTCTTGCCTCGGTTACAAGTGAGTATTGATCTCAAGAAAGAATGAGAAAGAAGAAAGCGATCCAAGCGCAAGAGCTCAAAAGAACACGACAAATCACTCTCACTAGTCACTAATGCTTTTGTGGAATTGGGAGAGGATTTGATCACTTGGGTGTATCTTGTATTGAATTCCTAGCTCTTGTAAGTGGTTTGAAGGTTGAAAACTTGGATGACTTGAATGTGGGGTGGTTGGGGGTATTTATAACCCCAACCACCCAACTAGCCGTTTGGTGGGGGCTGTCTGTCACATGGTGCACCGGACAGTCCGGTGCACACCGGACAGTGTCCGGTGCGCCAGTCACGTCACCAGGCCGTTGGGTTCCGACCGTTGGAACTCTGACTTCTGGGCCCGCTTGGATGTCCGGTGGCGCACCGGACATGCACTGTAGAGTGTCCGGTGCGCCACTTCACGCGTGCCTGACTTCTGCGCGCACTGGCGCGCATTAAATGCTTCTACAGGTGACCGTTGGCGCGAAGTAGCCGTTGCCCCGCTGGCTCACCGGACAGTCCGGTGCACACCGGACATGTCCGGTGAATTATAGCGGAGCGAATTCCCGAAGCTGGCGAGTTCCTAAGACGCCCTTCCTTGGAGCACCGGACACTATCCGGTGTACACCGGACAGTCCGGTGTACACCGGACAGTCCGGTGTACACCGGACAGTCCGGTGAATTATAGCGAAGCGCCTCTGGATTTTCTCGAAGGTGAGGAGTTCAGCGTGAAGTCCCCTGGTGCACCGGACACTGTCCGGTGGCACACCGGACAGTCCGGTGCACCAGACCAGGGCACACTTCGGTTATCCCTTTGCTCTCCTTGTTGAACCCAATTCTTGGTTTTTTATTGGCTAAGTGTGAACCTTTGGCACCTGTATAACTTATACACTAGAGCAAACTAGTTAGTCCAATTATTTGTGTTGGGCAATTCAACCACCAAAACCAATTTAGGAAATAGGTGTAAGCCTAATTCCCTTTCAATCTCCCCCTTTTTGGTGATTGATGCCAACACAAACTAAAGCAAATGTAGAAGTGCATAATTGAACTAGTTTGCATAATGTAAGTGCAAAGGTTGCTTGGAATTGAGCCAATATAAATACTTATAATATATGCATGGATTGTTTCTTCATTTTTGACATTTTGGACCACGCTTGCACCACATGTTTTGTTTTTGCAAATTCTTTTGTAAATCCTTTTCAAAGTTCTTTTGCAAATAATCAAAGGTAAATGAATAAGATTTTGTGAAGCATTTTCAAGATTTGAATTTTTCTCCCCCTGTTTCAAATGCTTTTCCTTTGACTAAACAAAACTCCCCCTAAATGAAATCCTCTTAGTGTTCAAGAGGGTTTTGATACATCAATTTTGAAATACTAGTTTCTCCCCCTTTGGAACACAATAAGATACCAATTTGAAATTTCCAATTGAAAATCATTTTAAAATTAGGTGGTGGTGGTGCGGTGGTGGTGCGGTCCTTTTGCTTTGGGCTAATACTTTCTCCCCCTTTGGCATGAATCGCCAAAAACGGAGTCATTAGAGCCCTTGGAAATACTTTCTCCCCCTTTGGCCATAATTAAATGAGTGAAGATTATACCAAAGACGGAGTCCTTCTATCCCAAGGATGGAGAGTGGCTTGGAGCGACGGCAAAGGATGAGTTACGGAGTGGAAGCCTTTGTCTTCGCCGAAGACTCCAATTCCCTTTCAATACACCTATGACTTGGTTTGAAATAGACTTGAAAACACATTAGTCATAGCATATGAAAAGAGACATGATCAAAGGTATATGAATGAGCTATGTGTGCAAATCAGCAAAAGAAGTTCCTAGAATCAAGAATATTTAGCTCATGCCTAAGTTTGTTAAAAGTTTGTTCATCTAGTGGCTTGGTAAAGATATCGGCTAATTGATCTTTAGTGTTAATGTATGAAATCTCGATATCTCCCTTTTGTTGGTGATCCCTTAAAAAAGTGATACCGAATGGCTATGTGTTTAGTGCGGCTATGCTCAACCGGATTATCCGCCATGCGGATTGCACTCTCATTATCACATATAAGAGGAACTTTGGTTAATTTGTAACCATAGTCCCTAAGGGTTTGCCTCATCCAAAGTAGTTGCGCGCAACAATGTCCTGCGGCAATGTACTCGGCCTCGGCGGTGGAAAGAGCTACGGAATTTTGCTTCTTTGAATCCCAAGACACCAAGGATCTTCCCAAGAACTGGCAAGTCCCCGATGTGCTCTTTCTATTGATTTTACACCCTGCCCAATCGGCATCGGAGTAACCAATCAAATCAAAAGTGGATCCCCTAGGATACCAAAGCCCAAACTTTGGAGTATAAACTAAATATCTCAAGATTCGTTTCACGGCCGTAAGGTGAGCTTCCTTAGGGTCGGCTTGGAATCTTGCACACATGCATACGGAAAGCGTAATATCCGATCGAGATGCACATAGATAGAGTAAAGATCCTATCATCGACCGGTATACCTTTTGATCTACGGACTTACCTTCCATGTCGAGGTTGAGATGCCCATTGGTTCCCATGGGTGTCTTGATGGGTTTGGCATCCCTCATCCCAAACTTGCTTAAAATGTCTTGAGTATACTTCGTTTGGCTAAGGAAGGTGCCCTCTTGGAGTTGCTTCACTTGAAATCCTAAGAAGTACTTCAACTCCCCCATCATTGACATCTCGAACTTTTGTGTCATGATCCTACTAAATTCTTCACATGTGGACTCATTAGTAGACCCAAATATAATATCATCAACACAAATTTGGCATACGAACAAGTCATTTTCAAGAGTTTTAGTGAATAAAGCAGGATCGGCCTTTCCGACTTTGAAGCCATTATCTATAAGGAAATCTCTAAGGCATTCATACCATGCTCTTGGGGCTTGTTTGAGCCCATAAAGCGCCTTAGAGAGTTTATAAACATGGTTAGGGTACTCACTATCTTCAAAGCCGGGAGGTTGCTCAACATAGACCTCTTCCTTGATTGGTCCATTGAGGAAGGCACTCTTCACGTCCATTTGGTAAAGCTTGAAGCCATGGTAAGTAGCATAGGCCAATAATATACGAATTGACTCAAGCCTAGCTACGGGTGCATAGGTTTCACCGAAATCCAAACCTTCGACTTGGGACTATCCTTTGGCCACAAGTCGTGCTTTGTTCCTTGTCACCACACCATGCTCGTCTTGCTTGTTGCGGAACACCCATTTGGTTCCTACAACATTTTGGTTAGGACGTGGAACTAAATGCCATACCTCATTCCTAGTGAAGTTGTTGAGCTCCTCTTGCATCGCCACCACCCAATCCGAATCTTGAAGTGCTTCCTCTACCCTGTGTGGCTCAATAGAGGAAACAAAAGAGTAATGCTCACAGAAATGTGCAACACGAGATCTAGTGGTTACCCCCTTATGAATATCGCTGAGGATGGTGTCGATGGGGTGATCTCGTTGGATTTCTTGGTGGACTCTTGGGTGTGGCGGCCTTGGTTCTTCATCCTCCTTGTCTTGATCATTTGTATCTCCCACTTGATTATTGCCGTCATTTTGAGGTGGCTCATTTGCTTGATCTTCTCCTTCATCAACTTGAGCCTCATCCTCATTTTGAGTTGGTGGAGATGCTTGAGTGGAGGAGGATGGTTGATCTTGTGCATTTGGAGGCTCTTCGGATTCCTTAGGACACACATCTCAATGGACATGTTCCTTAGCGCGATGCACGGAGCCTCTTCATCACCTATCTCATCAAGATCAACTTGCTCTACTTGAGAGCCGTTAGTCTCATCAAACACAACGTCACAAGAAACTTCAACTAGTCCCGAGGACTTGTTAAAGACTCTATATGCCCTTGTGTTTGAATCATATCCTAGTAAAAAGCCTTCTACAGTCTTAGGAGCGAATTTAGATTTTCTACCTCTTTTAACAAGAATAAAACATTTGCTACCGAAGACTCTAAAATATGAAATATTGGGCTTTTTACCGGTTAGGAGTTCATATGATGTCTTCTTGAGGATTCGGTGTAGATATAATCAGTTGATGGCGTAGCAGGCGGTGTTGACCGCCTCGGCCCAAAACCGATCTGATGTCTTGTACTCATCAAGCATGGTTCTAGCCATGTCCAAAAGAGTTCTATTCTTCCTCTCCACTACACCATTTTGTTGTGGCGTGTAGGGAGAGGAGAACTCATGCTTGATGCCCTCCTCCTCAAGGAAGCCTTCAATTTGAGAGTTCTTGAACTCCGTCCCGTTGTCGCTTCTAATCTTTTTGATCCTTAAGCCGAACTCGTTTTGAGCTCGTCTCAAGAATCCCTTTAAGGTCTCTTGGGTATGGGATTTTTCCTGCAAAAAGAATACCCAAGTGAAGCGAGAATAATCATCCACAATAACTAGACAGTACTTACTCCCGCCGATGCTTATGTAAGCTATCGGGCCGAATAGATCCATGTGTAGGAGCTCCAGTGGCCTGTCGGTCATCATGATGTTCTTGTGTGGATGATGAGTACCAACTTGCTTCCCTGCTTGGCATGCGCTACAAATCCTGTCTTTCTCAAAATGAACATTTGTTAATCCTAAAATGTGTTCTCCCTTTAGAAGCTTATGAAGATTCTTCATCCCAACATGGGCTAGTCGGCGGTGCCATAGCCACCCCATGTTAGTCTTAGCAATTAAGCAAGTGTCGAGTTCAGCTCTATCAAAATCTACTAAGTATAGCTGACCCTCTAACACTCCCTTAAATGCTATTGAATCATCACTTCTTCTAAAGACAGTGACACCTACATCAGTAAAAAGGCAGTTGTAGCCCATTTGACATAATTGAGATACGGAAAGCAAATTGTAATCTAATGAATCTACAAGAAAAACATTGGAAATAGAGTGGTCAGGTGATATAGCAATTTTACCCAATCCTTTGACCAAACCTTGATTTCCATCCCCGAATGTGATAGCTTGTTGGGGCTCTTGGTTTTTCTCGTAGGAGGAGAACATCTTCTTCTCCCCTGTCATGTGGTTTGTGCACCCGCTGTCGATTATCCATCTTGAGCCCCCGGATGCATAAACCTACAAAACAAGTTTAGTTCTTAACTTTAGGTACCCAAATGGTTTTGGGTCCTTTGGCATTAGACACAAGAACTTTGGGTACCCAAACACAAGTCTTCGACCCCTTGTGCTTGCCCCCAACATATTTGGCAACTACCTTGCCGGATTTGTTAGTCAACACATAAGATGCATCAAAAGTTTTAAATGAGATGTCATGATCATTTGATGCACTAGGAGTTTTCTTTTTAGGCAACTTCGCACGGGTTGGTTGCCTAGAGCTAGATGTCTCACCCTTATACATAAAAGCATGATTAGGGCCAGAGTGAGACTTCCTAGAATGAAATCTCCTAATTTTGCTCTCAGGATAACCAGCAGGGTACAAAATGTAACCCTCGTTATCTTGAGGCATGGGAGCCTTGCCCTTAACAAAATTAGACAATTTCTTAGGAGGGGCATTAATTTTGACATTGCCTTCCTGTTGAAAGCCAATGCCATCCTTAATGCCAGGGCGTCTCCCTTTATAGAGCATGCTTCTAGCAAATTTAAATTTTTCATTCTCTAAGTCATGCTCGGCAATTTTAGCATCTAATTTGGCTATATGATCATTTTGTTGTTTAATTAAAGCCATGTGATCATGTATAGCATTGATATCAACATCTCTACATCTAGTGCAAATGGAAGTATGTTCAACAGTAGATGTAGAGGGTTTGCAAGATTTTAATTCTACAAACTTAGCATGTAATATATCATTTTTACTTCTAAGGTCGGAAATAGTAGCATTGCAAACATCAAAATCTTTAGCCTTAGCAAGCAATTTTTTATTTTCATCTCTAAGGCTAGCAAGAGAAATGTTCAATTCTTCAATCTTAGCAAGCAAATCATCATTATCATTTCTAAGATTGGGAATTGAAACATTACAGACATTTGAATCAACCTTAGCTAACAAATTAGCATTCTCATTTCTAAGGTTGTCTATAGTCTCATGGCAAGTGCTTAGCTCACTAGATAATTTTTCACGTTTTTCAACTTCTAGAGCGTAAGCATTTTTAACTTTAACATGCTTTTTGTTTTCCTTGATTAGGAAGTCCTCTTGGGAGTCCAAGAGATCATCCTTCTTATGGATGGCACTAATTAATTCATTTAATTTCTCTTTTTGTTGCATGTTTAGGTTGGCAAAAAGAGTACGCAAATTATCTTCCTCATCACTAGCATTATCATCACTAGAGGACTCATATCTAGTGGAGGATTTAGATTTAACCTTCTTCTTTTTGCCGTCCTTTGCCATGAGGCACTTGTGGCCGACGTTGGGGAAGAGGAGTCCCTTGGTGACGGCGATGTTGGCGGCGTCCTCGTCGTCAGAGGAGTCGCTAGAGCTTTCGTCGGAGTCCCACTCACGACAAACATGGGCATCGCCGCCCTTCTTCTTGTAGTACCTCTTCTTCTCCTTTCTTCTCCCCTTCTTGTCATCGCCCCTGTCACTGTCACTAGAAATAGGACATTTAGCTATAAAGTGACCGGGCTTACCACATTTGTAGCAAACCTTCTTGGAGCGGGGCTTGTAATCTTTCCCCCTCCTTTGCTTGAGGATTTGGCGGAAGCTCTTGACGACGAGTGCCATCTCCTCGTTGTCGAGCTTGGAGGCGTCGATGGGTGTTCTACTCGGTGTAGACTCCTCCTTCTTCTCCTCCGTCGCCTTAAATGCGACCGGTTGTGCTTCGGACGTGGAGGGGCCGTCAAGCTCGTTGATCTTCCTTGAGCCTTTGATCATAAACTCAAAGCTCACAAAATTCCCGATTACTTCCTCGGGAGTCATTAGTGTATATCTTGGGTTGTCACGAATTAATTGCACTTGAGTAGGGTTAAGGAAAATAAGTGATCTTAAAATAACCTTAACCACCTCGTGGTCATCCCACTTTTTGCTCCCGAGGTTGCGCACTTGATTCACCAAGGTTTTGAGCCGGTTGTACATGTCTTGTGGCTCCTCCCCTTGGCGAAGACGGAAGCGACCGAGCTCCCCCTCGATCGTTTCCCGCTTGGTGATCTTGGTGAGTTCATCACCCTCGTGCGCGGTTTTGAGCACGTCCCAAACTTCCTTGGCGCTCTTTAATCCTTGCACCTTGTTGTACTCCTCCCTACTTAGAGAGGCGAGGAGTATGGTTGTGGCTTGGGAGTTGAAGTGCTCGATTTGGGCCACTTCATCCACATCATAGTCTTCATCCCCTACGGATGGTACCTGTACACCAAACTCAACAACATCCCATATACTTTTGTGGAGTGAGGTTAGATGAAATCGCATTAAATCACTCCACCTAGCATAATCCTCACCATCAAAAGTTGGTGGTTTGCCTAATGGGACGGAAAGTAAAGGTGTATGTTTAGAAATGCGAGGGTAGCGTAGGGGTATCTTACTAAACTTCTTGCGCTCATGGCGCTTAGAAGTTATGGAGGGCGCGTCGGAGCCGGAGGTGGAAGGTGATGAAGTGTCGGTCTCGTAGTAGACCACCTTCCTCATCTTCTTTATCTTGTCGCCGCTCCGATGCGACTTGTGGGAAGAAGCTTTCTTCTCCTTCCCCTTTCCCTTCTTGCGGGACTCTTCCGATGAAGCCTTCCCGTGGCTTGTAGTGGGCTTTTCGCCGGTCTCCATCTCCTTCTTGGCATGTTCTCCCGACATTACTTCGAGCGGTTAGGCTCTGATGAAGCACCGGGCTCCGATACCAATTGAAAGTCGCCTAGAGGGGGGTGAATAGAGCGAAACTGAAATTTACAAACTAAAACACAAACTACAAGCCGGGTTAGCGTTAGAAATATAATGAGTCCACGAGAGAGGGCGCAAAACAAATCGCAAGCAAAATAAAGAGTGTGACACGTGCATTTGTTTTACCGAGGTTCGGTTCTCGCAAACCTACTCCCCGTTGAGGTGGTCACAAAGACCGGGTCTCTTTCAACCCTTTCCCTCTCTCAAACGGTCCCTCGGACCGAGTGAGATATCTCTTCTCAAATCAACCAGGAACAAAACTTCCCCGCAAGGACCACCACACAATTGGTGTCTCTTGCCTCGGTTACAAGTGAGTATTGATCTCAAGAAAGAATGAGAAAGAAGAAAGCGATCCAAGCGCAAGAGCTCAAAAGAACACGACAAATCACTCTCACTAGTCACTAATGCTTTTGTGGAATTGGGAGAGGATTTGATCACTTGGGTGTGTCTTGTATTGAATGCCTAGCTCTTGTAAGTGGTTTGAAGGTTGAAAACTTGGATGACTTGAATGTGGGGTGGTTGGGGGTATTTATAACCCCAACCACCCAACTAGCCGTTTGGTGGGGGCTGTCTGTCGCATGGTGCACTGGACAGTCCGGTGCACACCGGACAGTGTCCGGTGCGCCAGCCACGTCACCAGGCCGTTGGGTTCCGACCGTTGGAACTCTGACTTCTGGGCCCGCCTGGATGTCCGGTGGCGCACCGGACATGCACTATAGAGTGTCCGGTGCGCCACTTCACGTGTGCCTGACTTCTGCGTGCACTGGCACGCATTAAATGCTTCTGCAGGTGACCGTTGGCGCGAAGTAGCCGTAGCCCCGCTGGCTCACCGGACGGTCCGGTGCACACCGGACATGTCCGGTGAATTATAGCGAAGCGCCTCTGGATTTTCCCGAAGGTGAGGAGTTCAGCGTGAAGTCCCCTAGTGCACCGGACACTGTCTGGTGGTGCACCGGACACTGTCCGGTGGCACACCGGATAGTCCGGTGTGCCAGACCAGGGCACACTTCGGTTATCCCTTTGCTCTCCTTGTTGAACCCAATTCTTGGTCTTTTTATTGGCTAAGTGTGAACCTTTGGCACCTATATAACTTATACACTAGAGCAAACTAGTTAGTCCAATTATTTGTGTTGGGCAATTCAACCACCAAAACCAATTTAGGAAATAGGTGTAAGCCTAATTCCCTTTCATTGTGGTTCCTCGACCGTCCCCGGGTAGTACCGCCAGTCGAGGCCGTTGCTGACTCAGTTCTGGTGGCCTGACTCCGAGCTAGGATGCCATGATCCCTGTCGTACTCCTCCCGGCGGTGGATCTCGTTCTCATGTCGTCGTTCACGCGAAGCATTGATGGAGCTTCGTGCGTCCCGGCGACTATTGATGGCGTGTCGCAGATCGTTCGGCGGGTGAGCGAGAGGTAGAAGATGGTTGGCTGCCTGGCTAAACAGTCGCCGATAGCCCTCGGCATCGGGAGTCCGAGGGAGTCCGTCAGCTATCCGAGCTAGTACCCCTCCAACTTCACTCGGCGTGTTCATGGCTCGGGCGAAGTCGGGATTCAGGTTGCGCCCAAAGAGTGGATTTTCCCGACGTTGCCTTGCATCCTGCTCGGCTTGTTCCTGAGTTCGTCGGCGATCACGCCGTCGGGAGTTCCTTCGTTCTCTGAAGACGCATTCCACCGGAGTTTCTCCTATCTCTGAGACCTCGTCTCGCGAGACAGGCTGCTCTGGATCCTGCTCTCCGGCCTCGTGATGTCGCCGGATGTTTCGGCACCGATTTCTCCGTTGACGGGACTCCCGCTGAGGTGGTTCTTCTCCGGGCGCGGTCGGCTCGTCGTCGGAGACGGGGGGCGACTCCACTCTCTTGATGAAAAGAACGTCAGGGTAGAACGGTGCGGCTGTCGTGGCGATCTTCTTTCCGCTCTCCTTTGAGGGCGGAGGCACGGAAAGAACAACTTGCTTCCTCCTGGTCTCTTTCTTCCTTGCGATTTGTGTCCATTCTTTCGTCAGGGAAGTAGACAGTGGAGTTCTCCGGGTCAGCGGGCCCTCGGCCCCTGGCTTTCTGAAGGCGATCTTTTTTTGGAGCGCTGGAGGTTGCGCTTCGTCTTTCCTTACTCCGATATTTTCAGAGTTTGTTGGAGGAGACTTCTTCTTTGGCGGATCTGCAATGCGGTGTAGAGTTCCCTCTTCATCTGCTACGGATGAGATTGTTCCAAAGCAGAATACGGATCCGGGACGGAGGGTGATCTTGCGGTGGAAGGTGACGGCCATTGAGCTAGCTTAGATCGGCGACACACCCCCTACCTGGCGCGGTAGCTGTCGGTGTTTTGGGTCCGACCGCACACCCGGGGTGGCCCCTCAAGGTGTTTTAGGAGTAGGATGGTGTCGCCGACTGTAGCTAAATGGTTCGTGCCGGATGCACGAGGAACAGTGGACAATGTTTACAGGTTCGGGCCGCTTTGAGATGCGCAACACCCTACGTCCTGGCGAGTATGCTTTATGTAATGGGTTACAAGGGAGCTCTCTAAAGCTAGAACGTAGAGAGCTGGGGTGGATGGCTGAGTAGTAGGATCGATCGTTCTAAAGGGGTGCCCCCTAGGCCTTATATATTCGACCGTGAGGCAATACATGTGGATATGATAACAGTGTGCACCTAAAAGATAGTGAACTGTTTGAGTCTATCTTCCTATAGTTCTGCCGACTTACCCTCACCTGGCTCCGTTGTACAGGGCTCCAGCGTGGGAAAGTCGGGTCTTCTGTTGTGGTTTCTTGCTCAACGTTGTCGGGCCATTCGGGCTCGCACCGATTTGGCCTTATGTTGATCTGCTTTACTGGTCGTTCCTCCCTAGGCCCATGAAGGAGTGACCTTACGATTTATTGGGCCCTTGGGCCTTTCGTGAGGTCTTTTATCCTTCCAGTGGACCCGGGGGATATCTGTCCCCCACAGCCTCCCACTCTGCAGGAGCTAATGGCTCAACAGAATGAGATCTTGAGGCAGCTAGCTCAGTGCCAGCCACCACCTCAGCACTATGGTGGTGGAGATCATCAGCGTCACCCCATGACAGCCACCTACCAGGAGTTCCTCAGTACCCAGCCACCATTGTTCACCAGGGCAGAGGACCCGCTGGATGCGGATGTATGGTTGAGAGTAGTGGAATCCAAATTCCCGCTACTCCATGGAGTTTGCTCAGAGGTCACTAAAGTCAGGTTCGCCACCCAGTAGCTTCGCGGACCCGCAAGGACTTGGTGGGACCATTTTCTTGCTATGCAGCCAGATGACCGAGAGGTGGAATGGAGAGAGTTCAAGGTAGCTTTCAGGGGGCACCATATACCAGCCGGTATTATGGACCGAAAGCTCAACGAGTTTCTGGCACTCACCCAGGGAAACAGGACAATGTTGCAGTATGCTCAGGCTTTTAATGACCTGTGTCAGTATGCTGGGTATCATGCAGACACGGACGAGAAGAGGGACAGGTTCAGAAGGGGGCTCAGCACTAAGCTCCGTGACCGCCTCAACACAGTCAGGGCCAACAGTTATAATGAGTTGGTCAACATGGCCATTTCTCAGGAGGACTGTATCACAGCTCGACAGGCAGAGAAGAAGAGGAAGACCCCTGTGGCAGGACCCTTAGCTCAGCCACAGCGCTTCAGGATTGTGTCTGACACTCAGAACAGGGGACCTCAGCAGCAGCAGGCACCCAACCGCACCCAGTTTCCAGCACAGAGGAACAATCAACAGCAGCAGCAGCATCGTCAAGCAAATGACAACAGGTGTTTCACATGTGGCAACACCGGACATTATGCCAAGAATTGCCCCAGAAGCCAGCAGAGGCAGGGACAGAATGTTAATCAGAATCAAGGCAAGAGACAGAAGGTGCAAGTGAGGCAAGGCAGGCTGAACTTCACCACCATGGCTGATATTCCAGAGGGAGCACCCGTCATGACTGGTATCTTTATAGTTTTGAATTATCCTGCTATTATTCTTTTTGATTCTGGTGCATCGCATAGTTTTATCAGTGCCAAATTTAGTGCCAAGTGCCAGTTACCTTTTCACCACACCAATGGGGGTATTACCATTTCAACACCAGGAGGCAGGGTAGCTACCTACCAAATCAACAAGAATGTGCCTATAAAGTTTGGTAGTCTGATAATTAAAACCAACCTCCTCATTTTGGGTTTGGATAGTGTGGATATCATATTGGGAACTGACTGGTTGACCAAACATCAGGCAGTGATTGATATTGCAGCTAGGGCCATTGAAGTGCACTCACCGACCTGCGGTGAAACCACACTATATTTGCCCGACCAAGGTTGTACCCGTTCTTGTGCCTTCGTTATGATAGAATCCCCAGTGGAAAGGATCCCAGTGGTCCGTGACTACCCAGATGTTTTTCCGGAGGAATTGCCAGGAATGCCACCTGATAGAGACATCGAGTTCGCAATTGAATTGCAACCCGGGACTGCTCCTATCTCCAAGAGACCCTATAGAATGCCTCCCGCGGAATTGGCAGAACTGAAAAAGCAACTGCAAGAACTATTGGACAAGGGGTTCATTCGCCCAAGTACTTCACCATGGGGATGTCCGGCCTTATTGTGAAGAAAAAGGATGAGAGTTTGAGAATGTGTGTTGATTATCGCCCTCTCAATGCGGTGACCATCAAAAACAAATACCCACTGCCCCGCATCGATGTTCTGTTTGATCAGTTGGTGGGAGCCAAAGTGTTCTCCAAGATAGATCTTCGCTCGGGTTACCATCAGATCAAGATGCGTGCCAGTGATATTCCCAAGACGGCCTTCTCTACCAGATATGGGCTCTATGAGTTTTTGGTGATGTCTTTTGGGCTGACTAATGCCCCGGCTTATTTTATGTACCTGATGAACTCAGTGTTCATGCCAGAGCTGGAAAAATTCGTGGTCGTTTTCATTGATGATATTCTAGTCTATTCCAAGAATGAAGCCGAGCACACCAAACATTTGCATACTATACTTCAAAGGCTGCGTGACCATTAGTTGTATGCCAAATTGTCTAAATGCGAATTCTGGCTGAAGGAAATTAAATTCTTGGGTCACACAATTTCTCAGGATGGGATATCTGTTGATCCTGAGAAGGTACAAGAGGTGATGGATTGGAAACCCCCGACTACAGTTAGGCAGATTCGGAGTTTTCTGGGATTGGCAGGGTATTATCGACGATTTATTCCGGATTTCTCCAGAATTGCCAAACCAATGACTAAACTGTTGAAGAAGGGAGTCAAGTATAATTGGAGCCAAAAGTGCGAAGATGCCTTTCATACACTAAGGCAGCATTTGACAATAGCCCCAGTGCTAGCTCAACCTGATAACACCAAGCCCTTTGAAGTTTATTGTGATGGTTCCGGTACAGGATTGGGATGTGTCTTAATGCAAGATAACAGAGTAATTGCTTATGCCTCCCGAGCACTCAGACCTCATGAGCAGAACTACCCTACACATGATCTGGAGTTAGCAGCCGTGGTTCATGCTCTCAAGATATGGAGACACTACTTGATGGGAGCTCACTGTAACATTTACACTGATCACAAGAGTCTCAAATACATTTTCACTCAGGCAGATCTTAACATGAGGCAGAGGAGATGGTTGGAGTTAATCAAGGACTATGATTTGGAGGTGCATTACCATCCGGGCAAAGCCAATGTTGTGGCAGATGCCTTGAGCAGAAAGGCCCAGTGCAATTGTATGAGCATGGATGCAAGAATTACCACCCTGTGTGATGAGTTGTGCAAGCTGAACCTGGAAGTTGTTTCTTCAGGTGACTTAAATTATATCTCGGTAGAGCCCACCTTACAAGAGCAAATAGTCCGGGCACAGATTGAAGACAAGGGTGTTCAGGTTATCAAGGAAATGATCAAGCAGAGAGCAGAAAAATACAAGTGCTTCCGTCAGGACAGCAAGGGAATTCTAGGGTTTGGAGATCGATTGGTTGTTCCCAAGGACCCTGAGCTTAGAAAGAAGATATTGGATGAAGCTCACCTTTCAAAATTCTCCATGCACCCCGGCAGCAATAAGATGTATCATGACCTCAGATCCTTATACTGGTGGACCCGAATGAAGAGGGAAATTGCCAAGTACATATCCGAATGTGACACTTGCCAGAGGATCAAAGCTAGTCATTTGAAGACAACAGGCCCCTTGCAGCCCCTTCCCATACCATCTTGGAAATGGGAGGACATTTGCATGGACTTTATCGTGGGATTGCCCAATACCTCCTGACACCATGATTCCATTTGGGTAATTGTGGACAGATTGACCAAGTCAGCTCATTTCTTGCCAGTACACACCACCCACAGGACGGAGAAGTATGCAGAGATCTACATTGACCAGATAGTTCGTTTGCATGGAATACCAAGGACTATAGTCTCAGACAGAGGAGCACCATTTGTGGCACGATTTTGGGAGCAATTGCAGGAATCACTTGGGAACCATGTAATACGAAGCTCAGCTTACCATCCTCAAACAGATGGCCAGACAGAAAGGGTAAATCAGATTTTGGAAGACATGTTAAGGGCATGTGTGCTACATTACGGAAAGGATTGGGACAAGTGTCTTTCTTTGGCAGAGTTTTCTTATAATAACAGCTACTAGTCCAGTCTAAAGATGGCACCTTTTGAAGCCTTGTATGGGAGAAGGTGTAGGACCCCGCTGAATTGGTCTCAAGCAGGAGAGAGGGAAATATTTGGGCCAGATTTGGTACTTGAAGCAGAGGAAAAGGTCAGAGTCATCAAGAAGAACTTAGAAGCTGCTCAGGCCAGGCAAAAGAGCTATCATGATAAGAGGCGGAAACCTCTGCAGTTTGAAGTAGGGGAGCATGTTTATCTTAAGGTGTCACCCACCAAGGGTGTCCAGAGATTTGGAATCAAGGGCAAGTTAGCTCCTCGCTACATTGGGCCCTACGAGATCAAGGAAACTTGTGGACCAGTAGCATATCAATTGAAGTTGCCACCACACATGTCAGCTGTTCATGATGTGTTCCATGTATCTCAGCTGCGGAAGTGTGTCCGCTTACCTACTGAAGTGCTACCTGAACCAGAAATTGAGATAGAGCCAGACTTATCTTATCAAGAGTACCCCGTCAAGGTATTGGATTAGAAAGAGAGATCAACGCGGGCAAGGTCGATCAGAATGTATAAGGTTCAGTGGAGTCACCATTCAGTGGAAGAAGCTACATGGGAGACTGAGGATTTTCTACGCTCTCGCTTCCCCGACTTTCTGCCCAAAGGAGTCGGTACGTTAACCCCAAAACCCCACCCCCACCTGCCCTTTGAATACAACTATAAGAAAAACTTAGATGATAAGGGTAATTTAAGTTGTGGTTTTAACTTAAAAAGGGCTTCCTTCTGAAGTCGCAAAGAGAATGACATTCGAAGAGCAGTTAACAAGAGAAACTTGGATAAAGGGAAGGGTAACACACCAACACACCTTCATAGCACCCCCAATAATCTCGGGGCGAGATTCCTTTAAGGGGGGAGGGCTGTAACACCCCAGGTGTTACCCAGGTGCTGGCTTCCTAATGGCACATATACCTATTATCACATGTGGTTAAAACTTGGAGGAGAGGGAGCACTTAAGACCTTGGAAGCATGAGTGAGTTAAGAAATGCCAAGGACCAAAGCATTACCCAAGCTTTTAGGCAATAATCACCTTGGGCAAGGAAGGATTGAACCTTGGGCCCCCCTCTCTTGAAGCCTTTAGTTGAGAGAAAGATTAGGCAAATGCACATTTCATGATTTAAACCTTAACCAAAGTTTAAGAGTACCAAAATGTTTACAAAAGACAGTAAAGGAACTTTACAAAAAGACCCCTATAAGACCCCTAAATCAGCCCCCAAGTGAAGAACACTATGGAACCACCCCCATTCCTTCTAAGTCCAAAATCAACCCTAATCTAGAGATCAGGGGTGTTCACCTAGCTAATGGCACCAAAACCCCAGGGTATAAATAACAAAAAGGAGCCAAATTATCTAAGGAACCCCCTGGAGGAGTTTGAACCCAAGCCAAGACCGTTTGACACGAGTTGGCACCTGTTTTGTCTCGGGTTGAACAGTGCAGAAAAACAAGACTTGGCGCCACCATATCTTCTAAACCAGACCCGATCTTCCCTTGGAACTCACATGAACTAGGTAGCCCTAGGCGCAGGGAAGAAATCTTACACAAGCCATATGGCAAGATTCACACGTTTAGCTGCTCAGCAGGCGCAAGAACAAGGGCAGAAAACAACGGCCACGTGTTCGACGCGCTTTGGGCTCGCTAGAGCACGCCCGACGCGCGCCCTGCGTGCCCCGCATCGCGCCAAAGCCAAGCCGGCGCCATGGCCCGCGCCCATGCCTATAAAGCACCTAGGGACTTCGACCGTACTCCTCTGCACGCACTCGACCTCACCGGAGCCCAAAACCACCGGCGTTTGCCCGTGCACGGCGTGCCCGCGGCCGCCCGATCCCCCGCCACCGTAGACCGGCCAACAGAACCCTTCCCAACCCCGTCCAACCCTCGGAGAAGACTGTGCACGCCTCGAAGAAGCTCCCCGAGCGAGGAATCGGAGTTTGCTTCGCCGGAGAAGCCAGTCCACGGTCGCCGGACTCCACCCGACCGCCAGCGAGCGTAGACCGGGTAATCCTCTGCTCCATTCTGCGATTCCTTGTGCACATAGCCTCTACGTCACCCCGTGAAGCTCACCGTGCCATTGGATTGAACTAGGTCGCCGTGGTTTGGCCGGAACACCCGCCGCCGACGAGAGCACCCGCCTGCGCACGTGGACCGGACGATTCCGGCCACCCCCGCCGTCGAGCCGTACACCGTTGTGACCGCCAGGACCTCCCGGAGCCAACCCCGCCCCTCGCCGGACCTCTCTCGCCACCGGTAAGCCGCGCCGCCCTTTTCTTTCTCGCGGGTACTGTTTAAACCTAGGGAGGGACCGCGGGGGAGAAGAAGAGAAGGCTAGGGGGTTTTGCGCATTGTCAGTGACTCAGAGGAATAGTAGCGCAGGGGTATAACTAAGAGAGTTAGTTTGGAAAGAACCCGAGGACTTCGGTGCAAAGTGGTTTCCCAGGAAACCTTTTATTAAATCTGATTTAAATTCAAACAGAACTTGAATAATTCATATCTTCTGTTTTATTCACCCAAATTGAGTCAAACCAATTTTGCCAGATCTTAAATAATGTAAACTACTTAAGAAAAATATAAAACCCCTAAGTGCTACAGAAAACTTTAGGGTTCTGATTTAAATATTGATTTGGCCAAAAGCTAAAATATAGGAGGAAAAATAGTTGCACTATTTAACTGAGGTTAAAAAAATTTAGAGAAGTATTTGAGCACTTATTGACCTATTTAAAAATGATAAATCCCTCTGCACACCCGATTAAGGTAGAGTTTGCCTTTTTCACATTATGCTTAAAGTAAAGAAAATAGGAAAGATAATTTAAATAAGGAACCAGGTAGCACCCCTATTTTTGTTAGTCTACTTATGCAGTGTAGTTCACTAGAAAAATTTATTATACCATTGTTTAGTATAAAATAAATAGGATACCTTTTATTTTAAGAAAACAAGGAAAACTTAGAAAAATCCTACAAAAATAACCCCAAGGTAAAAACACCCCAACCCTTGGGATAATTAATGTTTTGTTAGGAAGAACATAGGAAAAATATGAAATCTGCTGTTTGACATTTTTTCAAATAACAAGGTAGTGGAAAGTGCCTTTTTGACATTAAACTTTAGAAAATCACAACTAAATAACCATCTTTTATCTTTCTATGATTTTTGGCACAGAAGCTTGTTGTTATTGTTAGATGCCAACAAAAATAACCCTTAGGGCAGAACCCACCCCTAGTTAAGAGTTGTAGTGCAAAGTGGCCCCTTTGCCCAACTTTTGTTATTTTTGTCCAAGGCATAGTCTTTTTATTCTGAACCTCAAATTCCTAGAACAGACTATAGTGACCAATGGCAAGCCACTGTAATTTTTACAGAATTTTTGGAAAAAGTTAAACCACTGTTGTAGTTCAAACCTACACTAGAATTCATAAATAGAAAATAAAGAAAGGGAAAATGAATGATGTAAATTAGTGTCATCCTAAAACCCTTTGTAAATTGTCCACTGAAATATATAAGGGAAATACCAATCCACTATGCTTGTCCTTAACAAAACCTAAACCTAGAGTGATAAGCATAAACCACTAAAAGCCACGTATGACCAAGAAACCCTAAGTTGCTAACTAACTTAGTTTTCCTCTCTTTAGCATAATGTTGTTTAATCCTGCATAATCATGACCTACATATTCATTGCATTTCGATAGACTGTAACCTCGCTGACGGAGAGTACGTCCTCGTGCCGGAGCAAGGAGCTGCTCAGGAGGTAGCCCCGGATCCAGCACCAGAGCCTGCACCAGAGGATCTGTCTGCCACTGCTTTAGAAGGCAAGCCCCGGTTTATGCATAACCTGTTATTTATGCTATTTTACTATACTTAATGATTGTAGGATTGATTGTGCACTTAGGTATAGGAGTTGTTTGAAACCCTAGTTGCATGATCTCAGGAATCCTGTTGAGATGAATACTAGTATGCTAGGTCGAGGTAGCTGCTTTATTAAATAGGATCTCGGTAGAAGTCGAGTGATTTTTCTAGCACTCGCGCGAGGTCAGGAAATTGGTTGTATCCACTTTCTTATCATAATGATGCTGGTTGTGGACAACAATCCATGGGGATTGGTTGTCCACGGGATAAAAATTTGAATAAGGATTAAGGTGTGGTACCGTGAGTCAAGCGTTTGAACGTACTAAACACATGCCGAGAAATATGGTAAATTGGTAAGCCTAGTACCTGAGTGAACCTGCCCGCGGACATATCCCCTCACGCGACCTAAGACGTGGTCTCCCATTCCGGTTATGGTGGGTACAAGTGCGGTCACTGCACGACGGCAGTCGGGGTCAGTGAGGCATTGTACGCCAAGGCGGTGAGCCCTGATCTGTTGCCAGGGAATCGATGGGGATGGTTGATGTGTATGGGGACGGAGTGCCTCGCCACGTCGTGTGTTTAGGTTTACCTTGCAAGGTTTAAAAACTCGATTCGAATCGTCTGCTTCTCGCAGCTAATTAGGCTGCTTGATCCATGCTGCTACATTGAGTAACAAGTGGAAATGTGATGAGTTGACACAAGATGTTGATTGCTAAATATGTTTGATACCATATATGAGTAGATAGTACACTTTTAGCCTTAAGAGAGTCACACTTAAACTTGGCAAAGCTAAAACTTGATTTATGAACTCAGCTAGTGCTTTTGGCAACCAAACCCCACAGCCAAACAGCTGCATGTCTAGAGGTAGAGGAGTAGACTCCTCACACCAGGTAAGTCTAGCTGAGTATTAGTATACTCATCCTTGCTTGTGGCACAATTTTACAGGTTCTTTGGAGGACATGGTTGCTGGAGTGACTTGGCCGTCCATCTTGCCACCGGGTTGACTGTCGAGTGGGACCCCGCCTCAGCTGAGGAGGAGCATGAGGAGTGATGGGACAGGCTTCCCCATCCCTCCATTTATTTATCGTTAGTTTTATTCTACTGCATTTCGAACAATGATGACTACTTTTGCAAAAACTCCGATGATGATGTAATAATTTAATACTATCTAATGTATGGTTTTACATTTTACTGTATTTGCTCTGTGACTTACCATCGAGTGAGATTGTGGTACTTGATCCTGTCAGTGGCCTTGTCGGACTAGATCCGAGGGATTGACGAGTTATTCCCATTTAAGTGTGGTCTAGCCTCTAAGGCGTGACGTAGGCACTTAATTTGGAATAATTCGGGCAGTTCCGCCACACGGACGGTCCGCGCGTGCGCTGAATCCGTTGGGGTTCCGAGTTTCTCGCATGATTTGTTAGCTAAAACCGCGAGATTAGCTCGCGAAACAACTTGTAACGGGTTTAGACCTCCCCTTTATATAGATGAAGGGCTACGGTCGAATGAACCCCCACACAATCGATCAAATCATGTCTGTTTCTCATTTTTACCTTGTTCATTAGGATTAGTTCTAGTTTAGCCTCCCTCTACCTCAACCTTCACCTCTCTTCGGCTCTACGTCGACTAGAAGCGTCTTGGGTGGCCTGCCGACGCAAGACACACCGTACGATCTCTCCTCCCCGACGTGGTCCCTCCCGAGAGGTGAGATCTAGGTCTGCTGCGAAGAAGAAGACCCTCTGGGCCATCGCGGACCGTCCGAGTCCCAGGCGCGGATCGTCCGGACGTACGCAGAGGAGGAGTCGCTCCTGTGCCAGGTCGTGGACCGTCTGGCCCTGTGTCGCGGACCGTCTGCGCCTCCGCAAAGAGTATCGCTAGGCGGTCCTTTCTAGTGTTTGACGCTCGGATCGATCGGCGCCGACACAGGCACCACTGGATGTATTTTTGAAGTGTCTAGTAACTACAATTCATATGCAACTGACCCCACACGCCTCAAGATCTTGAAGGGGGCAAAAAAATTAAAGGGTAATTTCTGACTGGAACGCACAGCAACAGACAATTAAACGTGTGGTTGCAACTTCAAGAAAACCCACTATCCAACGTCAAAGGTCCGCTCAGAACGACTTTTATCTGCTTGCCTTTTCATCCTCAGCTTGGCCCGTTCTAAATGTTGCCTAACCAACTACAACACGAGTTGCCTGTGTTGCAACCAAGCATTCAGATCCCTAGAGCTGATAACAGCATCATCTGCAATGCCAAACTGACGGGGCCAGCACCCATACAATGGCCCGAATGGAGAAACTCCCGTGTCCGAATGAGGCGAGGAGTTGTACCAGAACTGAGCAACTGAGAGCCACTGAGACCACTGAGCCGGGTAGGCATGCACAAAACACCACAAGAACGTCTCAAGACATTGATTGACTCTCTCGGTGTGCCCGTTGGACTGAGGGTGATAAGCCGAGCTCATGCGCAAACAGACATCAACCAGCCGAAACAGCTCCTGCTAGAGAGAACTGAGAAATATTTTATCGCGGTCTGACACAGTAGACTATGGTAATCCATGATGTTTATATATCTGGTCATGGAACAATTTAGCCTCCGAGAGAGCTGTGAAGGGATGTTTCAGAGGCAAAAAGTTTGCATAATTAAAAGTGTCAACCACCACCAATATACAAGTATAAATGTGTGAGGAAGGTAGCGCTTCAATAAAATCCATAGATATAATCTACCACAAGGCTATTGGAACAGGTAATGGCTGCAGCAAGCCAGGTAACTTAGGCCCCATTTAGTTTGGGGTCACTAAAGTTTAGTGACTAAAGTTAGTCACTTTTAGTCCCTGAAGAAATAAACACAGTGACTAAAGTGGTATGACTAAACTTTAGTTCTTTAGTCTCCAAGAGGTGACTAAAAGAGATTAAGTAGTATTTTTACCTTATTTATCCTCTCCACTTTCTTCTTATAGCAAACATCAATTAATTGATATGGGTAAAACAGTCATTATTCACAGCAATTAATGCTCTTTAGTTCGGTTTAGTCACTAGAACCAAACGAGGTAATTTAGCGACTAAACTTTAGTCAGTAAAATTTAGTCTAGTGACTAAAGAAACCAAACAAGGCCTTAGTCCGATCATCTTTTGCTTGTTGGAAGACACGACATTGACTGACAAATGTGTGGACCGACTGTCGCATCCCTTTCCAAGCGAACATCTGCTTTGAACGAGCATATGTGGCCGGAACACCTGAATGCCCTCCAATCGCTGAAGAATGAAATGGCAATATCAATTTGTTCTGTAGGTCTGGACTGTCACCCAACCAAATTCTGTTGTTGTACCGGAGAATGCCATCTCGCCAAGAATAAGGTAATTGAGCGTTAGGGTCGACTGCCAGTCTAGTGATTAGTTCTTGAGCCTTGCTATCACTGCTATAGGAAGTTGCACAGCCAAGCAAGAAGAAACAATTAGATGGCGTGATAATGCATCGGTAGCACTGTTATCAACCCCTTTCTTATAGATAATGTGATATTGCAATCCCAAAAAACGAGTAAACATCTTCTTTTGCCAAGATGTGTGGAGACGCTGCTCATCCAACTGATCCGTATGAATATGAAACTCTTTTAATTGTAAATAGTGACACCAATGAGCTGCGGCTATTAAAATAGCTAGAAACTCCTCATAAGTAGATAATCCTTGTAACTGAAACCTTAGTGGGTGGCTTTGTACTAAGGATATTTTGTGAAAGACTCATAATAGGTCCCTAGCCATTCACCTCGGCAGTGTTTAGGGTCTGTACAACCCAGACTAGAGGGGATACATGGCTTGTGGATAAAGTTGTACCACCTCTATAAAGTGTTAAACTGATATATCAGCTATGCTCATGGTTAAGAGTAACCTGCACCCTCACATGATAACTGAACTTAAAGATGAAAAATAAATCGTGATCCGATGATTCATAAATGGTTTGCTTAAGTGGTTTCACTTAAGTGTTTTTGAGATATAATCATATGCTTATGATTAATTGGAATATTTTGGGATACACTTACAATTAGTAAGTTAGACGTTGTTAATAAAAATATTGACCAACTAAAATGCTTACCGCTGAACCATAGCCTACCTTGTTAACCTTGCATAACTCCTCCCATTTGCTAAGCCCCCACCATAAGTGAGCTCACCCCTTGCTAAATTTTTTATCAGGAGCTGATGAGGAAGACTGTGACAATGGTGACAATGAGTACTGAGTCTAGCGACGCTCCGGTCATCTTCCTGTGCGAGATTACCCATGATATTTCCGTTGTACTTTGATCATAATACTATTTAAGACTTTTAAGTCTGGATGATGTAATAAAGTTACTATACTCTCTTTTACGCCTTTATTTCATTGTCTTTTCATATATCACATTTGTGACGTCAACATATGTGTGGAAAATAGATCCTAGCACACATATGCTACGCATTCGGTTTTGCCCCTAAAACTAGGTGTGACACCCATCGAAACTCTATGTCTTTGCTATACTCGGAATTCAAACAGGGAGCTCACTTTACGCTGCACCATTGATTTGGGGGACTGGGCTATTGTCCACCCTACCGGCCTTCATCTCACTGACCTTTGTCTGCTCGAAAGGCTGTGCTACTACTCGCCTCTTCGAATCCTTCGCCGACTCAAGGGGCTAGGATGCTGCCCACCTCACCTACTTCTCCGTCGACTAACAGGAAGCTCTGTAGCCGTGCTGCCTTGCCGACTCGTTGACTACTTAGAGGTTGTGCCACTGCTGGGTCGCTGCTCACCTCGATGAGTCACTACTTCACCACTTGATGCGTCACGATGCCCGATCTTCACGACGTAGGATCAATCTTCAGATAACTAGCTTCAAAGAAGCCAAGATAACTTGCTGCAAGCAGCGATAACTAGTGCAACCTGACAAATAAAACTCGAAGCCAACCACCGTCTTTAACCGGCAGCCTGAATCGAGGATTCGCCCAACCACACTCTCAAAGAACCAACCAACACAGCCTACAATCAATCGAGGAGACCTCGAAGGGAGTAGGAGCACCAATTGGGAGCGGATGAAGCCGCCGCTTCTGCAATCCCGCGAAGGAATTCACAAGAGCAAAGGGGTAGAGATCACTCTCAATATTTGTTAGCACACAGCTGAACAAAGGGGTTCTGTTTTAGATTATCATAAGCTGCCTTACATCATAGACATAGGGGAGTATTTATACTAGTAACAACCAGCCTTAGCGAGGTATAAACACAAAACAAAAGTATTTTCACGAGCTAATGTGAAGGAGCCTCTTCGGAAGATCTGCAGAGCTGATTTCCGTGTGGCTGTTTGACTTCTGCGCAGCCTTTAGTATTTTGGCAATAACTTCTTCTAGGAATCTTCAAATGACGTGGGACTGGTTGCATTGGAAAGCTAACTTGATAAGCTTTCTCACCATATATAGCATGCTTAATGAAACTTCGTAGAATGATGCAGTTTAATACGAAAACTTGGTCATCAAGCAGACTGTTGACCTTCTGACCAGTCAGCACTAAAGTAGGTCGGCTGCCTTTCTGGTAGATGTGGTTAAGTCGGCTGTAGAAGCATTGAAAACTAGACTTTAAGAGCTTTCCAAAAAGTACTTATGGGCCTTCATAGCTTTTGGGAATCAAAAGTTATGACTGTTTCTTCTGGACGGTTCTGTAGCGCTGGACTGACTCGGACGTAGCTCTTCTTGCTGATTCGTCTTTGATATGTTTTGTCCTTCCTCTTGGTGAACCTAAGTAATATCAACATACACGACTTAGGTAGCATAAAGTTCGCATTAGTGTTTAATTGAAATTCATAAAGTAGCGCGTGCACCTCTTGCTGTAGCTTCTTAGCTCGGCTACGTGTAATTGGTCCATCAAAGACTAGCGCGTGCACCTCTTGCTGTAGCTTCTTAGCTCGGCTACGTGTAATTGGTCCATCAAAGACTCGGGTTGGTGACGATGTTGGTTGTACTTGAGTTGATGTAGTATAACTTTGGGGTTGTAATGTGTTGCTTAATGGCGTGGTCATATCATCCTCCTCCCCTTGAAAAGGAGTCGTCCTCGACTCTGAAGTGTCTTCACTTGTATATGGTAAGAGGTCAGCAACATTGAACGTGTTGCTCACGCCATAGCTCGGTGGAAGATCTATCTTGTATGCATTATCATTGATCTTGGCAAGAACACGAAATGGACCATTCCCTCGTGGCTCATTCGTTGGAGCTGGCCAATCCTTGATGGCTTTCACCTTGGATTCATCCACCTCTATTCCTTTTGCTGAAACAACAAAGCCAAGAAACACAACATGGTCTGTGCAAAAACTGCACTTCTCAAGATTAGCAAATAATTTCTCCTTTCTTAGCTCTTCTAAAACTTGTCGAATGTGTTTCACATGTTCATCAAAAGACTTGCTGTAAATTAGAATACCATCAAAGTAGACAACAACAAATTTTCCAATGAAAGTTCTTAAGACATGGTTCATTAATCTCATAAAAGTACTAGGAGCATTAGTCAACCCAAAGGGCATCACTAACCATTCATACAGCCCAAATTTTGTTTTAATTGCAGTCTTCCATTCATCTCCAATTTTCATTCTTATTTGACGGTATCCACTTCTCAAATCAATTTTAGTAAAAATTGTTGAACCACTTAACTTATCAAACATATCATCTAGCTGTGGAATAGGATGGCGATAGCAAACGGTAATATTAATTATAGCTCTCCGATAAACACACATCCTCCAAGATCTATCTTTTTTAGGTACTAAAATCACAAGAACAGCACAAGGGCTTAAGCTTTCACGAACAAAACCTTTATCAAGAAGTTCTTGTACTTGCCTTTGTATCTCCTTAGATTCTTCAGGATTGGTTCGATATGGTGGATGGTTAGGAAGTGTAGCCCCTGGAATGAGATCAATTTGATGCACAATCCTACGAAGTGGAGGTAGTCCAGCTGGTGTTTCTTGTGGAAACACATCTTCAAAGTCCTGCAAAAGATCAGCCACAACACTAGGAAGAGATATTATGTCGTTAGGAGAAATCAAAGCTTCTTTGTTCACAAGTACAAAGAGCACTTGATATGGGTTTTTCCTCACTTCTCTCAGCTCAGATTTTGTGGCTAGCATAACTAGATGTTCTCCCTCTTCCTTCTTTTTATCTCTTGAATTTGGCTTGTAGCACTCGCTCACCGAATTGTGGATGGCACTCAATTTCTTTTGCTCTTCTCCTCCTCTACTTGCTGTACTAATTTCAGTTTTCTTTTGTAAGTGTTCAGCCATGATTTGTTGAGGGGTCATAGGCTTGAGTACAAACTTTCTCCCTTTTAGATCTAGCGTGTATTGATTTGTTCTTCCACAATGCTGAGAATATCGGTCATATTGCCAAGGTCTTCCTAGCAGCATGTGACACACAGACATGGGTGCAACATCACACTCCACTATGTCAACATACTCTCCAATCTTGAACGGAACTTTCACTTTATAACCAATCTTGATATCTCCCGATTCATTCAGCCATTGGACATGATATAGATGAGGGTGTCGCTGCAACTTCAAACCAAGCTTGTCAACCATCTCACGACTTGCAAGATTATGGCAGCTCCCTCCATCAATGATCACCTTTACTACTTTGTCTTGTACTTTGGCTCGCGTTTGAAAAAGATTATGTCGCTGTCCAATTTCAGCTTCTTTCATTTGAACACTCAAGATTTGTGTAACCACAAGAGTAGTACCATGCTCAAATTCACATCCCGTATGTTCTTCAGATTTATCAATGTCATCTTCACTTCCTACTTGAGCTTCCTCTTCACTAGCTGATGTATATTCTCCATCATCAGTCACAAGGATCACACGATTATTTGGACACTCCTTTATGACATGACCATGACCTCCACACTTGAAGCACTGAATACCACTACTCTTGGTTGTTGAACCCACTGATGTTGAAGTGGATGCTGCTGGTTTATAACTCGTGTTTGGAGCAGCACCGTTCTTTCCACTAGAATTGCCTTGAATATTGGATCGTAAGCCTCCAGTTGAACCTTTTGTCGCTGAGGATGCAGCAGTAAACCTTGAGATCGATTTGCCTCCTTCAGTCATGGCTCGTGCACCATATGACAAGGGCTTGCTGCTCTTAGCATCTTGTTGCAACTGGCGTTCAGCTTTGGTGGCTTGATGTACCAAATCAATAAGACTTTGGTACGGCTGAAACTCAACAATACGCTGAATGTTGCGGTGTAACCCAGCCATGAAACGTGCAATGGTTTGCTCTTCGTCTTCATACACATTGGCTCTAATCATGGCCTTCTCCATCTCCTTATAATACTCCTCAACAGAGAAACTTCCTTGCCTCAAATTCTGCAATTTATCAAAAAGATCACGCCGATAATGCTTCGGCACAAAACGAATTCTCATTTCTCGCTTCATCTCTTGCCAAGTAATAATAGGGTCCTCTCCATCTTCTTCACGATCACGAAGAAGTTGCTCCCACCAAATCAGAGCATATCCTTCAAACTCAAGAGATGCCATTGCGAGTTTCTTCTCCTCTGAATAATTATGTAGGCAGAAGATTTTCTCCACCTTCAATTCCCATGTGAAATAATCTTCAGGATCAGATCTACCATCAAATTTTGGCATGGTAAACTTAAGTTTCCCAAATCTCTCTTCTTGGTTGACACCTCTATGATGACGACGACCATAGCGATGTTGAGACTGATCATCCCCAAATTCAGATTCTTCATTGTCATTATTTCTTCGATTCCGGCCTCTTCCTCTACCATGTGCAGCACCTTGATTTCTCCTCCCATGTTCACTTGCTCTTCTAGAATAATTTCCTTCACCTTCTTCCCCATCTTCATCATGGTTTCTTACACTGTCGGGGAGTCGACGACGACTTCTGATTTCAGCCATAAGTGTCTGAAGATCTTGTGTCAACAGATCTTGCTTGGCTTCTATGCTTTGTTTGAGCTCATTGAATTGTATCAGGGTGACACATTCTTCAATCTCAACGTTGGGATCCATCTTCCTGCGAAGTTAGTGATAACAAGGCAACAAATATAGGTGGAATATGAAGCTATGTAGAATCTCACAACCTCACCACTCTTACCAACCAAAGCTCTTATGAGTTCCCTGCGGGTTGCAAGAAAATGTGTGGTGGTAACAAGAAAGTGGTGGTTAAGCGAATACAAGACCAGAGTACCGATTACGATGGCTTATATGTGGAGCTTGGTGGGGATTAATAAACAAGGGATACAATCTGAATTCTAGTTGTTGTTAAGTTAAATAACCATCCGACTAGAAGTTCCCTGCCTAGTGCTGACCACAAGATACGAGTGATGTAAATAGATCAAACACACGCGTAAGAAATTTCAGATTTGATGCAGACAAGGAGTATGATTGGAATGCAAGTGTTGCAATCAGATCCAACCAAAATTTTGCACCAAATGACAATAGCAAACTGGTTGAACAACTTGATAAAATTTTCAGCACTTGTGCACATAAACAAACTGATTGTTTTACTTTTCTTTCACAATCTTGTTCAACACTTTTCTTTGGTACTTTTCTTTCTTCTCTTTTTTTTTGATACTCTTTTTTTATAAAACTAAACACAGAGATCTGATATGATATTGCACACTTTATAATACTTTAACAAAGAACTCAACCAGCAGCTATAACTTAAATAGGATCAAAGTTAACACAAAGGAAATGATGAGAGTTTTCAGATTTTTCTTTTTGTGGATATTTTTAGATATATATAAGACACTCAAAGGGAACACAAGGATAGAGTGACCAGCAACTAAACAAAGACTCTAAGGACTGAAACTTAACAAAACTCACTGGAACAACAGATTGAAACAAAGGGCTATGACAAAATATTTTATGGCTTTTTGGTGGATAGGACGAACACAAAATATATGTAGCTAAGGGTAAAGAATCCTACCGTGGCAACTGAGGCTTTGATACCAGATGATGCGTCACGATGCCCGATCTTCACGACGTAGGATCAATCTTCAGATAACTAGCTTCAAAGAAGCCAAGATAACTTGCTGCAAGCAGCGATAACTAGTGCAACCTGACAAATAAAACTCGAAGCCAACCACCGTCTTTAACCGGCAGCCTGAATCGAGGATTCGCCCAACCACACTCTCAAAGAACCAACCAACACAGCCTACAATCAATCGAGGAGACCTCGAAGGGAGTAGGAGCACCAATTGGGAGCGGATGAAGCCGCCGCTTCTGCAATCCCGCGAAGGAATTCACAAGAGCAAAGGGGTAGAGATCACTCTCAATATTTGTTAGCACACAGCTGAACAAAGGGGTTCTGTTTTAGATTATCATAAGCTGCCTTACATCATAGACATAGGGGAGTATTTATACTAGTAACAACCAGCCTTAGCGAGGTATAAACACAAAACAAAAGTATTTTCACGAGCTAATGTGAAGGAGCCTCTTCGGAAGATCTGCAGAGCTGATTTCCGTGTGGCTGTTTGACTTCTGCGCAGCCTTTAGTATTTTGGCAATAACTTCTTCTAGGAATCTTCAAATGACGTGGGACTGGTTGCATTGGAAAGCTAACTTGATAAGCTTTCTCACCATATATAGCATGCTTAATGAAACTTCGTAGAATGATGCAGTTTAATACAAAAACTTGGTCATCAAGCAGACTGTTGACCTTCTGACCAGTCAGCACTAAAGTAGGTCGGCTGCCTTTCTGGTAGATGTGGTTAAGTCGGCTGTAGAAGCATTGAAAACTAGACTTCAAGAGCTTTCCAAAAAGTACTTATGGGCCTTCATAGCTTTTGGGAATCAAAAGTTATGACTATTTCTTCTGGACGGTTCTGTAGCGCTGGACTGACTCGGACGTAGCTCTTCTTGCTGATTCGTCTTTGATATGTTTTGTCCTTCCTCTTGGTGAACCTAAGTAATATCAACATACACGACTTAGGTAGCATAAAGTTCGCATTAGTGTTTAATTGAAATTCATAAAGTAGCGCGTGCACCTCTTGCTGTAGCTTCTTAGCTCGGCTACGTGTAATTGGTCCATCAAAGACTAGCGCGTGCACCTCTTGCTGTAGCTTCTTAGCTCGGCTACGTGTAATTGGTCCATCAAAGACTCGGGTTGGTGACGATGTTGGTTGTACTTGAGTTGATGTAGTATAACTTTGGGGTTGTAATGTGTTGCTTAATGGCGTGGTCATATCACCACTTCGACAACTCGGGGGCTGGGCCGCTGCCCGGCTCGCCAAGTCACTACTTCGTTGCCTTGGGGGCTGCACCACCATGCGCCTTGCTGACTCACCGCTTTTCAGCTTGGAGGTTGGGATACTTTCCACCTTGCTGACTCATAGTTTTGTCAGCTCGGAGGCTGGGCTGTTGCCTGCCTTGCTGACTCATTGCTTCGTCAGCTTAGAGGTTGGACTGTTGTCTGCCTTGCCAACTCATCGCTTCGACGGCTCATGGGCTGGGCCGCTGCCCGCCTCGCCAAGTCACTACTTCACAGGCTCGAGGGCTGGGCTACTGCCTGCCTCACCGAGTCATTACTTCACCGCTTCATCACCTAGGGGGGCTGGGCCGCTGCCTGCCTCGCCGACCCACTGCTTCACCGGCTCGAGGGCCATCACCCGCCTCACCAAGTCACTACTTCACTGACTCAGGGCCTGGGCCGCAGCCTGCCTTGTCGACTCGCTGCTTCACTGGCTCGGTGCTGCACCACTGTTCGCCTCACCGACTTGCTACTTCACTGGCTCAGGGGCTAGGCCATCACCCGCCTCACCGAGTCACTACTTCACTGGCTCGGAGGCTGCATCGCCGAGCACCTCGCCGACTTGCTGCTTCACTGGCTTGGGTGTGACACCACCGTGCGCCTCAATGACTCGCTGCTTCACCGGCTCGGGGGGGGGGGGGGGCTGCACCGTCGTGCGCCTCGACGACTCGCTGCTTCACCGGCTTGGGGTCTGCACCGCCATGTGCCCTGCCAACTCGCTTCTTCATCGTCTCGGGGGGCTGCACCGCCGTGCGCCTCGCTGCTTCGACAACTTGAGAGCTGGGCTGCTGCCCGCCTCACCATGTCACTACATTGTTGTCTCGGGGGCTGCACCAACGTGTGCCCTGCCAACTCACCGCTTCGTTAGCTTGGAGGTTGTTCTGTTGTCCGCCTTGGCAACACATTGCTTCGTTAACTCGGGGGCTGGACTATTGTCTGCCTTGCTGACTCACCACTTCGTCAGCTCGGGGGCTGGGTTGTTGTTTGCCTTGCCAACTCGTCGTTTTGTCAGGCAACACCCATTGGGTGCACCTGCGGTGCACCAATGTGTCAAGCGAATCAAGTTCAAGACGGAAAATCATAAACCTTCAAAAGTAAGACCATGAGGGACTTTTAGTTGATTGATGCTCAAAATCAGCTTAAAGCTCTTAGGCTACACCCATTAGGTCCACCTGCGGTACACCCAATGGATACAAATGCGGAACAAATTGCACTCAAAAGCACAAAATAGTTAAATAGCATGATCCATTTTTAGTCTCGAGCCAATTACCCTAAAATTGGCTTGAGCCTCGGGGGCTTGTGGGAGATAGATATCCCACGTGTCCTTATGAGCATAGAAACACAATTCTGACTCGCCTGAGGCCAGCTCTGGGCAGGAGACACAGTTTCGTCTCGCCCGAGGCCTGCTCTGGGCGGGAGATGTAGTTTCGTCTCGCTCGAGGCCAAGCTTGGACGAGAGACACTGTTTTGTCTCACTCGAGGCCAACCTCAGGCAGGAGATGTAGTCACGACACACCCAAAGCTAGCTCTAGGCGGAAGACGCATTTCTGTCTCGCCCGAGGACAACCTTGGACGGGAGACGTTGTTCTGTCTCACCCGAGGTCAACCTCGCGCAGGATGGCAGGAGATGCAGTCACGACTCGCCCGAAGCCAACTCTAGGAAGGAGAAGCAATCATGACTCGTCCAAGGCTAACCTTGGGCGGGAGCGCAAAAATGCTCTATGGGCCTCCAGATGACTTGCCTGGCAAGGCATGCCCTGTGGCCACAACCAGTATGGATAAGCTAGAACGAGTCATGCGCTAATGCTCGGGCAGGGAGGTTGAGCGTACAAGAAGTGCTAGATACTCAGAGATAACTCAGACGAAGGGCAAATGAACTCCAAATGAGCAGGAATGCATGCCATGTTAAAAGGAGGATTCAGGTAGAGTTAGACAGTGATAACGACTTGTAATGGAATAACCCTCTTGTCGTCCATATAAGGCCGAGGGGTGCTGAGAGCACCTAGAGCGGGGGGTGAATAGGTGATCCTGTGAAAACTTAAACTTATAGCCACAAAAACTTGTTAAGTGTTAGCACAATAATCGCCAAGTGGCTAGAGAGGAGTCTCAACAAAACACAATACCACAAGAGATCAAACACAGAGATGACACAGTGGTTTATCCCGTGGTTCGGCCAAGACCAACGCTTGCCTACTCCACGTTGTGGCGTCCCAACGGACGAGGGTTGCAATCAACCCTTCTCAAGCGGTCCAAAGACCAACTTGAATACCACGGTGTTTTATTTTGCCTTTCAATATCCCGTTTGCGAGGATTCTCCACAACTTGGAGCCTCTCGCCCTTACACTTGAGATTCACAAGAAATACGGAGTAAGGGAGGAAAGCAACACACACAAATCCACAGCAAAATGCGCACACACACGGCCAAGAATCGAGCTCAAAAGACTATCTCAAAGTTCTCACTAGAACGGAGCTCGAATCACTGAGAATGACAAACGAATGCGCAAAGACTTAGTGTGGATGATCAAGAATGCTCTAAGGTTGCTTAGTGTACTCCTCCATGCGCCTAGGGGTCCCTTTTATAGCCCCAAGGTAGCTAGGAGCCGTTGAGAGCAAATCTGGAAGGCCAATCTTGCCTTCTGTCGTCGGGGGCACCGGACAGTCCGGTGCACACCGGACACTGTCCGGTGCCCGATTTCCTTCCTAAAAATGGCGCTGCCGACCGTTGCCGACCGTTGCAGATCTGGGAGCCGTTGGCGCACCGGACATGTCCGGTGCACACCGGACAGTCCGGTGCCGTCTTCTAGCCGTTGGCTCAGCCACGTGTCCCGCGCATATTGCGCGGCCGACCGTTAGCCCGGCCGACCGTTGGCTCACCGGACAGTCCGGTGCACACCGGACAGTCCGGTGAATTTTAGCCGTACGCCGTCGGCGAATTCCCGAGAGCGGCCACTTCACGCCGAGCCAGCCTGGCGCACCGGACACTGTCCGGTGCACACCGGACAGTCCGGTGCACCCAGACTGGGCAGACTTTGGCTGCTCGAGCCATTTCTTCTCCAACTCGAATTTTTCTGTTTCCAGCACTTAGACACAATACATTAGTCCATAAAACAATGTACTAAGTCTGAGAAACATACCTTTATCCTTGATTTGTACTTTGTCCACCATTTTACAATTAGGCACTTGTGTTGGGCACTAAATCACCAAAATACTTAGAAATGGCCCAAGGGCACATTTCCCTTTCAATCTCCCCCTTTTTGGTGATTTATGCCAACACAACATAAAGCAAGTAGAACAAGTACAAAAACACTTCAAATAAGAACTCAAATTATTTTGATTCA
This sequence comes from Zea luxurians, assembly GCA_029449295.1. Classification (NCBI taxonomy): domain Eukaryota; kingdom Viridiplantae; phylum Streptophyta; class Magnoliopsida; order Poales; family Poaceae; genus Zea; species Zea luxurians. The sequence goes on along the minus strand of JAOPSE010000121.1, from coordinate 3,912,506 downwards.
ATTTTGACATATATGGATCACTCTATGCCACCACTTGGTTTGTTTTTGCAAATCAAACTCAAATCTCTATCTCTAAGTCAAACACACATGTTGAAACATAAAGAGAGTCATTCCAAAAGAGATTGATCAAAGATTTCAAAAACTCCCCCTTTTTCCCATAATCAATACTTCTCCCCACAAGAAACCAACTTTTGATAAGAGAGACTAGAAAAGAGTTTTGACAAACCAAAAGCTCTATTCTACTATTTTCAAAATCTCTCAAGTGGTAGCTGATCCATTTATCGCTTTGGCCTTTAGTTTCTCCCCCTTTGGCATCAAACACCAAAACGGGATTAATCTTGGCTCTATAACCCCATTGCCTCACCAAAATCTTCAATTAAGAGCAAATGGCAATAAGAGTTCATGAGATGAACTTGGAATACGTTACCCTCTCATCGAAGTGCAGTGGAAGTCTTTCACGGTCCAAGTCCACCTTTTCCCTTTCAATTCTCCTTTGAGACTAAAACAAGCAAACTCAAGCATATGGTTAGTTTCAAAGGGTCAAGTTGTAACACATCTCCCCCTAAGACTGTGCATCACTTTGCAACGGACTTGTGAGGTCCAGGGAGTGTTTGTACAACTCGAGCACCACAATAAGCAATAAAATGCAGAATGAACATGATCAAAGGCATAAACACATGTATGCTACATTTCAATCCAAGTTCCGCGAATCTAAGATATTGAGCTCACTACGCAACCTGCAAAAGGTCTTCTCATCTAGAGGCTTGGTAAAGATATCGGCTAGCTGGTTCTCGGTGCTAACATGAAACACTTCGATATCTCCCTTTTGCTGGTGGTCTCTCAAAAAGTGATGCCGGATGTCAATGTGCTTTGTGCGGCTGTGCTCAACAGGATTTTCCGCTATTCGGATAGCACTCTCATTGTCACATAGGAGTGGGACTTTGCTCAGATTGTAGCCAAAGTCCCTGAGGGTTTGCCTCATCCAAAGTAGTTGCGCGCAACACTGTCCTGCGGCAACGTACTCGGCCTCAGCGGTGGATAGGGCAACAGAGGTTTGTTTCTTAGAGTTCCATGACACCAGGGACCTTCCTAAGAATTGGCACGTCCCCGATGTACTCTTCCTATCAACCTTACATCCAGCATAGTCGGAATCTGAGTACCCAATCAAGTCAAAGTTAGACCCCTTTGGATACCAGATCCCGAAGCAAGGCGTAGCGACTAAATATCGAAGAATTCGCTTCACAGCCACTAAGTGACACTCCTTCGGATCGGATTGAAATCTAGCACACATGCATACGCTAAGCATAATATCCGGTCTACTAGCACATAAATAAAGCAAAGAACCTATCATGGACCGGTATGCTTTTTGATCAACGGACTTACCTCCTTTGTTGAGGTCGGTGTGTCCGTCGGTTCCCATCGGCGTCTTTGCGGGCTTGGCGTCCTTCATCCCAAACCTCTTTAGCAAATCTTGTGTGTACTTCGTTTGGGAGATGAAGGTGCCGTCCTTGAGTTGCTTCACTTGAAACCCAAGGAAGTAGGTCAACTCGCCCATCATCGACATCTCGAATTTCTGCGTCATTACCCTGCTAAACTCTTCACAAGACTTTTGGTTAGTGGAACCAAATATTATGTCGTCGACATAAATTTGGCACACAAAAAGATCACCATCGCAAGTCTTTGTAAAAAGAGTTGGATCGGCTTTCCCAACCTTGAAGGCATTAGCAATTAAAAAGTCTCTAAGGCATTCATACCATGCTCTTGGGGCTTGCTTAAGTCCATAGAGCGCCTTAGAGAGCTTACACACATGGTTGGGGTACCGTTCATCCTCGAAGCCAGGGGGCTGTTCCACGTACACCTCCTCCTTGATCGGCCCGTTGAGGAAAGCACTCTTCACATCCATTTGGTACAACCTGAAAGAATGGTGAGCGGCATATGCTAGCAAGATACGAATTGATTCTAGCCTAGCCACAGGAGCAAAAGTCTCCTCAAAGTCCAAACCTGCGACTTGGGCATAACCTTTTGCCACAAGTCGAGCCTTGTTCCTCGTCACCACCCCGTGCTCGTCCTGTTTGTTGCGGAACACCCACTTGGTTCCCACAACATTTTGCTTGGGACGAGGCACCAGTGTCCAAACTTCGTTGCGCTTGAAGTTGTTGAGTTCCTCCTGCATGGCCAACACCCAGTCCGGATCTAGCAAGGCCTCTTCTACCCTGAAAGGCTCAATAGAAGAGACAAAAGAGTAATGCTCACAAAAATTAACTAATCTTGAGCGAGTAGTTACTCCCTTGCTAATATCACCCAATATCTGATCGACGGGATGATCCCTTTGAATTGTCGCTCGAACTTGGGTTGGAGGTGCCTGAGGTGCTTCTTCCTCTTCAACTTGATTATCCTGTGCTCCCCCTTGATCATGCGCCTTCACTTGAGGTATCTATTCGTCATCTTGAGTTGGGGGATGCACCATAGTTGAGGAAGAAGGTTGATCTCATTCATCTTGTTCCTGTGGCCGTACTTCTCCAATCGCCATGGTTCGTATAGCGGCCGTCGGAACATCTTCTTCATCTACATCATCACAATCAACAACTTGCTCTCTTGGAGAGCCATTAGTCTCATCAAATACAACGTCGCTAGAGACTTCAACCAAACCCGATGATTTGTTGAAGACCCTATACGCCTTTGTATTTGAATCATAACCTAACAAAAACCCTTCTACGGCTTTGGGAGCAAATTTAGAAGTTCTACCTTTCTCACAAGAATATAACATTTGCTCCCAAATACACGAAAATAAGACACATTGGGTTTGTTACCAGTTAGTAGCTCATACGACGTCTTCTTGAGGAGGCGGTGAAGGTAGACCCTGTTGATGGCATCGCAAGCCGTGTTCACGGCTTCCGACCAAAAGCACTCGGGGGTCTTGAATTCTCCAAGCATAGTCCTCGCCATATCTATGAGCGTCCTGTTCTTCCTCTCTACCACACCATTTTGCTGAGGTGTGTAGGGAGCGGAGAACTCGTGCTTGATCCCTTCCTCCTCAAGAAACTCCTCCACTTGAAGGTTCTTGAATTCGGACCCGTTGTCGCTCCTTATCTTTTTCACCTTGAGCTCAAACTCATTTTGAGCTCTCCTTAGGAAGCGCTTGAGGGTCCCTTGGGTTTCAGACTTATCCTGCAAAAAGAACACCCAAGTGAAGCGGGAAAAGTCATCAACAATAACTAGACCATACTTACTTCCTCCTATGCTTAGATAGGCGACGGGTCCGGAGAGGTCCATATGCAGCAGCTCCAGAGGTCTTGACGTGGTCATCACATTCTTGCTGTGATGTGCTCCTCCCACTTGTTTACCTGCTTGACAAGCTGCACAAGGTCTATCTTTTTCGAAATAAACATTGGTTAGACCTATCACGTGTTCTCCCTTTAGAAGCTTGTGGAGGTTCTTCATCCCCACATGTGCTAAGCGGCGATGCCACAGCCAGCCCATGCAAGTCTTAGCCATTAAGCATGCATCTAGACCGGCCTCTTCTTTTGCAAAATCAACTAAGTAAAGCTTGCCGTCTAGTACACCCTTAAAGGCTAGTGAACCATCACTTCTTCTAATGACAGACACATCTACATTTGTAAAAAGACAATTATATCCCATATTGCATAGTTGACTAACAGATAGCAAATTGTAACCAAGAGACTCAACTAAAAACACATTGGAGATTGAGTGTTCATTAGAAATTGCAATTTTGCCTAACCCTTTTACCTTGCCTTGATTCCCATCACCGAATATAATTGAATCTTGGGAATCTTTATTCTTGACGTAGGAGGTGAACATCTTCTTCTCCCCCGTCATATGGTTTGTGCATCCGCTGTCAATAATCCAGCTTGAACCCCCGGATGCATAACCCTGCAAGGCAAAATTAGGCTTGGGTCTTAGGTACCCAACTCATGTTGGGTCCTACAAGGTTAGTGCAAATATCCTTAGGGACCCAAATGCAAGTTTTGTCTCCCTTGCATTTTGCCCCTAACTTCCTAGCAACTATTTTCCTATCCTTTCTACAAATAGCAAAGGAAGCATTTAAAGCACAATAAATTGTAGAAGGTTCATTCACTACTTTCCTAGGAGCATGAATAATGTTCTTTCTAGGCACATGATGAATAGCATTTCTCCTAGACATATTTCTACCATGCATATAAGAAGAACTAGAAGCAAACATGGCATGAGAATCAAAAACATCATAAGCATTATAGCTCCTATAAGCATTTCTAGTTTGTCTCCTACCATGGTACATAAAGGAATGGTTCTTTTTAGCACTAGTTGCCATAGGGGCCTTCCCTTTCTCCTTGGCAGAGATGGGAGCCTTATGGCTTGTCAAGTCCTTGGCTTCCCTCTTGTAGTCAAGTCCATCCTTAATTGAGGGGTGTCTACCAATCGTGTAGGCATCCCTTGCAAATTTCAGCTTATCAAATTCATTCTTGCTAGTCTTAAGTTGGGCACTAAGACTAGCCACTTCATCATTTAGTTTTGAAATTGAAACTAAGTGTTCACAACAAGCATTAATATCAACATCCTTACACTTAGTGCAAATTTCAACATGTTCAACACAAGAGTTAGATTTACTTGCTACTTCTAGCTTAGCATTTAAATCATTAATTTCACCTTTTAAAGAAGAAATGGTTTCGTTACAAGTAGAAAGTTCACAAGAAAGCATTCCATTTCTTTTAACTTCTAGAGCAAGTGAATTTTGTGCACTAACAAATTTATCATGCTCTTCATATAAAAGATCTTCTTGTTTTTCTAAGATTCTATCCTTTTCATTCAAGGCATCAATCAATTCATTAATCTTAGCTATCTTAGTTCTATCCAATCCCTTGAATAAACTGGAGTAATCTATTTCATCCTCACTAGACTCATCATCACTAGAAGAATCATAAGTATTAGCATTATGATTGATTACCTTCTTCTCCCTTGCCATGAGGCAAGTGTGATGCTCGTTTGGGAAGAGGGCCGATTTGTTGAAGGCAGTGGCGGCGAGTCCTTCATTGTCGGAGTCGGAGGAGGAGCAATCCGAATCCCACTCCTTTCCGATATGCGCCTCGCCCTTGGCCTTCTTGTAATGCTTCTCCTTCTCCCTTTTGTTCCCCTTTTCCTGGTCACTTTCATTATCAGGACAGTTAGCAATGAAATGACCAATCTTACCACATTTGAAGCACGAGCGCTTCTCCTTTGTCTTGGTCTTGCTTGGCTGTCCCTTGCGACCCTTAAGCGCCGTCTTGAAGCGCTTAATGATGAGGGCCATCTCCTCATTATTTAGCCCGGCCGCCTCAACTTGCGCCACCTTGCTCGGTAGCGCCTCCTTGCTCCTCGTTGCCTTGAGAGCAACGGTTTGAGGTTCATTGATTGGACCGTTTAGAGCGTCGTCCACATATCTCGCCTCCTTGATCATCATCCGCCCGCTTACGAATTTTCCGAGTACCTCCTCGGGCGTCATCATCGTGTACCTGGGATTCTCACGAATATTGTTTACGAGATGAGGATCAAGAACGGTAAAGGACCTTAGCATTAGGCGGACGACGTCGTGGTCCGTCCATCGTGTGCTTCCGTAGCTCCTTATTTTGTTGATGAGGGTCTTGAGCCGGTTGTACGTTTGGGTTGGCTCCTCTCCCCTTATCATGGCGAATCGTCCAAGCTCGCCCTCCACCAACTCCATTTTGGTGAGCATGGTGATGTCATTCCCCTCGTGAGAGATCTTGAGGGTGTCCCATATTTGCTTGGCATTGTCCAAGCCGCTCACCTTGTTGTACTCTTCCCTGCACAAGGACGCTAAGAGAACAGTAGTAGCTTGTGCATTTCTATGGATTTGTTCATTTATGAGCATAGAGTTATCCGAGCTATCAAACTTCATTCCATTCTCTACAATCTCCCAAATGCTTGGATGGAGAGAGAATAAGTGACTACGCATTTTGTGACTCCAAAATCCGTAGTCCTCCCCATCGAAGTGTGGAGGTTTGCCAAGAGGAATGGAAAGCAAATGCGAATTTGAACTATGTTGAATACGAGAATAATCAAATGAAAAGTTCGAATTGACCGTCTTTTTGTAGTCGTTGTCGTCGTCCTTTTGGGAAGAGGAAGATTCGTCGCTGTCGTAGTAGATGATCTCCTTGATGCGTCTTGTCTTCTTCTTCTTCCCTTCTTTCCGTCTGTGCCCCGAGCCTGAGTCGGTAGTCTTGTCTTCTTTTGGCTCGTTGACGAAGGAATCCTTCTCCTTGTCGTTGATCACGATTCCCTTCCCCTTAGGATCCATCTCTTCGGGCGGTTAGTCCCTTTGTGAAGAGAACGGCTCTGATACCAATTGAGAGCACCTAGAGGGGGGGTGAATAGGTGATCCTGTGAAAACTTAAACTTATAGCCACAAAAACTTGTTAAGTGTTAGCACAATAATTGCCAAGTGGCTAGAGAGGAGTCTCAACAAAACACAATACCACAAGAGATCAAACACAGAGATGACACAGTGGTTTATCCCGTGGTTCGGCCAAGACCAACGCTTGCCTACTCCATGTTGTGGCGTCCCAACGGACGAGGGTTGCAATCAACCCTTCTCAAGCGGTCCAAAGACCAACTTGAATACCACGGTGTTTTGTTTTGCCTTTCAATATCCCGTTTGCGAGGATTCTCCACAACTTGGAGCCTCTCGCCCTTACACTTGAGATTCACAAGAAATACGGAGTAAGGGAGGAAAGCAACACACACAAATCCACAGCAAAATGCGCACACACACGGCCAAGAATCGAGCTCAAAAGACTATCTCAAAGTTCTCACTAGAACGGAGCTCGAATCACTGAGAATGACAAACGAATGCGCAAAGACTTAGTGTGGATGATCAAGAATGCTCTAAGGTTGCTTAGTGTACTCCTCCATGCGCCTAGGGGTCCTTTTTATAGCCCCAAGGCAGCTAGGAGCCATTGAGAGCAAATCTGGAAGGCCAATCTTGCCTTCTGTCGTCGGGGGCACCGGACAGTCCGGTGCACACCGGACACTGTCCGGTGCCCGATTTCCTTCCTAAAAATGGCGCTGCCGACCGTTGCCGACCGTTGCAGATCTGGGAGCCGTTGGCGCACCGGACATGTCCGGTGCACACCGGACAGTCCGGTGCCGTCTTCTAGCCGTTGGCTCAGCTACGTGTCCCGCGCAGATTGCGCGGCGGACCGTTGGCCCGGCCGACCGTTGGCTCACCGGACAGTCCGGTGCACACCGGACAGTCCGGTGAATTTTAGCCGTACGCCGTCGGCGAATTCCCGAGAGCGGCCACTTCACGCCGAGCCAGCCTGGCGCACCGGACACTGTCCGGTGCACACCGGACAGTCCGGTGCACCCAGACTGGGCAGACTTTGGCTGCTCGAGCCATTTCTTCTCCAACTCGATTTTTTCTGTTTCCAGCACTTAGACACAATACATTAGTCCATAAAACAATGTACTAAGTCTGAGAAACATACCTTTATCCTTGATTTGTACTTTGTCCACCATTTTACAATTAGGCACTTGTGTTGGGCACTAAATCACCAAAATACTTAGAAATGGCCCAAGGGCACATTTCCCTTTCAGGTGCCCCTACGATATCATCTCGTCTCTGAACATATGATCTCTCATCTCATCACATCTCAGCTCGTCACCACCTCATAGCTCATTTGCTCTAGCACAGTAACCAGGCTGCCACTAGATCAATAGGAAAACTCACTCTCCACCGCTTACAGCTCACTTGTAATATGTGTACATTAGTGATACTCAAATACTCAGCCTCGACAGAAAGTAGGGTGTTACGCATTGCAGCGGCCCAAATGTAAAGCCCAAAATGTGTATAAGAGAAAATAATAAAATAAATAAATAAATATGTTTATAAGTCTGTGTTTTGGGATAATGGAACCTTTGGGCATATTTGGTTTTCCTTTCTTTGTGCATATTCAATTAATGGGATTATATTGGTCAAATAACAAATAACTAAATACAGAAATATGCATCTCATGCTGAAGTTCTTATATTTTTGCATTCTATTTTCCAATTTGCAAGACAAGCTTAAGTTAGGAAATTAGAATTTGAAAATGGAAATGGAAAAGAAAAGAGAAGAAAAAGGAAAATAATATGTACTATAAGGGAAATAATAATGATATATAAATAAATATAACTTCTCATACTAGTATTTTTAAATGTGCACTTAACCTGTGTGTGAAACACACTAACAAATTCAAATAGTAAATTTTTGAAATGAAGAAAGAAATGCAAAACATAAAAGAAAAAATAAAAAGGAGAAAGACCCTCTCCCAGCCGCCAGGGCCAAATTCCCCTCTCTCAGCCCAACTCAGGTCTGCAAGAACCAAATCACATGGCCCAGTTTCCCCCATCGCCTCCTGTCAACTCCAGACCGGGCCCACTCTTTGGACCTCCCTCTTCCACCACAACGGGTCGCTTGCGTGTGGGACCTTGTGGTCAGTTTCGTCTTCCTTCTCATCCGTTGAAACAGGTCCGCGCATCTGGCCACATGAAGTCCAGGAAAAATCATGTGCCGGCACTCTCTTCATCCACGCGTGAACCCAATCAACCACTACTAGGTGGGGTCACGCAGGCCGATCTTCCTCGTAACAACTTGGCCGAGTTTACCCGGGATTCGTTCACTAGCAACAGGCGCCGCGACGACCTCTGTTTTTCTCGACCGTGGCTGACCTTCCTCGGGCATTTAGTCGGCCCTTGTGACCCTGCTGCATCCCATCAACCGGGGATGTGACCCTGATCTCCACCACCACCGTGCGGGAGCTCCGTCGCCGAGGGCGGGGAGGAAGGATGTCCGCCGACATCAACCCGTGTATGCATCACCGTGGGGCTTCGTTTGGCTATTCAAGGAACTTGGGTGGACACGACGGACATATGCGTGGCCTTGTTGGGCGCGAGCAAGGACCAGTGGTGCTAGAATTGCTCACCGACATGGGATCAGCGCTGCCATGCCGCATTGCACAGTTTGTAGGGTAGTCACCCCTGGGGACTAGTAAGACCATCTCTGCATCCTCTGCTTTGTCCTTCTCGTTGCGTAGCACTCGTTGGTTCGTGAATTAGGTCCTCGGGGCGCCGGCCGTGGCCTCGTCGGCGGGCAGCGCCGTCGGGAGATTTATTTGCGCCACTGCTGTGTTGGCTGGAGGAGAGGGGTGATGCGACGATCACGAATCAGAAAACATACTGTGGTGATTAGATGTGGAAATAACCCTTCGATGCGTTGAATCTGCGCCCTCGATTGCCTGACCTGTGGATCAGATGACATTAATGCGTGGTCAGATCCGTGTCGTCCAGTTATGCGGGGACGTCCCAGATGGGATGGTGTAACACCTCTTTGGGTAATTGAATTCGGGCCATTGATCAGATCTCGGATGTGTGATGTTAGTTCGAGGGACTTTAGAATCTTGGGCATCCACCTGTGATCTGGCGGTCAGGATTGCGTACCGATTTATTATAATGTGAGATGTAATCTGACCCGTTGGATCGAGATCGCATGGTCCTGGTTCACCAATACCCCTTCGCCGAGCCAGATTCACAAAAGAGCCCATAGGTTTAATTAGAATTAACTCGCTGTCCGCAGCCAGTGTTAAATAATTACAACCGCAACTAGGATTTTGCATAGAGAACCCTAGACTCCCTGGTATTTGTGTTTGCAGTCCAGAATCATTAGAAAAATTCAGAATTAAATCATAAAATGATTTCTAGTACAAAATTAATTCCAAAAACTTGTTTAATTCATAAGTAATTAATTTTAGCTCGTTTTTGATCCATTCCAGTTGCTTTAGCCTCATATTAATATTGTTTATCATCTAGTAATCTTGTATTAATATGAAGCCATGGTTAAAATCTTGTACCTCGTTTAAAAATTTAAACCTTCGAAAAATCATAACTTTATAAACATAACTCCGAATTTAGTGTTTCTCGAACCTACGATCTCGTTGCGATACATAGATCATTATTATACAATATGTTCTCATGATTGGTGCGATGTTAAATTTTGCCTATACCATGTTTGTTTGTATTGCTACGAGTAGCAGCGAGGTTACGAGTCACTTGAAGACCAAGTTGGTGAGGTACCTGGGAATCTCGAGTTTAAGGCAAGTTGTGCCCTTGATCACTTTTCTCTACCTAATAATGTTCCTGTTAATCACTGTGACATGCTCCAGTTAATTTAATGAGACCTAATAGGTATCCCTAATATTGTTTATCCCACACCTTGCAAACAAAAGAACTATTAGGTAGATTTGCTATTGCTCTACCTGATTGTGGGAAATTAATGATTTATTATGATCATGTTCCAATCTTGTTGTTGTTTTAATTATTGTTCATGACAAGATCATTGTGTTAATTGGAACATGGAGCCCGGCTGCATAGAATTTTTTTCCACGGCTGCTGCCTGCCTCTGTAGCTCGATCTTTGCTGGTGTCTGTGGCACTCGTCTGGGCTACCGGACAGCAAGCACACGCGCGCGCCCTAGACGCGCCATTTGGGTCTGGAGGGGAGCCCTTTTGGCACTCTGCAGCTGACGAGACAATAAAATCATGCGCCAGCACACACATCATAAATTGGCATACAAAAACTTCTTCTTAACTTAAATGATGTACAGTGTCAGAGAATAAATTTACCAGCCCTTCGCTCTCCTTTTTTTTGTTGCTGCTTCCGTTACGTATACTATAGCTAGTAGGTGTGTGCTACAGTTTTCATTTATACCTGAACGTAGACTAGATTCATAAGACAGATTCATAAGACTTCACCATACTTTGAAGCTGCCAGTGGCCAAGATAAGGTACACAGTACCTTGGGCAACTTTTCCACGGTGTACCTTGCCTAGCTACTGGTCTGTGTCCTAGTCCTAGCTAGCAACTAGCAGCAAGGAGCCAGGACGGTGGTTAGTGAACATTAACAGAGCTTGTGTGTGTGTGTTTTTGGGACTGGCAAGAAAACGCTCATGTATGCATATTATTATTAAAGCTGCTAGGGGCCGGTTATCTTGCACCATTGCAGAGGACTGGTTGGTTAAAAGCAGCCATTTGGATCCGCGAATTAGTCTTTAGTTTGTTTGGCAGGACAGTCATGTGTATCATCTATATGTGCAGCTCATGCTTTAGTGCTCCAAAACAAATGCCCTCTCTCTCTACTTTATCTATTTTTTTGAATCGAGAACAGATTATTGCCCGTGAAACAAATGCATGTCGACCCCAAAACGGTAGCCAGCAATTATTCTTCAGCGCGAGCGTGTGAGAGAGGCCTTTGAGAGCCGCAGTCTGGATTCCGACAGAAGAAGGTGAGATCGTTTCTCTTCCAGTAATGATTATTGCCACACATTGTTATAGCAGTTTTGATCTGGTCGGAGCTAGTTCTCTGGTTAATAATGGAGGGAGCGAGCGAGCAAGTATAATTGGAGCGAGCTAGCTCTTGTAGTTTCAAAAGGAGAACGATTGGTTGGAAAAAATGAATTTACTTCATCCATACCCGTTGTCCGTTGCCATGCACCAGGTCATGGGGAACCGCCGGGGTAGGGCCCGCGCCCGCCGGACGAGACCGGATTAGAGCCGGGGCCGCCGCGCCGCCGGAGGTCCTCGCCCGTGCGCCGCCGTGGCTGCCCGCCCGCGCACCGGCAGGGCGCTTGCCAGCGTGCCGTCGAGGGCCACGCCGCGCCCGTGCATAGGATGGGACGGTCGCGCACAAGCCGTGCCCACTGGGGGTGGTCGCGCCGCTGGGGGATCTCGCGCCCGCCCACGCCGGAGGAGTCTGGATCCGAGCCACCATGACCGACTGAGTCACAGGAGGGAGCAAGGAAAGTGAGAAGAGGATAAGATTGATTCGAGGTTTAAGATAAAAAAATATAACTTCCTAGAGTAAAGCGGTAGGAAGTTACTTAACTTCCTAGAGGTTGTACACATGTACTCTAGGAAGTTAACTTTTCGTTTGACTAGTCAAAAGCTGAAAGCTAACTTCCTAGAGGAGGTCATAGAAAGTTAGCATGTGCAGCTAACTTCCTAGAGGCGGCCGTAAGAAGTTAGCTTTTCATTTGACTAGTCAAAAGCTAAAAGCTAACTTCCTAGAGTAGATCGTAGGAAGTTAGTATGGCAGCTAACTTCCTAGAGGCGCCCATAGGAAGTTAGCGGCTCGTTTGACCGTACCCGTGGGTCAACAACTGAAAGCTAACTTCCTAGAGGATGCTGTAGGAACTTAGCTGCCCATGCTAACTTCCTACGACCGCCTCTAGGAAGTTAGTGGCTCGCTTGACCGCACACACGGGTCAGTATGTGAAAGCTAACTTCCTATAGCTTTTATAAAATACCGTAGGAAGTTATGTTTATTTCCTAGAGCTACCAGTTGCCTCTCGGAAGTTATTTATTTCCTACGGTTTGTTATAAAAGCTGTAGGAAGTTAAAAAACCGTAGGAAGTGTATGTTTTTGGTGTAGTGCAAAACATAAAAGAAAAGAATAAAACAAGGAGAAAGACCCTCTCTCAGCCGCCTGGGCCGAATTCCCCTCTCTCAACCCAACTCGGGCCTGCAAGAACCAAATCACGTGGCCCAGTTTCCCCCATTGCCTCTTATCACTGCCAGACCAGGCCCACTCTTCGGACCTCCCTCTTCCACCACACTAGGTCGCTTGCACATGGGACCCTGTGGTCAGTTCCGTCTTCCTTCTCATCCATTGAAATAGAATCGCGCATCTGGCCACGTGAAGTCTGGGAAAAATTATGCGTGACACTCTCTTCAACCACACATGAACCCAATCAACTACTATCAGGTGGGGTCGCGCAGTCCGATCTTCCTCGTAACAACTTGGCCGAGTTTACCGGGGATTCATTCACCAGCAATAGGCGCCACACCGACATTCGTTTTTCTTGACCGTGGCTGACCTTCCTCAGGTATTTAGTCGGCCCTTGTGACCCTGCTGCATCCCATCAACTGGGGATGTGACCCTGATTGCCACCACCACCGTGCGGGAGCTCCGTCGCCGAAGACAGGGAGGAAGGATGTCCCTCGACATCAACCCGTGTATGCATCACCATGGGGGCTTTGTTTGGCTATTCAAGGAACTCGTGTGGACACGGCAGACATACGCGTGGCCTTGTCGGGTGTAAGGAAGGACCAGTGGCGCTGGAATTGCTCACCGACATGGGATCAGTGCCACCATGCCGCATCGCACTGTTTGCAGGGTAGTTGCTCCTGGGGACCAGTAAGACCTTCTCTGCATCCTCCGCTTTGTCCTTCTCGTTGCGTAGCACCCGTTGTTTTGTGGATTAGGGCATTAGGGCGTCGGTTGTGGCCTCGCTGACGGGCAGCACCGCCGCTGTGTTGGATGGAGGTGAGGGGGTGATGCGACGACCGCTGATCAGAAAACAGACAGTGGTGATTAGATGTGGAAATAACCCTTCAATGCATTGAATCTGGGCCGTCGATCGCCTGATGCATGGATTATATGACATTAATGCGTGGTCAGATTCGTGTCGTCTGGTTCTGCGATCACATCCTAGATTGGATGGTGTAACACATCTTTGGGTATTTGAATCCGGGCCGTTGATCGGATCTCAGACGTGTGAGGTTAGTTCGAGGGACTTTAGAATCTCGGATGTCCACCCGTGATCTGACGGTCAGGATTGCGTACCGATTCTTTATCATGTGAGATCTATCCGACCCTTTGGATCGAGATAGCACGGTCCTGGTTCTCAAATACCCCTTTGCCGAGCCATATTCATAAAAGAGACCCTGGGTTTAATTAGAACTAACCCGCCGTCCGCAACCTAGGAAAGCTAGTGGAGGACTACCTTACCCGAAAGGGGCAAGAGCGGTAGAGGAGCTGCGTATAGGGAGGTTCTCGGGTCGATCATGCTGCGATGGCTTTTTGGACGAGGGATTCCTATAATGCCCTTCTTAGAAACCGTAGTGGGTTTTCTGAAGCTAGTGGAACTTTGTAAAGGCCTCGTTGTGCTACCCTGCCTCATCTCCTCGGCAGTGATGAATGGGAAGTCGCGATCCCTTGGCAAATGGGTAACACGACTTGTGGGTAAAGATGCGCAACCTCTGCAGAGTGTAAAATTGGTATATCAGTCGTGCTCACGGTCAAGAGCAGCTCAGACCCTCACTTGAGTAATTTATGGAACTAAACTTAATTTGTCATATGCATTGCATTGTGGGTGTTATTATTAATTGTGATATCTTACCTAATTGGGTTGGTATCTACTTATACTTAGTAACTGCTAATAAAATTTTGACCAACTTTAAAAGCAATGCTCAACTTTAACCACCTCCTTTGGTAAGCCTTACACCTCACATGAGCCCCACTGTAAGTGAGCTCATGCACATTATTCCCCACAACTTGTTGAGTGATGAATGTATGTGAGCTCACTCTTGTTGTACTCACATCCCCCAGGTCAAGAACAGGAACCACAAGATAAGGAGCGTGAAGGATGCCGTGATGACTTCGTGAGAGGTCTAGGTCGTCGTCTCCTAGTCTACTATTGTTGCTGGATCGTCGTCTTCATATGATGTAATTATTTAGTTATTTTGTAAAAAACTCCTGTTATATAGTAATATGTGACATTGTTTCTATGCCATGAGTCATCGTATGTGTGAGACTTGATCCTAGCACACATTTGATTCAAGCCTGGGTTTGCCCCTTAAATTCGGGTGTGACACCATACCTGTATAAACTCTTGTGTGATCGACGTGCACTTACACGTACCATTGAGTCGCAATCAACGTCACCGTCCTGCTCAAAAGCATCACGTGAGGACACCATGGTGCACAGTCGGATCATAAACACCGACAACAACAACCCTTGCTCCAAAGAAGCCCAAGATCCATCACAAAAATAGTCTAGACAGCTTCATCAAGAATGTCAGCTTCTTGCGGACCTAGGTCTTGTTAGAGATGAAATCTATCAATGCTTGAGACATGATAGATCATTGGTGTACAAAGTCAATAACAAATTCATTAAGCTTAGCAGCCCATTTTCCATTTTAGTTGGTGGCTTCTATGTTTCTTATACTATCTCTTAGTGGTTGAGATGAAAGTACAATGATATTGTATGACTGAAAGTAGTGTTGAAGCTTTATGGAAGCCATGAGGACTGCATATATCACTTTTTCCATAAATAGTTTCGTTTGGAAGGCCCAAGTACCTCGAAAACAAAGTATATCAGCATATGCTTCTTGCATCAATCTTCTAGCTTCTTCTGAACTAAAGTTGCACTTATAGTGGAACGAGAGGCAGAGACATATAGCATTAAAGGAGCCTCTCACGAAGGTGGGGATAGGGTTTTTAGCTAAATTAGAGATTATTTAAGATCTTCGAAAGCTTGTTGTTGAGTTGGCCCCCATTGGAATACTTCAGCGGACTTTAATACTTTGAAGAATGGTAAGCTTTGTTTAGCGGATTTTGAGATAAATCTATTCGGAGATGCTAGTCTACCTGCCAAACGCTGAGCCCCTTTCCTTGATTTTGGTGGTTCCTTATGAAGTATGGATTCTATCTTATGAGGGTTGGTTTCAATTCCCTTCATTGACACCAGACATCAAAGGGACTTTCCCTTTAGGATTAAGCTTCAGATTAGCCTTTCTAATGTTATTGATGGTTTCTTGTAACTCTGAAATGTGGTTTTACTGCTTAGTGCTTCCTACAATGATATCATCCACATATGTTAACACATTATTGCCAATTTGACTATTTAATATCTTGCTTGTCATTCTGCTATAGCTTCTGCTAGCATTCTTTAGCCCCTCTGGCATTCGAACGTAACAATATGCACCACTAGGTGTTATGAAGCTAGTCTTCACTTTGTCCTTTTGTTTCATCCATATCTGATGATACCTTGAGTAACAGTCTAACAGACTCATGAGTTCTGAAGTAGCTGATGCATCTACAAGGGAGTCAATTCTTGGTAAGGAGAACTCATCCTTCGGACAAGCTTTTTTGAGATTTATGAACACATTCTCCATTTCCTATTTGATTTTTTCACCATGACCGTGTTGGCAAGCAATTCTGGGTAAGCAACTTCTCTTATTAGCCCAACACTAAGGAGGATTTTGACTTCTGCGTTTGCACCTTTGGCCTTGTTGTTAGACATCTCTCGAAGCTTTTGCTTTCTTGGCTTGATGTTAGGGTCGACATTGAGGGTATGTTCAATAATGCTTCTGTCATCCCACACAAGTCTCTAGCTGACCAAGCAAAGACATCCTTATTGTGAAATAGACACCTTTTGAGGCTCCCTTCCTGCTTTGAAGTTAACTACAATCCAAAGAAGACCTTCTGATTAGCCACATCCTCACAAAGGAGGATCCATTTTGGTTGATTTGTTGAAACTGCCTTTTCTTTAACTTGCTTATTCTGAGCTTGGGCTTCAGCTCATTGATGTTGTGTATAGCCTTCGAGTCTACCCACCTTCCTTTAGCCCTTCTTGTGGCTTCTTGACTTCTGTGTTTTGAGATTGGGCCTTGATTGGATGGTATCTTCATGCATATATATGATGGGTATAGTATAGCTTTGAAAGCATTCAGAGTCCCTTTGCCAATGATTGCATTATATGGGTATTCCATGTCAACTATGTCAAATGTGATGTCCTTGGTTCTGATGTTGTGCACATAGCCGAAGGTTACTAGCATGCTTAATTTTCCAAGTGTTGCTATTTACTTTCCTCCAAAACCACAAAGTGAATGCATGGCCTCTTGCAACATGTCCTTAGGTTCTTGCATTTGCCTAAAAGCTTTTGCAAAGATGATATCCACCACACTGCCCATATTGACTAGGACATTGTGGACCATGAAGCCTTTGATAACACAAGATATCACTATAGCATCATTATGTGGGTAATCCTTGGGTTGAAGATCTTCTTGAGAAAATATGATTGGGATTTGGGACCATTTGGATCTAATGTAGGCCCCTTGGACCCCAACATGTTGCACCCTTCTTTGGGCTTCTTTCTTCTATTTATTGTTATTGGGCTCGAAGCTAGATCCCCCCATGACGGGGAGGATAAACTATCGTTGATCTAGTGATGAAGTACCGAGGCTTGCAATGTTATTTGTCGAGGTCGTGAGTTCACCGGAGGTGGGTGCCAATGTTGGTCACCTATTAAGGTTCTAGAAGAGGACCAAAATAGGGCACACAGTTAGAGTAACATGGTCTTCTCCCCTTGATCTAATCATGAGGGCAGAATAGATTAAATGGAGAAGGCTGAAATAATTATGAATTCGTAATGAAATAAGAGATTCAGTTTTTGAATCATTGTACCATAAGTCTACTTTGCCATTTATTTTTTATTTGATTGCAAACAAACAAACAATTACAAGAGTACCTTCGAAGTGTACAAATATGGTGGAATGCTCAAGAGCTCTAAAGCTTCGGATGCTAAGCTGTTCAAAATTACATAGGTGTGTCCTCTGTGTTTCACTCCCTGCCCCTGCATGGGCACAGTGCACCTATTTATAGGGACATCTTGATGTACAACTTTGTGTGAAGTTCAACCATGACCTTGAACCTTAAACAAGTAACTACAAAACCTACTAGGGGCATCACTATCCTTTTCTCCCGAAATAGTGGCACAAATGTTGGCACGTCCTTCCTTCATTTTCTTGCCACTTGATTCGAGCTTGACAACATGCTTCATTTTGCACACTGTTGCCGAAGCTTATTCCATTTCCCTTTTAACCTGTGTTAGTGACCTTTGGCAAATATGAATTGGTTTCTCCTAAAACAAATTATAAAGTGGTTAAGATTTGTTAGTTTAGAGGTTCTTCGGTGAAGGCTTACCCCCAATAGTATCACCACATGATTTTCTTGAGACTTCCGTACTCCCATTCCCTCAACGCTAGATGAAGGCTACCAAAGATGAACAATTTGGTAAGTTTGTGGAGAAAATCGATAGATTATATGTAAATATATCATAGCTAGACACAATGCAGGTACCAGCATATGCAAAGTACGTAAAGTACATCCTAAACAAAGAGAAACCATTGCCCTCATCAAAGTTAATTTATCTCACTAAAGAGTATAGCGCAACTATACTCAACGAGCATTCTCAAAAGAGAAAGGACCTAGGGAGTGAAACTAAAATGTGCCCTTGGGCCATTTCTATTTGTTTTGGTGATTAAATGCTCAACACATTAGTAGGAACTAACACTGCTACTATGAGCATGAGCACATGTGTTCAGAAAGCAAATTGAAGCAAAGGTATGTTTCTAGCACTTAGTCATTTGTTTTAGGTGCTAACAATGTTCATCTAAGTGCTAGGGAACTTCTCAAGTCGACACAAAGTGTAGTGAAGAAGTTTGGGTAAGTATAGCCAAACTTGGGCTAGTCTTGACCTTACTGGACAGTCACACGAACTACGCTTGGGCAAATCGAGCATGCGCTCGGGCGAGTTGGAGATGCACTCGGGCGAATTGAGGATGTGCTCGAGCCAGCGATGCACTCGAGCGAATTGTGTCTGGCTCAGGCAAGTCATGACTACCACAAGCAGGACCTAACTACCTCGAACGAGTCGTGTCCTCGGACACATTGTGGCCTCGGACGCACTACTACCTTGGGCACGTTGCGGCCTCGGATACATTGCTTCCTTGGGTACTTTGTGGTCTCAGGCGAGTCATATCCGATGTGCCATGCGATCGAATGCACACAACGGTCAACACGACCATTGAAGGAAACAGATCACTGATTGTTCAATCTGGTGCAAGCAGACATGGAAAGCTGATTGCTTCCCAAATGAAGATCCAACGACTCCTAGGCTCCTTGGGGCTATAAAAGGATCCCCTGGGAGCCAAGGAGCAGTACATGAGCAACACACCGAGATAAACACAAGAGTATACAACATAAACTAAGACTCTGATCACGCCTTGGTTCGTTCAATAGAAATCTTAGCGCGTTTTGGTTTGAGACTCTGTTGGTTTTCATTCGTGCGCTCTTTTCTCCACTTGTGTGCGTGGTCTTGCTGCATTTGTGCTCTTGTGTATATTGCTTCTCCCTCTCTTACTCTTGTTCGTAATTGTGATCATATTGTGTAAGGTGTGAGAGACTCCAACTTGTGGAGATTCCACATAAATGGGAACATACTATAAGGAAGACAATTGTGGCACTCAACTTTGATCTCTAAATCACTTGAGAGGGGTTGAGTGCAACCCTCATTCATCGGGACACCACTACGTGGAGGTAGGCCTCGACCGAACCATGGGATAAATCACCGTGTCTCATTGTTCACTTACTTGCATTGCGATTTTGTTCCTTCGAGCTCTCCGCTTCACTTTGATTATTGCTATAATTTCAATACACATATTGTGAGAGCAATTAAGTGAAGAGATCCCCTTCTATTCTTAGTTGAAACTTGGTTTTTGATTTCACTAACCCCAATTATAGACCAAGCTTGTTGTTTTTAGTTAAAGTTTTCGCAGGATCACCTATTCACCCCCCTCTAGGTGCTCTTAGGGAGTCTTACCATTCCATGTTTGATTGAGGTCCAACACTTTGACCAAGCATTATGTGACCTTGGAGCAAGTGTCAACGTAAATGCCAAAAGTGGTTTTTGACAATTTACCTCACGCGACACTAGCACCTAAGGCCATGTGCCAATAGTTGGTAGATCAATCGGTTCGCTATCGGGCAAGGGTAGTAGAGGATATTTCGGTGAAGATCTAGGACTTCCATATCCCTATAGACTTCGTGTTACTAGATATGGTTCTCAATACATGGACACCACTCATTATTGGGTGGCCATTTTCTAGTATTTCCAACACAAGCATTGATGTTGGGGCTGGTTTAGTCCACTTCGATATCAATGGCAACATGGAGTCGTTCGCTTTCAGGTACAAAGTAGAACAATGCAACCAATTGAGTATTGTCTATTTCAATGCACCTTTAAGCACTCCAATGACCAAGGTCAAACTGACACAAGTAGAGTCGAAGATGGATAGCCTTAGAATCTCAATGGAAAAGTTAGAGATCATAGTGGCTACCATCGACGAGGGGAGAAGGTAACAAGACCAATGTTAATGTTGCAGAAGAAGAGTTCCAAGGGAGCATCTTCTACCTCATAAGCAGGAGGCAATGCTTTTGATAAAGTCAACACCAAGTACACAAAACATCTCAAGTTAGGCATATCAAGGATGTAGCTTTGACGTCTGTTAGGGGCCTTCGTCCTTCGAAGGTCCTCAAAAACATGATTTAACAATGTTTTCCAAGTGTAACATATAAACAGATATCTTCGGTCTCGGGTTAAAAGCATATACGGTATGGAAAGCAGGATTGGAACGAAGGGTCGAACCAGCGCCGAAGCTGCGCGCGAGAAAGCTTCGGCTCAGTAACAGAAAGAGGAACCGACTTAAGGAGGAAAAGGCTATCTAGTCCTCGACAGTTTGTTCTTAAGTCAATAGTGAATATGAAGGGCATGAATGTAATTTCACACAGGCTACGTCATGTGCCTATAAATAGATGAACAGTACTCCCATACTGTTCACGCTGACTTGTATTCACTTGTGCGTCACGCTTGTACTTTTATCTTCTATCAAGCTGAAGGTACATTTATAATACAATATCGTTTCTGTTTTCTATGATAATGTAATGAGAACAAATTAATAATGTTATATGATTTTTCATATTGTCTCTTATACTTCATATGCTTCTTCTTTTATTAACATATACTGCAATCATGAAGGTATGTCCTTCATGACCTTCGTCTGAAGATCATTATATCCTAAGGGGAATAATGCTTCGTAGGATGAAGGGCATTAACATTTAACATTCTATGTTGCCTTGTTCTTAATTCATAGCATTTTAGAACAAGTCCCCAACATTGGCGCCCACCTCCGGTGAACTCTTTCGACCACCTTCGGCAAGCACTGACCTTCGTCATGCCGCCGAAGAAAGCTTCAGCGACAGGGGCTGCTGCACTGCAGCCACTGGACCCAAACCAGGAAACTCTTTCTCTCCGAGAAGCTCGAAGCCAGAAGAGGAAGGCCACCAGTCCAACACTCCAGGAGGAGGAATTGGACCAAGAGACCAGGGACATGGAAATCATTCATCAACAAGTACAAAGGAAGAAGGAGAAGATGGCGCGGCTGGCTGATCTTCAAAGGAAGATCGACGAAGCTACTAAAGAAGTGCGCCATCTTGTTCAAGATGAACAAGACCGAAGGCCCCAACATAGGGAGCTTCATCAAGAAGGCTTATTCAACGAAGATGGATGGTATGATGATTTTAATCATGATACCTTTACTTTTGATGATGCTTCTCCCTTGGCAGTAGAACTGCAGGCTACCCCATGGCCCCCGTCATACAAGCCACCTCAGCTTCCCATGTATGATGGGCACTCAGACCCAAAGTAGTTTCTGATGAGCTACGAAGCAACTATATCTTCGTATGGGGGCAATACTGCAGTCATGGTGAAGTCCTTTGTCATGGCAGTCCGGAATGTAGCCCAAACATGGTATTCTTCTCTTCGGCCAGGGACTATCACATCGTGGCACAAGCTTAAGGACATGCTGGTGACCAGTTTCCAAGGTTTTCAGACGAAGCCAGTCACAGCTCAGGCCCTGTTCCAATGCACGCAAGACCATGAGGAATACCTCCAGGCGTATGTCCGAAGGTTCTTGCGATTGAGGGCACAAGTGCCCACAGTGCCCAATGAAATTGTCATTGAGGCCATGATTAAGGGCCTTCGGCCAGGACCTATGGCTCAGTACTTCACCAGGAAGCCCCCACAAACTCTGGAGAAGCTGCTCCAGAAAATGGATGAGTACATCTGGGCTGACAACGACTTCCGCCAAAGAAGGGAGGAGGCTTACAGATTCTCGGAAATGACCAGGGGCTTCGGAGGAAGAATCCACCCGAGGCATGTCAGGTCAATCCATAATTACACTCAGAGTGATGCAAAGGGAGTCAACCTTAGAGGTCTCAATACGCCTCACAATCTTCGGGGCAACAGCAAAGCTTTTTCAGGCCACCAGCTCCAAGGGGCAGAGTCGACAGGGGCTTCGGTGGAAGATTTGGGGATCAGCCTAGAAAGATCTACTGCTTATTCTGTGGTGAGGACAAGGGCCATACTACAAGAATGTGCCAAATCACCATTCAGAAGCAAAAGGATATAGCAGAAGCCGAAGCTCAGCAGAATCAGCCGAAGCAGGTCTTGCACACTGCTTCGTGCCATTCTCCCTACATACCAGAGTATGTGGGCAATTATCCTACAGCTTCTGTTGCTTTGGCTAGCCATTCACAGGCTTCTTGGCCACAACTCCCACCCCCACCACCACTACAACTGACCTATTCCCGAAGCCAGCAGCCAGAAGGGCACCAGCACTCTCAACAGCAACGGGAATTCAGGGAGGAATCCGAAGCTCGCACAGTCAACAGTACTGTGCCAGAATCAAAGCACATTTTTTTTGAGATATCCTACCTCTGAAAAATTTCTTACATTCTATGTCATTTTTGTTTTTCAATAAAGAACAAGTAATGTAAATCTAGTTTTAATTCCTTGTAGTAGTTTCATTTCTATTAAAATGAAATATATCTTCTTCACAGATTTACGAAGCTCAAAAATTACCAAAGCTCAGAAGTCGTTCCTAAGGGAATACAGAGCTAGATAAATACTGAAGTTATAAGAAAAAGACGTTCCTAAGGGAGCACAGCGTAAGTTTTGACGAAGCAACAAAAAAGTCGTTCCTAAGGGAGCGCAGTGTAAGTTTTCTGCTCAAAAGTCGTTCCAAAGAGAATGCAGAGCCAAATATCGCCGAAATATAAAGCGAAGAAGTTCAAAAGACGTTCCTAAGGGAATGCAGAACTTACACCGAAAAGTCAATGGTGATACCGCCGAAATAGAAGGCGAAGAAGTTCAAAAGACGTTCCTAAGGGGATGCAGAACTTACACCGAAAAATAAGCGGTGAAGCCAAAAAATAAACGGCAAAGAGATTCCGATCATTCCTAAGGGGACACAGAGATGGTGTGTTCCAGTGTGGGCGTGTGGGTGCGTATCTTCGGCATTAGCATCATCCTTCGCATCATATCATCACATCATCCCGCATAGCATCACATCATACATCACATTGCACCGATGACACGAATTGAATACGAAGTCGACCTTCAGAGACTGCTTTATAAAAAATGAAAATGTGCTAAGGCACAAAGTAAGCAGAGAAATACAGCTTCGTCAGCTCTATTGCAAAAGAAGGGATCCTTTGTTTACGAAGCTAGGATGTTTTTCCGAAGCATGGATATTTTCACGAAGCATGGATTTTTTTCTTTACAAAGCATGAAAAGAAGGGAAGGCGTTTTTTCGCCAAAGGCTCAAAAACGGTATGTATATAAAGTTTCATGCATCGCAAAGAACTGAATTACAAATAATTTGCATATTAGATTCAAAAATATGCACATCGAATATTACAGCCTTGATACAGCAAAGCTACATTGATCATCTAAAAATGTTTTTACAATAAGTACTAGTCCTCTTTCAGGACCTTTTCTGCAACTTCATTTAACAACTTGTTAACAACTTCGTCAACAATAGATTCGGCCATATTGATGATCTCTATTGCTTTCTTCGTTTCCGGGTCGGCCAGGGGGTCGAACGGTTCCGGTGGAGGAGATAGTTCAGCTACAGTAGAAACAATTAATCAGTTCGAAGTCACGAAAACAAATGCCGAAGCTAGATGCCGCGAAATAATACCTATGCGCATCTCGCGCTCTGCAGCTTCTTCAGCTTGCTTAGCTTGTACTCGGGCGTCATGGATGTCTTTCTCGCTCTTCTTCATAATTTCGTGAGCTATTTCTCGGCCACCGTTTGCCCAGATGTCAGTATAAAATTTTCCGCCCACTAAGCTTTCTTCAGCTGAGGGATCTTTTGTATCATCCACAGAGAAGGCAGCTTCGGCCTGGGCTAGGGTTTTGACATGATCGCAACCCGCCTTCTCCAGGATGGCTGAAATTCCTCTTGCACCGGAGAACACGCAGACATCCCCGCGATCACTTAGAATTTCTTCAAAAGCTTCGGCCTCTCCGCTTATCCACTCGATAACACCCTCAGGGTCGCCTCGTATGAAGTTATCTTCGTTTGAATAGGCGCCCACGTTGGCGAAGCTAGCCTTTATCTTCTCCACGCAGCCCAAAGATTTTTCAAAACATCTTTCCTTGGATGCGTGAAGTTCTTCAACTGTTTTTTCTAAATAGTTTTTCCAATATTCGCTGGCCTCTCGGTTAGCTTCTTCGAGAGCGCATTTTTCTTTGGCCTCTGCCAATTGTTTCCGAAGGTCTTTGATCTCATTCTTTTGAATCTCAGCTTGAGCCTTGGAACTAGCTTCATCTTCTTTCACTTTGTTTACCAATGAAATCAATATTTTGTCTTTTTCAAGACCTTCTTTCCTTAACTCGATCACCTCTAAACGAAGGTTGTTCAGAGCCATTGTATACCCTTCATCTTCAATGTTTTTCTGTGCTCTAAGGGCATTGCAAGGATTAAGCCTTGTAAGAGGAGGACAAGATTAAGTATAAACAAATGAAATATTTCATTTTCAAAATACAAAATTGACTTTTATACCTTTATGCTATTATATGCTAAACTGTCAGCCAGTTCATCCTTTGATAATATTGAAAGGCCATCTTCCAGCTTCAGAAATCTGAAGCTTCTACCTATCTCCAGGCAGACGGATATCTCTTTATTATCCAGGAGACAGTACAAAAAATCTTCTTCCCCACTGCCATTGAACACTAACGCCCCCTTCGGGTATTTCAATTTTTGGGCATTATGTTGAGCTTCTCGTTTTTCTTCCTGAGAAAGTCCTTTTCCCGAAGCATGGCGGATGATGTAATCATTGCTCTCTTTTAAAGTTTCGGGAGCAGGACTTGCAACATTTTCAGACGAAATTTGCTGTGGCCTTTTCTTCTGTTGCTTTTTCTTCAATTCCGGTAGGCTTTATCTCAGTGGGCTCTGAAGGCCTAGCTTCGGTTTCAGTTTGGATTATTGTAGCTTCGACTTCTGCTTGTTTCGTTTCAGCTTCGCATTGTGCCTCAAAAGCTTCGGCAATTTTTCTGGAAGGAGCAAGATTCAAGGTTTTTGTTGTTTCTAATACAACACCCTATACATTTGCCATCCTCCTCCTCTTAGTAGTTGTGGCAGAACTTTTTTGTGTCTTTGGCATTATTGCTTCTGTTGAAGGGCTTAAAATCTCTGGCATCTTTGTTATTTCTTCAGTTTTTGACTTTTCAGCCTTATCTTTGTCAACCTTCGTTTCAACTAGCTCGACCGAAGGCTGTGGATAATGCATTATCTTCTGCCTTGGAATATGATCCAAGCAGTTCATCACTTGTAGCTTTGATGCATTTCAGCTAGTCATCGTTTGGCTCATCGAACATATCCCCATACATGAATGTATATTTCAACCAGACCAGTTCACCTTCGCTAGACTTGGTGATGGTATCCTTCGGCATTTCCCAGCTTTCTACAAGCGGCCATACTCTGAATGCTATATGCTCTTGAATTAAATCTCTTGTACCAATGAAAAAGCAGACAGTACCAAACACCTTCTGACACGCTTCAGCGGCTTCATCAATTTCAACCTTCGGCTTTCAAAGACCGAAGTAGGACCATATGGGGCGCATGATAACCTCCTTGATGTCCTCCCTCGCTGTCAAGTCGTTCTTCACATAAAACCATTCTTCCATCCAAGTTCCGGGCCATCTCTTCCGAAATGTTGGCACTGGGTGGCTTGCGTTGGGACGGGCGATAAATCCATAACAACCGAAGTTGTTGTGACACTGTTCTTTACCCATGGCCTTTGTCTCATACAGAAATTCGTGCATGCTGCAGAAACACATCGCGCTTGGCTCTATCCCTTGGCTTCTTATTGCCCAGACAAAAACTCCCATCCTCAATATGGCTTTGGGGGTCAACTGATGAAGGAAGATTTGGTAGGTTTTCAGCACTTCAACTACAAACCTGCTTAGTGGGAACCGAAGCCCAGATTTGAAGAAGCTTCGGTAAATCACAACTTCATTTTCCTTAGGGGCAGGGACGGCGTTGTCTCCACCAGCCCTTACAATAGACATATCCCGAAAGTATCTTCCTCTCATGTTCTCAAGGTGATTTTGCTTGATGGTCGATTTTTCGAAAATCGAATGACTTGGCCTCTAGGGTCGATCCTCGGAATCTTCACCCCTGCTTTCAGCATCATAACTATCACTGTCACCAGTATCTTCAGACAGGCCTTCCAGTATCTCCTTAGTAATCTTCTCTGTATTTGTTTTTGCCAATGACTCGATAAATCCAGCAATGTAAGGATTCACAACCTTCTTCTCCTCTTCGGTTAGCTTCATCTCAGCAGCAACCTTTTTGTCTTGAGACATTTCTCCTTCAGAAATTACGAAAATGCATCTTTTTAACCGAAGCTCAGAAAGCTTGAAAAACTAGCAAGTGTTAGTGAGCAAGAGCTATGAAATTGAGAAAATAAAGCAAATGGCACAGGCAGCGTACAAATTTTGGCTGGTCTGAGTTCTTATTTATACGCTCAGCACGTCCCAAATTGGGGGGTCCCGTCTGTCATTGACTGTTGCTTTTCTAGCAAAGGGAACATGTTTTTTCGGACCTTCGGCTTAAGGTCTTCGTTCATGTTGGAGTCTGAACTCGTTATCTTAAACAAATTAATACTGCGAGGGGCTACTGTTGGGGGCCTTCGTCCTCCGAAGGTCCTCAAAAACATGATTTAACAATGTTTTCCAAGTGTAACATATAAACAGGTACCTTCGGTCTCGGGTTAAAAGCATATACGGTATGGAAAGCAGGATTGGGACGAAGGGTCGAACCAGCGCCGAAGCTGCGCGCGAGAAAGCTTCGGCTCAGTAACAGAAAGTGGAACCGACTTAAGGAGGAAAAAGCTATCTAGTCCTCGACAGTTTGTTCTTAAGTCAATAGTGAATATGAAGGGCATGAATGTAATTTCACACAGGCTGCGTCCTGTGCCTATAAATAGATGAACAGTACTCATGTACTATTCACGCTGACTTGTATTCACTTGTGCGTCACGCTTGTACTTTTATCTTCTATCAAGTCAAAGGTACATTTATAATACAATATCGTTTCTGTTTCTCTATGATAATGTAATGAGAACAAATTAATAATGTTATATGATTGTTTATATTGTCTCTTATACTTCATATGCTTCTTCTTTTATTAACATATACTTCAATCATGAAGGTATGTCCTTCATGACCTTCGTCTGAAGATCATTATATCCTAAGGGCAATAATGCTTCGTAGGACGAAGGGCATTAACATTTAACATTCTGTGTTGCCTTGTTCTTAATTCATAGCATTTGAGAACAAGTCCCCAACAACTTCAGCATACTTGATGTCTCGAGCTAGTCAAGGACAAGAATAAGGTATGAGAATGATGTTGTTAGTAGGTAAACTGACATTATTTTGTCCTGGCTTGCAGACTGAGCTAGAGGAGAGAGACGCCATGATAGCCTTTCTTGAGAAGGCTAGATCATTGAGTGCCCCTACACCTACGCAGTGTGCACTTTGTGAGGGCTTGTAGTCTGCTCTCGAGTCTTGCAGATATGACAAGACCAGGATCGGGGAAGAAAACACATACCTTCGGTCGGTCTTGAGCTAAGTGTCTAGCAGTGATCCCTAGTTGGGCATGATGGTCAGCTAGAACAAGAGGGGAGCTGGTGGACCAGAGTTAGGCTTTGCATCTAGGTCTAGGAGTGTCGCTCAGTTAGGAAAGGTTGGTGAGTGGAGTGGATTGAAACTATTAGAGAAACTTATAGACACTCCCAAGCTTATCAAAATAACCCCATCTAAGCCTATCACCCCTATGAGAGATGGTGTGACTGAGGAGCCTGTGAAAGCCCCTCTTTAGAAACAAGTGTGTATTGCAAAACCTAATCATCTCATGAACACACTTGATACCCTTCCCGACATGTCTAGTGTTTCCCTTTCTAGAGTCCCTTAGCCATCCAAAAAGAAAGCTCCCTCCAACAAGCAAATTCCAACTAAGAGAGAGGTGAGGTTCTAGTGTGAGTATTGTGAGAGGGATGGGCACCTAGCTACTTTTTGCTTTAGGAGGAAGAGAGATGAGTGGTTGGTTTTTGAGTTGAGCAGAGGGAACATGAACCGCCCCTCTCATGCTATTCATGATCCTCCTGTTCAGAGACATCCTACAAGGCCTAGGGGTGCTTTGCCTCTTGCTGCTAGGACCCAGGTAGTGAGACCGCGTGGTGGTCATGCCCAATGGGGTGCTGGTCATGTGTCATATGGCCAAGGACCCCATGGCAGTGGCTTTGGTTTTTACTTCCCAGCGGACCATAATTTCCTTCTTATGGTGATCACTTCCCTTCTAGACCGGGGATGGGTGGTGTTTTTCCTAACACTCTTTATGGGTAGATGTCGCAGCACTGGTATTATTCTCAGTATCCTAACCCTAGTGTTGTGTCATTTGCTCACCCCGTGTCTTTCTATTGATGTAGGACAGAGGCTAGGAAAACTTATGGCTCATGGATTATGACTATTTGTGCCACATTACTGGTAGCAGCAAATGGTTCTGCAACCTCGACCACGTGAATGGCAAGGAATACATCACATTCGAGGATAAGTCGAGAGGTAAGTGATGAGGACATCACTCTGATACAAATAATGTGTGCGCCGACAACACGAGCACGTGCACGACAACAAAATCTCCAGGTTCGTTCTTACCTAGTCAATTGTATTTTAGAGCTACGCTTTATGCCATGGATGTTTTCATGATTAGGAACCTTGGAGAGGACCATCAAGGACTTGAGAAATGCCAAGTTATCAAGGAGGAGAAGCTAGGACGTTCTCAACAAGAGAAAACCAAGTCCGACTCAACTTCGTCTCCACCTTGGAGTCCAGGACTAGTATGCACCAAAACGGACACCCAGGATGCATACGAATTACAATTAGGATGGGCTTTATATGGATGGAAAGATAAGGAGATAAGACTTGAACCTCACTAGAACCATCTTAAACTTAATTCGGAGTCAACGAGAATCATTGAAACAAGTCAGCATTCAGATTCTGTTTTGGTGCTGCAACACCATCTGTTGGGCTGTTGACCCATGTATTGTGCTGGAGTCTATTAGGGGTGTGACCAGAGGTTACACACGCCCCTAACCTCTATTTTACCAATAGTCGCCACCACATTAAGGTTCGAGTTTTGCTTAGATCATATTTGTCATCAAACGATGTCATCATTCATCGGTTTGTGAGGCCCCACCTTATGATCAATGTAGTTTTGATTGTGTTCTTCCTGTTCTTGCTTGTGTTCTTGATTGTGCTTGTAGGGATAAGCCTTCGTGGCATGGTCATTCGTGTGTCACAGGTGATAATCAATGGAGCAGTGATGTAGTGATTGCGAGGATTCGTTCGCTCAGAGCCTTGAATCATCAATGTCAAGATCTCCATCCAATCAAGTTATCATACCTCATGGAAGATCGGGCCTTGCCCTCTATCAAGTGGTATCAAGATTCAGGTTGCCCGTGAGGTATAATCCTACCTTTAGATTCATTTTGTTCGTCCTATAACCCACAAAAAAGCCAAAGAGAAAAGAGTCCTAACATTAGGTCATATCTTTCAAAACCATTAGTGTAGATACCGTTGGAAAGCTAAGGAGATAAGCTTTACAAACCAACTATTCCCACATCAAAATACGCTAGGAGCTGTTGGGAATCATCATAACAAGATGACGTCCAGAATCTGCCAGAAATATGTGACACCTGTTTTTAGGTTGAAAGGCCTTGTACATCTTAGGGTTGCTCGGCCACCCCCTTGCCCACCGCCTGAGTCAAGGACGACTCCAATTCATAGTTTTTAATCAACTCTAGCCATCTTTGCTGCCTCATATTCAGCTCTGACTAGGTGAATATATACTTTAGACTCTTATGGTCTGTGTAAACATCACACTTCTGTCCATATAGGTAGTGCCTCCATGTTTTCAATGCATGAACCACTGCTAATTCCAATTCATGTGTGGGATAGTTCCTCTCATGAACCTTTAGTTACTAGGACAAATATGCAACGACTTTCCCTTCTTGCATTAGCACACATCCCACGCCGGTGTAGAAAGCATCACAATACACTAAGAATGGCTTGTGAACATCAGGCAGAACTAAGACTGACGCTGTAGTCTCTTTCAGCACTTCAAAGGCCTCTTGGCACTTCTGGGCCCACTTAAATTCAACTTTGTTTGCTAGAAAGGCTGTCATGGGTCTCGCAATCTTTGAAAACCTTCAATGAAACACTGATAGTATCTAGTCATTCCAATGAAACTCTTGATTCCACGGACATCCTTCGGTGCTTTCTAGTTTAGAATATCTGCTACCTTATTTGGATCCACAACTAATCCATCTCTGTTTATGATGTGACCTAAGAATAGGACTTCATGAATCCAGAACACACACTTACTCAGTTTGGCATACAACTGGTGCTGTCTTAGCCTTTGCAACACCTTTCTCAAGTGATCCACATGCTCTTCCTCACTCTGAGAATATATGAGAATATCATCAATGAACACCACCCCAAATTTGTCCAGATAATCCATGAACACAATGTTCATCAGGTACATGAAGAAAGCTGGCGCATTTTTCAGATCAAATGACATCATTGTGAACTCGTACAACCATACTTGGTGATAAATGTTTTCTTCGGTACATCGGAAGGTCGGATTCTGAACTAATGGTAACCTGACCTCAGATCTATCTTTGAGAACACACTAGCTCCTCTTAACTGATTGAACAGATCTTCCATTCTGGACAGGGGGTACTTGTTCTTGAAAGTGACCTCATTCAAAGCTCGGTAATCTATGCACATCCTCTTCATACCATCCTTCTTCTCTACAAACAACACTGGATGAACAAGCATCTTCACTGATTCTCAACACAACCCAACACAACTTCTTAGATAAAGAGGAAAGTAGAAGTAAAAGGTTTCCAAACTAAATAACTATTGTTGGTCACTTGTTCTCAAAAGCTATAGATCAAGAACAAGGCAACACAAATGTTAATGATTAAAGACCTTCGTCCTTTGTGACATTATTTCCTTTTGGATATAATGATCTTCGGACAAAGGTTATGAAGGACGTACCTTCATCATTTCAATATGAAAAGATATAAACAGGGGCATGTGAAACGTAGAAAAGGCATGAATAATCATATTAAATCATTAGATTATTCATATTGTCATTATGTAATCATGGATAGACATCAATAATATTAAATTACATTTGTACCTTCGGCTTGACAGAAGGTAAAAATACAAGAGCGACGTGCGAGTGATTATAAGTTAGCGTGAACAGTACGGGGTACTGTTCATCTATTTATAGGCACAGGACGCAGCCTGGACAAAATTAAATTTATGTCCCTGACATTTACTGTTAGCCAAAAGGTAAGTTGTCGAGGACTGAGCAGTCTTTTCGTTTTAGGTCGGTTTCATCCTCCACCATTGTCCTCGTGCTAAGCCGAAACTTCTCCAGCCATAGCTTCGGGAAGCTTCTCCAGCCACAGCTTCGGAGTCGGTCCATCCTTCTTCCAGATCACACTTTTTCATACCATGCACGCCTTCATCTTAAAGCCAAAGCTTCATGTGACAGTATACTATACTGGATGACATGTTAGTTATGTTTTTGAGGACCTTCGGAAGATGAAGGCCCCCAACAACTAGCTTTATTAACAATATAACTAAACCAAACTGTAGGGAACACCCACATTATGGTGATAATCATTACAAAGATCCAAATCCATCACAGGTTCACCATGACATAGCATAAAAACACAGGATAAGCAAACTATCATGCCTAACTAAGACTAAGACACTTGACTTAAGAATTTGTTACAAACTCCAACACTAGCAGTCTAATGATCCAAATCT
This sequence comes from Zea luxurians, assembly GCA_029449295.1. NCBI lineage: Eukaryota > Viridiplantae > Streptophyta > Magnoliopsida > Poales > Poaceae > Zea > Zea luxurians. The sequence continues at coordinate 3,880,610 of JAOPSE010000121.1, read as the reverse complement.
ATCTTGGTTTTGCAGTCGGGAGTGCCATAAGCATGGTATCCACATGGTGGTGAGCGGTACGGGTGCTGAGTCCTAGCGGGGTGGGAGAACCATCCCTATGGTGATGGCGCTCTGCGTGATCAACCCGCTATTCTACGATCTCAGCACGAGCCCTACTCAACGTCACGAGTGTGGTCCAACTCGGTATTGAGCAGAGTGACTAGGTTGACTATGATGTTCAACCTAGGATTGCCTTCACCTACAGGTGAGACAATCACACTTCCAGTACTGCCAGTCGAGCAGCGGGGGTAATACTTCAGGTTAAGACCGCCAGCCACCCCATTGAATAACGAGCAATACTGCGAAATTGCATGTCGTGCAGCATCCTGCATGGTTGCCTCGGCAGTATCCCTCTCAGAGATAGAATAATGCTCTGAGCAGACCTCTGCACCCCGGAGATCATCCTCTAGTCGATGCACCAAATAGGTAGTCTCCCAGCGGTCCAGGTACGTCCCGTGACTATGCTGGTAGACTACACAACGATACTCGATTGACCAGGTGTGTCGATCTATAGCCTGGCGCAACAAGGTGTCGAGTGCGTCATGAAAGTGACAACCACGAGTGGCGTCATGGGTGATGGGTCTAGGGATCCATCCTTCTGGCTCCTGCTACTCAGAAAGCGCGGTGCTATGGCTCGAGCTGCCACCATCATCGTCTCCGTCGGGGTCTCCTCCAGCAGCTCCTCCTGCAGCAGGGACGCCCTGTGGTGGTGCTGGGGTGCCTCCAGTAAGGGCACAGGGGAGAGACGCCTTGCAGACTCTGCCTCCTGCTGTGGCAGGAAGAAGAATCCTGCTGCTCCATCTCCTGTCGCCAACATTCCTACTCCTCAAGCAAGCGGTGGTGCAGCCTCTCCAAGTGACTCGACTGACCGGTCACTATGCGGTGAAGCGGACGCTCCGCAAGACGAGAGGGCAGGAAAGGAATCACTGATTTGCGAATTGTGTGTCTAAGGTGAGCCATCTACAAAAGACACCATAAGCCTAAGGACAAGATTAGAGCTAATAGGACCAACAAGTAAACCACAAACATATTAGGAAAAAAATAAAATAAGATTTTATCAAGGTATAATATATATAAAAGTGAAGCATAGGATTAGTCGAGACGACCGACTTTTGAAGTGACACCAAAGATCAAGGTGAGAATAAGGGTCCATAATCCTTAGAATGATCATTCTACTCTAGGTTTGCGGTCCTACAGTCACAAGGCTTTGATACCACTTATGTCACACCTGGTTTTGGAAGATAAATCGAATGCAGACCATGTATGTGCCTGGTTTAGAAATTCAAGTACGCAACAATTACATAATTAGACATCATCACATAGTGCTCAAATAATAGTGGAAATAAGTATAACTTTATTACATCATGATGTCCAAAACATCCACATAGTCATAAACTTAAACATAAATCAAAGTGATGAATGAAATGTAGTAAGGTAAGGCCTTCACAAGCAGCTGACTGAGGGTTTGCCGCTAGTCTAGTTTAGAATTCCTCGAAGTCCTGAAACTCCTAGAAATCCTATGAATTTCCTTCATCTTCTCCTGAGCAATGGTTACAATAGGGACAACCTGGTGTTTGGTGTTTAAGCAAGGGTGAGTACACATCAACGTACTCAGCAAATGTCCTGTTTGGTTGAAGTGGACTAGCTGTATGTGGGGTTAAGCTCAAAGCGGTTGCTTTTAGTTGGTCAGGTATTTATCATTAAAATAAGCCATGTTTTATCATAAAACCCAAGTTGATATTCCAAAAAGAGAGCACTTCCTCAAAGAGGAAAGTACCAGATATTATAAGTATAACCATCATCATTTAACCATCATCATAAATGAATCCAGAGTATCTCTAATCAAAGAGGATCCCAAGGCTGCTCTTAACTATTAGCATGACTGATATACCAGTTTTTAACACTCTACCCACGAGTCGTGATCCCTCTTCAGCCTGGGTTTGCAAGACCCGATCTTCACTACCGAGGAGAATGGCCAAGTTAGGTTTCATAGAGCAAGCACTATGCCCCAGCCCCATTGGCGACACAACGGCGAAGCAAACTACACCTTAAGTTCCTGCAATTAATCAGCTAAGGGCGTCCCGTACCACCCTTATGGTTGTACTGTTGTCCCGGGTGGTGTGTCCATGAACACGTCCTTATGAAGACATAATCAGGAAATAGCTCGAGTCCCCTAAAATGCCATAATTTCATAATCATAATCATAATCATAATGAATCATCGTATCATAAAGTAATTCTCGTCATATTCGTTGATTAGGGTAAAGAACTAGCATGTTGTTGATTATAATAATCCAACCTAAAAGGTAATCAAGGACAGGATAAATAGAAAGCTAGTCAATCATAAGGCTAATCATAGTATGCGGGACACTGAGTTATAAAGAAGATATGACATAATAGGTCAGAGGACACTTGCCTTCACCAAACTGTTGCTACTCAGAGGCTTCCTCTGTAGCTTCCTCGGCCTCCGTGGATGGAATTTTATCTAAGCGAGTGCGAAGAACCATTTAACATTCTTGGAACAGAAAGGAATAGTACAACATACAAGAGGAAAACATGTGCAATACAAAATAGCGCTCACTTCTACGGTCACACGAGAAAAAGAAACGCCAAGATCGAAGCTGCAATTGAGAAGTTATTACGTCTATCTTATACAATATGAAATAGAACATTTAATTCGACATACTCGCGTTATTCGATATTTATTAAATGCAACTAAGCTATCGCCTAACTTTAATTAATATACTACGCTAACATCTTTTTAAGTTAGATGAGCAATTTAAATAACATTAGCAACTTTAAGCGAGATGAATTAACGGCGCGAGACGAAATACGCAACACGCGAAATAGCACGGTAGCACGCGCACGGCGCGCAGGCCGACATGACACGCGAGACATAATAAATAGGTAGCATGTTTAAATTATACAATTATTAATAAATAATATTTTAGTTAAGGTTAACCACGTTGGTGTTTAATTTATAAATGTGCAAATCGATACCCTAAATTAGATTTAAATTGGAACTTTATTCTAATAACCACAGGTGAAATAAATGTTTAATAAATTAAATAAAATGTGCAACAACAGAGAATTATATTTCTAACATGTAGATAATTTTAATATGAATCTAACATAACTTGAATGGACTGAATCAGAGTTAAAACACAGAAGTTATCGCGGTTTTAATTTGAAATAAATTTCTGCGCACAATTTTAAAATTGCCCAGGGGCCTATTCGCAAAACGACCAACTTCCTCCCTCTATCTCCTTCTTCTCAACCATGGAAGGGAAGGGGAGGGGGAAGTGGCCACGCATAGGTTGGAGGGTCGGCCGGCCGTCGTCGGTGCGGGCGCGACACGCAGGGGCCACTGGGGGGAGAGAAGGGGAGGGCGCGTGGGCGCAGGGCCACGCTGGGCTGCCGCCGCCACGCAGGGAGGCTGCAAGAGGGGGAGGGGTCGCCGCCGCGGCGCTGCCAGGGAGGAGAGGGGAGGGAGAAGCGAGGGAGAGACTGGGAGAGAGAAAGATAAATTTCTAGGCACAACAATGGTGGAGGGCTCACTGGAGAAAACTACCTTGCCGGAGCCGAGGACAATTCACCGATTAAGGAAGAACCATTGATCGTATCGACAAATCGAAGGCACCAGGACGAAGCTCTCGGCGAGACGAACGCAGTGCTACCCTTGGATTCCAACGACGAAGCACGGATCGAAAGAAATTTCTCGCCGGAGTTGGAACCGTCCCGATCTTCGGCGAGCAATTTCAGGTGTTTCGGATCTAGACTGGAGATGGGGTTTCAAAATCGGGAAAGGGCTCGACGAGAGGATTCACACCATATATATATTTCTAGTGTTTGAAGATATTCTATTTTTTTGTAATTATCCCATTTTTAAAACTAAAAGTAATTTCAGAAAAAGGCTGAAATCGTTTTTAATATCTGAAAAATATCTTGAAGGCTCCAAAAATTCTAGGAAAATTTCTAGACATGATTTGGCACCCAATTAACTCAAAAAACATATTTAGAACTTTTGAAAATGTTTTAAAGTACCTCAAATAAATAGATTTTGAATTTCAGAAAATAGAAAATTATTTAGAAACATCGGAAAAGTTTTGGGAACTTCTACAAGACAAGCTAACATGTTTCAAACACTTCTTGCACTTGGAAACACTATGCAACATCATGAATGCAACAACCATGACACTTCTAGGGCTTACGCCAACATAGAACAAAATAACTCTATATCGTTTTAATAAATGGAAAGAAAAGTGAAGAAAGTAAAGGGTAACACCTAAATTTTGAGTACAGAGCAAAGAATTTTTTATACCCCAAAATTCAGGGTGTTACTGCAATGTTGGACGACATGAAGCATTACATCAACACCTTTTGCAGACATCAATGACTTTGATTCGAGGACGAATCAAAACCAAGAAGGGGAGAATGTTGAGTACATAGATGTCAACTATATGGTCAAGACCCAATTAATCATAACGTCCAAGCTCAAGGGGAGTTGAAGTCCAGTTTATTCACGAATCCGGATTAGACAGCAAGAGTGGGTCTCACGAAAATGGACGCCCAGGCTACATACGGACTCTGATTTCAACATCCTAGATACTGTTAGAAAGTTAAGGAGATAACCTTTCCAACCCAACTGGCCCCACATTAAAATATGCTCGGATAAATGGGAATCGTCATAATAAGATGACGTCCAGAATCTGCTAGAATTCTATGACGCCTGTTTTTAGGCCTAAAGGGCTTGTACATCTTAGGGTTGCTCGGCCACCCCCTTGGCCACCGCCTGAGTAGAGGATTACTCCAATTCAAGTGGGGGAGGATGATTAGGATATCACTCCCATAAAATTAATGCATGGGCCAACAACACAAGCACGTGCACAACAACTAAATCTACAGGTTCGTTCTTACCTAGTCAATTGTATTTTAGAGCTTACTCTTTGTGCCATGGATGTTTTGATTATTAGGAACCTTTGAGAGGACCATCAAGGACTTGGGAAATGCCAAGATGTCAAGGAGGAGAAGCTATGACATTCACAACAAGTGAAATCCAAGTCCGACTCAACTTCGTCTCCACCTCGGAGTCTAGGACCAGTCTGCACTAAAACAGACGCTCAGGATGCATCAAAACTCTGATTAGGTTGGGATTTAAATGGATGGAAAGATAAGGAGATAAGATTTCCAACGCAACTGAAAACATCATAAAATTCATCCAGAGTCAACAGGAATGGTCAAAACAAATCATCTTTCAGATTTTATATTGGTGCTGCGACACATTCTATTTGGTTGTTGGGCTGTGTATCGTGTTGGAGCTTATTAGGGGTGCGATCAGGGGTCACACAAGCCCCTAACCTCTATTTTACCAGCAGCCACTGCCACATTAGGGTTTGAGTTTTGCTTAGATCATATCTGTCATCAAAAAGTGTCGTAATTCATCGGTTTGTGAGACCCCACCTCGTAATCAATGTAGTTTTGATTGTGTTCTTCCTATTCTTGATTGTTTTATTGATTGCTCTTGTAGGGATAAGCCTTCATGGAGAGGTCACTCTTGTGTCATGGGTGATAACCAATGGAGTAGTGGTATAGTGATTGCAAGGATCCGTTCGCTCGGAGCCTTGGATCATCAACATCAAGATCTCCACCTAATGAAGTTATCGTACCTCATAGAAGATCGGACCTTGCCCTCTATCAGTAAGGTTTTCTCTCGTGGATCTGTTCGAGTAAACGAGAGTTTTGTCCTCAAGGATGTTGCTTTGGTTTCGATTTTGCATTTCAATCTGCTTTTTGTTTCGCAACTTCTTGAGGATGACTATGAAGTGCACCTTAAAAAGGACTTATCTCGGATTTTGGATGCTGAGGGGATCTTGTTTATCAGATTTCCCCTTTTGGTCAAGTATTTAGTGCTAATTTTTCACATTCTTCTGGGCCTTCTCGATGTTTGCCGATAGGATCCTGTTCTTTGATTTAGAAGTGACATAGGAGACTAGGGCACTTGAGCTTTGATGTTTTGTGTAGATTGAGCTCATTTGGCCTGATCCAAGGATTGCCCAAATTGAAATTTGAAAAGGATCTTGTTTGTCACCCTTGTCATCACGGCAAGATGGTTGCTGCTTACCACTCCCGGTCATCAAGGTGATGACTTCGCAACTCGGCGAATTGCTACATATAGACACTGTTGGTCTAGCTCGGGTTTGCTCATTTGGGGGGATGTGGTATGTGCTTGTGGTTGTTGATGACTTTTTCATGCTATTCTTGGGTGTTCTTTATGAAGGCAAAGGACGAGGATTTTACTTATGCTCGAGATTTGATTCTTTGGTTTCAAAATGAGTTTCCCAAGAATTCCATGAGACCTATACGCAGTGACAATGACACATAATTGAAAAATACTCATTTTGAGACCTTTTGTGCTTCATTAGGACTTAAGCATCAATTTTCCTCTCTATATGTGCTTCAACATAATGGCATTGTTGGGCGCAAGAATTGGACCCTTGTTGAGATGGCTAGGATGAAGCTTGATGAGCATGGGACTCCTAGCATTTTTGGGCCGAACCGATCAACACTGTCTGCCATGTGTTGAACCGCATCTTTCTTGGAGCTTTCTTGAACAAGACTTTCATATGAGCTGTGGTTTGGCCAGCCACCCAAGGTTAGCCATTTTAGGGTGTTAATTAGCTACAGGCGCTTTTGTGTTGAAATAGGGCAATTTGGACAAATTTGAGTCCCAATCTTCTGATGGGGTTTTCCTGGGTTATGCATTACATTCTCGTTCTTAGTGTGTTCTTAACCTAGACACTAACCACATCATGGAGACTTGTGAGGTTACATTTGATGATACTGCACCTTGTCCATCCCTTGTCTTTGAGTCTGCTGGTCTAGATCAGATGGGACAAACCATCTTTGTGGAAGAGGAGCACGACACCACCGATTGGGGTGATCTCGAGCCGCCTCCACTGCCTACCCCAGTCGAGCCTACTTCTAGTACTTCAGCTGACGGACCTGATCCCACTACTTCCACTACTTGGTGTCCGCTCGAGCCAGTTCCTGTTGAGACTGGAGGAGTTGAGGCTGCTGTTGAGGTGGAGGCAACCTCTTTGAGTACACCTTCATGGCATATTTATCACGATCACCCTCCTCAATAGATGATTGATGAGACTGATGAGTGAGTTACTGGCTCTAGGTATCAGCATATGTCCCACTTGGCTAAGATAGCTTTTGTTGTTACTTTTGAGCCTCGAGATGTTGGACACGCTTTGCAGGATCCTAACTGGGTCAATGCTATGCATGAAGAGCTTGAAAATTTTGAAAGAAGTTAGGTTTGGGTTTTGGTGCCACCTCCTTCAAACAACCATCCCATAGGTACACAAAGGGTTTCCAAAAACAAAGAGAATTAGGATGGGTTGGAAGTGAGAAACAAGGCGAGGTTGGTAGCCCAAGGGTTTTGCCAGAAAGAGGGTATTGATTATGAGGACACCTTTGCCCCTGTTTCCCGTTTAGAAGCCATTAGGATCCTTTTAGCCTTTGCTACTTCAAAGGGTTTTATGATTTTTCAAACGGATGTCAAAAGTGCCTTTCTGAATGCGTATACAGAGGAAGATGTCTATGTAAGGCAGCCCCCTGGTTTTGAGAGTTCCAAGTTTTCAAACCATGTTTTTAAACTCGAAAAAGCTTTGTATGGTTTGAAACAAGACCCTAGAGTCTAGTATAAGCGTTTGAAATCTTTCTTGCTTTCAAAGGGTTTTAAAATGGGCTCTATGGACAAAACTCTTTTTCTCCTCAAGCATGGCAACGATACCCTTTTAGTCCAGATATATGTGGATGATATTATCTTTGGTGGCTCTTCTCATGCTCTTGTTTCCAAGTTTCACTACAAGAAATCATTTAATCCATGATGAATTCTCGGCGATGTAATTAGATAACGCCATGAAGATGGCTTCGTGACGGTTTTTTCTATTCCATGACGAATTTTGTGAACCCCATTACAAAAGAAACATCATAGTTTACAATTTATGACCTCCATTACATGACGTTAAAATTCGTCATAATCATGGCTTTGTGACGATTTTTTGCTAATCCATGACAAATTTTGTCTGTCATTGATTAAAGGATTTCTTGTAGTGTTTTCAGATCTTATGAGTAGGGAATTTGAGATGAGCATGATGGGTGAGCTGAACTTCTTTCTTGGGCTGCAAATCAAGCAGACCCAAGACGAGACCTTTGTGCATCAAGGCAAGTATATAAAGGACGTCCTAAAGAAGTTCGACATGGGTGAGGCCAAGCCTCTTTCGACACCCATGTCCACCATGACGGTGCTTGATGCTGATGAGGACGGCGAGCCCGTGGACTAGGAGTACAAGAGCATGATTGGCTTCCTCCTGTACTTGACTGCGACGAGGCTAGATATACACTTTGCAGTGTGTTTGTGCGCTTGTTTCTAGGCTACCACATGTACTTCTCATAGATAGGTTGTGAAACGAATTATGAGGTACCTGTGCTACACCCTTGAGTTTAATTTGTGGTACTCTTCTTCTTCCATTCTGTCTTTGTGCGGTTATTTTGATGCTGATTTTGCGGGATGTCGCTTGGAGCACAAGTCTACTTCTAGGACTTATTAGTTTTTGGGGACTTGATTGGTTTTTTGGTCTTCACACAAATAGTCTAGCTGTCGGGGACCATAATTAGGGGTACCCTCAAGACGCCTAATTCTCAGCTGGTAACCCCCATCAGCATAAAGCTGCAGAGGCCTGATGGGTGCGATTAAGTCAGGGATCAGTCCATACGAGCGACTTGATCACGCCTCGCCCGAGTCTAGCCTCGGGCAAGAGCAGCCCACCCTGAGGTGTTTCCGTCTCGCCCGAGGCCCCCTTTTTTACGGCAGACGCATCTCCGGCTCGCCCGAGGCCTTACCTTCATTAAGGAGCAACCCTGACTAAATCGCCGCGATGACCGACCGAGTCACAGGGGCATTTAACGCAAAGAGTGAGACTGACGGGCAGCCAGGCCTCGCCAAAGGCGCCATGGGAAGCTCCGCCCGACCCAGGGCTAGGACTGGGGCTGAGGCCTCGGAAGACGGTGAACTCCGCTCCGCCCGACCCAGGGCTCGGACTCGGGCTAAGGCCCCGGAAGACGGCGAACTCCGCTCCGCCCGACCCAGGGCTCGGACTCGGGCTAAGGCCCCGGAAGACGGCGAACTCCGCTCCGCCCGACCCAGGGCTCGGACTCGGGCTAAGGCTCCGGAAGACGACGAACTCCGCTTCGCCCGACCCCAGGGGTCGGACTCCGCCCTGGCCTCTGCCGAACGACCTCCGCCTCGCCCGACCCAGGAGCTCGGGATCGGCCTCGGCCATGCAGGATAGACTCGACTTCGGCTTCGGAGGAGCCTCCACGTCGCCCGACCTAGGGCACAAGTCCGCCACGTCAACAGAAAGCGCCATCATCACCCTACCCCGAGCCGACTCGGGCCGCAGAGAACAAGACCGACGTCCCATCTGGCTAGCTCCGCCAGATAGGCAATAATGGCGCCCCGCTAGCCCTATGACGACGGCGGCTCTCAGCTCCCTTACGGAAGCAGGGGGACGTCAGCAAGGACCCAACAGCTCCGACAGCTGTCCCTCCGCCAGGCTCCGTTGCTCCACCGACAGCCACGACACCACACCAGCTGGGTGCCAAGATCTCTCCGGCTGCCACCTTGGCATGTACTTAGGGCGCTAGCTCTCCCCCGCTAGACACGTAGCACTCGGCTACACCCCCATTGTATACCTGGATCCTCTCCTTGCGCCTATAAAAGGAAGGACCAGGGCCTTCTTAGAGAAGGTTGGCCTCGCGGGAACGAGGGCAGGGGCAGGCGCTCTCTTGGGGCCGCTCGCTCCCCTCACCCGCGCGGACGCTTGTAACCCCCTACTGCAAGCGCACCCGACCTGGGCGCGGGACGAACACGAAGGCCGCGGGATCTCCGCCTCCCTCACGACCCGGCTCCGGCCACCTCGCTCTCCCCCCTTCGCGCTCGCCCACGCGCTCGACCCATCTGGGCTGGGGCACGCGGCACACTCACTCGTCGGCTCGGGGACACCCCGGTCTCGAAACGCTGACAGTTGGCGTGCCAGGTAGGGGCCTGCTGCGTGTTGACGAGCAGTTTCCCGTCAAGCTCCAGATGGGCAGTCTCCAACGACCTCTTCAACCCGGGACGGTGCTCCGTTTCGGGAGCCTCGAGTTCATGTCTTTCGACGGCAGCTACGACATGATACTCCTTCCACCGCCGCGCGACGGCGACAATGGTGGCCGACAGCCCGCTCGCCGGCGGCGGAATCGACGACGTCTTTCCCGCGTGGGGGAAGGACAACTTTCGAGCTCGCCCCATCCTCTCCCTCGCCATCGGAGGAGGAGACGGGGCAACCAGGGCCGAGCGGGAGGCTGCGCCCTGTCGGCTGTCGAGCAAGTGGACGACGCCAGCACGCTCACGGAGGGCCTGCAGGACGTCGCCCTCGTACCCAGGACGACGGCGCGATCAGCCCCCGAGGTGACTTCGTCGCTCCTCGTCGACCAAAAGGTACCAACTGATTCCCATCTTTCGTCATTTCGACTCGACCTCAACCCGCCTAGCAACCTCGCTCTGGCGGCCGCTCACGTTGAGGCGAGTGCAACCTCTTTTGGGTTTCGTGTGCGGTCGCCTTGGGACCGATTGACGGGCGTCTCGACCTACGGGCCCTCTAGGTCCGAGGAAGATGACGACCCCAGCATCTGCTGGGATTTCTCTGGATCTGGCAACCCCAGTGCCATGTGGGACTTCATGACCGCATGCAACTACTGCCTCTCCGACTGTTCCGACGGCAGCCGCAGCCTTGACGACAAGGACTGCGGCCCGAGCCGTGAATGTTTCCACATCGAGCTAGGGGATCCCTCCGGAGGCAGCTGTCTCGGCATGCCGGAGGATGGTGATCTCCCTAGGCCAGTGCCTCGCGCCGACATCCCGCGGGAGCTAGCTGTGGTCCCCGTTCCGGCGGGGGGTCACGACCCATAGCTCGAACAAGTCCGCGGGGCGCAAGCCGGGCTCGATGAGGGGGCAGGAGCGCTCGAGGCGATCCGCCGGGACGTCGGGCAGGTATGGGCGGGCCAGCCCCCGGCCGGAGAAATACGTCACCTGCCCCAGGGTCTCCAGCACCGCATCGCCAACGATGCCAGGGACAGGCCGCCACCCGCATCCGGCGGGACCGGTCAGGACCTGGCAGCCGCTGCGATGCTCCTCCGCGCGATGCCGGAGTCATCAACCACCGAGGGTCGGCGAATCCAGGGAAAGCTCAAGCATCTCCTGGAAGGCGCTGCGGCCCGGCGGGCCGAGAGCTCTGCCTCCCGAAGGCAGGGGTACCCCTCGGAACCTCGTGCCGCGACTTCCCGACTCACGCGGGAAGCCTCGGTCTATACCGGACGCACGCGCAACACCGCGCCTGCGGCCCCGGGCCACCTCGGCGACGAGCACCCTCATCGCGACCGTCGGGCCCGCCTCGACGAAAGGGTGCGCCGAGGCTATCACCCCAGACGTGGGGGACGCTACGACAGCGGGGAGGATCGGAGTCCCTCGCCCGAACCACCCGGTCCGCAGGTCTTCAGCCGGGCCATTCGGCGGGCGCCGTTCCCGACCCGATTCCGACCCCCGACTACTATCACAAAGTACTCGGGGGAAACAAGACCGGAATTGTGGCTCGCGGACTACCGCCTGGCCTGTCAACTAGGTGGAACGGATGACGACAACCTCATCATCCGCAACCTCCCCCTGTTCCTCTCCGACACTGCTCGCGCTTGGTTGGAGCACCTGCCTCCCGGGCAGATTTCCAACTGGGAGGATTTGGTCCAAGCTTTCGCCGGCAACTTCCAGGGCACGTACGTGCGCCCCGGGAATTCCTGGGACCTCCGGAGCTGCCGGCAACAGCCGGGAGAGTCTCTTCGGGACTACATCCGGCGGTTCTCGAAGCAGCGCACCGAGCTGCCTAACATCACCGACTCCGATGTCATCGGTGCGTTCCTTGCCGGCACCACTTGCCGTGACCTGGTGAGCAAGTTGGGTCGCAAGACCCCCACCAGGGCGAGCGAGCTGATGGACATCGCCACCAAGTTCGCCTCTGGCCAGGAGGCGGTCGAGGCCATCTTCCGAAAAGACAAGCAGCCCCAGGGCCGCCCGTCGGAAGATGCTCCCGAGGCGTCTACTCCGCGCTGCGCCAAGAAGAAAGGCAGGCGGAAGTCGCAAGCGAAACGTGACGCCACCGACGCGGACCTTGTCGCCGCCGCCGAGTACAAGAACCCTCGGAAGCCCCCCGGAGGTGCCAACCTCTTCGACAAGATGCTCAAGGAGACGTGCCCTTACCATCAGGGGCCCGTCAAGCATACCCTCGAGGAGTGCGTCATGCTTCGGCGCCACTTCCACAAGGCCGGGCCACCCGCAGAGGGTGGCAGGGCCCGCGACGACGACAAAAAGGAAGATCACCAAGCAGGAGGGTTCCCCGAGGTCCGCGACTGCTTCATGATCTGCGGAGGGCATGCGGCGAATGCCTCGGCTCGGCATCGCAAGCGAGAGCGACGGGAGGTCTGCTCGGTGAAGGTGGCGGCACCAGTCTACCTAGACTGGTCCGACAAGCCCATCACCTTCGACCAAGATGACCACCCCGACCACGTGCCGAGCCCGGGGAAGTACCCGCTCGTCGTCGATCCCATCATCGGCGACGTCAGGCTCACCAAGGTCCTGATGGATGGGGGCAGCTGCCTCAATATCATCTACGCCGAGACCCTCAGGCTCCTACGCGTCGATCTGTCCTCCGTCCAAGCAGGCGCTGCGCCCTTCCATGGGATCATTCCTGGAAAGCGCGTCCAGCCCCTCGGACAGCTCGACCTTCCTGTCTGCTTCGGAACACCCTCCAACTTCCGAAGGGAGACTTTGACGTTCGAGGTGGTCGGGTTCCGAGGAACCTACCACGCGGTGTTGGGAAGGCCATGCTACGCGAAGTTCATGGCCATCCCCAACTACACCTACCTGAAGCTCAAGATGCCGGGCCCCAACGGGGTCATCACCGTCAGCCCCACGTACAAACACGCGTTCGAATGCGATGTGGAGTGCGTGGAGTACGCCGAGGCCCTCGCAGAGTCCGAGGCCCTCATCGCCGACCTGGAAAACCTCTCCCGAGAGGTGCCGGACATGAAGCGACACGCCGGCAACTTCGAGCCAGCGGAGACGGTTAAGGCCGTCCCTCTCGACCCCAGTGGCGACACCTCCAAGCAGATCCGGATCGGTTCTGGGCTCGACCCCAAATAGGAAGCAGTGCTCGTCGACTTTCTCCGCGCAAACGCCGACGTCTTTGCGTGGAGTCCCTCGGACATGCCCGGCATACCGAGGGATGTCGCCGAGCACTCGCTGGATATTCGAGCCGGAGCCCGACCGGTCAGACAGCCTCTGCGCCGATTCGACGAGGAAAGGCGCAGGGTGATAGGCGAGGAGATCCACAAGCTGATGGCAGCAGGGTTCATCAAAGAGGTATTCCATCCCGAATGGCTTGCCAACCCTGTGCTTGTGAGGAAGAAAGGGGGGAAATGGCGGATGTGTGTAGACTACACTGGTCTCAACAAAGCATGTCCAAAGGTTCCCTAACCTCTACCTCGCATCGATCAAATCGTGGATTCCACTGCTGGGTGCGAAACCCTGTCTTTCCTCGATGCCTACTCAGGGTATCATCAAATCAAGATGAAAGAGTCCGACCAGCTCGCGACTTCTTTCATCACGCCCTTCGGCATGTACTGTTATGTCACCATGCCGTTCGGTTTGAGGAACGCGGGTGCAACGTACCAGCGGTGCATGAACCATGTGTTCGGCGAACACATCGGTCGCACGGTCGAGGCCTACGTCGATGACATCGTAGTCAAGACAAGGAAAGCCTCTGACCTTCTCTCCGACCTTGAAGTGACATTCCGATGTCTCAAGGCGAAGGGCGTCAAGCTCAATCCCGAGAAGTGCGTCTTCGGTGTGCCCCGAGGCATGCTCCTGGGATTCATCGTCTCCGAGCGGGGCATCGAAGCCAACCCGGAGAAGATCGCAGCCATCACCAGCATGGGGCCCATCAAGGACTTAAAAGGCGTACAGAGGGTCATGGGATGTCTCGCGGCCTTGAGCCGTTTCATCTCACGCCTCAGCGAAAGAGGCCTGCCCCTGTACCGTCTCTTAAGGAAGGCCGAGTGCTTCACTTGGACTCCCGAGGCCGAGGAAGCTCTCGGGAACCTGAAGGCGCTCCTCACCCAGGCGCCCGTCTTGGTACCCCCAGCTGATGGAGAAGCCCTCTTGGTCTACGTCGCCGCTACCACTCAGGTGGTTAGCGCCTCGATCGTGGTCGAAAGGCAAGAAGAGGGGCATGCATTGCCCGTTCAGAGGCCAGTCTACTTCGTCAGCGAGGTGCTGTCCGAAACCAAGATCCGCTACCCACAAGTCCAGAAGCTGCTGTATGCAGTGATCCTGACGAGGCGAAAGTTGCGACATTACTTCGAGTCTCATCCGGTAACTGTGGTGTCATCCTTCCCCCTGGGGGAGATCATCTAGTGCCGAAAGGCCTCGGGACGGATCGCAAAGTGGGCGGTGGAAATCATGGGCGAGACAATCTCGTTCGCCCCTCGGAAGGCCATCAAGTCCCAGGTACTGGCAGACTTCATAGCCGAATGGGTCGACACCCAGTTGCCGACGGCTCCGATCCAACCGGAGCTCTGGACCATGTTTTTCGACGGGTCGCTGATGAAGACGGGAGCCGGCGCGGGCCTGCTCTTCGTCTCGCCCCTCGGGAAACACCTGCGCTACGTGCTACGCCTCCATTTCCCGGCGTCCAACAATGTGGCTGAGTACGAAGCTCTGATCAACGGATTGCGAATCGCCATCGAGCTAGGGGTCCGACGCCTCGACGCTCGCGGCGACTCGCAGCTCGTCATCGACCAAGTCATGAAGAACTCCCACTGCCGCGACCCGAAGATGGAGGCCTACTGTGATGAGGTTCGACGCCTGGAAGACAAGTTCTACGGGCTCGAGCTTAACCACATCGCTCGGCGCCACGAGACTGCGGACGAGCTGGCAAAGATAGCCTCGGGGCGAACGACGGTTCCCCCGGACGTCTTCTCCCGAGATCTGCACCAACCCTCCGTCAAGGTCAGCGACACGCCCGAGCCCGAGGCGCCCTCGGCCTCGTCCGAGGCACCCTCGGCCCAGCCCGAGCCATCCTCGGTTCAGCCCGAGGAACCCTCGGCCCCCGAGGGCGAGGCGCTGCGCATCGAGGAGGAGCAGGGCGGGGTCCCGCCTGATCAAGATTGGCAGACCCCGTACCTGCAATATCTCCGCCAGGGAGAGCTACCCCTCGACCAAGCCGAGGCACGGCGGGTAGCGCGACACGCCAAGTCGTTCGTCTTGCTGGGCGATGAGAAGGAGCTTTACCACCGCAACCCCTCGGGCATCCTCCAGCGGTGCATCTCCATCGCCGAAGGCCAGGAACTCCTGCAAGAGATACACTCGGGGGCTTGCGGCCATCACGCAGCGCCTCGAGCCCTTGTCGGGAACGCATTCCGGCAAGGCTTTTACTGGCCGACGGCGGTGGCTGACGCCACTAGAATTGTCCGCACCTGCGAAGGGTGTCAATTCTATGCGAAGCAGACCCACCTGCCCGCTCAGGCTCTGCAGACGATACCCATCACCTGGCCCTTCGCTGTGTGGGGTCTGGACCTCGTCGGCCCTCTGCAGAAGGCGCCCGGGGGCTACACGCACCTGCTGGTCGCCGTCGACAAATTCTCTAAGTGGATCGAGGTCCGACCCCTGAACAGCATCAGGTCCGAGCAGGCGGTGGCGTTCTTCACCAACATCATCCATCGCTTCGGGGTCCCGAACTCCATCATCACCGACAACGGCACCCAGTTCACCGGCAAAAAATTCTTGGATTTTTGCGAGGATCACGACATCCGGGTGGACTGGGCTGCCGTAGCTCATCCCATGTCGAATGGGCAAGTAGAGCGTGCCAACGACATGATTCTACAAGGGCTCAAGCCTCGGATTTACAATGACCTCAACAAGTTCGGCAAGCGATGGATGAAGGAACTCCCCTCGGTGGTCTGGAGCCTGAGGACGACGCCGAGCCGAGCCACGGGTTTCACGCCGTTCTTCCTGGTCTACGGGGCCGAGGCCGTTTTGCCCACGGACCTGGAATACGGCTCCCCGAGGACGAGAGCCTACGACGATCAAAGCAACCAAGCTAGCCAAGAAGACTCGCTGGACCAGCTGGAAGAGGCTCGGGACAAGGCCTTACTACACTCGGCGCGGTATTAGCAGTCCCTGCGGCGCTACCATGCCCGAGGGATCCGACCCCGAGACCTCCAGGTGGGCGACCTGGTGCTTCGGCTGCGGCAAGACGCCCGAGGGAGGCACAAGCTCACGCCCCCCTGGGAGGGGCCATTCGTCATCGCCAAAGTTCTGAAGCCCGGAACGTACAAGCTGGCCAACAGTCAAGGCGAGGTCTACGGCAACGCTTGGAACATCCAACAGCTACGTCGCTTCTACCCTTAAGATGTTTCCAAGTTGTTCATATACCTCGCACCCACGCAAAGTTTAGTCAACAAGGAAGGGTCGGCCTCGCCTCGGCAAAGCCCGACCCTCCCTCGGGGGCTAAAAGGGGGGAAACCCCCTCTGCGTCAAAATTTTCCTCGGAAAAAAAATCTCTTTTACCAGAATGTCTTTCGTGCTTTTTGACTACTTCGAAAAGTGGGTCCTGGAAACGACGGGGTACACGTAAGCAGTCAAGGCTGACCGAGCCGAGGGACTCCTACGCCTCCGGGATACGGATACCTCACTCATCACCTTCTGCGATAAGTAACTCACGTTCGGACAAAGTGGCTCCACGGATCGAACAAGTCTTTACGTTCGGAAGCCCTTCTGCCGAAGCGATCCTTCGAGCCTTCTCGACCAAGTCGGTGATGGGGCCTCATGGACGGGTGAAAGTACGCGTAAACGGCAAGGCCGACCGAGCCGAGGGACTCCCACGCCTCCGGGATACGGATACCTCACTCATCACCTTCCGCGAGAAGCAACTCTCGCTCGTACAAACATCCCTGTCACCGACAAAAGGTCCAGATACTCGAAACAAGAGGAAAAGAGACGCAGCTTTACAACGCAGCAAGGGTTTGTGTTCTGGCCTCGACGGCCGCACAAGGCACACACTACAAGACAATCTGATCCTGCAGGCTCGGGTCTTGACGCTGGAAGGAGGCAGCAACGCCCTCGGCATCAACGGCACCTTCGGCGAGGCCCGACCTAGCCTCGGACGGCGACGCGGTCCGAGGGTCTCCGCTCCGAAGGACGACGTCGTCATCGCGCCCGGGCAATCGCTGTCAGGGACTTCTCCGGGAATCCGGCCCGAGCAGGCGGCTCGGCCGGCCCCCTCCGGGGCCTCGGCCAACCTTCTTCCGAGGGCACTAGCCCGGTCCGGAGCCTCGGCTGATCGACTCCGGCGTCGATCCTGCCAACGGACAACCCGGCTAGGCTCCGGCCATCCAGGTTTCATTTTCGAGCCAACTCCGCCTCTGTTCATACTGATATCGCTACCCCTGGCCTCGGCTCGTCGAAGAGCGACCGAGGGGTCTCTTTAACTAAGCTAGAGGAGCCTCGGACAGCAGGGCCGACCGAGCCGAGGGACTCCTACGCCTCCGGGATACGGATACCTCACTCGTCACCTTGACACGGGGCGACTCATGCTTGGTGAAGCGGTTCAGATAATCAGCAGACGAGTCTTAGCGCTCGAAAAATGAGGAAAAAACACGGCTCCGTGCCGAAATTACATACATGTTCAGGCCCCGAAAGCCGAAATGAACAAAAAACCCGGCACTCGAAGTGCCATTACAAACGGAACCCTGGTTCCCCCTCCGCAGGTACGAACAACCCCACTCGATAGGGGTGGGCCTGCGGGGCAACAGAAGACCGACGAACGGCATGTCATCGCCCGCCCCGACAGCGGCGACGATGAAGACTTCTGCCCTGGGGGCCGAACAGCAGCAATGATGGCCTCAGGGCGGATGCTGCTGCTAGGAGGCCCCCGCCCTTGCCCAAACTCGAGAGGCAAGGACGGGCAGAAGGCCGTAGAGTTGGAGGTCGGTCCATGGCCAACCTTGGCTGTCGCGACGGCGGAAGAACCTCTTCCAGCTGCCGTGGCGGGAGGCGGCACCGGGAGCGGCTCCGAAACTGCTCGGCTCAGAGAGCCGGGCACGGTGCAGCTGTTGGCGCCACGGACGACACCCGCCCTTCCCCCCGATCACTGAGGGAAGGAGCGGGCCACCGCCCGCGCAGGGGACGACCCCAACTCGGCACACTCCCCTCCTCAGCCCTGGTGATGAAAATCCTTGAGGCTGAGGAAGGGGCGGAGGCCGCAGCCCGGCTCGCTTTCCCCCACCATCAAGCCGGAGGTCACCATCTTGGGTGACCGCCGGTGGAGGGGTGCAGCCGGGCTGCATGATGAAAATCCTTGAAGCCGAACGATGGCTGAAAGGTACCAACTCCCACGGAGTTGCGTTCCTCCAACGATGGGGCGAAAAGACGGCGGTTTCCCCCATCCGGGGGCTTGAAAGGTGGAAAGACACGACGCATAAGGGAGGAAGAAGACATGGTCGCCTTACGAAAGGGGTCGCCCTCCTTTTAAAGGCGACTCTCCCTGCTTGCGCCCCCAACCGTCACAGGCTGAGTCTTCTCCAACACGCCTCCAAAGCCCTCCCCTGCGGCGCGGGGGCTGGGACCCACATGTCATGCAGACCGGCTCCGAGCAGAAGAAGCCAAACCGCCGCGCACGGCACACGCAACCACCCAGCGGTTACAAGTGACCCTCCACTTTTGCCCAGGCCAACGGGCGAAAGGGGCAGGCAGCCATGCAGGCGGCATGCAACCACGCCAAGTGGCCGCGCCTCTCCGACTCCTGACCTGCCACCACGGAGGCCCAAGCCCACGCGTCGCGCGACCGGCGCGCCGGATGCTGCATGCAAGCAACTGTACCACTTGCGCCACCACCGCACCTCCTCGATTGCGGAACCGATACCGCGACCCGGGGCGACCAGGCGCGCGACCCAGCAGCGCCAGCCTGACGCAGCGGTCAAACGCGGTCAAAAGTGGGCCGGCAGTAATGACGGTGGCAGGCGCACGGGAGCAGCGGTCACGCCGTCAGCCAAGCTCACGTCCCATCCGGGGCAGCGAGAGAACCCCCTCTCACGGTGTGAAGACGACGCGCCTGTGACCCGTTCCTCGAACGGCTCGCGCACGCGCAACGGCAGCCTCGCCAACTACTCGCCCCGTCGCATTAACTCCGCGGCTGGACAGGCGGCGCTTCTGGCAGGAGCAGCTGGCGACGCTTCGCCTTCGCCAAAACGACCGCGCCAAAAAAGGTACGCCGCGTCGTTCAATTTCGTATCTTTTCCCCTTTTTCCTCTTTCTCTATCTCTTGCAACAGGGACCGGGAAAGGGGATACCCCTAAAGGGATCCTTCCCCGTGAAGGAACTAGGCTCCGAGCCTCCTTACTGATCAGGGGTTCGAAGGCTGGCCCCCCGAAGGGTCCAACAGCCGCCTCAGATCGTGTGGGCCCGACACCCACTACTGGTCAGAGGTTCGAAGGTCGGCCTCCCGAAAGGTTCCACGGCCGCCTCAGGCTACTCGGGCTCCGCGCCCATTACTAATCAGGGGTTCGAAGGCTGGCCCCCCGAAGGGTTCACAGTCGCCTCAGACACCGAGCGAGGGATGACCAGGGGTACGTTCGATACATAACCAAGGCTCGGGCTGCGCTCCCGAGGTACCCTAGGACATTTCCGAGACCAGCGGGAACGATCCTGTAACGGAATCCCATCGGAGGGAGGCATCGAGCCCTCGGACCCCGTCGCCAGGGGACCGGGTCCGGCAGATCACCCGCAGGTACTTTTGGGCGTGCCTCCGGGCCCCTAGCCGACCCCAACGAACGGGGCACGGACGTCCACTCGGATTACCCGATTGCAGCTCACCGGAGACACCATGTTCGGTGCCCATCGAGGGTAACATGGCGCTCTCCCCCCTCCTCCTTGCGGAAAGGCGACGTAGGGGCGTATGTAAAAAAGCCGAGTCTGTCCCTGATCGCCCTCTCGCCCTGTGCGGAGGCTCGGGGGCTGCTCTCGCAAACCCGGCTCCGGCCAAACCGTTGACAGCGTCAACATACCAGCCCGAGAACTTGGGCCCCGACAGTGCACCTGGGCTACGGCCTGTTCGCATGAGGGAACCGCCAGACCAGCCGAAGCATTACGCAAGGCATTAAGACCTCGAAGGAGTGAAACCACTCCTCCGAGGCCTCGGGGGCTACACCCGGCGGGTGCGCTCGTGCGCACCCACCGGAACAAAGTGCAACCGAGAAAGGCTGGTCCCCTTGCAAAAAAGTGCGACGAAAGCCTCCAAGCGAGTGCTAACACTCCCTTCGAGGCTCGGGGGCTACTGTCGGGGACCATAATTAGGGGTACCATCAAGACGCCTAATTCTCAGCTGGTAACCCCCATCAGCATAAAGCTGCAGAGGCCTGATGGGTGCGATTAAGTCAGGGATCAGTCCATACGAGCGACTTGATCACGCCTCGCCCGAGTCTAGCCTCGGGCAAGAGCAGCCGACCCTGAGGTGTTTCCGTCTCGCCCGAGGCCCCCTTTTTTACGGCAGACGCATCTCCGGCTCGCCCGAGGCCTTGCCT
The DNA here is from genome assembly GCA_029449295.1 of Zea luxurians. Classification (NCBI taxonomy): domain Eukaryota; kingdom Viridiplantae; phylum Streptophyta; class Magnoliopsida; order Poales; family Poaceae; genus Zea; species Zea luxurians. Next base: position 3,859,836 of record JAOPSE010000121.1, on the reverse strand, counting down.
TCGTTAAGGAGCAACCCTGACTAAATCGCCGCGCCGACCGACCGAGTCACAGGGGCATTTAACGCAAAGAGTGAGACTGACGGGCAGCCAGGCCTCGCCAAAGGCGCCATGGGAAGCTCCGCCCGACCCAGGGCAAGGACTTGGGCTGAGGCCCCGGAAGACGGCGAACTCCGCTCCGCCCAACCCAGGGCTCGGACTCGGGCTAAGGCCCCGGAAGACGGTGAACTCCGCTCCGCCCGACCCAGGGCTCGGACTCGGGCTAAGGCCCCGGAAGACGGCGAACTCCACTCCGCCCGACCCAGGGCTCGGACTCGGGCTAAGGCCCCGGAAGACGGCGAACTCCGCTCCGCCCGACCCAGGGCTCGGACTCGGGCTAAGGCCCCGGAAGACGGCGAACTCCGCTCCGCCCGACCCAGGGCTCGGACTCGGGCTAAGGCTCCGGAAGACGACGAACTCCGCTTCGCCCGACCCCAGGGGTCGGACTCCGCCCTGGCCTCTGCCGAACGACCTCCGCCTCGCCCGACCCAGGAGCTCGGGCTCGGCCTCGGCCATGCAGGACAGACTCGACTTCGGCTTCGGAGGAGCCTCCACGTCGCCCGACCTAGGGCACAAGTCCGCCACGTCAACAGAAAGCGCCATCATCACCCTACCCCGAGCCGACTCGGGCCGCAGAGAACAAGACCGACGTCCCATCTGGCTAGCTCCACCAGATAGGCAATAATGGCGCCCCGCTAGCCCTATGACGACGGCGGCTCTCAGCTCCCTTACGGAAGCAGGGGGACGTCAGCAAGGACCCAACAGCTCCGACAGCTGTCCCTCCGCCAGGCTCCGTTGCTCCACCGACAGCCACGACACCACACTAGCTGGGTGCCAAGATCTCTCCGGCTGCCACCTTGGCATGTACTTAAGGCGCTAGCTCTCCCCCGCTAGACACGTAGCACTCGGCTACACCCCCATTGTATACCTGGATCCTCTCCTTGCGCCTATAAAAGGAAGGACCAGGGCCTTCTTAGAGAAGGTTGGCCTCGCGGGAACGAGGGCAGGGGCAGGCGCTCTCTTGGGGCCGCTCGCTCCCCTCACCCGCGCGGACGCTTGTAACCCCCTACTGCAAGCGCACCCAACCTGGGCGCGGGACGAACACGAAGGCCACGGGATCTCCGCCTCCCTCACGACCTGGCTCCGGCCACCTCGCTCTCCCCCCTTCGCGCTCGCCCACGCGCTCGACCCATCTGGGCTGGGGCACGCAGCACACTCACTCGTCGGCTCGGGGACCCCCGGTCTCGAAACGCCGACACTAGCGTTGCTCAATCTACCATAGAGACTGAGTATGTCGCCGCCGCTAGCTGTTTCTGGCAGTTGTTATGAATGATGTCTACTTTATGAGATTTTGGCTTGGATTTTCATCTTGTGCCTCTGCTTTGTGATAGCACGAGTGCCATAAGTGTTGCCAAGAATACTGTGATGCATTCGAGGACCAAGCACATTGATGTTCGTTTTCACTTTCTTTCTGACCATTCTAAGAAAGGTGACATTGAATTGCACCACGTTGATATCCATCGACAGATGGCTGATATATTCACCAAACCCCTTAATTAGTCTACTTTTGCGCATTTGCGAGGGGAATTGGGTGTTTGCTTCCCTTTTTGACTGAGGGCCCCTTTTGGTATTATTTCTCTCTTCTACTTTTTCATGTAGATTTTAGTCATTCTTTCTTGATTCCTCTATTATATTTGCATCCCATGTAGACTTTTTGAGCTTCACTTGTATAATTGCTAGATTGTAACCATGCTCCTAGTAGTATATTCTATGTTTACATGATGATGATTTGGCAGGCTTAGACTCTTTTTGCTCATATTGATACAATTTTGTTGAGCTAAGCTTGTTTTCTTAATTATGAACCTGACTATTACGTGCTTAATCCAAAACATGTTCACCACTTGAGATTGACACCTAGCATGTGTATGATGTGTTTGAAATCCGTTGTGATGTCACTAGTATGCTAGGTGGCTATTTCTCATGCTCTAAGTCATTCACTGTCTTGAACCATAAACTCTGTGCTTAAAATCAAAATCAAGTTAAGTGAACAATTCAGAAAGATCGACATGGGTTCACATTTATCAACACCTCTCTGTATCGAGACTGCTTCCATTAGCACTTTTGGATAAACTTGAGTAGGGCATTGGATGATCAAAACCGGTGTCTTTAGCTTCTGATTTCTTTTCCTGCATAGGCTACAACTGGTTGAAAAGTTAGACAATGACAACGCTTGCAACCTATCGTAGTCACATGCTTTTCAGTGAAACTTGTAATCCTCTTCAAAATCCGATAAATCTTGAAAATTGCATTTGATATCATTTTCAGATATGTTTCTACCATGATGAGTGACGTCTATTTGGGGAAATTCACCTGGTTTACCTTGACTTGCACTCAGTTGATTTCCTGCTTACAATATGCCTAGTGCTTTCTAGTGGTGAACTTCTCTTTTGAACTTCTTAAAACTGATTCAAAATGCTTACACTTCACATATCTTGTGCATATGATGAGTTTGAGAATTTGCTAGCACCTGCATATTTATTGCTGCACACTTAGCACAACACCACTTAGATCATTTTTTACACTTTGACTTGTATACTCCTGAAGCTCCTGCATTTTCTCCAATGTTCTCCTCTCTTTTGCATTTCTGCATTTTCTCAAGAGGATTTGTCAAGGGGGGCTTTTGTTTCTACCCTCATTTGTGCTTGATGAGTCCACTTGTCAACAAGGGGAGAGACTTTGAGATTTTCAACACCTCCTAACAAGGGGAGAGTCTCTACGCATTTTGGGCTTCTGTTGTTCCCATCATTTTTTGTTTGGGAGAGTATTTTCACAAGGGTAGAGATTCTGGATTTTGGATGCTGAGGGGATCTTGTTTATCAGATTTCCCCTTTTGGTCAAGTATTTAGTGCTAATTTTTCACATTCTTCTGGGCCTTCTCGATGTTTGCCGATAGGATCCTGTTCTTTGATTTAGAAGTGGCATAGGAGACTAGGGCACTTGAGCTTTGATGTTTTGTGTAGATTGAGCTCATTTGGCCTGATCCAAGGATTGCCCAAATTGAAATTTGAAAAGGATCTTGTTTGTCACCCTTGTCATCACGACAAGATGGTTGCTGCTTACCACTCCCGGTCATCAAGGTGATGACTTTGCAACTCGGTGAATTGCTACATATAGACACTGTTGCAGCTCGGGTTTGCTCATTTGGGGGATGTGGTATGTGCTTGTGGTCGTTGATGACTTTTTCATGCTATTCTTGGGTGTTCTTTATGAAGACGAAGGACGAGGATTTTACTTATGCTCGAGATTTGATTCTTTGGTTTCAAAATGAGTTTCCCAAGAATTCCATGAGAGCTATACACAGTGACAATGACACATAATTGAAAAATACTCATTTTGAGACCTTTTGTGCTTCATTAGGACTTAAGCATCAATTTTCCTCTCTATATGTGCCTCAACATAATGGCATTGTTGAGCGCAAGAATTGGACCCTTGTTGAGATGGCTAGGACGATGCTTGATGAGCATGGGACTCTTAGCATTTTTGGGCTGAATCGATCAACACTGTCTGCCATGTGTTGAACCGCATCTTTCTTCGAGCTTTCTTGAACAAGACTTTCATATGAGTTGTGGTTTGGCCGGCCACCCAAGGTTAGCCATTTCAGGGTGTTAATTACCTGCAGGCGCTTTTGTGTTGAAACAGGGCAATTTGGACAAATTTGAGTCCCAATCTTCTGATGGGGTTTTCCTTGGTTATGCATTACATTCTCGTTCTTAGTGTGTTCTTAACCTAGACACTAACCACATCATGGAGACTCGTGAGGTTACATTTGATGATATTTCACCTTGTCCATCCCTTGTCTTTGAGTCTGCTGGTCTAGATCAGATGGGACAAACCATCTTTGTGGAAGAGGAGCATGACACCACCGATTGGGGTGATCTCGAGCCGCCTCAACTGGCTGCCCCAATCGAGCCTACTTCTAGTACTTTGGCTGACGGACCTGATCCAACTACTTCCACTACTTGGTGTCCGCTCGAGCCAGTTCCTGTTGAGACTGGAGGAGTTGAGGCTGCTGTTGAGGTGGAGGCAACCTCTTTGAGTACAACTTCATGGCATATTCAACACGATCACCCTCCTCAATAGATGATTGGTGAGACTGAGGAGTGAGTTATTGGCTCTAGGTATCAGCAGATGTCCCACTTGGCTAAGTTAGCTTTTGTTGCTACTTTTGAGCCTCGAGATGTTGGACACGCTTTGCAGGATCCTAACTGGGTCAATGCTATGCATGAGGAGCTTGAAAATTTTGAAAGAAGTTAGGTTTGGGTTTTGGTGCCACCTCCTTCAAACAACCATCCCATAGGTACACAAAGGGTTTCCAAAAACAAAGAGAATTAGGATGGGTTGGAAGTGAGAAACAAGGCGAGGTTGGTAGCCCAAGGGTTTTGCCAGAAAGAGGGTATTGATTATGAGGAGACCTTTGCCCCTGTTGCCCGTTTAGAAGCCATTAGGATCCTTTTAGCCTTTGCTACTTCAAAGGGTTTTATGATTTTTCAAATGGATGTCAAAAGTGCCTTTTTGAATGCGTATACAGAGGACGATGTCTATGTAAGGCAGCCCCGTGGTTTTGAGAGTTCCAAGTTTTCAAACCATGTTTTTAAACTCGAAAAAGCTTTGTATGGTTTGAAACAAGACCCTAGAGTCTAGTATAAGCGTTTGAAATCTTTCTTGCTTTCAAAGGGTTTTAAAATGGTCTCTATGGTCAAAACTCTTTTTCTCCTCAAACATGGCAGCGATACCATTTTAGTCCAGATATATGTGGATGATATTATCTTTGGTGGCTCTTCTCATGCTCTTGTTTCCAAGTTTCACTACAAGAAATCATTTAATCCATGATGAATTCTCGGCGACGTAATTAGAAAACGCCATGAAGATGGCTTCATGACGGTTTTTTCTATTCCATGACGAATTTTGTGAACCCCATTACAAAAGAAATGCCATAGTTTACAATTTATGACCTCCATTACATGACGTTAAAATTCGTCATAATCATGGCTTTGTGACGGTTTTTTGCTAATCCATGACAAATTTTGTCTGTCATTGATTAAAGGATTTCTTGTACTGTTTTCAGATCTTATGAGCAGGGAATTTGTGATGAGCATGATGGGTGAGCTGAACTTCTTTCTTGGGCTAGAAATCAAGCAGACCCAAGACGAGACCTTTGTGCATCAAGGCAAGTATATAAAGGATGTCCTAAAGAAGTTCGACATGGGTGAGGCCAAGCCTCTTTCGACACCCATGTCCACCACGATTGTGCTTGATGCTGATGAGGACGGCGAGCCCATGGACTAGGAGTACAAGAGCATGATTGGCTTCCTCCTGTACTTGACTGCGACAAGGCTAGATATACACTTTGCAGTGTGTTTGTGCGCTTGTTTCTAGGCTACCACACACACTTCTCAAAGATAGGTTGTGAAACAAATTATGAGGTACATGTGCTACACCCTTGAGTTTAATTTGTGGTACTCTTCTTCTTGCATTCTGTCTTTGTGCGGTTATTCTGATGCTGATTTTGTGGGATGTCGCTTGGAGCACAAGTCTACTTCTGGGACTTATTAGTTTTTGGGGGACTTGATTGGTTTTCTGGTCTTCACACAAATAGTCTAGTGTTGCTCAATCTACCACAGAGGTTGAGTATGTCACCGCCGCTAGCTGTTTCTGGCAGTTGTTATGGATGATGGCTACTTTATGAGATTTTGGCTTGGATTTTCATCTTGTGCCTCTGCTTTGTGATAGCACGAGTGCCATAAGTGTTGCCAAGAATACTGTGATGCATTCGAGGACCAAGCACATTGATGTTCGTTTTCACTTTCTTTGTGACCATTCTAAGAAAGGTGACATTGAATTGCACCACGTTGATATCCATCAACAAATGGCTGATATATTCACCAAACCCCTTAATCAGTCTACTTTTGCGCATTTGCAAGGGGAATTGGGTGTTTGCTTCCCTTTTTGACCGAGGGCCCCTTTTGGTATTATTTCTCTCTTCTGCTTTTTCATGTAGATTTTAGTCATTCTTTCTTGATTCCTCTATTATATCTGCATCTCATGTAGACTTTTTGAGCTTCACTTGTATAATTTCTAGATTGTAACCATGCTCCTAGTAGTATATTGTAATACCCAACTTTGAAAAGTAAGAGAAAGAAATAAATCTTCATGTGTGGTACCTTTTCATTCATGATAATTATTAGTGGGCATAGATAAAGTGGAAAGATCTTCAAATGAATTAGATTATTATTATTTTTAGTTTGAGTGACATTCTTATGGAGGGTAAGTGAAATCACCTTTTAACGAATGATACACATTAGAAGTTACTAAAATAAATCTTTTCTTATTTATGGCGTGTATGTAGAGAGAGATAATGTTATTGGTTTAAAAAAATAGTTTTAACAATGAGCGAATTAGGTTGATGCTACATATTCTGGAGCAATGTTTGCCTAGATAAATGATTAACATGTGAAACAGATAAACTTGGCATATCAAGCTGGTGTTTTAACTGAACATTTACCCCAAATTATAAACACAGATTTGAATTTAACTTGGATTTGAAATCAAGAACTACAAGGAGGAAAACAGGAAATAGAAAAGGGATAATAAAATAGAACCGTGTTGGGCCAATTCCTCACCAACGGCCCACGCCTACTCCCTCTTCACTTCGCCTGGTGGGCTGAAACGCGCCCCGCCGGCCCAACCCGTGCACCTCGCGTTTTCCCACGTTGCCAGCCTGCTCGGACGCGCGCTTGCTCTGGTGCACTGATCGCTGGGCCCTCCCGAGCGGCCCATCTCTCCAACGCGCCACTGACTGATGGCCACTGACGTGCGGGGTCCACTGGCAGGCCCGTCTTCTCCCCATGCTCGCGCGCCCCGTGAACGAACTCCACGCAACAGTCGGCGGGGTCCCAGCCCCTTTTATCGGATCCAATCTCGCGGGGTTGTTGGGATGTTTCGGCCTCCGTCGGGGATATATAAGTCTGGGCCTCGCCCCTTGAATCCCATGCCGCAGCCATGGTCCCGTACGGGTAGAGCGAACCAAGAGAAGGGAGAGAGAGGAAAACGATGAGGGCCTTACCGCGATCTTTGGCACCTGGGTCAACTCCTCATCCGCGCCGCACGTACTCGAGCATCATCGAGCGGAGAGGAGCGTCCAGGCCCCCGGAGTTGGTGGCCGGAAATCATCACCGTCGTAGGACCGCCGCGCACCGTGGGGTGGTGCCTCTGCTGCCGCCGTCGCGACTTGATCGGGATTTGGTCGGTGAGTTCTTCCACTGTTCGACGTCATGTAGGTTCCGGGTAGTGGCGTTCGGGGCTTCGGGCCGTGGTCTCGGGCTCTGATGGCGAGCTCTGCCAATCTCGCTACCGTGACTATGGCTCGGCTACAGGCGTAAGGTAGGAGAACCCGCGTGCACCGTTGGATCTCTGGCCAATGGATGAGATTCGATTCCAAGGTATCTCTTCGTCAAATAAATCTGAGCCGTAGGATGGTGGGTCAATGATCGAGATTAGATCCCATTTTCATAATACCCTGACCGCAGGATTTTAATCTGAGGGTCCGCGTTGCATACTCATGTGATCTAATCTGGGCCGCCAGATTCTGATCTGATGGACGAGATATCACGATACCCTTTCGTCATGTTCATTTTACTAAAGAGACCCTGCGGTTTTCGGAAAATAACCCGCCGTCCACCTGGGTTGCGGCCTGAGTCTTAGGTACTTTTGCGAGCTAGACCCTGCCTTCTCTGGTAATTGGCGCCCAGTCCTGATAATTAATAAAATCAGGAAAATCATTTAGAAAATAGTTTTTAGCACATATTTAAATGCAGAAACTTGTTTAATTTGTAGAAAATACATATTAAGTCCAAATTGAACCATTCCAGTTTCTAAAATTTTGTAATAATATTCTTCATCATTTTGTGCCTCTGTTTTGGCATGAAAGGCTCATTTAAATTTATCTAATACTTAATCTTGTATTAAACACATAAAACATTAGAAAATCCATAACTTAAAATCTATAACTCCAAAATTAATGATTCCTGTTCCTAGAATCTTATTTTAATGTGTAGATTATTATTATGTATTTTGTTTACTTGTTTGGTGTGATGTTAAATTTTGCCTACACTGTTTGTTTGTATTACTACGACTAGCAGTGAGGTCACGAGTCACCTGAAGATCATCCTGGTACCTGGATTCTCAAGGCCCAGGCAAGTTGTGCCCTTGATCACTTCTTTTTACCCAGCCATGTTCTAATTAATCATAATGATCTGCATAGGTTAATTTTGATGGGACCCAATAGGTTACCCTAGTTTGTCTATCTTTATACCTTGTTTACCACTGAACTTTCTGGGTAGTACTTGCTAGTGCTATATGTGGTTTTGGGTATGGAGATACATTATTCATGATTACACTTATGTTATCAGTTGTTATTTACTGTTCAAGTTAAGATCAATATGTTAATTGGAACATGGAGCGACCACCCGGGAAAACAGTGCTACCACAAGGGAGGAATGGGACCCCTTGGCTGATTAATTAGGAAAGCTAGTGGAAGACTACCTTACCCGAAAGGGGCAAGGGCAGTAGGGGAGAGGTCAGTGTAGGGAGGCCCTCGGGAGGATTTTGCTGCGATGGCGGTCCTGCAAGGGATTCCTGCACTGGATCTTCCTATAAACTGTAGCGGGTTTTCGGAAGCTAGTGGAACTTTGTAAAGGCCTCGTAGTGGATCCCTAGCCATTCACCTCGGAAGTGTCTAAGGGCCTTGCAAACCCTGGCGACCTGGGATACACGACTTGTGGGTAAAGATGCGCAACCTCTGCAGAGTGTAAAACTGGTATACTAGCCGTGCTCACGGTCATGAGCAGCTCGGACCCTCACATGATTAAATTATGGAACTTAAATTCAATTTGTCATATGCATTGCATCGCAGGTGATGTTGTTACTTCTGTTCTACTATTTAACTGGGTTGGTATTTACTTATACTTAGTAACTGCTAATAAAATTTTGACCAACTTTAAAAGCAATGCTCAGCTTCAACCATCCTCTTTGGTAAGCCTTACACTTCACGTGAGCTCCCACCTTTGGCGAGTTCATGCACATTATTCCCCACAACTTGTTGAGCGATGAACGTATGTGAGCTCACTCTTGCTGTCTCACACCCCCCCACAGGTCAAGAACAGGTACCGCAGGATGAGGCGCTTGGAGGATGCTGCGATGAGTTCGAGAGAGGTCTAGGTCGTCGTCTCCCAGTCAACTTTGGGTTGCTGGACCGTTGTCTCCTCATAATGTAATTATTTATTTTGTATAGAACTCCTGTTATATATAAAGTTGTGACATTCGATCCTGTGCCACTATACATCATATGTATGAGACTTGGTCCCAGCATACCTGGTGTTTATGTTAGCGCCCGGGTTTTGGACCCCTAAAATCCGGGTGTTACAGAAGTGGTATCAGAGGAATGTTGACTGTAGGACGAAACCTAGATAGAACTGGACAACCAAATACTTACTTACCTTTGCTATTCTAAACTTATCTCAATCTTTTCTCATCTATTTCCGCTTTACTCTGATTACTCTTACCTTTTCATTCTAAAGACAAATGTGGATTTCACACTTTGAAATCCTGTGCCCAAAGTGACCTTTAGGAATAGGAGACCTACTCTCAGGAACAAAAACAAAACTATTTTTTTTATGGTCATCTATGCACTTGAATGTTTGTTCTTATGATATTTGTCTGATTTGATTCTTTGATTGAGTGTGATGAGTTGTGGAGTAATATCCACAATTGCATCTGCATATGCACATAGGTATAAAAATATAATTATAAAATAACTAGACAACCTAGATTGTCCCCATTGGAACATATCTAGCTTAAGAGATTTATCTTATCCTAAAAAAAAAACTCTCATTCTAACCAATTCATCTTATCTTAGAAGATTCTTCCTTATCTTAATAGATCCATCTTATCTTAAAAGATACTCATCCTATCTTGAAAAGATTGTATCTCATCCTAATAGGTCTAACTGGTCTCAAAAGATTCTATCTTACCTTTATGGATCCATCTTATCCTAATAAGCATACTTATTCACCCTAGTTTAAACAACCATGATCTAATGCAAATTAATTATATCTTATCTAGTCAAACTAGTCATACCGGTCTAATCTAGATCCCATATAATCTAATATGATCCAATCTAAAGTGAGTTATTTAATAAATTAGTTAGTACTAGTGAAATGGATTAGACCTCACTCCTATAAAAATGATTTAAGCTAAATTGATGCCCTAGATTAACTTGACCATATACATATGCAACTACCTCCCATAGATGCATAATCCCTCTGTGTTAACCTAATAGAGCTTCTGACCTACCTACACCATATACCCCATCCTATTTCAAAAGATACTAACATATCCTAACAAGATATATCTTACCCTGATAAATCTATCTAACTTAAACTAGTCTAATCTAGATCATATCTAATTTAATATGGTCTAATCTAGTGTGAGTTACTTAATGCTGGTAGAAAGGATAAGGCCATACTCCTAAATCACTTAAGCCTAATTTGGAGACTTATATCAACTTGGCCATACACAACAACTCGATCTATATAACAAGTTACATAACTTACCCAATCAATAGAGTCTTAATGGATTGCATAATCTATCAACCACCACTTGACATCAAGCCAGATTTTGACCTATATCATGTAGTCTATCTTACCACATATATCTTAACCATATGTCCTTAACTCGGATGGCAACTCCAAGAAGAAAGGCCAAAGGAGACCAACCACATCAAAGAAGGATAAGCATTAACTCAAGACTTCAAAGATCAAGTTGAATCGCCAACGGAGTCAAGATCCACAATCTTGGAAGGAGTCTTTCTTTACCCCACCCTTTCTTGCCCAAACCTATATAGGCTTTAAAAGATATCTTTTATCCCGCATAATAAAGTGTCTATAACCATATATACCTATGCTCTCCTAATAACTAACTAAAAAAAAGGGGAACTCTTGATTTTTGAACTAACTAGAAACTGAAATTTAGACTACAAGCTAAATTTGTTGTATCATGTTCCTTACAAATCTCGAGGACGAGATTCTTTTTAAGGGGGGTAGAATTTGTAATACCCAACTTTGAAAAGTAAGAGAAAGAAATAAATCTTCATGTGTGGTACCTTTTCATTCATGATAATTATTAGTGGGCATAGATAAAGTGGAAAGATCTTCAAATGAATTAGATTATTATTATTTTTAGTTTGAGTGACATTCTTATGGAGGGTAAGTGAAATCACCTTTTAACGAATGATACACATTAGAAGTTACTAAAATAAATCTTTTCTTATTTATGGCGTGTATGTAGAGAGAGATAATGTTATTGGTTTAAAAAAAATAGTTTTAACAATGAGCGAATTAGGTTGATGCTACATATTCTGGAGCAATGTTTGCCTAGATAAATGATTAACATGTGAAACAGATAAACTTGGCATATCAAGCTGGTGTTTTAACTGAACATTTACCCCAAATTATAAACACAGATTTGAATTTAACTTGGATTTGAAATCAAGAACTACAAGGAGGAAAACAGGAAATAGAAAAGGGATAATAAAATAGAACCGTGTTGGGCCAATTCCTCACCAACGGCCCACGCCTACTCCCTCTTCACTTCGCCTGGTGGGCTGAAACGCGCCCCGCCGGCCCAACCCGCGCACCTCGCGTTTTCCCACGTTGCCAGCCTGCTCGGACGCGCGCTTGCTCTGGTGCACTGATCGCTGGGCCCTCCCGAGCGGCCCATCTCTCCAACGCGCCACTGACTGATGGCCACTGACGTGCGGGGTCCACTGGCAGGCCCGTCTTCTCCCCATGCTCGCGCGCCCCGTGAACGAACTCCACGCAACAGTCGGCGGGGTCCCAGCCCCTTTTATCGGATCCAATCTCGCGGGGTTGTTGGGATGTTTCGGCCTCCGTCGGGGATATATAAGTCTGGGCCTCGCCCCTTGAATCCCATGCCGCAGCCATGGTCCCGTACGGGTAGAGCGAACCAAGAGAAGGGAGAGAGAGGAAAACGATGAGGGCCTTACCGCGATCTTTGGCACCTGGGTCAACTCCTCATCCGCGCCGCACGTACTCGAGCATCATCGAGCGGAGAGGAGCGTCCAGGCCCCCGGAGTTGGTGGCCGGAAATCATCACCGTCGTAGGACCGCCGCGCACCGTGGGGTGGTGCCTCTGCTGCCGCCGTCGCGACTTGATCGGGATTTGGTCGGTGAGTTCTTCCACTGTTCGACGTCATGTAGGTTCCGGGTAGTGGCGTTCGGGGCTTCGGGCCGTGGTCTCGGGCTCTGATGGCGAGCTCTGCCAATCTCGCTACCGTGACTATGGCTCGGCTACAGGCGTAAGGTAGGAGAACCCGCGTGCACCGTTGGATCTCTGGCCAATGGATGAGATTCGATTCCAAGGTATCTCTTCGTCAAATAAATCTGAGCCGTAGGATGGTGGGTCAATGATCGAGATTAGATCCCATTTTCATAATACCCTGACCGCAGGATTTTAATCTGAGGGTCCGCGTTGCATACTCATGTGATCTAATCTGGGCCGCCAGATTCTGATCTGATGGACGAGATATCACGATACCCTTTCGTCATGTTCATTTTACTAAAGAGACCCTGCGGTTTTCGGAAAATAACCCGCCGTCCACCTGGGTTGCGGCCTGAGTCTTAGGTACTTTTGCGAGCTAGACCCTGCCTTCTCTGGTAATTGGCGCCCAGTCCTGATAATTAATAAAATCAGGAAAATCATTTAGAAAATAGTTTTTAGCACATATTTAAATGCAGAAACTTGTTTAATTTGTAGAAAATACATATTAAGTCCAAATTGAACCATTCCAGTTTCTAAAATTTTGTAATAATATTCTTCATCATTTTGTGCCTCTGTTTTGGCATGAAAGGCTCATTTAAATTTATCTAATACTTAATCTTGTATTAAACACATAAAACATTAGAAAATCCATAACTTAAAATCTATAACTCCAAAATTAATGATTCCTGTTCCTAGAATCTTATTTTAATGTGTAGATTATTATTATGTATTTTGTTTACTTGTTTGGTGTGATGTTAAATTTTGCCTACACTGTTTGTTTGTATTACTACGACTAGCAGTGAGGTCACGAGTCACCTGAAGATCATCCTGGTACCTGGATTCTCAAGGCCCAGGCAAGTTGTGCCCTTGATCACTTCTTTTTACCCAGCCATGTTCTAATTAATCATAATGATCTGCATAGGTTAATTTTGATGGGACCCAATAGGTTACCCTAGTTTGTCTATCTTTATACCTTGTTTACCACTGAACTTTCTGGGTAGTACTTGCTAGTGCTATATGTGGTTTTGGGTATGGAGATACATTATTCATGATTACACTTATGTTATCAGTTGTTATTTACTGTTCATGTTAAGATCATTATGTTAATTGGAACATGGAGCGACCACCCGGGAAAACAGTGCTACCACAAGGGAGGAATGGGACCCCTTGGCTGATTAATTAGGAAAGCTAGTGGAAGACTACCTTACCCGAAAGGGGCAAGGGCAGTAGGGGAGAGGTCAGTGTAGGGAGGCCCTCGGGAGGATTTTGCTGCGATGGCGGTCCTGCAAGGGATTCCTGCACTGGATCTTCCTATAAACTGTAGCGGGTTTTCGGAAGCTAGTGGAACTTTGTAAAGGCCTCGTAGTGGATCCCTAGCCATTCACCTCGGAAGTGTCTAAGGGCCTTGCAAACCCTGGCGACCTGGGATACACGACTTGTGGGTAAAGATGCGCAACCTCTGCAGAGTGTAAAACTGGTATACTAGCCGTGCTCACGGTCATGAGCAGCTCGGACCCTCACATGATTAAATTATGGAACTTAAATTCAATTTGTCATATGCATTGCATCGCAGGTGATGTTGTTACTTCTGTTCTACTATTTAACTGGGTTGGTATTTACTTATACTTAGTAACTGCTAATAAAATTTTGACCAACTTTAAAAGCAATGCTCAGCTTCAACCATCCTCTTTGGTAAGCCTTACACTTCACGTGAGCTCCCACCTTTGGCGAGTTCATGCACATTATTCCCCACAACTTGTTGAGCGATGAACGTATGTGAGCTCACTCTTGCTGTCTCACACCCCCCCACAGGTCAAGAACAGGTACCGCAGGATGAGGCGCTTGGAGGATGCTGCGATGAGTTCGAGAGAGGTCTAGGTCGTCGTCTCCCAGTCAACTTTGGGTTGCTGGACCGTTGTCTCCTCATAATGTAATTATTTATTTTGTATAGAACTCCTGTTATATATAAAGTTGTGACATTCGATCCTGTGCCACTATACATCATATGTATGAGACTTGGTCCCAGCATACCTGGTGTTTATGTTAGCGCCCGGGTTTTGGACCCCTAAAATCCGGGTGTTACATATATTCTATGTGTACATGATGATGATTTGGCAGGCTTAGACTCTTTTTGCTCATATTGATACAATTTTGTTGAGCTAAGCTTGTTTTCTTAATTGTGAACCTGACTATTACATGCTTAATCCAAAACATGTTCACCACTTGAGATTGACACCTAGCATGTGTATGATGTGTTTGAAATCCATTATGATGTCACTAGTATGCTAGGTGGCTATTTCTCATGCTCTGAGTCATTCACTGTCTTGAACCATAAACTCTATGCTTAAAATCAAAATCAAGTTAAGTGAACAATTCAAAAAGATCGACATGGGTTCACATTTATCAACACCTCTCTGTATCGAGACTGCTTCCATTAGCACTTTTGGATAAACTTGAGTAGGGCATTGGATGATCAAAACCGGTGTCTTTAGCTTCTGATTTCTTTTCCTGCATAGGATACAACTGGTTGAAAAGTTAGACAATGACAACGCTTGCAACCTGTCGTAGTCACATGTTTTTCAGTGAAACTTGTAATTTGCTTCAAAATCTGATAAATCTTGAAAATTGCATTTGATATCTTTTTCAGATATGTTTCTAGCATGATGAGTGACCTCTATTTGGGGTAGTTCATCTGGTTTACCTTGACTTGCACTCAGTTGATTTCCTGCTTACAATATGCCTAGTGCTTTCTAGTGGTGAACTTCTCTTTTGAACTTCTTAAAACTAATTCAAAATGCTTACACTTCACATAACTTGTGCATATGATCAGTTTGAGAATTTGCTAGCACCTGCATTTATTGCTGCACACTTAGCACAACACCACTTAGAGCATTTTTTTACACTTTGACTTGTATACTCCTGAAGCTCCTGCATTTTCTCCAATGTTCTCCTCTCTTTTGCATTTCTGCATTTTCTCAAGAGGAGTTGTCAAGGGGGCTTTTGTTTCTACCCTCATTTGTGCTTGATGAGTCCACTTGTCAACAAGGGGAGAGACTTTGAGATTTTCAACACCTCCTAACAAGGGGAGAGTCTCTACGCATTTTGGGCTTCTGTTGTTCCCATCATTTTTCTGTTTGGGAGAGTATTTTCACAAGGGGAGAGATTCTGGATTTTGGATCTTTTGCTAGTTGTGTTGAGCCGGTTGCCCCTTTCTGGAGGAACTAGCTTTGATTTCAGCTCTTGTGTTGATTTTGTGCCTCGATGTGGTTTTGTCAGCTTGCTAGCGATGTTGAGCCCTACCTTTGCCTCTTCTTAAGGACTAGCGTTTTTTGCTTGGTCGTGTTGGGTAGTTGCCCATTTCTTTAGGGACCATGTTTTGCTCGCTTAGGATGACTTCTTTGGCTTTTATCTGGGTTTTGGTCATTCAAGTGAGTTTATCTTCCTATTCCTTCCTTCTGCTATATATGTTCATGTGGTGTTATTGACAATGCACTCATCAAGGGTGATATTGCGAACACAAGGTTGACTTGTCCCTTGTGGTTTGAGTTGATGATGAGTGATTGTCAATGGGTAGCACTCTAGGGTAGTAAGTGGACTGACCAAAGTGTGAGATTATGTATGTTCAACCATGTCAGTCGGCTTGTGGTGTGCAGGTCTAGAGCACAGGGATGGTGGTTGATGGCAACCCTGCAGAGGGTTAGAAACTGGTATATCAGTCGTGCTCATGGTTAAGAGCAGCCTTGGGATCCTCTTTGATTAGAGATACTTTGGATTCATTTATGTTGATGGTTTAATGATGATGGCTATACTTGTCATATCTAGTATGTCCTCTGTGAGGAGGTGCTTTCTTTTCAAAATATCAACTTGGGTTCTATGATAAAACTTGGATTTTACTAATGATAAAAACCTAACCAACTAAAAGCAACTGCTTTGATCTTAACCCCTACATACATCTAGTCAACTTCAGCCAAACATGGCATTTGCTGAGCACGTTGATGTGTACTCACCCTTGCTTAAACACCAAACACCAGATTGTCCCTATTGCAACCATTGCTCAGGAGAAGATGAAGGCAACACGAAGTATTTTTAGGAATTTCAGTACTTTGAGGAGTTCTAAACTATATTAGTGGCAAACCCCTAGCGGCTGCCTGTGAAGGCCTTATCTTACTACATTTCGTTCAACACTGTGATTTATGTTTAAGTTTGACTATGGGGATGTTTCGGACATCATAATGTAATAAAGTAATACTTCATTCCTTTATTATTTGAGCATTGTGTGATGAAGTTCAATTATGTAATCGCTATGTATGTGAATTTCTGATCCTGGTACGTACATAGTTCGCATTCGATTTACCTTCTAAAACTGGGTGTGAAAATACCCGGGTTCCAATATGGCGCGCCGCTAAGAGGATTATGCCCCAACATTTTTGTTTTGGGTTTCATCTCCATTTGAGTTGCTAAGTTTTTATAGCTAGCTCACCACGCCTAACGGAAACCTCTTCCTTGTACCTGGACTTGGGACCAGGCGTTGCTGCACCAACATATGCTGAGACAACATAGGAGGAGTTAACACAAGAACATTAATACTCAAAAAATAAGGACAACTTGATTTGATTTGCAAGATCAACATCACAAAATTTAATATTCAATAGAAGAATATAAACAGAGGTATCATGCTCTTATCTGTGCATCTCCCTTTACAGGATTTGAACTAACTGCGAAAGTGAAGTCTAGACGCTTAAATGAAAGCACTGAAAGAGATGGGTTTGCTTGGGTAGCCTCTTGTCTTATTTATAGAGCCATATACATTCTATGCCTTCCCTTAGATATTTGTTGTGAACCACTAATGCCTTGTGGCACAATGGTCCAAGTAGATATTTATACATCTGATGATCACAAGCTCTTCACGACATTGCTTTGCATTGATGCAAGCTTCGTGATGATGTCCATGTGCCACCCCAATGTCCATCCTGAACTTCATCTCGAGTTTTGAGGCACAAACTCGGTAAACTATCTATTGGTCGTTTTGAGGCCCAAACCACCAATCATCTAGAGAAACGTATCCTCGATGCCTCCTCCCTAACCATGACGTGTGCCACAGTCTACTCTCGACCAAACGATCACCATGTCATGTGTTCTCGCTTGACTTTGTCAACGTCATCTTCATAGCTCGACAAGTACACTTACTCGCCGATGTGCTTGGGTGTTATACACCCGTAGTCCATTCTTTTGCTCTCGATCTCTTTCTCTAAGCCTTCGTCCATCATTCACCACTTTCAGTCCATCGATAGAACCTGCTTAATCTTCTCCAATGTTGTCGACCGTATTTGTGCTCCATAGTTGTGCATGATGATATAAGAGACATCACATAACACCGTACTTATATCATTGTTAGTTCAAACACTAAACCAAAGCTTGGTCATTTTCTTGGCAATCACTAATCACTCATTCATACATGGACATATAGCAACCATGCCTTCATAGTTTTAATAAAAATATAAGTCAATGTGTCATGGTAGAGATTGTGTCACAACCAAAACAACATACTCTATTTCAAAATAATTGATGTTCTCGTTTTTTTAAGAAGTCAACTATTTGAATTTTGATCAAATATATGCAAGAAAATATTTTATAGCACACAATATTTTGTAGTACAAAATAAGTATCATTAGTTAAATCTTTGAATTTATTTTTTATAATAAATTTGTTCTAAGATATAAATATTGCTACTGCCTCTGTTCGTTTTTATGTGACATGGTTGACTTTTTTAAAAAAAACTTTGATCATTTGCCTTATTCAAAAAAATTATGCAAATATGTAAAAGTACAATACATGCTCAAACTAACCTTAACAATAAAACAGATAACAATAAATTAGATGATAACTTATATTTTTTTGAATAAGACGAGTGATTGAAGTTTCTAAAAAAGTCTATTGCACCAAATAAAAAAGAACGGAGGGGGTAATATTTTTTAAAATCTAGTTTGAATTTATTTTAAAAATAAATATATTTAGAGATATAAATGTTATTGATATTTTTTTATAAATCTAGTCACCCTTGACAAACTTTAACTAGTAAAAAAACCATAGCATTGGAATCCGGGTTTGTACCTTCTGAAATCGGTGATCCATAAGGCTTCGTCGGAGGGCTGGCTGTCCGAGTCGTGCCTCAAACCGTTGCCACCGGAGCCGAAGAAGGGTAGCGAGGTCGACGACGCCGCGGTGCGGCAGTTCAAGGAGAAGGCCGTTTTGATCATAAAGGAGTACTTCTTGACCGGCGACATCATCGAGGTCATGAGCTGGTTGGAAGCAGAGAACTACTCGTTAGTTTGTTCGGATGGATGGGCACACCTAGTCTGTTGTGTACTTGTGTTCAAGGACACGACCGAACAGCTATGGACGTGGGAGTCAGGTATAGATGTCCAAACAGTGCGGACCACCCGTTTGACCCGTGGCACGGCACGAATTTAGCCCGATCCAAATACAGCCCGGCACGGTCGGTTACGGGCCCGGGCTGGCACGGCCCGTTTAGCGTGCTGGGTATGGGCAGATACGGCGGCCCGCGTGCTTTGGCCTGGCCCGGCAAGATAAATGGGTCAGCCCGACGGCGGCCCGCGTATTTGACAACAGAAATACATTGTAGCATAGGCCCAATTCAATTAAATGGGCCAGGACAGCGGCTCGGCCGCTCGGCTCTCTGCTTGAACGGTTAAACTCTAACCCTATCGGCTATCAGGTATCCCCGACCGCCGACCCCGAGTCCCCAACCCTGGTGGCCTAGCTCGACGCCCTCTCTACTCTCGGTCTGGCGACGGCGGCGCCGTTTTCTCTCCGCCCTTCCTGCTCGTCGGTCATGCTCGCCCTGCTCATCAGTCGTGCTCGGCTGCTTGCCTCTGCGCCCTGCGGTCGATTGGGGATCTCATGCTCGGCTGCTCGCCCTGCTCGTTGCCTCATCGGTCGTGCTCGAATTGCTCGCCTCTGCGCCCTGCTCGTCGGTCGTGCTCGCCCTGCTCGTCAGTCGTGCTCGGCTGCTCGCCTCTGCGCCCTGCGGTCGATTGGGGATCTCGTGCTCGGCTGCTCGCCCAGTCGCCCTTCTCTGCTTGGCCACAGCTCGTGCTCGCCCTTCTCGGTCTCTGGTTGCCCAGGCGTTCTCTTGTCCATCGTGCGGCACACCAAAGACCACATGTCGTCTCTGGTGCTCCGGCTTTGAAAGGTCCGTCTCTACTCTCTACTCATTTACTGTCGTTAGCTTAATTCTGTCGTTGTCTGTTTAATTCTGTCAACACCATGCGTTACTAGGACTTATTTGGTTAGAACGATATCAAAGTAAAAAATTAGACTAATTTCTCTTAATCTCTTTGGATCATCTGCTAAGTTCTAACCAAACAGCCTTTATATTATTAGCGGTTCATAGTAGGCGCACGGAGTCGCAGCATTGTCCATCGAACGTCATGTGTTACTAGGACTTATTTGTTGTCTGTTTAATTCTGTCAACATCATGTGTTACTTGGACTTATTTGTTGTTTGTTTAATTAGTTGTTAGCTGTTTATTTTAGTTGTTGTCTGTTATGTTTTTTAGATTTAGTTTACAACATCTGAACTCACTTTAGATTTAATTCTGTCAATTGCATTGCAGTCGTTGAGGAACCGGAGGCGACAGTCCTCTAACCGGTTTAGCTCCTCGGGCTCGTGGTCGAAGTCGGGGTCATGGACCTTGACGCGGCTGCAGAGGAGGAGGAGCGCCGGCTTGAGGACCACAATGAGGCGCAGGATGCTAGGTACTTCCTGGGGTTTGGTGACACCCATGGAGATCCTATTGAGGTTGATACTGTTGCCGGCTAAAATGAGGGGTTTTAACAAAATTCTTATCGAGTTGTCTAGTTTAACTGGTACTGATTACTCTAGGCTTCCATTTGATGTTCGTACTAAGCTAACCAAGGTATTTCAGTTGTATGAGACCAAATTTGATGACACACGCATGCGCAGCGCCCACCAACCATCATCTCACCTATCTGGTAAGAAAAAAATGGCATGGGATGACATTTATGGTGATGATGACCTTGATGGTGAGTTCTCTACTCCTCTGGGAAGGAGATCAGGTTCTTCTTCAACCCCTCAAGCTATCTGTGCTGTTGCATCTACCTCTGAGTTAGCTTCCTACTTAGACAGTGATACTATCACTGAGTTTGATGAGGACTTCAATGTCCTTTCTTGGTGGCATCAGCATAAGTTAACTTATCCTATTCTTTTACTACTAGCTAAAGATGTCTTGACAGTGCCAGCATCTACTATTTCCTCTGAGTCTACCTTTAGTCTTGCTGGCAGGGTGATTGAAGAGCGTCGATGTCGTCTAGCTCCTGATATGG
The DNA here is from genome assembly GCA_029449295.1 of Zea luxurians. Classification (NCBI taxonomy): domain Eukaryota; kingdom Viridiplantae; phylum Streptophyta; class Magnoliopsida; order Poales; family Poaceae; genus Zea; species Zea luxurians. Next base: position 3,839,038 of record JAOPSE010000121.1, on the reverse strand, counting down.
TAGAGATATTATCATGCATCAAGGATTGGGAACTTGTTGATGGTCACGTGCAATACAGTGTGGAGGAAGACACACAAGAACTTGAAGCTGAGCACGACAACCTATGTCTTTATGATCCAGCAACACAATCAGCTAGGGATGATGAAAATGCTTAGTCTTGCAACCTACTAGTCTTATGTTTTATGAGTTGTATTGAACTAATGATCTGTACACTGTAATGGACTGTAATGAACCTATAAACTTTGCAGCTGGGCTGCACTCTTTTTTCCTTAGGGTTTTCTCACTGCCATCTAATGGTTCTTACCAAATCCCACTGTCCTTCTTTTGGGGTGCCGGGCTATCTACTATGGTATGCAAGAAATCAGCCATCTCTTCTATTGGAACCTTATGGTGACTATTTGCTCGCTCGGAAGTAGATCTGGATCTGGATATTTACTATTAGTATCTCTCTTTCTGGAGTGCCGTTCTAAGGTTTCTCTTGACTCAAGAATAGTAGGTGCGGGTCTAGTAGACGTAGACAGACAGTGGCATGATTCATATTCCGGACTTTCATATTCCTCTACTCTACCTAAGATAGATCCGCGCTCGGTGCGCTATCGCCTATATAAGTTAAGTTAAGTATGGAAATTGGGAACTCTTTATAGAGGTATGAGTTTTTACCTAAGAAGGTTTTTAATGAGGCGGCCATTGCACTAACAACTCCTAATTATAATTTCATATTTGTGTTTGTGTACTATCCTGTGAACCAACTGTTATTTCATGTGATCATTTCATATTTGTATTAATATGATATTATCTTGTGAATTGATAAATGAATTTTGTTGTCTTAATATATGTAAATAATATGTTATTATATATAATTAATTCTGTTAAATGTATGTATTTATATACTGCTCTACTGTTGGTTCGGGCCAGTGGCCGGCCCGGTACGTTGAGGCCCACCGGGCCAATGGGCCGGCCCAGCACGATTTTTCCCTGTGCGTGCCGGGTTTGGATATGTCCCTAGGCACGTGGGCCAGCACGATCTGGCCCGAAGCATCAACGGGTCGTGCATGACCCGGCCCTATTCGTACCGGGCTGAAACAGGTTCGGACCGGGTCCATGCCGGGTGACCCGTTTGAACATCTATAGAGTCAGGCAGTGCACGGCTGTAGATTCTTGATTTGCATGCAGCATGCAGGCGGATTTTATTCCTCCACAACTAGCATAAACAATTATATTTTTCCTATGGTGCTAAAATTTGCAGGTCAAACTAACCGTCACCATCTTCCAACTTAAAATTGCCTTCCAGGAAAAGATAAGCTTAAAAAATGCATTGTGCAGAACCACAAAACGCTCTAATTATTGGATTGTCGTGATATACTTGTTTAGTAGCGGAATAAAGCTGGAAAAGGACAGAGGTATAAAAATTGTTAATAAATAGGCGTGATCTGATCTGCAGCATAACTTTAGCAGGAGAATGCTCTATTCTCCCTAAGAAACCATAGGTAAAATAAGAATCAGCATGGTAAATAATTCTATCTATAGGCTAACATACTGATGAGCACCATATTTAGTACTTAGACATGACCTAACGGTCTGACCATGTGGCCCAGGCTGTCCGCGCCTTGAACGGTCCGTGATTAGATTAACTTGGACGAGATTCCTTATCCCGCGCGTGCTTATTCAAGCTAATCAAGCATGAAATTGTTGGAATACGCCTATATTATATATATATATACTGTATTTATATATTACACCTGGGTGCATTCAATATAGAGAATGCACCCAGGCCGAACCTATGTGCCAGGTCCGAGCCAACCGTCCCATCCAGGCCGGTTTCGTCCCTCCCGCACGCTCCGGACAGAATATTTTCACTTTCCCGCCCCTGCCCCTCTTTCTCCGTGAACGGCTCCTCCGTGAACGGCTCCTCCGCGAACGGCTCAACCTCTTCACATAAGTTGCAATCACACCAGACTTGCAGTTGCAATTACACCAGACAGCAGTTGCAATTACACCAGGCAGCAGTTGCAATTATTGTTTTGTTTAACAGATTTTTGGACATAGTTATATAGGAGTTGCAATCACACCAGACCAGCCGTTGCAATTACACCAGACAACAGTTGCAATTATTGTTTGTTTAACAGATTTTTGGACATAGTTATATAAAAGTTGCAATCACACCAGACCAGAAGTTGCAATTACACCAGACCAGCAGTTGCAATCTTGTTTGTTTAATAGATTTTTGGACATAGTTATATAGAAGTTGCAATCACACCAGACCCACAGTTGCAATTACACCAGACCAGCAGTTGCAATCTTGTTTATTTAATAGATTTTTGGACATAGTTATATAGAAGTTGCAATCACACCAGACCAGCAGTTGCAATTACATCAGACCAGCAGTTGCAATCATATTTTTTAACAAAATTTCTCAGAGTTATTCAAATGCGGGGGACAGAGACACGCTGACAGAGAGGCGCGCGGCGGCGCGGGGACAGGGAGACGCGCGGCGGCGCGAGAACAGGGAGGCGCTCGGCGGCGCGAGGACTGGGAGGCGCTCGGCGGCGGTGGGATTTGGGGGAGGAGCATCGAGGAGGCGGCGGCGGCGCGGGGAAAGGGATGCGCACGACGGCGGCGGGGGGCTAGGAGGCGCGCGAAAACGCCTGGGTGCATTCAATATAGAGAATGCACCCAGGTGCATTTTAGCAGCGCCGTATATATATATATATATATATATATATATATATATATATATATATATATATATATATGCAAGAGAAGGGTGGGAGACACTGGGTAAAGATGTCTAACCAGTAGAACATCAATGCTCATGTGTTTATAATATTGAATATAAATTGTATATATGATTTTTTTGTAAAATAAAAAAATAATCATGTCGGGCAGGGCCAGCACTATGAGCCGAGCTAGGCTACGGCCCAAGCACCGCACGACGCTCGTGCCGGGTTGGCCCAGACACTATTAAATGGGTTGTGCCTCGGGTCGGCTCACCAGACACGACCCATTTGGCCATCTATACCTCCGCACGATAATGATGGTTCTCGCCTAAGTTGCCACCACCTCGTTCGCCATTCTACATCTTTTCTATCTCCCACCATGCATCCACCTCCGCGCCACCCCATTCCCGGCAGAGGGCGTAGGAGCATGCGCCTCCTCACCGTATTCGTCCGACACCAGCCCCAACATCGACTCGCACAGTGGCTATTGCACGTCCACGATGACGTTTCACATCATGCGCGCACCATCGTTTTCGCCGTTGTCGGACGTCCGGTTCGTCTTCCCGGCCTTCGCCCTGTTCTTCCTCCCCAACCTTCTGCCCCCGCCTACGGTCGCAAACACGAGCCGACCGATGCTCGTCGACGCAGGTACGGCGCGAGTCGGACATGCTTCTGGCCTTTCTCCGTGCGTACCGTCGAGGAGGACATGGTGGCGCCTGCCATGCTTAGGTTATCTTGGCGATGAGGAGTCCAGGTCTGAGATATTAGACAACCAAGGCCCGTAGCGTGGCAGCAGTCGACATATGCTACGAAGTTGGTGGTGTTGTGTCGCTTCGGCGGGTCTAGGTCTCGCATTCTATCGCTCTTCTCAGATTGACGCCTGGTGCGGGTGCCTCTCGGTTTGGAGTTGCTACGGCTGGACTTCTTTCTCCACTTGCGTGCTCTCTCCCTATATATCTAGCGGTATACAATCTATGTCACCTCCATATGCCCAGGTCTTCTTCGTGTCCTTCTCCGGCAACGAATAGGTATGTCCGCCTCTTCCCTTCCCATCCTGCTCTACGAAACCTTGGAAGTGGGGGAGGCGAGGGATGGGGGTCTCTGATTTTCTGCCTATGGTACCTATCCGTTTATAAAAAATATTATGCGAAGAGCGGAGATAATTAATAAAAAATCTTGAGATTTTTTTGATGAATAATTTACGTGGGTATTGTTGTGAGCCGTCGCAACGCACGAGTAACCGACTAATATATATATATATATATATATATATATATATATATATATATATATATATATGAAGGGGTACGTCCAATTGATGCACGACACAATGAAACCAATCTATCTATTTACCAGTTCCTTTACATTCTTGCCTTGAGTAGCCAATAATTAGTCTTCCCCTCCTTAAATCTTCATATCTCTTCGCGTCGATGTTGTCTAAAGCCGTCCAAGACGGCCTGCCGATCCCATGACAATCCTAAGATCTTTCCTCCCTGATGGGGTCTCTCTCGAGGGGCGAGATCCTAATTCTGCACGAGATCCACGAAGCCCTCTATGCACCTCGCGGATGGTCTGCCGCCTATATGTGGACGGTCCATGCGTTAGCAGAGAAGGCCGAGCCTCGCTACATAGTTGCAGATGGTCCGACCGCTCATCGCAGCGATCCACTCTAACGTAGAGAGGACCCCAAGGTCCAGCGCAACGTGTGCTGGCTCTAGAGTTCATTTGGTGATTGGCCCCAAAAATGAGCCAACACACTTTATGGCGACTTCACTGTGGATAAGGGAGTTTGATCTACTAAAAATCGGCTTCCATTGGCTGATTCCAAAGATCATACCAAGTCTGCACCAGCAACACCATCAAGTCGACCCTAGAAGAGCTATCTGCTGATGATCAACAACACTTTGAAGATATCATGAAGACAAGAAGGAAGCGTTGGGACCCGTCTGACCCTACATAGATCTACGCGCATGTGACCCAGACAACATCATATATGGCCAGATAGTCTGGGTATAGCCCCGGACTCCACGACCCAACATTGGACCGTTCAACACCCTACTCTTGACTGTATGGAACCTTAGCAGATCGTTCGACACCCTACACCGGACCATCCAGCAATGTGTACGCAGAATAGGGAGCTGCACCGTATGCACAATTTCCACATTTATCCTAGCATCTTTACACTATCCCACTTGCGACACATTATAGTCACACAATACTGCCTCCTTCCCATGGAACTGAATACTCTTCGTCCTCCAGTGAGCTAGAGAGATACTTGGAATTAGGAGGTGGCACCAGTCGTTCGTCGAGTGCATATTTGGAACACCCTTGGGTAGAAGGCTGATACAACAATGCTCAGCCACATGAAATCTTCACCCCCAAGCTTAGTGGATGGTCGCCAGATGTTGTACAAAAGGTTGGGGAAGAGATAGCCGAATTTTTTAGGAAGAAACTCAGCGTTAGCATGTCAAGCATGGGATAGTCATATTGAAAACCTTACTACCACTAATTTGACACCGTATCGTATCCGCAGGGGACTAGGATACCAGATATCTCCATGTTTTATGGTGAGTGTGACAAGAGCAGACATGTGCACATAGGTCACCTCCTCGCGCAACTAGGGGAATTGGACAATAGGAAAGCTTTCTGTGTTCCCCAATTCTCATTATCCCAGACTATACTGCATTCGTTTGGTACATTGTCCTACCACCTAACTCTATTAACTCCTAGGGGGAAATAGAACAAAAAAATTTATGAGCACTTTTTCTTAGAAGAGTATGAGTTAGAGCTAGTTGACTTGACCTCACTACGATAGGGACGTCAAGAATGGATTAACGATTATAACCGGAGGTTCTAGGATACTAGAAACTAATGCTTCCAAATCTAGGTTGCTGATAAGCAGCTAGCAGAGTTAGCTTTTAATGGATTACACTAATATTTAAATGAAAAAAATTGATGGTACGCAATTTTTTACAATAACCTAATTACACCAGCGAGATTTGGCTTGTGAAAGCCAAAGCAAGGATGGACCTAAAGCGACTCGTCACAATGTTCATATTATTGATTGTCACCAAAGGAGCTCTAATGACGAGCTACAAGAGGTGTATGTTGTCGAGTTAGTTTGGCCAGCCAAGGCCAAATCTCCAGTTTGCTCCTCTCTATAGCTAGTTTAGAAGAATCAGCATAAAGAAGTTAAATTTACCTTTAATGTTGCTAAATGTGACAAAATATTTGTTGGATTACTAAAAAATGGCAACATTAAAATGACTCATGCTATTCCACCAATCAATGAATTAAAAAGATGAACTTATTGTAAGTGGCATAATTACATTTCTCATGTCACTAATGATTGTAATGTATTTCGTCGACAAGTATAATTGGCCATAACTGAGGGTCTGTTCAGCTTCCAAGAAATGCATATTGATAAGTAGCCATTCCCTATCAATGTCATAGATTTAAATGATAAAAAGTTCTTGGTTTAGCCGAATGTGGCCGATAAAGACAAAGGGAAGAGTCTTGTCATCGGTGAGGGTAAGAAGGTCCTCTCTAGGGAGGTAAAACCTGAGAAGACCTCTGATGGAGAGGAGTCACTGAAAATTGCCATCAGAAATGAAGAAACTGGGGTAAGATCGATCGAATCATCGATCAAGGCTTCCTGTCTAGCGCGAACGGTCCGGTCGCCACTTCCGAACGATACAGGCAGTGGGCGAATAGTCTGGTGTCCTCATCCGAATGGTACGGGGGCAATCAAATATGCCTGTAGCCATGACCGTGCACCTTCAAGCCACTACAACCCGAGATAGGTACGTGGAAACAAAGCATAGCCAAAGCACCTAGTCGACTGATTAAAATCAGGCCTACTTTTGTTCAACTTCTTTCTAAATATGTCAACAAAAGGTTGTTCCATGTGACCGTCTAGCAAAGTGATCTCATTCTCCAGCCTAAGAGAGGCAGGCGAAGGAAAATGGTTTGTTTCATGAGGTAAGGCCAAATAAATCGGCCAGGGATGTTGTTCAGCTGGTCCCAAATCCACAATCGATGACACCAGCATCATGGGCACCTCCACCTAGTTATGCACCCTTGTATCCACAAGTATACCCACCGTATAACCTAACCAAATGTGGGGAACACCTACGGTACAAGCACAATATCCCTATTGGATGCCACAACACCCATCTTGGGGGCACCCAAAACTTTCGTGTTTGACCGATTGAGTGCTCCTCAATCTGGTCCCCGGGCAAAGTGCACCAAGAATGCCGAAGTCCTCTACCATAAAGACCGACGAATCCAATAGAGGGTCAAGGAGTAAATTCCCTCATTTGTAGCACCTGAGTCATCGACTTCTAGTTCCAAAAAATTAGTAAGGTCAACAGCCGGTGATGTTATTAAGGTAAGCACTCAAAATGTTATTATTAATGCTAACAATGAAGGGCCAATGACCTTTGGCGAATTGGACAAGGAAAGGAAATTGCTATAGCTAGTAATGAAAAAGTCGATAGCAAAATACCAGACACTAAGTATTCCATGCCCCTGAAAGTAGCCCAGAGGGGGGTGAATAGGATACACCTGAAATTTTCACCACGAACATCGAAATAATGTCAAATTACCAGTTCAAGTGGTACAGGATGGTTCAACCACTACCAAGGGGCGATTGAATCACTCTAAACCAGTTCAACTACAAGAATAGATCTAGGGAAAGAACAACTCAAAGAATAATGAGAGATTCTTTTAACCAACAAACTTTAGGGATAATCTAGATGACATATGTGATCGATCGGAGTGGAACAACTTCCACAAACTCCACACACACAATGAATCACTGAATCCTTGCTTGCTAAAGGTAAAACACAATGGATGAACAAAGGAAGAACCCAAGAACACGAGATTTATCCCAAGGTTCGGCCACACCACAAAGGTGCCCTACTCCCCATTGAGGAGCCCACAAAGGGCTAAGTCTTTTGCAATCCTAATCCTCTCTTGGCCGACCATAAAGGTAAAGGCAAACACTTTCTCAATCTTGCTCAATGAGCGGGTGATACAAATTTCTTGGGGTCGTACACAAACTCAGAGACTCCCAAGCAACCTCAACTGTCAAGGAACACAAGATTCCAAGATTAACAAATCCGCACAGGTTTATTATTGCAGCAAGCTCAAAAGATGGAGAAAGAGGGGAAGAATGAAAACCATGTCGCGGGATCGAGAAACTTAGACCTGACACCAAGAGCTCCTTCTATCAATCGATGAGGGAGAGATTTGGGGTGTCAAAGGGGAGTTAGAGCTCTTGTCTCAAGTTTGGTGAGGAGTAAATGCGTAGAGCAGCCAGAGTAAATGATGGGAGAGAGAAGATGGGGTATATATAGGTGGTCCCAAAAAGGGCTGACCGTTTGAACTTTCTGCGTAATATGCGGTTGAACCGCACAAAAAGGCGGTTGAAGCGGTTTTCTCTAGAGACAAACTTGGTTCAACACTCGAGTTCAACTGTGAACCTCAGCCAGCCTACCCCGGTTGAACCACCCTTGGAGGCCCAGTCAACCTGTTGCATAGCAGGCTGATAGACTATACAACAGAGGGTGGTCGAATGGCTGTATGCTGAAAGGCCGGTTGAACCACCCCTAGGGGATTGGTTCATCTAGTTTCTACCATAGAGGTTTGGGAACAATTTCCCGGTTGAACCACCCTTAGGAGGTCGGTTCAACCTGTTTTGACTAGAGAGCTCTACTGGACATAGTTGAATCGCCCCTGGAGGCAAGTTCAACCGCCCTAAGCAAGAGAAGTTAACCAACACCAAAACTTCGGTCCAATTGAAGTACAGACAAATTACTTAAAGAACTTTGTTTTGAAATAAGATTTTGAAAAATACAATCTTGAGCTTATGCAAACACCATTACCTTTGTGGATCCCCCTTAATTTAATGGTGATTACTATGACTCATGAAATATAAAATTTGAAGTGTCTTCGCTTAGAATCACATGATACACGCCACGAGATGTGAAGTATTTTGCCATCACATGTTTCCTTTTCGATTATCATTTTCTCCTGTACCCCTTCTGACTTTGTAATAATTGAGTATACTTAGGAGCATACTTCAACGTACAAGGGGATTGCACTTACAGATTGTTTTTTCATTTGAGTCTTTATTTGTTGTCATTTGATCACCAAAACCCTTAATAGGTTGATTGCACTTGCAGCCCCAATGGTGCCCATCGAGTCTTTCATGATCTCAATAGCACAAGCTTCAATGTTTAGGAGCAAAGAAAAACAGAGAAAAAGTAGCTAAGTGGGTATTCAATGAGACGCAACCATAATACTCACAGAAGCAATGGAGGCCAAAGGCCACTGAAGCCAAGGCACAAGCGGCCATAACGGACAAGATAACAATGGTACATGCTTATGCATAGCTTGCGAACCTTTCGGATCCTACGACCGGATAGTCTGAACCCATCACGGACAGTCCGGCTACCATGGCCGAACCGTCCAAACCCCATCAGAGAGTAGCATATTTCAGGCACTATACAATAGGCGTACAAGGGGATTCTACTATGTGTCCATCAATCCCATTTGAGGATCTTTATGACGTAAATGATGAGGACATGGTGGACTATGAGGCATCTCCTGACGATCCCAGGTATGGAAATTAATCTTATTACTTTCTCTATCGATTATGATATTTTTGGTGATGATGAACCAGTGATGGCTCACTTTGATTTCGGTCCTAACGATGCAGTCTTCACTAAACCCACAAAATTGCTCAATCATTTAAAGCCTCTCTTCATGCATGGTCATATTGATGGGACGCTGATTTCGTCCATGATGGTTGATGGTGGCACAGCCGTCAACTTGATTTCTTATCCCCAATACCAAAATCTGGCAAGCAAGACAATGATATGATCAGGACGAAGATGACTCTTAGTGGAGTCAATACAAATAGTTTGTTTAAAGCCAAGGGTGTCACATCCGTTGAGCTGACCATTGGGACCAAGACCCTGGTTGCCGCATTCTTCGTCGTCGAAGTGGAAGGTGAAAGGGAAATAGGCTTACACCTTTTCCTAATTGATTTTGGTGGTTGAATTGCCTAACACAAATAATTGGACTAACTAGTTTGCTCTAGATTATAAGTTCTACAAGTGCCAAAGGTTCATAACAAACCAATAAAAAGACCAAGAAAAGGTTCAAATAAAAAGAGCAAAAGACAACCGAAGTGTGCCCTGGTCTGGCGCACCGGACTGTCCGGTGCACCAGGGAACTCAACTCCGAACTGCTCACCTTCGGGAATTCTGGGAGCCGCTCCGCTATAATTCACCAGACTGTCCGGTGTAGCACCGGACTGTCCGGTGTGCTAGCGGAGCAACGACTACTTCGTACCAACGGTCGTCTGCAGAGAGCAGTTAATGCGCTACAGTGCGCGCAGAAGTCAGAGCAGAGCCAGAAGGCGCACCAGACAGTCTACAGGACATGTCCGATGCACCACCAGACTGTCCGGTGGCCCAGAAGACAGAAGCTCCAACAGTCGAACCCTAACGATCGGGTGACGTGGCTGGCGCATCGGACAGAGTCCGGTGGCGCACCGGACTATCCGGTGCGCCATGCGACAGCAGCCTCCACCAACGACTCATTTGGTGGTTGGGGCTATAAATACCCCCAACCACCCACCATTCATTGCATCTAAGTTTTCAGCCCTCAAACACCTTACAAGAGCTATAGCATTCAATACAAGACACAATCAAAGAGATCAAATCCTCTCCCATGTCCAAAGATCACTCCAATCAAATAGTGACTAGTGAGAGAGACAAATTGTGTTCTTTTGAGCTCTTGCGCTTGGATTGCTTTTCTTCTTCATTCTTTCTTGATTCCAACTCAATTGTAACCAAGGAAAGAGACACCAATTGTGTGGTGGTCCTTGTTGGGACTTAGTGTCCCGTTTGATTGAGAAGAGAAGCTCACTTGGTCTAAGTGACCGTTTGAGAGAGGGAAAGGGTTGAAAGAGACCCGGTCTTTGTGACCACCTCAACGGGGAGTAGGTTTGCAAGAACTAAACCTTAGTAAAACAAATCACCGTGTCATCCGCCTTATTTGCTTGTGATTTGTTTTCGCCCTCTCTTTCGGACTCGTTTATATTTCTAACGCTAACCCCGGCTTGTAGTTGTGCTTAAAGTTTGTAAATTTCAGATTCGCCCTATTCACCCCCCTCTAGGCGACTTTCAATTGGTATCGGAGCCCGGTGCTTCATTAGAGCCTAATCGCTCGAAGTGATGTCGGGAGCATCCGCTAAGAGGGAGATCGGGACCGGCGACAAGTCCGCAAGCTTGGGGAGAACGCACTCAAGGGAGTCCGCCCACAAGCACAAGGAGGAATCCTCTTCCTCCATCAAGTCCCAACGGACGGGTGACAAGAAGAAGAAAATGAAGAAGGTGGTCTACTACAAGACCGACTCTTCGTCACCCTCTACCTCCGGCTCGGAATCGGCATCCGCCACTTCTAAGCGCCATGAGCGCAAGAAGTATAGTAAGATGCCCCTTTGCTATCCTCGTATTTCAAAACGCACTCCATTACTTTCCGTCCCATTAGGCAAACCACCTATGTTTGATGGTGAAGATTATTCTATGTGGAGTGATAAAATGAGGCATCACCTAACCTCACTCCATAAAAGCATATGGGATATTGTTGAGTATGGAGCATAGGTACCGAAAGAAGGGGACAAGGATTATGATTCGGAGAAGGTCGAACAAATCCAACACTTCAACTCCCAAGCCACTACTATACTCCTCGCCTCTCTAAGTCGAGAGGAGTATAATAAGGTGAAAGGGTTGAAGAGAGCCAAAGAGATTTGGGACGTGCTCAAGACCGCGCACGAAGGAGACGAGGTGACCAAGATCACCAAGAGGGAAACGATCGAGGGGGAGCACGGTCGCTTCATGCTTCACCAAGGAGAAGAGCCACAAGCAATGTACAACCGGCTCAAGACTTTGGTGAACCAAGTGCGCAACCTCGGGAGCACCAAGTGGGATGACCATGAAATGGTCAAGGTTATTCTTAGATCACTCGTATTTCTTAATCCCACTCAAGTTCAATTAATTTGTGGTGATCCTAGATACAAACTAATGTCTCCTGAGGAAGTGATAGGTAAATTTGTGAGCTTTGAACTAATGATCAAAGGCTCCAAGAAAATCATCGAGCAAGGTGCCACCTCTACATCCGAGGTGCAACTCGTCGCCTTCAAAGCGACGGAGGAGAAGAAAGAAGACTCTACACCAAGTAGGGTCCCCATCGACGCCTCAAAGCTCGATAATGAAGAGATGGCGCTCATCATCAAGAGCTTTCGCCAAATCCTCAAGCAAAGGAGGGGGAAGGACTACAAGCCTCGCTCCAAGAAAGTTTGCTACAAGTGTGGTAAGCCTGATCATTTCATTGCTAAATGTCCATTATCAAGTGATAGTGACAGGGGTGACGACAAGAAGGGGAGAAGAAAGGAGAAGAAGAGATATTACAAGAAGAAGGGCGGCGATGCCCATGTTTGCCGGGAGTGGGACTCCGACGAGAGCTCCACCGACTCCTCCTCCGACGAGGACGCCGCCAACATCGCCGTCAACAAGGGACTTCTCTTCCCCAACGTCGGCCACAAATGCCTCATGGCAAAGGATGGCAAGAAGAAGAAGGTAAAATCTAGATCCTCCACTAAGTATGCAACATTTAGTGATGAGGCTAGCTCTAGTGATGATGAGGATGATTTATTGACGCTTTTGCCAACCTAAACATGCAACAAAAAGAGAAATTAAATGAATTAATTAGTGCTATTTATGATAAGGATGAACTCTTAGATAGCCAAGAGGACTTCCTAATTAAAGAAAACAAAAAACATGTTAAGGTTAAAAATGCTTATGCTCTAGAGGTAGAAAAATGTGAAAAATTATCTAATGAGCTAAGCACTTGCCATGATATTATTTCCAACCTTAGAAATGAAAATGCCAAATTAATTGCTAAGGTTGAAAAATCAAATGTTTGTGATGATTCAATTGACAATCTTAGAAATGATAATGCTAGTTCAATTGCTAAGATTGAAAAATTGAATGCCTCTCTTGCTAGCCTTAAAAATGAGAATGAAAAATTAATTGCTAAGGCTAAGGAATTAGATGTTTGCAATATTTCCATTTCCAATCTTAGAGATGAGAATGACATTTTACATGCTAAGATTGTTGAACTAAATTCTTGCAAACCCTCTACATCTACCGTTGAGCATGTTACAATTTGCAATAGATGTAGAGATGTTAACATTGATTCTATTCATGATCACATTGCTATGATTAAACAACAAAATGATCATATAGCAAAATTAGATGCTAAAATTGTCGAGCATGACTTAGAAAATGAAAAATTTAAATTTGCTAGAAGCATGCTCTATAGTGGGAGATGCCCTGGCATTAAGGATGGCATTGGCTTCCAACAGGGAGGCAATGTCAAACTCAATGCCCCTCCTAAAAGATTATCTAACTTTGTTAAGGGCAAGGCTCCCATGCCTCAGGATAACGAGGGTTACATTTTGTACCCTGCCGGTTATCCCTAGCACAAAATTAGGAGAATTCATTCTAGGAAGTCTCACTCTGGCCCTAATCATGCTTTTATGTATAAGAGTGAGACATCTAGTTCTAGGCAATCTACTCATGCTAAATTGCCTAAGAAGAAAACTCCTATTGCATCAAATGATCATAACATTTCATTCAAGACTTTTGATGCATCTTATGTGCTAACTAACAAATCAGGCAAAGTAGTTGCCAAATATGTTGGGGGCAAACACAAGGGGTCAAAGACTTGTGTTTGGGTACCCAAGGTGCTTGTTTCTAATGTCAAAGGAACCAAGACCGTTTGGGTACCTAAGAACAAGGCCTAAAATTGTTTTGTAGGTTTATGCATCCGGGGGCTCAAGTTGGATCATCGATAGCGGGTGCACAAACCACATGACAGGGGAGAAGAAGATGTTCTCCTCCTACGAGAAAAACTAAGATCCCCAAAGAGCGATCACATTCGGGGATGGAAATCAAGGTTTGGTCAAAGGATTGGGTAAAATTGCTATATCTCCTGACCATTCTATTTCCAATGTTTTTCTTGTAGATTCTTTAGATTACAATTTGCTTTCCGTTTCTCAATTATGTAAAATGGGCTACAACTGTCTTTTTACAGATTTAGGTGTTACTATCTTTAGAAGAAGTGATGATTCAGTAGCATTTAAGGGAGTGTTAGAGGGTCAGCTATACTTAGTAGATTTTGATAGAGCTGAACTCGACACTTGCTTAATTGCTAAGACTAACATGGGTTGGCTCTGGCACCGCCGACTAGCCCATGTTGGGATGAAGAATCTTCATAAGCTTCTAAAGGGAGAGCACATTTTGGGACTAACCAATGTTCATTTTGAGAAAGACAGGGTATGTAGCGCATGTCAAGCAGGAAAGCAAGTTGGTGTTCATCATCCACACAAGAACATCATGACGACCGACAGGCCACTTGAGCTACTCCACATGGATCTATTCGGCCCGATAGCTTACATAAGCTTCGGCGGGAGTAAGTATTGTCTTGTAATAGTGGATAATTATTCTCGCTTCACTTGGGTGTTCTTTTTGCAAGAAAAATCACAAACCCAAGAGACTTTAAAGGGATTCTTGAGACGGGCTCAAAATGAGTTCGGCTTGAGGTTCAAAAATATTAGAAGCGACAACGGGACGGAGTTCAAGAACTCACAAACCAAAAGCTTTCTTGAGGAGGAGGGCATCAAGCATGAGTTCTCTTCTCCCTACACGCCACAACAAAATGGTGTAGTGGAGAGGAAGAATAGAACTCTACTGGACATGGCAAGGACCATGCTTGATGAGTACAAGACTTCGGATCGGTTTTGGGCTGAGGCGGTCAACACCGCTTGCTACGCCATCAACCGGTTATATCTTCACCGAATCCTCAAGAAGACATCATATGAACTCCTCACCGGTAAAAAGCCCAACGTTTCATATTTTAGAGTCTTTGGTAGCAAATGCTTTATTCTTGTTAAAAGAGGTAGAAAATCTAAATTTGCTCCTAAGGCTGTAGAAGGCTTTTTACTTGGTTATGACTCAAACACAAGGGCATATAGAGTCTTTGTAACACCCGGATTTTAAGGGTCCAAAACCCGGGGTTAACATAAACACCAGGTATGCTGGGACCAAGTCTCAAACATATGATGTATAGTGGCACAGGATCGAATGTCACAACTTTATATATAACAGGAGTTCTATACAAAATAAATAATTACATTATAAGGAGACAACGGTCCAGCAACCCAAAAGTTGACTGGGAGACGACGACCTAGACCTCTCACGAACTCATCACAGCATCCTCCATGAGCATCATCCTGCAGTACCTGGTCTTGACCTGTGGTGTATGTGAGACAGCAAGAGTGAGCTCACATACGTTCATCGCTCAACAAGTTGTGGGGAATAATGTGCATGAACTCGCCAAAGGTGGGAGCTCACGTGAAGTGTAAGGCTTACCAAAGAAGATGGTTAGAGCTGAGCATTGCTTTTAAAGTTGGTCAAAATTTTATTAGCAGTTACTAAGTATAAGTAAATACCAAACCCAATTAAATAGTAGAACAAAAGTAACAACTTCACCCGCGATGCAATGCATATGACAAATTGAATTTAGTTCCATCATTTAATCATGTGAGTGTCCGAGCCGCTCTTGACCGTGAGCACGGCTAGTATACCAGTTTTACACTCTGCAGAGGTTGCGCATCTTTACCCACAAGTCGTGTATCCCATGTCGCCAGGGTTTGCAAGGCCCTTAGACACTTCCGAGGTGAATGGCTAGGGATCCACTACGAGGCCTTTACAAAGTTCCACTAGCTTCCGAAAACCCGCTACAGTTTATAGGAAGATCCAGTGCAGGAATCCCTTGCAGGACCGCCATCGCAGCAAAATCCTCCCGAGGGCCTCCCTACACTGACCTCTCCCCTACTGCCCTTGCCCCTTTCGGGTAAGGTAGTCTTCCACTAGCTTTCCTAATTAATCAGCCAAGGGGTCCCATTCCTCCCTTGTGGTAGCACTGTTTTCCCGGGTGGTTCTCCATGTTCCAATTAACATAATGATCTTAACATGAACCATAAATAACAACTGATAACAAAAGTATAATCATGAATAGTGTAATCTTCATACCCAAAACCACATATAGCACTAGCAAGTACTACCCAGAAAGTTCAGTGGTAAACAAGGTATAAAGATAGACAAACTAGGGTAACCTATTGGGTCCCATCAAAATTAACCTATGCAGATCATTATGATTAATTAGAACATGAGTAGGTGAAAAGAAGTGATCAAGGGCACAACTTGCCTGGGTCTTGAGATTCCAGGTACCAGGATGATCTTCAGATGACACGTGACCTCACGCTAGTCGTAGCAATACAAACAAGCAGTGTATAGGCAAAATTAACATTACACCAAACATAAGAACAAAATACACATTATTAATATACATATTAAAATAAGATCATAGGAACAGGAATCATTAATTTTGGAGTTATAGATTTTAAGTTATGAATTTTCAAAGGTTTTATGTGTTTAAAATGGATTAAGTGAGAGATTAAATTTCTAATTGTTTTCATGATAAAACAGAGGCTCTAGGTGGTAGATAATAAAATTACAAAATTTTAGAAAGTGGAATGGTTCAATTTGGAGCTAAAATGAATTTTCTATGGATTAACTAAGTTCTAGCAATTATTTTTGTATTAAAAATCTAATTTCTAATTCATTTAATCACTTTAATACTGCACTGGACTGGGCCTCAATTATAAGAAAGGTCAGGAGGCTCGGCGCAAGAATCCCGAGACACAGGGAACAGGGTCCCTGGACGGCGGGTTTATTTAAGTAAAACCGAGGGGCTCTTTATGAAGAAGCGCCTGGCCGAAGGGGTATCGAGCGTTTTCAGCCATTCGATCAGATCTCGATGGTGAGGATTAGATCCACAGCCGCTCGAACCGGTACGCGCTAATAGCCGCAGGATCGGAATCCAACGACTCCGATTTTATGAAGCTTGATCCTCTCCGAACCGTCCGATCGAAGGCGAACGACTTGGATTCAATCACGTTGAAACGTTAAGCAACTCTAATCCTAGCCGTTGGCTAGAGATCCAGCGACCAGGGAACATCGTCCCCAACTGCACACCTACGACGGCGACGTCGTACGACTACCGCGGTGGAGAACCTCACCGGCGAGGTGAGCCTTTGGTCCTAGCACCCCAACCTCGAATCCGAATGGCTTTACACGATGCGGGAACAAAAGCGAACACGATTGAGGGAACTATACCGAGGATTATGCGCACAGTCGGGCGGACCACGACGCGACGCAAGCTTGACGGAGAACACAACTCCGATGAGAAATTCCGCGGTCGCCACGGGTCCAGCCACCCTTCTGCCCCCGCGAACGCTTCCGCCACACCCCGATGTGACCACCCACACTTGGTTTCGGTCGGCGGCGACCAGGGGAACAGATTCACCGAAGGGCTCGCGGTGCATCTCCCTTATCACCCACCTAGCGGCGGCGGCGCGAAATCTGAGCTAGGGCCTTTGCGACAAGGGTCCATGGAGGCTACTTATGCGTATTAGAGGGCGTCCGAGGAGGTAGGGAGGTCTTGAGCCGGCTACGGTCTGCAGCGAAGGAATCGGCGGTCGGTGAGCCCGCAGCGGCGGAAGAGGCGGAACAGAAGGCGCTGAGACACTGACCAACGGGCCCATGTTGTCAGCCGCAAATCCCCCGGCGTAGCGCAGGCTTGGTCCGACGTGGGCGCGGGGAAAAGCGGCTGCCAAGTGGGGACCACACGTCGGTGAGCGGGTGCGGGAGAGTGTGGTTCTGTGGGCTGCGTGGTTGAAGAGAGTATGGGCCGACATCAGGTATTCCAGCCCAGGTAAGCCTCCTTCCCTTTTCTTTTTCTTTTATCTTTTATTTTCTGTTTTATTTTATTCCTAACTATTTTGAATTTAAAATTTTGAATTTGAATTTCAACATTGAGTCAAGTATACAAATTCAAGCTCCCAGTGGAGGAATAATATATTTTTATTTACTTATTTTTATCCACAAAATTCTTATTTTCTCTCTTTTCTAAATTCCACAATTCCTTTTTGGATTTTAAATTCCACTTTGGATTTTAATATATTTCTTGTCACATTTATTATTATATTGTCATAAAATGCACACAAAATAAAAATCTCAGTATGATGCAATGATTTAGTGGCATATATTTTATAATTATCTGTTTTAAAATATGGTGTTCACATGTGATGATGTATAAAGATCAAACTCACAAAAAAGGGAGAAATTGTTTTCTCAATTGGTACTTTATCTAGCAATTACAAAGTGGGTGTTACAAATCCTACCCCCCTTAAAAATAATCTCGTCCTCGAGATTTGTAAGGAACATGATACAACAAATTTAGCTTGTAGTCTAGATTTCAGTTTCTAGCTAGTTCAAAAATCAAGAGTCCCCTTTTTTTTATTAGTTAGTTATTAGGAGAGCATAGGTATATATGGTTATAGACACTTTATTATGCAGGATAAAGGATATCTTTTAAAGCCTATATAGGTTTGGGCAAGAAAGAGTGGGGTAATAAAGGAAGACTCCATCCAAGATTGTGGACCTTGACTCATCTTGGTGACCTCACTTGATCCTTGAAGACTTGAGTTGGTGCTCATCCTTCCTTGATGAAGTTGATCATATTCTTCGGTCTTGTCTTATTGATTAGGAGTTAGTGTATATTATCGGGCTAGAGAATATGGTTAAGATAGGTATGGTTGAGATAGACTACATGATGTAGGTCAAAATTTGGTTTGATGTCAGGTGGTGGTTGATAGATTTTGCAATCCATTAAGACTCTATTGATTGGGTAAGTTATGTAACTGGTTATATAGGTCGAGTTGTTGTGTATGGCCAAGTTGATATCAGTCTCCAAATTAGGCTTAAGTGATTTAGGAGTATGGCTTTATCCTTGTACTAGCATTAAGTAACTCACACTAGGTTGGATCATAATAGATTAGATAAAATCTAGATTAGGTTGTATATAACTAGGTTAGACTAGTTTAATTTAGATAAATCCACTAGGGTAGGATATGTCTTATTAGAATCTGTTAGAATCTGTTGGGATAGTATGGATCATATGGTGTAGGTAAGTTAGAAGCTCTATTAGGTTAACACAGAGGGATTATGCAACCATCGGATGGTTAGGATAGTTGCATGAGGCCAAGTTGGTCTTGTCGTTCTTTAATTTAGTGCGGGGTGAACTAAGTTAAGACATGTTTTATAGGAGTAGAGTCTAATCTATTTCATCAGTATTATCTAGCATGTTTGATAAGTCACTTTAGATTAGATCATATTAGGTTAGATGAGATCTAAATTAGATTGGTATGACCAGTTTAACTAGATAAGATCTAATTAATTCGCATTAGATCATGATTGATGAACTAGGGTGGATAAGTATGCCTATTAGGATAAGATGGATCCATAAAGACAAGATAAAATCTTTTGAGGTCAGTTAGATCTATTAGGATGAGATAAAATCTTTTCAAGATAAGATGAGTATCTTTTAAGATAAGAGAGAATCTTATTAAGATAAGATGAATTGGTTAGAATGAGATCTTTTAGGATAAGATAAATTTCTTAAGCTAGATAAGTTCCAATGGGGATAATCTAGGCTGTCTAGTTATTTTATAAATATATTTTTATACCTATGTGTATATGCAGATGTAATTGTGGACATTACTCCACAACTCATCACACTCAATCAAAGATCCAAATCAGGCAAGTATCATAAGAACAAACATTCAAATACATAGACACTTATAAAACTAGTTTTGTTTTTGTTCCTAGGATTAGGTCTCCTATTCCTAAAGGTCACTTCAGTCACAGGATTTCAAAGTGTGAAATCCAAGTTTGTCTTTAGAAGGAAAAGGGTAAGAATAATCAGAGTAAAGCGGAAATAGATGAGAAAAGATTAAGATAAGTTTAGAAATGATCAGAGTAGCAAAGGTAAGTAGATAATGGTTGTTCCAGTTCTATCTAGGTTTCGTCCTACAGTCAACATTCCTCTGATACCACTTCTGTAACACCCGGATTTTAGGGGTCCAAAACCCGGGGTTAACATAAACACCAGGTATGCTGGGACCAAGTCTCAAACATATGATGTATAGTGGCACAGGATCGAATGTCACAACTTTATATATAACAGGAGTTCTATACAAAATAAATAATTACATTATAAGGAGACAACGGTCCAGCAACCCAAAAGTTGACTGGGAGACGACGACCTAGACCTCTCACGAACTCATCACAGCATCCTCCATGAGCATCATCCTGCAGTACCTGGTCTTGACCTGTGGTGTATGTGAGACAGCAAGAGTGAGCTCACATACGTTCATCGCTCAACAAGTTGTGGGGAATAATGTGCATGAACTCGCCAAAGGTGGGAGCTCACGTGAAGTGTAAGGCTTACCAAAGAAGATGGTTAGAGCTGAGCATTGCTTTTAAAGTTGGTCAAAATTTTATTAGCAGTTACTAAGTATAAGTAAATACCAAACCCAATTAAATAGTAGAACAAAAGTAACAACTTCACCCGCGATGCAATGCATATGACAAATTGAATTTAGTTCCATCATTTAATCATGTGAGTGTCCGAGCCGCTCTTGACCGTGAGCACGGCTAGTATACCAGTTTTACACTCTGCAGAGGTTGCGCATCTTTACCCACAAGTCGTGTATCCCATGTCGCCAGGGTTTGCAAGGCCCTTAGACACTTCCGAGGTGAATGGCTAGGGATCCACTACGAGGCCTTTACAAAGTTCCACTAGCTTCCGAAAACCCGCTACAGTTTATAGGAAGATCCAGTGCAGGAATCCCTTGCAGGACCGCCATCGCAGCAAAATCCTCCCGAGGGCCTCCCTACACTGACCTCTCCCCTACTGCCCTTGCCCCTTTCGGGTAAGGTAGTCTTCCACTAGCTTTCCTAATTAATCAGCCAAGGGGTCCCATTCCTCCCTTGTGGTAGCACTGTTTTCCCGGGTGGTTCTCCATGTTCCAATTAACATAATGATCTTAACATGAACCATAAATAACAACTGATAACAAAAGTATAATCATGAATAGTGTAATCTTCATACCCAAAACCACATATAGCACTAGCAAGTACTACCCAGAAAGTTCAGTGGTAAACAAGGTATAAAGATAGACAAACTAGGGTAACCTATTGGGTCCCATCAAAATTAACCTATGCAGATCATTATGATTAATTAGAACATGAGTAGGTGAAAAGAAGTGATCAAGGGCACAACTTGCCTGGGTCTTGAGATTCCAGGTACCAGGATGATCTTCAGATGACACGTGACCTCACGCTAGTCGTAGCAATACAAACAAGCAGTGTATAGGCAAAATTAACATTACACCAAACATAAGAACAAAATACACATTATTAATATACATATTAAAATAAGATCATAGGAACAGGAATCATTAATTTTGGAGTTATAGATTTTAAGTTATGAATTTTCAAAGGTTTTATGTGTTTAAAATGGATTAAGTGAGAGATTAAATTTCTAATTGTTTTCATGATAAAACAGAGGCTCTAGGTGGTAGATAATAAAATTACAAAATTTTAGAAAGTGGAATGGTTCAATTTGGAGCTAAAATGAATTTTCTATGGATTAACTAAGTTCTAGCAATTATTTTTGTATTAAAAATCTAATTTCTAATTCATTTAATCACTTTAATACTGCACTGGACTGGGCCTCAATTATAAGAAAGGTCAGGAGGCTCGGCGCAAGAATCCCGAGACACAGGGAACAGGGTCCCTGGACGGCGGGTTTATTTAAGTAAAACCGAGGGGCTCTTTATGAAGAAGCGCCTGGCCGAAGGGGTATCGAGCGTTTTCAGCCGTTCGATCAGATCTCGATGGTGAGGATTAGATCCACAGCCGCTCGAACCGGTACGCGCTAATAGCCGCAGGATCGGAATCCAACGACTCCGATTTTATGAAGCTTGATCCTCTCCGAACCGTCCGATCGAAGGCGAACGACTTGGATTCAATCACGTTGAAACGTTAAGCAACTCTAATCCTAGCCGTTGGCTAGAGATCCAGCGACCAGGGAACATCGTCCCCAACTGCACACCTACGACGGCGACGTCGTACGACTACCGCGGTGGAGAACCTCACCGGCGAGGTGAGCCTTTGGTCCTAGCACCCCAACCTCGAATCCGAATGGCTTTACACGATGCGGGAACAAAAGCGAACACGATTGAGGGAACTATACCGAGGATTATGCGCACAGTCAGGCGGACCACGACGCGACGCAAGCTTGACGGAGAACACAACTCCGATGAGAAATTCCGCGGTCGCCACGGGTCCAGCCACCCTTCTGCCCCCGCGAACGCTTCCGCCACACCCCGATGTGACCGCCCACACTTGGTTTCGGTCGGCGGCGACCAGGGGAACAGATTCACCGAAGGGCTCGCGGTGCATCTCCCTTATCACCCACCTAGCGGCGGCGGCGCGAAATCTGAGCTAGGGCCTTTGCGACAAGGGTCCATGGAGGCTACTTATGCGTATTAGAGGGCGTCCGAGGAGGTAGGGAGGTCTTGAGCTGGCTACGGTCTGCAGCGAAGGAATCGGCGGTCGGTGAGCCCGCAGCGGCGGAAGAGGCGGAACAGAAGGCGCTGAGACACTGACCAACGGGCCCATGTTGTCAGCCGCAAATCCCCCGGCGTAGCGCAGGCTTGGTCCGACGTGGGCGCGGGGAAAAGCGGCTGCCAAGTGGGGACCACACGTCGGTGAGCGGGTGCGGGAGAGTGTGGTTCTGTGGGCTGCGTGGTTGAAGAGAGTATGGGCCGACATCAGGTATTCCAGCCCAGGTAAGCCTCCTTCCCTTTTCTTTTTCTTTTATCTTTTATTTTCTGTTTTATTTTATTCCTAACTATTTTGAATTTAAAATTTTGAATTTGAATTTCAACATTGAGTCAAGTATACAAATTCAAGCTCCCAGTGGAGGAATAATATATTTTTATTTACTTATTTTTATCCACAAAATTCTTATTTTCTCTCTTTTCTAAATTCCACAATTCCTTTTTGGATTTTAAATTCCACTTTGGATTTTAATATATTTCTTGTCACATTTATTATTATATTGTCATAAAATGCACACAAAATAAAAATCTCAGTATGATGCAATGATTTAGTGGCATATATTTTATAATTATCTGTTTTAAAATATGGTGTTCACATGTGATGATGTATAAAGATCAAACTCACAAAAAAGGGAGAAATTGTTTTCTCAATTGGTACTTTATCTAGCAATTACAAAGTGGGTGTTACAGTCTTTAACAAGTCCACTGGACTAGTTGAAGTTTCTTGTGACATTGTGTTTGATGAAACTAACGGCTCTCAAGTAGAGCAAGTTGATCTTGATGAGCTAGATGATGAAGAGGCTCTGTGCGTCGCTCTAAGGAACATGTCCATTGGGGATGTGTGTCCTAAGGAATCCGAGGAGCCTCCACAAGCACAAGATCAACCATCTTCCTCCATGCAAGCATCTTCACCAACTCAAGATGAGGATCAAGCTCAAGATGATGATGTAGAAGATCAAGAGGATCCACCTCAAGAGGGGGACAATGATCAAGGGGGAGATACTAATGAAGACAAGGAACATGATGAGGGTCCAAGGCCGCCACACCCAAGAGTCCACCAAGCAATCCAACGAGATCACCCCGTGAACACTATCCTCAGCGACATTCATAAGGGGGTAACCACTCGATCTCGTGTTGCTCATTTTTGTGAACATTACTCTTTTGTTTCCTTTATTGAGCCACACAAGGTAGAGGAAGCACTTCAAGATTCGGATTGGGTGCTGGCGATGCAAGAGGAGCTCAACAACTTCACAAGGAATGAGGTATGGCATTTAGTTCCACGTCCTAACCAAAATGTTATAGGAACCAAGTGGGTCTTCCGCAACAAACAAGATGAGCATGGTGTGGTGACAAGGAACAAAGCCCGACTTGTGGCCAAGGGATATTCACAAGTCGAAGGTTTGGATTTTGGTGAAACCTATGCACCCGTAGCTAGGCTTGAGTCAATTCGCATTTTACTTGCCTATGCTACTTACCATGGCTTTAAGCTTTATCAAATGGACGTGAAAAGTGCCTTCCTCAATGGACCAATCAAGGAAGAGGTCTATGTTGAGCAACCTCCCGGCTTTGAAGATAGTGAGTACCCTAACCATGTCTATAAACTCTCTAAGGCCCTTTATGGGCTTAAGCAAGCCCCAAGAGCATGGTATAAATGCCTAAGAGATTTTCTTATCGCTAATGGCTTCAAAGTCAGAAAAGCCGATCCTACTCTCTTTACTAAAACACTTGCAAATGATTTGTTTGTATGCCAAATTTATGTTGATGATATCATATTTGGGTCTACTAACGAATCTACATGTGAAGAGTTTAGTAGGATCATGACTCAAAAATTCGAGATGTCTATGATGGGGGAGTTGAAGTATTTCTTAGGATTTCAAGTCAAGCAACTCCAAGAGGGCACCTTCATTAGTCATACAAAGTACATTCAAGACATTCTTGCAAAGTTTGGGATGAAGGATGCCAAGCCCATCAAGACACCCATGGGAACTAATGGACATCTCGACCTCGACACGGGAGGTAAATCCATAGATCAAAAGGTATATCGGTCGATGATAGGTTCTTTACTCTATTTATGTGCATCTCGACCAGATATTATGCTTTCCGTATGCATGTGTGCAAGATTCCAAGCCGATCCTAAGGAAGTTCACCTTAGGGCCGTGAAACGAACCTTGAGATATTTAGTTTATACTCCTAAGTTTGGCCTTTGGTACCCCAGGGGATCCACATTTTATTTAATTGGTTATTCCGATGCTGATTGGGCAGGGTGTAAAATTAATAGAAAGAGCACATCAGGGACTTGCCAGTTCTTGGGAAGATCTCTGGTGTCTTGGGCTTTAAAGAAGCAAAATTCTGTCGCTCTGTCTACCGCCGAAGCCGAGTATATTGCCGCAGGCCATTGTTGCACGCAATTGCTTTGGATGAGGCAAACCCTTAGGGACTATGGTTACAAATTAACCAAAGTTCCTCTTCTATGTGATAATGAGAGTGCAATCCGCATGGCGGATAATCCCGTTGAACATAGCCGCACTAAACACATAGCCATTCGGTATCATTTTTAAGGGATCACCAACAAAAGGGGGATATCGAGATTGCATATGTTAACACCAAAGAACAATTAGCCGATATCTTTACCAAGCCATTAGATGAGCAAACTTTTACCAAACTTAGGCATGAGCTAAATATTCTTGATTCTAGGAATTTTGATTGATGTTTTGCACATATAGCTCAATTATATACCTTTGATCATATATCTTTCTTTGCTATGACTAATGTGAATTTCAAGTGTATTTCATGCTAAGTCATAAATTGAAAGGGAAAAGGAGTCTTCGGCGAAGACAAAGGCTTCCACTCCACTCCATCGACTTACTCATCCTTCGCCGTCACTCCACACCGTTCTCCATATTTGGTATAATCTTCACTCATATATTATTTACCAAAGGGGGAGAAGGGCTTATATTTCACTCACAAGTATCCGTTTTTGGCGATTCATGCCAAAGGGGGAGAAAGTATTAGCCCAAAGCAAAAGGACCGCACCACCACCAATTTCAAAAATGTAGTCTTTCAAATATGGATTAAGAAAAGATTTTAGTATGTTTTTAAATTGGTATCTTACTTACTGATATAATTTCAAATTGGTATAACCTCTTCAAAATTAATATATAAAACCCTCTTGAATACTAAGAGGAGGATTTCATTAAGGGGGAGTTTTGTTTAGTCAAAGGAAAAGCATTTGAAACAAGGAGAGAAAATTTCAAATCTTGAAAATGCTTCTCAAAATATTATTCATATACCTTTGACTATTTGCAAAAAGACTTTGAAAAGAATTTCCAAAAGAGTTTGCAAGAACAAAACATGTGGTGCAAGCGTGGTCCAAAATTTTAAATTAGAAGAAAGCCATCCATGCATATCTAGTAGAAATAATTATTGGCTTCATTCCAAGCAACCTTTGCACTTTCCTTATGCAAACTAGTTCAATTCTGCACTTTTATATTTGCTTTGGTTTGTGTTGGCATCAATCACCAAAAAGGGGGAGATTGAAAGGGAAATAGGCTTACACCTTTTCCTAATTGATTTTGGTGGTTGAATTGCCTAACACAAATAATTGGACTAACTAGTTCGCTCTAGATTATAAGTTCTACAGGTGCCAAAGGTTCACAACAAACCAATAAAAAGACTAAGAAAAGGTTCAAATAAAAAGAGCAAAAGACAACCAAAGTGTGCCCTGGTCTGGCGCATCGGACTGTCCGGT
The DNA here is from genome assembly GCA_029449295.1 of Zea luxurians. Classification (NCBI taxonomy): domain Eukaryota; kingdom Viridiplantae; phylum Streptophyta; class Magnoliopsida; order Poales; family Poaceae; genus Zea; species Zea luxurians. Next base: position 3,812,901 of record JAOPSE010000121.1, on the reverse strand, counting down.
GTGCCACCGGACAGTGTCCGGTGCACTAGGGAACTCAACTCCGAACTGCTCACCTTCGGGAATTCTGGGAGCCGCTCCGCTATAATTCATCAGACTGTCCGGTGTAGCACTGGAATGTCCGGTGTGCCAGCGGAGCAACGGCTACTTCGCGCCAACGGTCGTCTGCAGAGAGCAGTTAATGCGCTACAGTGCGCGCAGAAGTCAGAGCAGAGCCAGAAGGCGCACCGGACAGTCTACAGGACCTGTTCGGTGCACCACCGGACTGTCTGGTGGCCCAGAAGACAGAAGCTCCAATGGTCGAACCCTAATGGTCCGGTGACGTGGCTGGCGCACCGGACAGTGTCCGATGGCGCACCGGACTGTCCGGTGCGCCATGCGACAGTAGCCTCCACCAACGGCTCATTTGGTGGTTGGGGCTATAAATACCCCCAACCACCCACCATTCATTGCATCCAAGTTTTCAGCCTTCAAACACCTTACAAGAGCTATAGCATTCAATACAAGACACAATCAAAGAGATCAAATCCTCTCCCATGTCCAAAGATCACTCCAATCAAATAGTGACTAGTGAGAGAGACAAATTGTGTTCTTTTGAGCTCTTGCGCTTAGATTGCTTTTCTTCTTCATTCTTTCTTGATTCCAACTCAATTGTAACCAAGGCAAGAGACCCCAATTGTGTGGTGGTCCTTGTGGGGACTTAGTGTCCCGTTTGATTGAGAAGAGAAGCTCACTCGGTCTAAGTGACCGTTTGAGAGAGGGAAAGGGTTGAAAGAGACTCGGCCTTTGTGACCACCTCAACGGGGAGTAGATTTGCAAGAACCAAACCTCGGTAAAACAAATCACCGTGTCATCCGCCTTATTTGCTTGTGATTTGTTTTCGCCCTCTCTTTCGGACTCGTTTATATTTCTAACGCTAACCTCGGCTTGTAGTTGTGCTTAAAGTTTGTAAATTTCAGATTCGCCCTATTCACCCCCCTCTAGGCGACTTTCAGAAGGCAATTGCAATGTTATATTAGGGAGAGATTGGATACACGCCAATCAATGTGTACCTTCTACTTTACATCAGATGTTAATACAATGGATATGTGATGAAGTTGAAACCGTACATGTAGACGCACATGCTTTCATTGCTATGGTTGATGCTCCTATACTTTGGACATATGTGTCACCCGGTTCTGGGGGCAAAACCGAATGCATAGCATATGTGTGCGAAGATCCATTTTCCACGCATATGTTGACGTCACAAGTGTAATATATCAAAAGACAATGCAATAAAGGCATAAAGAGAGTAGAGTAGTCTTTATTATGACATCCAGACAATAGTATCTTAAACACTATCATCAAAGTATAGCGGAAATAACATGGGTAATATCCCACAGGAAGATGACCGACGCATCGTTGGACTCAGTAATCATCGAAATCTCCATCAAGGTCTTCTTCATCACCCTCTGATCAAAATATTAGCAAGGGTGATCTCACTTATGGTCGGAGCTCAACAAGTGGGGGAAAATTAATGCAAGTTTCACAAGGTAAGGCTAAGGTTAAGCGGTAAACATTTTAGTTGGTCAATATTTTATTAGCAACACCTGTCTTACTAATAAGTGTGTCCCAAATATCCCAATTAATCAAAGGCATAAGATTATATCAAAAACACTTAAGTGAAATCACTTAAGGAAACCATTTGTGAATCATTGGATCACGATTTTTTCTCCATCTTTATGTTCAATTATCATGTGAGGATCCAGGTTGCTCTTAACCGTGAGCACAACTGACATATCAGTTTTACATTCTGTAGAGGTGGTACAACTTTACCCATAAGCCATGTATCCCATCTAGCCTGGGTTGTACAGACCCTTAAACACTACCGAGGTTAATGGCTAGGGATCCACTATGAGGTTTTCACAAAATACACTTAATACAAAGCAACTTTGTAAGGTGTCTAAGTCGGTGTGGAGGCCCTCTGGGCGAGGTACCTTAGCCAAGAATACGTCCCCATGTTAACATGAGCTACCACCACTGCCGCTCCCCCTCTTGCCCATATTTCATGTAAGGTTGCTAGGTACTAAGCATATAAAGCTAATTACCAAAGCCAGAGCCATTATAGCACTCGTGGTTGCACTATTATCCTGGACGGTCACTCCATGTTCCATTTAATATGAAATAATCTTGTTTAACCATCAGGTTAACATCATAATACAAATTTCTTTTCCGGATCAACAGTATTATTGAAAAGTGACCTCATGTTTATCAAGTTGAGCGATAGCAAAAATTATTGCTAAGCATAGTATTTTCCCAGGGTAATCAAGGAGTAAATTTGGTAAATATAGAAAATCCTTAATTAGGCAAATCCCATCAAATTATGCAATATATCCAATAAGTAAACATTATTATATGCATTAATTGGGTACAAACAGAATATGCAGAGGGAGAATCCAGTTGCCTTGCTCAAAAGTGTCCTGTGGGTCGTCCTCGAACGAGTTTGGTTCGTCTACCTCACATTCAACTTCTTGGATCGATTTGCATATCGTACATACAAGAAGAATACATATGCCAAATCAATAAACATACACCATTACAGGAGTAATCATTCACCATTACATACACATTCATGCATCACACAATTATCCTCATAAATACGTCTAAAAGCGTAAATACTTATTAATCCATTATGACCATTACTGCGAGTCAATATTGGTGAAAACATGAGTAGGTGACTATAACACTAGTTTTATCTAGTATAATATGTATTAACAATCTTTATGGAAAATAAATGCTAATTATTTTCTTTATTACTAATAATAGACTTTTAAGTTTTATCCCTTTTATTTCTAAATATAAATTATGCGTATAGCTACAAATTGTTTATTTATAATTCTTCAAACATTAATATTCTAAGAATTAATGTAAATCACTAATTATACTTTTAATAACATAATCATAGTTATATAAACAAGTATTTTACTAATTATTAGTGAATAAGCGATAGGGGCATGAACACAAATATTATGATTAGAAAAACTCTAAATTTTAACCTGACCAAAAGATGCGGCCTAGTATCTATTTCAATTGCTTATTTCATTAAAACTATACTTAAACAATTACTAACATAATATTATTTTATGTGCTAAAATGAGAAGTTAATCGCAAACGCTTCTAGTACTAAATCACAAAATTAAAGAATCATGACATAACTTAATTATTTTCGAAATATATATATATATATATATATATAAATACCCATATCCAAAATATTGTTGTAGAGGCTGATTCACAATTAAACGTATACACCAGGGGTCTCTTTTTAATAATTTCTGAAATGGATATTTCAGAATTAATTTTACGTAAGCATAGGGGCTAAAATACAAAATTGTCTTCTTCTACCTTGGGTTCTTGCTTGTGCGCAGGGAGGGACTCAGCGAGCAGGGAGCACGGCGAATGAGCACAGAGCGGGATAGGGGACGGCGCGGCGTTGGACGGGCGGTTCAACCGGGACTGTGGGACGAGAACGGCGAGGCGCGAGGATAGTGGATGGTCCGGCGAACGGCGGCGCGAGGACGGTGGACTTGGGCGCGGTCGACGGTGAAATCGAGAGCGGGGAGAGTGAGAGAGAGAGAGCAAGCTCGAGGAGGGAGAGAGAGGTCCAGTTGTCCAATTTATAGAGGGGAAGATGGGAGAGGAGAGGGCGCCGGGGGGGGGGGGGGAAGAAACGGTTGGCCATCACCACACCATTGATGGCCATCAATTGTTGTCTTCATTGAGGGAGAGAGGACGTGGGGGAGGGATAGGAGAAACGACGACGGTTTCTGGCTCCGGGGCAATAGACCGGCGTGGCCAGGGACGAGGGCACGGCCGCGCGTGGCTATGGCGCGGGCGGGTGCGTGGCGCGGCTGCGCGGGGTCGGACGTCGAACGCGCGGACGCGCGTCCTAGCGGCGGCGCTATGAAGAAGGAGAGGAGGGGCCGCGGGGCACTGACGGGTGGGGACCGCGCTCCATAGAGAGAGCGGTGGGGGGGGGATGGGGGAGAGGCCAGCTGGGTCTAATGGGCCAAATCGGCTGGTAGGGCTAGGGTTTCGAAATTTTCTTTTTTTTCTTTTCTATTTAAAAATATAAATATAATTTTAAATAACTCTAAAAATCATAATAACTATTCCAAAATTATTTATAACTTAAATATTTATTGTTAAACCAATATTTCTATATTAATTAATTGGATTTTCCATATGAAAGAAAATTCTTACTAAACATCCAAAGATCAAATATGAGCAAACAAAATTACTCTAAATGCGAATAAATATCAAACACTTGAATGAAAAATTCACCATTTTTACCATTAATAACTAAATGCATTATTTTTAGTTGATGGTTTTTATAGTGTTACAAACCTACCCCCTTAAAAGAATCTCGTCGTCGAGATTAAGAAACTTCTCAGAATAACTAGGGAAATTCTGCTCTGAGTTCATCTTCTCTTTCCCAAGTGGCCTCATCTTCCGAATGATGACTCCACTAAACTTTGCACATGTTAGTAACTTAACTCCGAGTAATCCTACGAGATGTTTCCAGAATTCTGACAGGGTACTCCGAATAAGTCAAGTCCTCATTAACATTCAGTTCTTCCATAGGTAACTGTTCCTCCAGTACTCTTAAGCATTTCTTGAGTTGTGACACATGAAATACGTCATGTACGTCTGATAAACTATCGAGTAGTTCCAACTGATACGCTACTTCTCCTTTTCTTTCCAAAATTTTGAATGGGCCAATGTAGCGAGGGGATCATTTTCCCTTAACCTTAAATCTTTTCATGCCTCTCATCGGTGAAACTTTAAGGTATACGAAGTCTCCTACTTTGAAGATCAACTCTCTCCTTCTATTGTCAGCATAGCTTTTCTGCCTCGACTATGCTGTTTTCAAATTCTCTCTGATAATATGTACTTGCTTTTCTACTTCTTGGAGAATTTATAGACCAAATACTTGACTTTCTCCGGTCTAATTCTAGTAAAGCAGTGCTCTACATTTTCGTCCATAAAGTGCTTCAAACGGCGCCATTTTTAAACTTGCCTGGTAACTATTGTTATACGAGAATTCTGCATAAGGCAAACTTTTATCCCAGCTTCTACCATGCTTTAGAGCGCAAGCTCTTAGCATATCTTCCAACACTTGGTTTGTTCTTTCTGTTTGCCCATTCGTTTGCTGATGATAAGCTGAACTAAAGTTTAGCTTGGTATCCATGGACTCATGTAGTCTTTTCCAAAAGCGTGAGGTAAATTGGGTTCCTCGATCCGATACGATCTTCTTTGGTACTCCATGCAGATAAACAATTCTTGACATGTATAACCCTACTAACTGGGCTCCTGCGTAAGTTGTCTTCACAGGTATAAAGTGTGCCACTTTAGTCAACCTGTCTACTATGACCCATATTGAATCATAGCCATCCCGAGTACGAGGTAGTCCAACTATGAAATCCATACCGATGTCTTCCCATTTCCATTCCGGTACCTTGAGAGGTTGTAGTAATCCTGCTGGTCTTTGGTGTTCGGCTTTAACTCGTTGACACACATCACATAGTGCAACATGAGTAGCCACATCTCTTTTCAAACCGTACCACCAATACTTTTCCTTTAGATCCTGGTACATCTTTGTACTTCCAGGGTGAATAGAATAAGCTGAATCATGAGCTTCTCTTAAAATAAGTTGGCGTAGGTGTTTGACTTCTGGTACACATATTCTCTTTTAAAACCATACTATGCCTTGTTCATCTTCCGTGAAATCTGGGGCTTTACCCAAACTAATCAAAGTTTTAATTTCCTTAATTTTCTCATCAGATTCATGTCCTTTATGAATCTCTTGTTCCAAAGTAGATTCAACTTCCATAACTGTTGCTTCCATATTATTGAGCATACCAAGGTTGAGTTGTTCCATTTCCCAGCACAATTCCTGTGACATCAAATGAGAAGTGATGTTGTTCACTTGACCTTTACGGCTCAAAGCATCAGCCACTATATTTGCTTTTCTTGGATGATATTGTATTTCCAAATCATAGTCTTTGATTAGCTCAAGCCATCTTCTCTGTCATAGGTTGAGTTCTTTCTGAGTGAATATGTATTTCAAGCTTTTGTGATCCGTGAAGATTTTGCACTTGTTTCCAATCATATAGTGTCTCCAAATCTTCAAAGCATGCACTATGACAGCTAGTTCCAAGTCATGCGTAGGATAATTCTTCTCATGCTTCCTCAACTGCCTTGAGGCATAAGCTATTACTTTTCCTTCTTGCATCAGCACACATCCAAGTCCAAGGTGTGATGCATCGCAATACACATCAAATCCTTTATGAATGTCTGGCATTACCAATATTGGTGCAGTAGTTAACCTTTTCTTGAGTTCCTCAAAACATTTCTGGCATGCTTCATCCCACTTAAACTCTTTACCTTTCTCCAGTAGTGAGGTAAGAGGTTTCACTAACTTGGAAAAACCTTCAATAAATCTTCTGTAGTATCCTGCCAATACAAGAAAGCTTCTGATCTTGGACGCATCCTTTGGTTGTGTAACACCGATACCGAGCTTGTCAAGTAGTTCAGGGGCACCTACAGGGTTGTCTGAGGTCCGTTGGACAAGGACAACTGTAGGTGGGCCTAATTACTTGAGAGGTTCCATCACAGGTTGCTTCCAATTTAGTATTTCACTTATCTTTCTCGGATCTACTTTAATTCCACCATCAGTAACAATATGTCCTTGTAATATCCCAAAAAATGTTGACCAAAAGTTGATCTTCGGTGCGTGAATGAGGGAAAGGGTTGTGGGTCGTTGGATGCAATGTCAGGAGTCATCTGAGGCATCTTTTCTTTCTCCCACAAAACCCTAGGTGGCCACCGCTTTTCCTTTTTCCCCCTCTCTTGGCTGCCACCCCCCCTTTTTCCCTTGATTGGCTGCCCCCTCTCCTCCCATTGCAGCCGCCCTCCATTGCTTCCTCCTCCCTAGATCTCCCCCCACGCAACAAGGATCGAGAAGAGGATGAGCACGTTGAATTGAAGAGGAAGAGAGGATCAAGAAGATGTTCTACCCCATCTCTTCTTGTAGATTTTCTTGGGAAAACCCTAGGTAAGGATAAGATCCATGTTCCTCCCTGTAATTATGTGTTTTTGGAGGTTGTGGATCATGGGGATTGAAGGATTAGAGATTGGATTAGATGTGGGGTAAGATTTTGATCTCGAAATTAGTTTCTGTAGAATGGCAAATTCGACAGTTTCTGTTCATACCAGTTTTCCGTGCTCTTAGTGGCCTCAAAAAAATAAAAAAAGTCTATCTATGAGTCGTAGATAATTTGTAGATCTTTCCGTGGCCACAAAGAACACATGAATCGGACATCAGATCAGAAAGTTATTGCAGTTTGATTATAGCAGTTTTTCAGTCTCACAATTCTGTGCAGAATCTATTCTCTTAAGATTCAGACAATTGTATCAACAGAATTAAACTTTAGGTTGGTAAAATAAGTTGTAGATAATTTCATAAGCTTTCCAGATTGTTAAATAGTGCATTCATATAAATTTGGAAACTCCAGTTATGTTTGTTTTTTTGTGGTTGTTCCTGCTTGCCTGACAAAAATGAGCGGGTCTATTAACTGGTAGGTTTTATCTAGTAAATGGCCGAATTAGATCTTCCAACTATGGAGACTTTTGTAGGGATAAAAGTTCTTACTGCCAAAATAATTTCATAATTTTTGTTGAGAAGTTTAGAAGATATCAAATTTTGAAGTTAACTATGCTAGTGTCTGAAACAGATTCAATTAGTTATCTTGTCGGATGTTTTAGGACTTATAGATGGTAGAATTTAATTATCCATTGAATACTAAAGTTGTAGAGTATTTTGTGTAGATACTCATAGAGTATTTGTTTGATATCACCATTGTTATAATTTTAAAGATACAAAATTAACAAACATCGTTGCTGTTGTATGGCATGTGGTTCAGATTTTATGCCCGCTAGCAGGTGGCTACACTCCAGATCATGCCAGTACATTTTTCTTTTTCGATGAAGGCTAGTGAATGTATCGGTGATTGCTACCATTTTGACCTGTTATTTCTATCGCCTACACTCTAATATTCAGAATTAATGGATTCTTTAATAATTGAACTATATGATGATGTTTTAATTGATTGCATTATATTGATGCTCTATCATATATTGATCATGATTATGGTTCGAGTATGACCCATGAGAATAATTCACACCCCTGAAGGCAGATGAAGTATTATTTGAGGTTTGTATTGTATCTGAAGGCAGATGAAATATTAATTGAGGTTTGTATTGTATCTGAAGAAAGTGTAGTTTATTGATAAATGCAGCATGCCATATACATTGCATGACTCATTTGCATCTGAAGTTTTGTCATGACCTATGGTCCGACCGTACCGGTACAATTTAGCATCGTATGTTTCCCGAGGAGGGGTACGATGCGGCTTCATACCCTTAGAGGTATGAAGGCAGAGGACATAAGCATTGCATTCATATGAATTCATTGAAGTGATATTTGCAGATGATGTGGTTTTATACCCTGAGAGGTATGAAGACAGAGGACCTACACATTGCATTCCTATGCATACATTGAGTGATATTTGTAGGTATTGTTGACGCAGGGAAGTGTTATACAACCTATCGTGGTTGTTCGAGGAAATGAGATGGTATTGGTTATATTGGGACTACTAAGTTCTATATCTGCAAGTATTTCTGATCTTAATTGTGATTCTTTTAGAATGTTGATTAATTCAATTTGTGGTTTAAATATCTCGTCAAAACAATTTGCTTGCTGAGATGTTTCATCTCACTCTTGCATTACTCAATGCAGGTGCTTGTTACTCATCAAGGGGAGTGGGAAATAGCTGCACATCCACCTTCACTCTCATAATAACGCTGCCTAGGTGCAGTCATGATTTAATTAGAAACTTCTTGTCAAAGGATGTTTGTTTTTATCTAGTTGTGCGCACTAGTTAATTCAGTTCATGTCGTTATGGTTGTTTTCACATTGCTAGCAGATTATTAATGTCTATTATGTTTTGTTATCATGATATATATTTATACTTTGTTGCTTCCCCGTTTATGCAATTTTTAAAGGAGATGTTGTCGAAATTTTATATATGAATGTTAGATGTGTAGTTTAGTAGCATTCTGGGTGTTTGTGGATCCCGAGGTGTTACAGTTGGTATCAAAGCATAAACTTTAGATTCTTGGCAATTTAAAGATAAATTTGACACACTTGCACATATAGGAAGGGTATGGGTGAGAGCACCTAGAGGGGGGCGGGGTGAATAGGTGATCCTGTAAAACTTCAAACTTAAGCCACAAAACTTGGTTAAGTGTGAGCACAAATAATTCCAAGTGGCTAGAGAGGAGTCTCAACAAAACACAGAAACCACAGAAGATCAATCACAGAGATGACACAGTGGTTTATCCCGTGGTTCGGCCAAGACCAACGCTTGCCTACTCCACGTTGTGGCGTCCCAACGGACGAGGGTTGCAATCAACCCCTCTCAAGCGGTCCAAAGACCCACTTGAATACCACGGTGTTTTGTTTTCTTTCAATATCCCGTTTGCAAGGAATCTCCACAAATTGGAGTCTCTTGCCCTTACAAGTATATGATCACAAAGAAACACAGAGTAAGGAAGGGAAGCAACACACACAAATCCACAGCGAAATGCGCACACACACAGCCAAGAATCGAGCTCGAATGACTATCTCAAAGTTCTCACTAGAACGGAGCTCGAATCACTTAGAATCACAAACGAATGCGCAAAGAATGAGTGTGGATGATCAAGAATGCTCTAAGGTTGCTTGGTTTTCTCCTCCATGCGCCTAGGGGTCCCTTTTATAGCCCCAAGGCAGCTAGGAGCCGTTGAGAGCAAATCTGGAAGGCCAATCTTGCCTTCTGTCGTCGGGGGCACCGGACAGTCCGGTGCACACCGGACACTGTCCGGTGCCCGATTTCCTTCCTAAAATGGCGCTGCCGACCGTTGCCGACCGTTGTAGATCTGGGAGCCGTTGGCGCACCGGACATGTCCGGTGCAGACCGGACAATCCGGTGCCGTCTTCTAGCCGTTGGCTCGGCCACGTGTCCCGCGCAGATTGCGCGGCCGACCGTTGGCCCGGCCGACCGTTGGCTCACCGGACAGTCCGGTGCACACCGGACAGTCCGGTGAATTTTAGCCGTACGCCGTCGGCGAATTCCCGAGAGCGGCCACTTCGCACCGAGCCAGCCTGGCGCACCGGACACTGTCCGGTGCACACCGGACAGTCCGGTGCACCCAGACTGGGCAGACTTTGGCTGCTCGAGCCATTTCTTCTCCAACTCGATTTTTTTCTGTTTCCAGCACTTAGACACAATACATTAGTCCATAAAACAATGTACTAAGTCTGAGAAACATACCTTTATCCTTGATTTGTACTTTGTCCACCATTTTACAATTAGGCACTTGTGTTGGGCACTAAATCACCAAAATACTTAGAAATGGCCCAAGGGCACATTTCCCTTTCAATCTCCCCCTTTTTGGTGATTTATGCCAACACAACATAAAGCAAGTAGAACAAGTACAAAAACACTTCAAATAAGAACTCAAATTATTTTGATTCAATTTTGACATATATGGATCACTCTATGCCACCACTTGGTTTGTTTTTGCAAATCAAACTCAAATCTATATCTCTAAGTCAAACACACATGTTGAAACATAAAGAGAGTCATTCCAAAAGAGATTGATCAAAGATTTCAAAAACTCCCCCTTTTTCCCATAATCAATACTTCTCCCCACAAGAAGCCAACTTTTGATAAGAGAGACAACAAACGAGTTTTGACAAACCAAAAGCTCTATTCTACTATTTTCAAAATCTCTCAAGTGGTAGCTGATCCATTTATTGCTTTAGCCTTTATTTTCTCCACCTTTGGCATCAAACACCAAAACGGGATTAATCTTGGCTCTATAACCCCATTGCCTCACCAAAATCTTCAATTAAGAGCAAATGGCAATAAGAGTTCATTAGATGAACTTGGAATAGGTTACCCTCTCATCGGAGTGCAGTGGAAGTCTTTCATGGTCCAAGTCCACCTTTTCCCTTTCAATTCTCCTTTGAGACTAAAACAAGCAAACTCAAGCATATGGTTAGTTTCAAAGGGTCAAGTTGTAACACATCTCCCCCTAAAACTGTGCATCACTTTGCAACGGACTTGTGAGGTCCAGGGAGTGTTTGTACAACTCGAGCACCACAATAAGCAATAAAATGCAGAATGAACATGATCAAAGGCATAAACACATGTATGCTACATTTCAATCCAAGTTCCGCGAATCTAAGATATTGAGCTCACTACGCAACCTGCAAAAGGTCTTCTCATCTAGAGGCTTGGTAAAGATATCGGCTAGCTGGTTCTCGGTGCTAACATGAAACACTTCGATATCTCCCTTTTGCTGGTGGTCTCTCAAAAAGTGATGCCGGATGTCAATGTGCTTTGTGCGGCTGTGTTCAACAGGATTTTCCGCTATTCGGATAGCACTCTCATTATCACATAGGAGTGGGACTTTGCTCAGATTGTAGCCAAAGTCCCTGAGGGTTTGCCTCATCCAAAGTAGTTGCGCACAACACTGTCCTGCGGCAACGTACTCGGCCTCAGCGGTGGATAGGGCAACGGAGGTTTGTTTCTTAGAGTTCCATGACACCAGGGACCTTCCTAAGAATTGGCACGTCCCTGATGTACTCTTCCTATCGACCTTACATCCAGCATAGTCGGAGTCTGAGTATCCAACCAAGTCAAAGGTAGACCCCTTTGGATACCAGAGTCCGAGGCAAGGCGTAGCAACCAAATATCTAAGAATTCGCTTCACTGCCACTAAGTGACACTCCTTAGGATCGGATTGAAATCTAGCACACATGCATACGCTAAGCATAATATCCGGTCTACTAGCACATAAATAAAGTAAAGACCCTATCATTGACCGGTATGCTTTTTGATCAACGGACTTACCTCCTTTGTTGAGGTCGGTGTGTCCGTCGGTCCCCATCGGAGTCTTTGCGGGCTTGGCGTCCTTCATCCCAAACCGCTTCAGCAAGTCTTGCGTGTACTTTGTTTGGGAGATGAAAGTGCCGTCCTTGAGTTGCTTCACTTGAAACCCAAGGAAGTAGGTCAACTCGCCCATCATCGACATCTCGAATTTCTGCATCATAACCCTGCTAAACTCTTCACAAGACTTTTGGTTAGTAGAACCAAATATTATGTCATCGACATAAATTTGGCACACAAACAAATCACCATCACATGTCTTTGTAAAAAGAGTTGGATCGGCTTTCCCAACCTTAAAAGCATTAGCAATTAAAAAGTCTCTAAGGCATTCATACCATGCTCTTGGGGCTTGCTTAAGTCCATAGAGCGCCTTAGAGAGCTTACACACATGGTCGGGGTACCGTTCATCCTCGAAGCCAGGGGGCTGCTCCACGTACACCTCCTCTTTGATCGGCCCGTTGAGGAAAGCGCTCTTCACATCCATTTGGTACAACCTGAAAGAATGGTGAGCGGCATATGCTAGCAAGATACGAATTGATTCTAGCCTAGCCACAGGAGCAAAAGTCTCCTCAAAGTCCAAACCTGCGACTTGGGCATAACCTTTTGCCACAAGTCGAGCCTTGTTCCTCGTCACCACCCCGTGCTCGTCCTGTTTGTTGCGGAACACCCACTTGGTTCCCACAACATTTTGCTTGGGACGAGGCACCAGTGTCCAAACTTCATTGCGCTTGAAGTTGTTGAGTTCCTCCTGCATGGCCAATACCCAATCCGGATCTAGCAAGGCCTCCTCTACCCTGAAAGGCTCAATAGAAGAGACAAAGGAGTAATGCTCACAAAAATTAACTAATCGAGATCGAGTAGTTACTCCCTTGCTAATGTCACCCAAAATTTGGTCGACGGGATGATCCCTTTGAATCACCGCTCGAACTTGGGTTGGAGGTGCCGGTTGCGCTTCTTCCTCCATCACGTGATCATCTTGTGCTCCCCCTTGATCACACGCCTCCTTTTGATGAACCTGTTCATCGTCTTGAGTTGGGGGTTGCACCGTTGTTGAGGAAGAAGGTTGATCTCGTTCATCTTGTTCCTGTGGCCGTACTTCTCCAATCGCCATGGTTCGTATAGCGGCCGTCGGAACATCTTCTTCATCTACATCATCACAATCAACAACTTGCTCTCTTGGAGAGCCATTAGTCTCATCAAATACAACGTCGCTAGAGACTTCAACCAAACCCGATGATTTGTTGAAGACCCTACACGCCTTTGTATTTGAATCATAACCTAATAAAAACCCTTCTACAGCTTTGGGAGCAAATTTAGAATTTCTACCCTTCTTCACTAGAATGTAGCACTTGCTCCCAAATACACGAAAGTAAGATACATTGGGTTTGTTACCGGTTAGTAGCTCATACGACGTCTTCTTGAGGAGGCGGTGAAGGTAGACCCTGTTGATGGCGTGGCAAGCCGTGTTCACGGCTTCCGACCAAAAGCACTCAGGGGTCTTGAATTCTCCAAGCATAGTCCTCGCCATATCTATGAGCGTCCTGTTCTTCCTCTCTACCACACCATTTTGCTGAGGTGTGTAGGGAGCGGAGAACTCGTGCTTGATCCCTTCCTCCTCAAGAAACTCCTCCACTTGAAGGTTCTTGAATTCGGACCCGTTGTCGCTCCTTATCTTTTTCACCTTGAGCTCAAACTCATTTTGAGCTCTCCTTAGGAAGCGCTTGAGGGTCCCTTGGGTTTCAGACTTATCCTGCAAAAAGAACACCCAAGTGAAGCGGGAAAAGTCATCAACAATAACTAGACCATACTTACTTCCTCCTATGCTTAGATAGGCGACGGGTCTGAAGAGGTCCATATGCAGCAGCTCCAGAGGTCTTGACGTGGTCATCACATTCTTGCTGTGATGTGCTCCTCCCACTTGTTTACCTGCTTGACAAGCTGCACAAGGTCTATCTTTTTCGAAATAAACATTGGTTAGACCTATCACGTGTTCTCCCTTTAGAAGCTTGTGGAGGTTCTTCATCCCCACATGTGCTAAGCGGCGATGCCACAGCCAGCCCATGCAAGTCTTAGCCATTAAGCATGCATCTAGACCGGCCTCTTCTTTTGCAAAATCAACTAAGTAAAGCTTGCCGTCTAGTACACCCTTAAAGGCTAGTGAACCATCACATCTTCTAAAGACAGACACATCTACATTTGTAAAAAGACAATTATATCCCATATTGCATAGTTGACTAACAGATAGCAAATTGTAACCAAGAGACTCAACTAAAAACACATTGGAGATTGAGTGTTCATTAGAAATTGCAATTTTACCTAACCCTTTTACCTTGCCTTGATTCCCATCACCGAATATAATTGAATCTTGGGAATCCTTATTTTTGACGTAGGAGGTGAACATCTTCTTCTCCCCCATCATATGGTTTGTGCATCCGCTGTCGATAATCCAGCTTGAACCCCTGGATGCATAAACCTGCAAGGCAAATTTAGGCTTGGGTCTTAGGTACCCAACTCATGTTGGGTCCTACAAGGTTAGCACATATATCCTTAGGGACCCAAATGCAAGTTTTATCTCCCTTGCATCTTGCCCCTAACTTCCTAGCAATTACCTTCTTACCCTTTCTACAAATAGCAAAGGGAGCATTGCAAGCATAATAAATGGTAGAAGGTGTGTTCACAACTTTTCTAGGAACATGAGCAAAATTTCTCCTAGGCATATGCACAACATTTCTCCTACACATATCTCTATCATGCTTATAGGAAGAACTAGAAGCAAACATGGCATGAGAATCATAAACATGTGAATCAAAATCATTATAAGCATTTCTAGCATGTCTCCTATCATTATACATAAAAGCATGGTTCTTTTTAGCGCTACTAGCCATAGGGGCCTTCCCTTTCTCCTTGGCGGGAATGGGAGCCTTATGGCTCGTTAAGTTCTTGGCCTCTCTCTTGAAGCCAAGACCATCCTTAATTGAGGGGTGTCTACCAATCGTGTAGGCATCCCTTGCAAATTTTATTTTATCAACTTCACTCTTGCTAGTCTTAAGTTGGGCATTAAGACTAGCCACTTCATCATTTAGTTTTGAAATTGAAACTAAGTGTTCACTACAAGCACTAATGTCAAAATCTTTACACCTAGTGCAAACATGTTCAACACAAGAGTTAGATTTATTTGCTACCTCTAGTTTAGCATTTAAATCATTAATTTCACCTTTTAAAGAAGAAATGGTTTCATTACAAGTAGAAAGTTCACAAGACAGCATTCCATTTCTTTTAACTTCTAGAGCAAGTGAATTTTGTGCAGTAACAAATTTATCATGCTCTTCATATAAAAGGTCTTCTTGTTTTTCTAAGATTCTATCCTTTTCATTCAAGGCATCAATCAATTCATTAATCTTAGCTATTTTAGTTCTATCCAGTCCCTTGAATAAACTAGAATAATCTATTTCATCATCACTAGATTCATCATCACTAGAAGAATCATAAGTATTAGCATTACGAGTGATTACCTTCTTTTCCCTTGCCATGAGGCAAGTGTGATGCTCGTTGGGGAAGAGAGCCGATTTGTTGAAGGCAGTGGCGGCGAGTCCTTCGTCGTCGGAGTCGGACGAAGAGCAATCCGAATCCCACTCCTTTCCAAGGTGTGCTTCGCCTTTGGCCTTCTTGTAAACCTTCTTGTTCTCTCTCTTCCCATTTTTCCCTTGCTCTTGGTCACTATCATTTTCGGGACAGTTAGCAATAAAATGACCAACCTTACCACACTTGAAGCATGAGCGCTTCCCCTTTGTCTTGGTCTTGCTTGGCTGCCCCTTGCGACCATTTAGCGCCGTCTTGAATCTCTTGATGATGAGAGCCATCTCTTCATCATTGAGCCCGGCCGCCTCAACTTGCGCCACCTTGCTAGGTAGCGACTCCTTGCTCCTCGTTGCCTTTAGAGCAATGGGTTGAGGCTCGTGGAGTGGACCGTTCAACGCGTCGTCGACGTATCTTGCCTCCTTGATCATCATCCGCCCGCTTACGAATTTTCCAAGTACTTCCTCGGGCGTCATCATCGTGTACCTGGGATTCTCACGAATATTGTTCACGAGATGAGGATCAAGAACGGTAAAGGACCTTAGCATTAGGCGGACGACGTCGTGGTCCATCCATCGCGTGCTTCCGTAGCTCCTTATTTTGTTGATAAGGGTCTTGAGCCGGTTGTACGTTTGAGTTGGCTCCTCTCCCCTTATCATGGCGAATCGTCCAAGCTCGCCCTCCACCAACTCCATTTTGGTGAGCATGGTGATGTCATTCCCCTCGTGTGAGATCTTGAGGGTGTCCCATATTTGCTTGGCATTGTCCAAGCCGCTCACCTTGTTATACTCTTCCCTGCACAAAGACGCTAAGAGAACAGTAGTAGCTTGTGCATTTCTATGAATTTGTTCATTTATATGCATGGAATTATCCGAGCTATCAAACTTCATTCCATTCTCTACAATCTCCCATATGCTTGGATGAAGAGAGAATAAGTGACTACGCATTTTGTGACTCCAAAATCCGTAGTCCTCCCCATCGAAGTGTGGAGGTTTGCCAAGAGGAATGGAAAGCAAATGTGAATTCGAACTATGTTGAATACGAGAATAATCAAATGAAAAGTTCGAATTGACCGTCTTTTTGTAGTCGTTGTCGTCGTCCTTTTGGGAAGAAGTAGACTCATCACTATCGTCGTAGTAGATGATCTCCTTGATGCGCCTTGTCTTCTTCTTCTTCCCATCCCTGCGCTTGTGGCCCGAGCCCGAGTCGGTAGGCTTGTCATCCCTCGGCTCGTTGAAGATAGACTCCTTCTCGTTGTTGTTGACCACCATCCCCTTTCCCTTAGGATCCATCTCTTCGGGCGATTAGTCCCCTCTTGAAGAGTACGGCTCCGATACCAATTGAGAGCACCTAGAGGGGGGGTGAATAGGTGATCCTGTAAAACTTCAAACTTAAGCCACAAAACTTGGTTAAGTGTGAGCACAAATAATTCCAAGTGGCTAGAGAGGAGTCTCAACAAAACACAGAAACCACAGAAGATCAATCACAGAGATGACACAGTGGTTTATCCCGTGGTTCGGCCAAGACCAACGCTTGCCTACTCCACGTTGTGGCGTCCCAACGGACGAGGGTTGCAATCAACCCCTCTCAAGCGGTCCAAAGACCCACTTGAATACCACGGTGTTTTGTTTTCTTTCAATATCCCGTCTGCAAGGAATCTCCACAAATTGGAGTCTCTTGCCCTTACAAGTATATGATCACAAAGAAACACAGAGTAAGGAAGGGAAGCAACACACACAAATCCACAGCGAAATGCGCACACACACGGCCAAGAATCGAGCTCGAATGACTATCTCAAAGTTCTCACTAGAACGGAGCTCGAATCACTTAGAATCACAAACGAATGCGCAAAGAATGAGTGTGGATGATCAAGAATGCTCTAAGGTTGCTTGGTTTTCTCCTCCATGCGCCTAGGGGTCCCTTTTATAGCCCCAAGGCAGCTAGGAGCCATTGAGAGCAAATCTGGAAGGCCAATCTTGCCTTCTGTCGTCGGGGGCACCGGACAGTCCGGTGCACACCGGACACTGTCCGGTGCCCGATTTCCTTCCTAAAATGGCGCTGCCGACCGTTGCCGACCGTTGTAGATCTAGGAGCCGTTGGCGCACCGGACATGTTCGGTGCACACCGGACAGTCCGGTGCCGTCTTCTAGCCGTTGGCTCGGCCACGTGTCCCGCGCAGATTGCGCGGCCGACCGTTGGCCCGGCCGACCGTTGGCTCACCGGACAGTCCGGTGCACACCGGACAGTCCGGTGAATTTTAGCCGTACGCCGTCGGCGAATTCCCGAGAGCGGCCACTTCGCGCCGAGCCAGCCTGGCGCACCGGACACTGTCCGGTGCACACCGGACAGTCCGGTGCACCCAGACTGGGCAGACTTTGGCTGCTCGAGCCATTTCTTCTCCAACTCGATTTTTTTCTGTTTCCAGCACTTAGACACAATACATTAGTCCATAAAACAATGTACTAAGTCTGAGAAACATACCTTTATCCTTGATTTGTACTTTGTCCACCATTTTACAATTAGGCACTTGTGTTGGGCACTAAATCACCAAAATACTTAGAAATGGCCCAAGGGCACATTTCCCTTTCAATGGGTTCAAATACCTTTGATATATATTAATGTCTTTGAAGTGCAGATGACAATAATTTCACCCCTCCCTATTCCTTTATGGTGATGTGGTAAGTTGTTTATGACTTAATGTCTGATATAATTTATCACTAAATCTTTATATTGTTTTATTAATGCGTTTGATATCGCTGGTCTTTTGTGAGATTGAAGTTGTTATTATGCTTGTGATATACATGTATGCCTATGTTGTTTTCACCATGTTTTTCATGGTTGAGTTTTATTACAATAATATTGTTATATATGCTTGATTGAGGATGTTTCTAAGACGAGTGTGAATTGCGTGTTTTGGGTTACAAGGTAACCATCAATTTGAATTTAAGTTGTTGAGCGGTTGGTGGATAGTTCCAACTATCTTTGCAAAGAATGATTGTTTATGTCGAGAAACCAGTTCTGAAAGAAATGAATATTGGTACTTTATATGAATTTTTGGGGGAAGTCTTTACATAGCTAGAATGGCTTAGATTTCTCTCTTCTATTGTGTGTTTTAGTTGCCACAAAGCCTAGATGTGGTTTAAAGTGGTTGCCTGTTAGTCATACTAATTGTAGAATAAATCTTTGATTTTCTTGATCCATTGATTATGTATTAATACGTTGAGGATCTGATGGTTCTCTTCCCGATGCATGCTTGTGGAGCCATTGTTGGACCACCTATCTATTGGTTTGAATGAAGTCATTGCCTAGCCTAGAGTTGGTTGTGTGTGGTTAGTCACCTATTCCTGAATGATGTGGTTTTTACCTCAGCTTGATATGTTTGTCAAATGTGTGAAGGACTACGGGGTTATTATTGACCTTGTATGTCTGGTACTTTGAGTGCATCGTATGATAGAATGAAATGTAAGTTTCTGAACTACAGTAGATGAAGACTTATATTATGAGTTGGTTAACCTTACTAGTTTGGATATTTTTCTTAGTTTAGATGTTGGATGAAGTATAGTGACATTGGTTAACCAAGTATTGTGTTGTTGTTGTGTCAGTGCTCTTTGTGGAGCTTTTGGCATTCCTTTGATGACCTGTGCCACATAGAATGTTATTGGCTTCTTGCTGGCTTTATTGCTCCATTAGTTCTGTAGACTTTCTCCATTTAGTGGGGTGCAAAGAATGTTAGATTACATGATTATCTTTTCATGATGGCAAGAACAAGGTTTAGGAAGATTAGGAGTTTTGGTTTCAATAGAACTACTTGTTTCGTGGTGCTTTGAGGTGAGGTGTTTGATCTTCTTATACATTCATCTGGTGTGGATGTTTCACCATTTAATTAAAATGAATTATTGAAGTTGGTAAGGGTTGTGCTAAGTGCATATTACTCCTTCATAAAAGAGTGTTGTTTTAAGACATTGATGTTGATGTATAGCTGCATCCAAATTAGATGGTGTGAAATTGTAGTGTTGATTGCATCTATGACTTGCTTTGAGCTTCATTGCATGTCGTTTCATGCTTGATGTTAGGTCGTGTAGTTTCCTTAGACAATTAGTCCAAGGTAGAAGTTCTTGTGTTAATTAAGACCAATAATGGACCCATGTTTTGAATGGTGGTGCTATATGCGGTACCTTGGGTGTTTTGCTTGGAGTGGCCGAATTCGAGGACGAATTCTTTTTAAGGGGGTAGAGTGTAATATCCCAAAAAAATGTTGACCAAAAGTTGATCTTCGGCGCGTGGATGAGGGAAAGGGTTGTGGGCCATTGGATGCAAAGTCAGAAGTCATCTGAGGCGTCGTTTCTTTCTCCCACAAAACCCTAGGTGGCCACCCCTTTTCCTTTTTCCCCCCTCTATTGGCCACCACCCCCCCTTTTTCCCTTGGCTGTCTGCCCCCTCTCCTCCCATTGCAGCCGCCCTCCATTACTTCCTCCTCCCTAGATCTCCCCCACGCAGCAAGGATCAAGAAGAGGAGCACGTTGAATTGAAGAGGAAGATAGGATCAAGGAGATGTTCTATCCCATCTCTTCTTGCAGATTTTCTTGGGGAAACCCTAGGTAAGGATAAGATCCATGTTCCTCCCTGTAATTATATGTTTTTGGAGGTTGTGGATCATGGGGATTGAAGGATTAGAGGTTGGATTAGATGTGGGGTTAGATTTTGATCTCGAAAATAGTTTCTGTAGAATGGCAGATTCGACAGTTTCTGTTCATACCAGTTTTCCATGCTCTTAGTGGCCTCAAAAAAATAAAATAGTCTATCTATGAGTCGTAGATAATTTGTAGATCTTTCCGTGGTCGTGAAGAACACCTCAATCGGACATCAGATCAAAAAGTTATTGCAGTTTGATTATAGCAGTTTTTTAGTCTCACAATTCTGTGTAGAATCTGTTCTCTTAAGATTTAGGCAACTTTATCAACAGAATTAAACTTTAGGTTGGTAAAAAAATTGTAGATAATTTCATAATCTTTTCAGATTGTTAAAGAGTACATTCATATGAATTTTGAAACTCCAGTTATGTTTGTTTTACTGTGGCTGTTCCTATTTGCCTGACAAAAATGAGCGGGTCTGTTCACTGGTATGTTTCAGCTAGTAAATGGCCGAATTGGCTCTTCCGACTACAGAGACTTTTGTAGAGGGATAAAAGTTCTTACTGCTAGAAGAATTTCATAATTTGTGGTTGAGAAGTTTGGGAGATATCGAATTTTGAAGTTAACTATGCTACTGTCTAAAACATATTCAGTCAGTTATCTTGTCGGATGTTTTAGAACTTATAGATGTCAGAATTTAATGATCCATTGAATACCGAAGTTGTAGAGTATTTTGTGTAGATACTACTAGAATATTTGTTTGATATCACCACTCTTATAATTTTAAAGATACAAAATTAACAAACAGTGCTGTTATTGTATGACTTGTAGTTCAGGGTGGAAGTCTTTCCACCAGGTCTTGGTTTCTAGTGTAGGAGCGATTTGTTGATTGTTGGCAAATGTTTGTGAAATATTTGTACTAAGTTTTATGCTCGCTAGCAGGTGGCTACACTCCAGATCATGCCCAGTACATTTTTCTTCTTCGATGAAGGCAAGTGAATGTAGCGGTGATTGCTACCGTTTTGACCTGTTATTTCTATCGCCTACACTCTAATATTCAGAATTATAGGATTCTTTCATAATTGAACTATATGATGATGTTTTACTTGATTGTATTATATTGATTCTCTATCATATATTGATGATGATTATGGTTCGAGTATGACCAATGAGATTAATTCACACCCCTGAAGGCAGATGAAGTATTATTTGACGTTTGTATTGTATCTGAAGGCAGATGAAGTTGGGCGAACGAAACCTTTTTCTAGTAATTCCTCTATTTGTTTCTTCAGTTCAACTAAATCTTTGACATCTATTCTATAGGGTCTTTTTAAGATATGTGCAGTTTCGGGTAATAATTCAATAGAAAACTCTATATCACGATCAGGTGGCATACCTAGTAATTCCTCCGGAAATACGTCTGGTATTCACACACTACCTTGATATTTTCCAGGGGCTTTTCTTCTAGGTGATTTACCATTGTTTCTGCTTCTGCATCTGTTGACATGTCTATGCTAACTTGGATTCTTTCACCTTGTGGACTTGTCAACATAATTGTTCCTTTGGCACATTGTATCACTCCATCACAACTTTTCAACCAGTCACTTCTTAGAATATTAATGTTAGAAGAATTATAAATAAACAATTTTTAGCTATACGCGTAATTTATATTTAGAAATAAAAGGGATAAAACTTAAAAGTCTATTATTAGTAATAAAGAAAATAATTAGCATTTATTTTTCATAAAGATTGTTAATACATATTATACTAGATAAAACTAGTGTTATAGTCACCTACTCATATTTTCTTTTCCTTACTACACTCGATGGTGTAGTCTCAGATTACATTTTACATCGTGGGGGGGGGGAATGTGCCTCATACATGATGGGCCAAAGTTACATGTGTTACAAAGATTGTCTCATTAAAAAACCTTTCCCCTTGAAAAGAAAAAGGGTGCCACATCAAAGTTGGAAAAAGAATGAATAAAAAATACATGAAATATTATACATAATATCTACGAAGCTCGTCAGCATTCCAGGACCTTAGAACTTTGTTTCTATCCATGTCCTTAAGCATATAAGACCTCAGCGAGTTCAAACAATCAAAAAAGGACATTCCCACTTAACTTGATGCTTTCCTCCTATATTGGGGTTGGCTATCCTTTGGAGCACGAGATGGCCTGGTTTTATATTTTTTAATTTTATCTTTCTGTATTGCCACCTTATTGTTTCGGCTTGATACTTATTAACGTGGTAAGTTGCTTGAAGTCTGATTCCATCTATCAGATCTTTTGAATTTTTCTAACTGTCTCCGTCTTCAGTCGAAACAACAATTCATGTTGACCCGAGCTTTGCTCTTTTGGAGATATTGCTTTGTCTTCGTACATAAGCTTAAAGGGAGTGAGTCTAGTGGATCTTGACACTGAAGTTTGGTGGTTCCACACTACTTTGATTAGCCCTTCTAGCCACTTTCCCATCGGCAATCTAACCAGAGACATCATAGTTCTCGTAAGGATTATGCAATTTTCTATTTCAACTAATCCATTAGACTCTGGATGTCTAACTGAAGCAAAATGCAAATTTGTTCCCACCTGATTGTAAAAGGTCCTAAATACTAAGGAATCAAACTAAGTGTCGTTGTCAACAGTTAGAGACTTTGGGACTCCAAAGCGACAAATGATATGTTGCTAGTAGAATTTTTGAATCGTGGCCGAAATTGTCGTGGCCAATGCTTTAGCGTCGATCCATTTGGAGAAATATTCTACTGCTACTACATCATATTTCAAATTCCCTTGTGCTTCTGGCATTGGACCAATTAAATCCATTCCCAACCATTGTTGTGGCTAAGTTGGTTGGATCAACTGAGTCAATGATGAAGGTTGTTTCTAGTGCCTTGCACACCTGGTGTAACACCTCAAGCTCTTACTCTCAGAATTTAGTAAAATTCTCCAAGGGTTTTTTTTTGAATTAAAACATCTTTTGGTTAAAAGAATTTTTCGTACCTATGAAGTCACTCTTCCCAGGATGAAGATACTTTCTATATAAAATCTAACAAAAGAGACTTATTATCCCTAGTAAAAGTATATAGATATATTCATAAAATAATCATGTTAAAATATTTAATAACATATAGTCTACAATGGAAGTTATATTTTCTTTAAAGATAAAATAATATGTGTGCATGGCAATGTTTTGGAACAATATGAAGGAATGTAATAATAAGTAAATAAAAGATGGAAATGAATAATCAAAAATACTTTTATGTTCTCATGCTGGAGTTTCTTGTTTGTGCAATAAACTTGAACTTAAATCTAAAACAAATTTGAACTTAGTCTTGAATTTGAAATTGGAAACACAAAATGGAAACAAAAATAGAAAAAGGGTGATGCTTGCACCCTAGGCCGAAATCTCTAGGCCTCGGTCCAAGTAACACATGCGCGCAAGCTCCATTTCCGGGCGCCGACCTGTTGACCCCACTGGTCAGCCGCACTTTGTGTCCACATACGCGCTATCACTGCTAACGCACTCAGCTGCATCTTTGTTCTCTTTGGTAGTAGACCCACTTTGTCAGATCTCCTTTCCCCGCCTCGGAATGAAGTCACCCGAGTTCAGTGGGATCCGGCTAGCAATCATGCTAAGATCCCGCGGCTAAATCTTCCCACAAGGTTGAACTCGACCTCTGTAACACCCTAAATTTGAGGTATAAATTTTTCTTCTCTAATATTCACCAAATTCAGATGTTACCCTCTTTTCCCTTTGCCTTTCTTTCTCTTTCCAAATTAGTGGAGGAATATTTCGCTTTTTATGTAAATGTTAGATATATTAATGAAACTCTAAAAGAGGTTTTGATTGTAGCATCATGCTGAAGTATATATTTTTTGGATGATGAATGTGTTTTAGGGTGCATTCATTTAATCTAAAACTAAGTTCAAATAGTAACAAAAACAAAAAGGGGGAAAGGAAACTAGCCCAGCAGCCCCCTCTCCTTTTCCCTTGCCGGCCTGCACCGATGGCCTAGCCATCACGCGCGCTCGCCAGCCCCTGCCGTCGCCGCACTCATGCGTGCAGCGTGCGGGTGGTTCGGCCATAGGCGCCGTTGCTGGGTGGGGCCCGCCTGTCAGGTGCCCCGATGTCTTCTCCAACTGCCCGACGACCCCATGCCCACATCTTCTTCAAACCCACGCCCTTGCCCAATCCTCACCAACCACCTGCTCGGCCTTCCCATCACGCTCCCCTCTCGCCTAGTGCCGTGCAGGCAGCAGGAGCTTGTGGTCGAGTCTGCCTCACCGCTCCGCCTGTCCGCGTCTAGCCGCCCCGCTTAGAGTTCACCGTGCCACCTGTACACGCTCATGTCTGAGGTGAGCCCGCCCCTCCCCCTCTCCATCCCCCTCCACCCCTATCCTTCCCCCCCCCCTCACCGAGGTCTGGCCATGGTCATGGCAGCGTCCTGGCGCACCCTTGCGCGCGACTGGTACAACCTGGAGGGGTAGCCCAACGCGTGGCCAGGGTTCGGCCAGCGCAGTGGCTCGTAGCTCGCGGCCCTGGTGCGGCCCGCGTGACTCGCGCAGCGCCCCACGTGCCTGGAGCCTCTCGCATGACCAACCATGGTCGCCCAGACCGGCGCAGCTGAGCCGCCGAACTCGACCTCGCCGACGTCCCTGCAGCCTGTCCCGACGTCGTTCGCATCTGGTTAGACCCGCCTCGCCCCCACGCGCAAAGTCCCCCAGCCCATTGTCGTTGCGTCGTGGTCGTGTCCTCGTTACCGCGCTTACTGACCCAGGCCGCGCAGCACGTCGTCGGGACTCCGACGACGCTCGCCTGTCTATCTACCCCTAGACGACCCCTTCTACCCCCTCGCGTGCGCATAGCCCCGCCATCGCATCTTTTGCTTGTTCGCACTTCGTTCGCGCGCGTCAAGCATGCGGTTCACCCGCGTCGTCGCGCGTGCTATCTTGCGCACCTCGCGCACATCGTCCTCGTGCATTGCACATTTGGTCGTGCATCAGTAAACCACTTCACCTAGAATCACTCATGCTAATTAACTATGTATTTAAGCGATGATTATTCGAGTAGCAACACAATCAAAGCTAAGCAATGATTTTATAGGTGCATACGATAATTACTTGATAGTATGACTAGGCCGAATTAAAATATTATAGTTAATATCCGCTTAGCATATACGTGATATCCCTCGACCGTAGCGTTGACCATTTCGGTTCCTCTCTCACGTATTCGTAGATGCAAGCTCTATGTCACGTTGCATATTTATTTGATCTATACCATCATATGATGTATTGTTTCTTTCTATTTCAAGAATGTTGAATGTATGTTTGCACTCGCATAGATAATGGTCCATTCGCGGAATCCAAGAAAGTTGCAGGAGAAGACCCTGAGCAGCAGGTGTTTGGTGAAGGCAAGTGTCCTCTGACCTATCTATGTCCTACTCACTTTATAATTCATCTCCCCGCATTTTACACAATTGATACCTAAGGATTTACTAGTCTTTTATTCACCCTATCCATGATTACCTAATTGGGTTAGATAATTTTGGATTAGCTTTATGCTAGCGCTCTACTCTAATCAATGAACATGATGAGATTATTTAGGATACGATGTTTACTTCTGAATATGATTATGGCATTGTGATATTTAAGAGGACTCGAGTTGTTTCTCGAGTGCCTCTCTATAAGGACTTCTTTGTTGGATGACTATCTGGGAAAACAGTGAAGCCATGAGGGTGGGATGGGACGCCCTTAGCTAATTAATTAGAGGAACTGAGGTGTAGTTTGTTTCGTTATTGTGCCGTCAATGGGGCTCGGTGTACGCTACTCACTCCATTGAGGGTGGTCTTCCCCTTGGGGAAGAGTACGGTGAATTTAGGAAACCTAATGGGCGGCTACATCCTTGGGGAATCTTTGTAAAGGCTTTGTAGTGAATCCCTAGCTGCTCACCTCGAGAGTGAACAAGGGTCTTGCAAACCCGGGCTAGAGAGGGAATCATGGCTTGTGGGTAAAGTGTGCGACATCTGCAGAGGGTTCAAAACTGATATATCAGTCGTGCTCACGGTTATAAGTGACCTTGGGAGCTCCTTTAATTAAAGATGCTATGGTTATGGATGAGGATGGCTTTAATGGTGATAATTATACCTATGGATTCTGGTACCTCCTCTTGGAGGGAGTATTTTTTAGGTTAATAACTCGGGGTTATTGCTAAAACTTGGCTCTCTACTACTAATAAATACCTGACAAAATAATAGCCACTACTTTGAGCTTCACCCCACATACAGCTAGTTCACCTTAGCCAAATTGGACATTTGTTGAGTATGTTGATGTGTACTCACCTTTGCTTTAAAACACCAAAACACCAGGTTGTCCACATTGCAACCCCTGCTCAAGAGAAGACGATGGTGTAGCGGAGGATTTCTAGGAGTTTCAAGACTATGATGAGTTCTAGGCTTGGGTTAGCGGCAAACCCCAGTCAGCTACCTTTGAAGGCGTTATCTTACTACGTTTTGTATTCGCACTTTGATCTATGTTTAAGACTATGTGGATGTCTCGGACATCGTGATGTAATCAAGTTAATACATCTTTATGTTATTATTTGAGCATTGTGTGATGATGTCCAGTTATGTAATCGTTGTGTACGTGAATTTCTATCCTAGCACGTACATGGTTCGCATTTCGTTTGCCTTCTAAAACCAGATGTGACATAAGTGTATCAAAGTCGTGCTGACTGTAGGACAACTAACCTAGAGTAGAATGGCCGTTCTAAGGATTATGGACCCTTATTCTCACCTTGACCTTTGGTGTCACTTCAAAAGTCGATCATCTCGACCAACCCTATGTTCTACTACTGTATATATTATACCTTGCTAAAATTTTGTTTTATTTTATTTTCTATTCTTTTGTGGTTTACTTTCTGGTCATATTAGCTCTATTCTCACTCTTATGCTCACGATGTCTTTTGCAGTTGGCTCGCCTTAGACACACAACACGAAAGTAAGTGATCCCTTTCTAGCCCTCTCATCTTGCAGAGCGCCCGCTTCGTCGCCCAGTGACTGGCCATTCAAGTCACAGAGCCTGCACCACCGCCTGCACAAGGAGCAGGAACGTTGGTGCCAGGAGATGGAGCAGCAGGGCTCTTCTTCCCTGCTTCAATAGAAGGTGGAGTCTGCGAGGCGTCCCTCCCCTGTGCCCCCGCTGGAGGCGCCCCCTGCATCACCACTGGGCGCCCCGACTGCTGGAGTAGCTATTGGAGGAGACCCTGACAGGGACGACGATGACAACAACAGCCCGAGCCACAACACTAACCTCTCAAAGGAGTAGGAGACGGAGGGATTGGTCGCCCGGCCATCACTCGTGACGCCGGTCACGGCTATCATTTCCATGACACGCTCGACACCCTACTGCGTCGATCCATTGACTGACACACTTGGTCAATCGAGTATTGCTTTGTGGTCTACGAGTAGAGTCGCGAGATATACCTGGACCACTGAGTGGCTACTTGCTTGGTGCGCCGTCCGAAGGATGATCTCCGAGGTACAGAGGTCTGCTCAGAGCATTATTCTATCTCTGAGTGGGACACTCTAGAGGCGGCCATGCAGGATCGTGCTAGAACACGCCTTGGATGAGCTAAGTAGGGCTCGTGCTGAGATCGCCGAGTTGCGAGCTGAGCGTGCGGAGCACCATCACCAGGAGGATGGCTCTCCCACCCCCATCTGGACTTAGCACTCGTACCGCCTGCCTCCACGTGGACACCATGCCTATGGCAACCCTGATTGCAGGACCAAGATAGACTAGGAGCTTTAGTTCGCTAGCGTCGAAACTTGTAATAAATGCTTAAGTTAGGAGTCTTAGTCTTAGTCAATCTTATTTACTCAAAATAGTTTGCTTATCTCGTGTTTTTATGCTTGTCATGGTGAACTTATGATGGATTTGGATCTTTGTAATGACTGTCCCCAAGCTGTGGGTAACCCCTGTAGTTTGGTTTAGCTATTAATGTTAATGAAGTTGGTTATTTGGTTAGGAAGCCTTTACTTCTACTTTCCTCATTATCTGAGAAGCTGTGTTTGGCTGTGTTGAGACTTAGTGATGATGTTTGTTCGTTCAGTGTTGTGAAGAACTATGTACCCCTTTTCTTATGCTCACAGATTGCAAGATCAATTCTGATGTGTGAATGCCTTCCACAGATGTCTGACCATAGGCACCAAGGAGGGAGGCGCACCCAGCAAGAGCAGCATGCCTCATAGGATGAGGCACCCCAGTCGTTGCCTCCCCCACCACCCCCAATGACAATAGAGCAGATGTTCTTCATGCAGACTCAAGCGGTGCAAGCAATTGGGTAGACTCTAGCAGCCATGCAGCAAGCGCAACAGCAGCCTCAACCTCAGCCACAGATGTTGATGTCGCAAATGCCAAGAGACAGGCATGTGAAGTTCATGCGAGGTCATCCCCCTGTGTTCGCTTACTCTGCTGACCCCATGGACGCCGAAGACTGGCTGCGCACCGTGGAGTGGGAGTTGCACACCGCCCAATGCAACGATAGAGAGAGTCATGTATGGTCCCTGTCTGCTAAGGGGAGTAGCTCAGTCCTGGTGGGAGTCCTATCTCGCCACCCACGCCGACCCAAGGCCATCACTTGGGAGGAATTCATAGATAACTTAAGCTGGTGTCATGTTCCAGAGGGTCTGATGATAGTGAAGAAGGAAGAGTTCCTGGCATTGAAGTAGGGACCCATGTCCGTCAGTGAGTACAGAGATAGATTTCTGCAACTGTCCTGCTATGCTCCTTAGGATGTCAACACTGATGCGAAGAGGCAGTACCGATTCCTGAGAGGCTTGCTTGACCCCCAACACTACCAACTGATGAATCATACCCTCCCCACATTTCAGCACCTGATCGATAGAGCAATCGTGACAGTGAAAAAGCGCAAGGAAATGGAAGGTCGGAAGCGCAAGATGGGTGGACCCTAGCCCGGAAGCTACAATCTCCCCCATTTCTCAGGCAATTCACCCCAGCAGTTCAAGCAGAGTCTCCCTCAGTGGTATCAGCAGAAGAACCAACGTCAGCATCATCATCAGCAGCAATTCCGAAGGCAATACCCTCAGCAGCAGCAGTACTACCAGAACAGTCAACTGGGACAAAATCAGTATCAGAGGTAGAGTAACCAGACACCTCATCTTCTAGCCCTAGCAACCAATCAGAGCAGTCAGGTAGCCTCTGTGCAAGGAGGATGCAGAGGATGCTTCCACTATGGAGAGCAGGGCCACTGGGCGATGCATTGCCTGAAGAAGATGGCTCAACAACAGCCAACCCCAATGCCCCAGCAAGACAGAATGCAGCTCAGCAAGGAGCAGGCAACCATGGTCAGACACGCTACAACCATGGGAGGCTGAACCAATAGGAGGCCGAAGTAGTCTAGGAAACACCAAGCATGATAGTAGGTACGTTCTCAGTCGAATCCCACCTTGCAGAAGTGTTATTTGATACTGGAGCAACGCACTCATTTGCTATTGCATCATGGGTAGAGGCGCATAATCTTCCAATAACCACAATGACAACACCAATACAAATTGATTCGGCCGGTGGGAAAGTCCAAATCAATAGAATATGTTTGAATGTAAGGGTGGAAATAAGGGGATAGAGTTCCCCGCTAACCTGATAGTGATGGGTACTCAGGGATATCCTAGGGATAAATTGGCTAGATAAGTACCAAGCAGTTATCAGTTGTGATAAGATAACGGAGAAGTTGGTGTCCCCACTAGGAGAAGAAGTGGTGACTGAGCTAGTCCCACCCGAGTCAAAAAAGGAGGTTGCCACCAGATGACTATTGATAGCAAGGAGGCTGACCCACTCGAGGCCATCAAGGTTGTGTTAGAATTTCTAGATGTTTCCCTAAGGATTTACTAGGTATACCGCCTGAGCGGAAAGTTGAGTTCCCCATAGAGCTTATCCCTGGCACCGCCCCCATTCCCAAAAGAGCCTAGAAGGTATCTGAACTAGAGTTGCTGGAACTCAAGAAGCAGATAGATGAGCAGACAGAGAAGGGTTACATCAAACCAAGTACCTCACATTGGGCCACTCATATCCTATTCGTGGAAAAGAAGGATGGCACCAAGAGGATGTGCATCGACTACAAAGCTCTGAACGAGGTCACCATCAACAACAACTACCCCTGCCTAGAATAGAAGATCTATTCGACCAACTAAGAGGAGCCAGTGTATTCTCGAAGATAGATCTGAGGTCAGGTTATCATCAACTCAGGAAAACTCAGGATCCGACCTTCAGATATACCGAAGACGACTTTTATCACCAAGTACGAGCTATATGAGAATACAGTTATGTCTTTTGGTCTAACGAATGCACCCACCTTGTTCATGAATTTGATGAACCGTGTGTTCATGGATGACCTAGACAAGTTTGTGGTGGTGTTTATCGACGACATTCTCATATATCATCGGTGAGGAAGAGCATGTGGGTCATCTGAAGATGGTATTGCAGAGGCTATGAGAGCACCAATTATATGCAAAGTTGAGCAAATGCGAATTCTGAATTCAAGAAGTCCTATGCTTGGGTCACATTATAAACAGAGATGGATTGGTCATAGATCCAAAGAAGGTAGCAGCCATTTTGAACTAGAAAGCACAAAAAGATGTTTGAGGTATCAAGAGTTTCATTAGAATGGCTAGATACTATCGACGTTTCATTGAAGACTTTTCAAAGATTGCTAGACCCATGACAGCCTTATTAGCAAATAAAGTTGAATTCAAGTGGACCCAGAAGTGCCAAGAGGCCTTTGAAGCGCTCAAAGATAAGTTGACTACAATGCCTGTCTTAGTTCTACTTGATGTTCACAAGCCATTTCCGGTGTATTGTGAATCTTCCTACACCGGCTTGGGATGTGTGCTGGTGCAATAAGGAAGGGTCATTGCATATTCATCTCGACAACTGAAGGATCATCAGAAGAATTATACAACCCATGGCCTAGAGTTAGCAGCAGTGGTTCATGCATTGAAGACATGGAGGCACTATCTGTATGGGTAGAAATGTGATGTCTACACAGACCATAAGAGTCTGAAGTACATATTTACACAATCAGAGCTGAATATGAGGCATCAAAGATGGCTAGAACTGGTTAAAGATTATGAGTTGGAGATACACTACCATCTAGGTAAAGAGAACGTGGTGGCAGATGCTTTAAGCAGAAAAAGTCAAGTCAACATGATGGTCGTTCACCCGATGCCCTATGAGTTAGCCAAAGAATTTGACAGACTGAGCCTTGGATTTTTGAACAAAACTCGCAAGGGGTAACAGTTGAGTTAGAACCCAGCTTAAAGTGGGAAATCAAAGAAGCACAAAAGGGTGAAGAGAAGACCAATGAAGTCCAGTAGCTAATCCTAGAAGGGAGAGGAAAAGATTTTCGGGAAGATGCAGAAGGTGTGGTATGGTTCAAAGACCGCCTGTGTGTTCCTAATATCAAGTCCATTCGGGAGGTAATTGTGACGGAACCTCCCAAGTCATTAGGCCCACCTACAGTTGTCCTTGTCCAACGGACCTTGGAGAACCCTGTAGATGCACATAATCACTCGACAAGTTCGATATCTGTATTCTTTTCCTCGCCTAAGAGCGTTTTACCGGTCACGCAGATATTACAACACATCAGAGGAACAAATAAGAGGAAGCGAATTACAATAACTTAACTTACATTCATTAAAATATAGAAAGAGTGTTATTCTTACATCACCAGGATATAAGAGTGCATAGGTATTATTATGACAAACTTGGGAGGCAAAAACCCCTCCCGCATAAAAGTATATTGTTTTTCAAAAGGAAGGACCACATCCTTCGGCAACCACGTTACTGTTGAGGTTCGTCCTTGGGCACCACCTTAGTGCAAAAACAGTAAAAGTCTGTTGTTTCATCACCTACAATAACATGGGTTCGAAAACCCTGAGTACGAAGTGTACTTTCTCAAGTCTTACCCGTCAAAGAAAAGACTCTCAAGGATATGCTGGCTTAAGGGAGTCAAGGTAAGGCTTAATCAAGAATCAAGACTTTGTTTGCAAAAATGCTTACTAATAGTGGATCCTTAAAAATCCAGTTTTATTAGCAAGTTAAGTCATTACCTATCACTAGAGTTCTTTCTACCCTAGTTCAAGCACTTGGCCTATACTAGCCATCCCTTTATCGACCCTTCTTGTTTCACTGGAATGCTACGTGTAAGTCAGTGACCAAGTCTTCATGTCCGAGAAGTAACGGCGATCTGAATCGATTAATATCCAGCTGGGGATCTCCAATCACACAACATATGTAGCACTTAACCCTTGCATATGTCAACTCGCCACCAGGGTTCTTAAGACCAGACCGGGTTCACGCCAACCGAGAGCACAGATACACCACCGTCCAGCCTCTTACCACGGAGGGTACACGCTACTCTCGCCATCTCTCCACTCCCATTACGTGTTGGCCTTTCTGGTATTAGTCTGCCCGAGGCAAAGCTTACCCATGATGAGGTATGTGACCAGTTAAAAGGTCCTCGATCATCAGGCCTACATCGAGACGGCCCTTAATCGACTCAGATGGAGACACTACACCGAGACTCTCGTCTCGTGCAAGTCACCCGCCCGGTCTCAGCTTTATCATTTAAAACCCAAAATTTGGTACCTGGCAGAGGTACATCTTTTCCGATGTTGAACCCATCATGGCCATGATGGATCCACCATCAAGTTTTAATTTTGAAAATATCCCATCCACTGTGAAGCATCATCTTTTGTTTAAAAACAAACCATTTGTTTTTCTAAAGCAATACTAAGAATCTGAAAAACCTTTTTAATAAAACAGGTAATCAAGGAATGGTAAACAGTTCCAAGGAAGGAAATGCAGCAATTTGTTTACCATCCAACTCCTATCACCTAATGCATCAGTCAAGTGATAAAGAGTTTTAAAACAGCAAGGGGGTGGCGAATGCACCGGGGCTTGCCTTGTTTTGTAGGAGAGCCGGGATCTATTCCACAAATATAAAAATAGAAACAGTTCCCGGCAGGTGGATTTTCTGTTGATGGAGTAGTCTCTTCTTCTTCAACAGTTATCTCTTCCTTGTTCTCTATACATAACCATATATAACCATGAATGCTCATGTAATGCTTATGAAAATGCAATAATAGAGAAACCACACTAAGTTGTATCTTGAATACAACTTTCCTTCACGGTGCTCCAGGGAAACTAGGGTTTTCTGAGCCAACATCCTAGTAGGGTTAGGCAGTTTTACCCTAAGGAGCTAGGGTTTTTGGTTTAGGCATCAAACAATGTCCAAAGAATATCAAACTTTACCCATGGGTTCTAAGTACCCAAATAAGTTCACCCAAAAAGTTTTATAATTTTTGGAGCTATATAATAATTTATAAAATTCAAAAAGACTAGGTTTAGGTCTTCTTAAATACTACATAATTCTTGGTTTAGGCTAAAAATCTTGGAACTATTTTTGTTAAATACTATAGAAATTTAGGAGTCCAACAAAATTGGTCTCATATTTTTATCATTTTATTATAATTTTCTATGAATTTCCTAAGTCTGACAGAAAAAGAAAAAGAAAAATAATGAATAGTGTTGGGCTGAAAACTAGCCCAAGTCAGCCCGTGTCTGGGCAAAAACGCGCCTGCACGCGCCTTGGCGTTTTTGCGCAAAGGCCCTGAGAAATTCAACAAAAAGAAACGCACCCACACACTGTTTCTATGTGTCACTGACAATTACAAACACCCCCATACTTCTATTTATTCACAGTTCTAGGTCCACGACGGGACCACGCCGAACACCTGGTCAGAGCTGCGATTTCATGGCGATGGCGACCCGGACAGAGAGCAACAAGCTCAGAAACATCAAGCACAAGTCTATCCGAGCAAAAACCCTCACTTAATTTGAAAGATTTGACTCTAATTGAAGCTTGTTCATGGTCACGGCGGCGGAAAGACCCTGGTGATCGCGTTCTGGACAACTAACGACAGTGATGCTAAAATTGAAGCTCGGGTGAGCTTCACGGGTTCACCAGAGTCTATGTACACGTTTGAATTTTGACTGAACAGGGATGGGAGAGTGGGTCAACAGAGAGGGTGTCCGCGGCGGCGTTCGACGGGGCGACTTGGTGTTCCAGGGTTTAGGCTTCGGTAAAGTTCAATTGGCTGACATCGTGAGCAACATGAGGCTAAAGGCAAGCCAAAACAAGAGGCAATTGGGTAAGTACTGATCCGAGGAGGGCTGGCCACGGATGGGTCCTTCACAGCGGCGAAAATGACCGATCACAGGGAAATCTGATGATCTCCGATGATGGTGGATAAAACAGGATGGCTAGTGAGCCGTTAGCTTTGTAACTAAGAGATGAAGAGCAATGCACGGTCAATTTGGATGACGGGGGTGAGGACACAGTGAATTTATTGGTCTGGTGATCTATGGCGACGGCCAAGGTGATAACCTTCACCGGATTTTGTGGGCAATCAACGACGACGTCGGGCGCGATCCTTTTCTAGGGGTTCGACACGTCTCCCCGTGATAGTAACGCGGTCAAATCGACGATGCCGTGGATGAACGGAGGGAAGCGGCGCCGGTGACCAGGCACGGCCGCAAAGATCAGTGGCCGCATGGCGGCCAGGATAGTTGCCCTCCACCGCGGCGATCTTACCCAATTCGTGAATATCGTCGCGAAGAGATGCCCACCGAGCGCCTAACCGGAACATGGCGCGAATCGCAGCGTGGATCGGCGCCGGCGACGAGGTGCTCCATACCAGAGATATTTCTGCTACTGTAGTATTGCAATTGTTCTTCAGAGCAACTGACAGAGCACAATTAGGGGCATTTTGCTCCAAAATTTATGTGGCAACTTCATCATCCATCTACATCAAAGTTGTGGATCAATAATCCATCTTCAATTTTGCTATAGCATCCCTAGCCGAATTCCTACTGGATGCTACTCAAAATTGATACTAAAATTCTACCAATGTCAATGGTGGCCAAAAATTCAGTTCGAGAGTTGACTGACAGCCCATATTCAAGCCTATTTATCTCTCATTTCTGTGCAACACTAGTGCTTGGTCACTTAATCAAATTTGTTCTCCTTACATAGCTCTAAAGATTTTCTATACTGACCAATAGCAAAATCCTCAAGAATCCTGAGATGTAGAGCTCCAAAGTCAGCCCTATTCAACTGATTTTGGACTTTGGCACATGAGAGGCATAGGGTGCCTTTTTACAAATAAGCCCAAATCCGATAATTTGATTTGTAAATCCTCAAATGTGTGAAACATATGATTTGTGGTGCTCTAATACTTTGGTTTTTACACTTGGGTCCAAAAGTGCACAAAATTTACACTTAACCCCCTAGGGTTCTAGTTTAGGGTTTTCCAGGGGTCTTTTCACGATTTTTAGCACTTTAGGGTTTTGGTATCACTAAAGTCCTTCAAATGTGATATCTTATGATCATGTTTCATGTCTTTTGAGGTTTTCACATATTTGGGCTTCACTTATATCCATAAGCCCTGATCTGAGGTTAAGCACTTTATCCTAGGGTTATCCACACATCAAGTCATATCAGTACAACTTGTTTGAAATTTTTACCTAGTGAATGCATTCTAGGTGTATCAAACACATGACTTGCTAATGCTCATGATGTTATGCTCATGTTTTAGTGACAGTAACACCAGAGGTGTTACATCCTTCCCCCCATAAAAGAGTCTCGTCCCGAGATTTAAAGTCCTAGGGCAAGTAGTGGAAAAGGAAATGCGTCACATTTTTATTTCCTTATCTCTTGTACAAAGCAGGGGGTGGTATGGGTCTATTTCATCTTTACAATCATTGTACATATTTCACAATTTACATGAAGCTAAAAAGCCAAGGAAATTCTTTTCTAAGAAGTCTTGGGTTTCCCATGTGGCTTCATCTTCAGCATGTTGGTTCCATTGTATCTTATAAAATTTGAGAACTCTTCTTCGAGTGATCCTGTCCTTTTGATCCAGGACTCGAATGTTCTGAATATGTTAAGTCTGGTTCCAGGGTAACATCCATCATATCAATGGTTCAATCTGGAACCCGAAGACACTTCTTCAATTGGGATACATGGAACACATTGTGTACTGCAGATAATGTTTCGGGTAGTTGGAGTTGGTATGCCACTAGTCCACATCTTTCAAGAATGGGGAATGGACCAATGTATCGGGGTGCAAGCTTTCCTTTTACACCAAAACGGGTCACACCCTTCATTGGTGATACTTTCAGGTACACATAATCTTCGACTTGAAACTACAAGGGTTGGCGTCGTTTGTCTGCATAACTCTTTTGTCGAGCTTGTGCTTCTTTCAAGTTATGTATGATTCATTGAACCTTTTCTTCTATCTCTTTTACCATATCAGGCCTGAAAAACCACATTTCTCCTGGTTCAGACCAATTCAAGGGAGTACGGCACCGTCGTCCATACAAAGCTTCAAAAGGGTGCCATCTTGATGCTCTCTTGATAGCTGTTGTTATATGAAAACTCTGCCAATGGTAAGCATTCATCCCATAACTGTGGAGCAACTTAGTACCCAGGGACTTATGTAGTTCTTCCCAAAACATGGATACAAATTGTGGTCCGCGGTCCGACACTATAGTCTTTGGAATTCCGTGCAAACTGAGAATACAGGCAATATACACCTGGGCATAGGTGAGGACTGGATAGGATGTCTTGACCGGTAGAAAATGTGCTATTTTTGTAAGTCGATCAACTATAACCCAGATAGAATCAAACCCTTTTGCTGTCCTGGGTAATCCCACAATGAAGTCCATGCTAATGTCCTCCCATTTCCAAGTTGGGATGGGCAAAGATTGCAATGGACTAACAGTCTTCATATGTATGGCTTTGACACGTCTACAGGTGTCACATCTCGCCACATAGCGTGCAATTTCGATCTTCATTTTTGTCCACCAATAATGTTGCTTTAAATCTTGATACATCTTAGTGCTTCCGAGATGAATGGAATATCGAATAAGATGAGCTTCGTCCAATATTTGTTGGCGGACTTCATCATCCTTAGGCACAACTATGCGGTTATTAAACCATATTATGCCTTGATTATCCCTTCTGAAACTATTTGCTTTGTCGGCTTCTATTTTCACATGAATATGTTTCATACCCTTATCACTTCTTTGTGCCTCAATAATCTTTTGCAGAAGAATCGACTCAAGCTTCAATTGGTTCAAGGTTCCATGTTGAATCATTCCCAGGTTTAACCTCTCCATTTCTTGACATAATGTAATGTCAGAGGTCCTTGCTATAAGACAATGGCAGGAAGCCTTGCGACTTAGTGCATCTGACACCACGTTGGCCTTGCCTGGGTGACAGTGAATTTCTAATTCATAATCCTTAATCAGCTCAAGCCATCTCCTCTGCCTCATGTTTAGTTCTGACTGGGTAAAAATGTACTTCAAACTTTTATGATCTGTATATATATGGTAGATATTTCTGAGCAGATAATGACGCCATATTTTAAGGGCATGAACCACGGTAGCTAATTCCAAGTCATGAGTTGGATAATGTTCCTCATGCCGGCGCAACTGTCTTGAAGCATATGCTATAACTCGGCCCTCTTGCATTAACACACATCCGAGACCACTACCCGATGCATCACAGTATACATCAAAAGGCTTTTGAATGTCTGGTTGAGCCAATACCGGAGCAGTGGTCAATAATACCTTCAATTGCTCGAAGGCTTCGTTGCATCTTGAGGACTAGTTAAATTTGGTATTATTCTTCAATAGGCTTGTGATTGGCTTCACAATCTTGGAGAAATCCGGGATAAATCTACGGTAATAGCCAGCCAGTCCAAGGAAACTTCGAACTTGATGTACAGTGGTTGGTGGTTTCCACTCTAGAATATCCTTGACCTTGCTGGGATCAACCGCAATCCCATTTGCAGACAATACATGTCCCAAAAATTGGATTTCCTCTAGCCAAAACGCGCATTTGCTGAATTTAGCATATAATTGGTGTTCCCTTAAGCGCGTTAATACGATCCATAAATGTTTAGCATGCTCCTCTTCATTCTTGGAATAAATCAAAATATCATCAATGAAGACCACCATAAATTTATCCAACTCGAGCATAAACACCGAGTTCATTAGATATGTGAAGTGGACAGGAGCATTTGTCAAGCCAAAAGACATAACCAGATATTCAAATAATCCATACCGCGTAGTAAATGTGGTTTTGGGTATATCTTCGGGTCGAATACGGATCTGATGATAGCCCGACCTGAGGTCAATTTTGTAGAATACCCGTGCTCCAGTAAGTTGATAGAACAAGATATCGATCCGGGGAAGAGGGTACTTGTTCTTGATTGTGACCTCATTAAGGGGTCTGTAATCCACGCACATTCGAAGTGTTTGATCCTGTTGGGGACTTGTTCTCAAATACTATGAATCAAGAACAAGGCAACATAAAATGTTAAACATTAGTACCCTTCGTCCTTCGAAGCATTATTTCCCTAAGGTTATAATGATCTTCGGACGAAGGTCATGAGGGGCATACCTTCATGACTTCTTCATACATAAATGTATGATTATTAACAACGAATGAAGCATGTAAAGCATAAGAAATAATGTGAACAACAACATTATCATACATATATTTCTCATTATATAAATGCAAATCAACATAAGGACAATATTGAATTACATTTGGTACCTTCGACCTGATAGACAGCAAAGGTACGAGCGTGACACAAAAGCAAATGCCAAGTCAGCGTGAATAGTACGGGAGCACTGTTCATCTATTTATAGGCACGGGACGTAGCCCATGTAAAATTACACCCATGCCCTTTACATTTGCTAATGACTCTATAGTGATCCATCGAGGCCTAAATAGCCTTTTCCCTTTTAAGTCGGTTCCCTTTTCTGCTGTCATGCCGAAGCTCCCTTGCGTAGCTTCGGCGCTGTGTCAACCTTCGTATTCTTTCTGCTTCTCACACTGTGGTTCTGATCCAAGTCCGAAGGTACCTGTTCATGTATTATACTCTAGAAACATTGTTAAATCATGTTTTTGAGGACCTTCGAAAGACGAAGGCCCCCAACAGTAGCCCCTCACAATATTAATTTGTTAGAATAACGAATTCAAATTGCGATATGAACGAAGGCCTTAAGCCGAAGGTCCGAAAAAACACCTTCCCTTTGCTAGAATAGCAACAGTCGATGACAAACGGGGCCCTCCAATTTGGAACGCACTGGGCGTACAAATAGGAACTCACCCCGAGCACATTTGGTACGTTATCTGCCGCCTGCTTTGCTTGCTCAATTTTTTAGCTCTTGCCTACCAACGCTTGCTTGGTTTCTTAGACTTTCCAAGCTTCGGCTTTAAGAACACATTTTCGCCATTTCCGAAGAAAAGATGTCTCAAGACAAAAAAGTTGTTGCTGAGACAAAGCTGAGCGAAGAGGAGAAGCTCCTTGAGGAGAAGACTACTGGATTTGTTGAATCAATAGCAAAGACAAATATAGAAAAGATTACTAAGGAAATTCTAGAAGGCTTATATGAAGATACTGATGACAGCGACAGTTATGATGCGGAAAGTGGAGGCGAAGACTCTGAAGATCAGCCCTGGCGACCAAGTCATGCAGCCTTTGAGAAATCGATTATCAAACAGAGTCATCTTGATAATATGAGAGGAAGGTATTTTCGAGATATGTCTATTGTGAGGGCTAACGCAGACAGGGTTGTTCCTGTTCCCGAAGTAAACGAAGTTGTGATCTACCGAAGCTTCTTCAAAGCTGGGCTTCGGTTCCCGTTGAGCAGATTTGTTGTTGAAGTTTTAAAGACATATCAGATTTTCCTTCACCAGATCACTCCCGAAGCAATTATTAGAATGGGGATCTTCGTCTGGTCTGTGAGAAGTCAAGGTTTGGAGCCAAGTGCAAATCTTAATAATTTTGGTTGCCATAGCTTCGTTGCTCGCTCTGGCTCAAGCTACCCAGTGCCAACTTTTCGGAAGAGGTGGCCCAGGGCCTGGATGGAAGAGTGGTTTTATGTAAAAAATGATTTGGAGGCGAGAGAAGATATTAAAGAGATCATCATGCGCCCCATCTGGTCCCGCTTCGGCCTCCGAAAACCGAAGGTAGAGATTGATGAGGCAGCCGAAGCATGCCAAAGGGCCTTCACCACAGTTTGCGCTTTTATCGGGACAAGAGATTTAGTTCAAGAACATGTAGCCTACATGATATGGCCACTGATAGACAGCTGGGAAATGCCAAAGGAAACCATCACTAACCCTAGCGAAGGTGGTTTGGTTCGATTGAAATATACCTTCAGGTTTGGAGACCAATTTATCGAACCAGACGATGACTGGCAGAAGTGTGTTGAAAATACTAGTGATGAACTACTTGGAGCATACTCCAAGTCTGAAGATAATGCACTATCTGCGGCCTTCGAGAGCCGAAAAAAGAAAAGGCTAAATAGAGTTTTTGATGCTATTGGATTTGTGTACCCTGACTATCGCTACCCGCCACGAGGGCAGAAAAGAAAGGGTGCAACCTCTGGGAAGGCTGCCGCTTCGGCTGTTTCAAGCGAGCCCGCACCGAAGAGGAAAAAGCTGAAGGTCCTTACTTACCGACCGCGCTACATTGGGCCGGCCATAGTGCTTGAATTTGGCGGTGAGACTTCTTCAGCTATTGAAGCCAAAGGACCTGCTCTTACGCAGAGGATTGAAGAGTCGGCTGCAATGCAGAAGACTGACAAAATTGAAGAACCGAGAATCGAAGGGACGAAAACATTAGAAGTTCTAAGCCCTTCGGCAGGAGTGGAGATGCCAAAGACACAAAAAGGTCTAGCAGCGAACCCCAAGAGAAAAAGGATGGCTAGTGTACTAGATGTGCTGGAGACAATAAAAGCTTCAAGCTCTACTCCAGGGAAAATTGCCAAGGCTTCGAAAGCGCAGATTGAAACCGAGACAAAGCTGACCGAAGCCGAAGCTACAATGAGCCAGGCTGACGCCGAAGCTGGGCCTTCAGAGCCCGCCAAGGAGAAATCCTCGGAAATTGGAGAAAAGGCAGCGGAGGAAGAAGCTATAGAACAGATTTTGCCTGGAAAAGCTGCCGCTCCTACTCCCGAAGCGCCTTTCGAAGTCCTTGATTATATTATTCGACACGCTTCGGGAAAAAGATTATCTGAAGAAGAAATTTTTGAAGCTAAACACTATGCCCGAGAACTGAAGTACCCGAAAGGGGCCTTAGTGTTTAATGGCACAGATGAAGATGACTTCTTGTATTGCCTGCCAGACAACAAAGAATTATCTGTTTGCCAGGAGATGGCCAGAAGTATAGGGTTCCCGAAGCTTGAAGCTGGCCTCTGCGCCATGACGAAGGACGATCTTGCAGATAGCCTTGCATATAATAGTCTGAAGGTACAAAAATTGTGTATTTGAAAGTTTATGAATTTTGAATTATTCTTTTGTTCTTATATTAACCCATTCATTCTTTTCATATAGGGTTTAATACTTAGCAACGCCTTAAGGGCGCAAAAGAATGCCGAAGACGAGAGTTGCACTATTGCTCTCAACAACCTTCGTACAGAGGTTATCAAGCTGAGGAACGAAGCTTTGGAAAAAGACAAAATTCCACTTACATTGGTGGACAAAGTAAAGGGGGATGAGGCTAACTTCAAGGCTCAATCTGAAATCCAAAGGAATGAGATTGAAAACCTTCAAAAACAACTGGCCGAAGGCAAATTGAAATGCGCTATTGCCGAAGCTGACCGAGATGCCAATGAGTACTGGAAAAATTATTTTGAAAAAACAGTTGCAGAGCTTCGCTCATCAAAAGAAAGATGTTTTGAAAATCTGTAGAATGCATCAAAAAGATAAAAACTAGCTTCGCCAACGTGGGCGCGTACTCGAGCGAAGACAAATTCATAAGAGGCGATCCTGAGGGCGTAACTGAGTGGATTAGCAGCGAAGCCGAAGCTTTTGAAGAAATTTTGAGCGACCGCGGGGACGTCTGCGCGTTCTCTGGTGTGGGGGGAGTTGCAGCTATTTTGGAGAAGTCAGGTTGCGAACATGTTAGAACCTTGGCTCAGGCCGAAGCTGCCTTCTCCATTGATGATACGAAGGACCCCTCGGCTGAAGCAAGCTTAATAGGTGGAAAATTTTTCACTGACATCTGGGAAAATGGCGGCCGAGGGATGGCCCATGAAATAATAAAGAAAAGCGAAAAAGATACTCATGACGCTAGAGAAGCAACGAAAGCAGCTGAAAAAGCTGCGGAACTCGAAAGGCGGATAGGTATTACTTAATGGAACTTTGTTGTTTATTTTTGTGACTTCGAACTGATTTATTTCTTCTACCGCAGCTGAACTATCTCCTCCCCCAGAGCCATTCAATCCACTAGCCGACCCAGAAACAGAGAAGACAATAGAGATTATTAATATGGCCGAAGCTATTGTGGATGAAGTTGTTACCGAAGCTGCTGAAAAAGTTCTGAAGGAAGAAGAGTAGCTATTGTAAAAACATTTTTTAAGATACTAATGTAATATTTGCTAAACTAAGCCTGTAATATTTGATGTTTGTATCTTTGAATGTAATATGTAAATTGTTTGTAATTCAATTCTTTACGATGCATGAAACTTTATGTACATACCGTTTTTGAGCCTTCGGCGAAAAAACACCTTCCCTACTTTTCATGCTTCGTGAAGAACAACTTTTATATCCCATGGAAATATTCATGCTTTGTAATGAACATCCAAGTGTCGTAAAAATATTAATGCTTCGTGAACAATAGATTTCTTCCTCCACATCAGAGCTGATGAAACTGTACTTCTTCAAAACTTATTTTGTGCCTTAGCACAATTTTCACTTTTCCGAAGCATTCTCAGAAGATCAACATTGTATGCCCTTCTTGTGTCGTTGATGCAATATGATGTATGATGTTATGTTATGCAAAATGATGTGATGATGTTATGTTATGCGAAATGATGTTTATGCCGAAGACACACACTCACACCCCCATAGTGAAATACACAATCTTTTTGCCGCTTATTTTTCGGCTTCACCGCTTATTTTTCGGTGTATCAGCGTTGACTTTTCGCTGTAAGTTCTGCATTCCCTTAGGAACGTCTTTTGAACTTCTTCGCCTTCTATTTCGGCGGTATTCGCGTTGACTTTTCGTGCTTCGCCTTATATTTCGGCGGTATTTGGCTCTGCATTCCCTTTGGAACGACTTTTGAGCAGAAAACTTACACTGCGCTCCCTTAGGAATGACTTTTTGTAGCTTCGGCAAACTTACGCTGCGTTCCTTAGGAACGACTTTTTGTAGCTTTGGTGATACTTGTAATGCGATTTTTAGCCCCGTGTTCTCTTAGGAACGATTTTTGCGCTTCAGCAACTTTTGGACTTCGTGAGTCTGTGGAGAAGATATATTTCACTGTGGCAAAAATGAAGCTATTACAAGGAATTGAAAATGGCAAGAAAAATAGGTTAATAATAATTGTTCCTTATTGAAAAAGAAAATGGCAATGAACGTAAAAAGTGTTTCAAGGGTAGGATATCTATCAATAGATATGTTTCGATTCTGGCATAGTACTGTTGACTGTGCGAGCTTCGGACTCCTCCCTGAAATCTCGCTGCTGATGGGTATGCTGGCTCCCTTCTGGCTGCTGGCCTCGTGAATATGCAGGTTGTAGTGGTGGTGGAGGTGGAGGCTGTGGCCAAGATGCCTGTGGCTGGCTAGCCGAAGCAACAGAAGCTGCAGGATGGTTACCCACATACTCTGGTATGTAGGGTGAGTGATACGAAGCAGTGTGCATGACCTGCTTCGGCTGGTTCTGTTGAGCTGCGGCTTCTGCTATTTCCTTCTGTTTCTGAATGGTGACATGGCACATCCTTGTAGTATGGCCCTTGTCCTCACCACAGAATAAGCAATAAATTTTCCTAGGCTGATCCCCAAATCTTCCTCCAAAACCCCTGGCGCCTCTGCCTCTTGGAGCTGGCGGCCGGAAAGAGCTTTGTTGTTACCCCGAAGCTTGCGAGGAATATTGTGGCCTCTGTTGTTGACTTCCTCTGTCGTCACTCTAGGTGGAGTGGATTGACCTGACATGCCTTGGGTGGATTCTTCCTCCGAAGCCCCTGGTCATCTTAGAGAACATGTAGGCTTCCTCCCTTCTTTGGCAAAAGTCATTGTCATCCCGGATGTATTCTTCCATCTTTTGAAGCAGCTTCTCCAAAGTCTGTGGAGGCTTTCTAGCAA
Organism: Zea luxurians; assembly: GCA_029449295.1. Taxonomy (NCBI): domain Eukaryota; kingdom Viridiplantae; phylum Streptophyta; class Magnoliopsida; order Poales; family Poaceae; genus Zea; species Zea luxurians. The sequence continues at coordinate 3,768,416 of JAOPSE010000121.1, read as the reverse complement.
AATACTGGGCAGTAGGTCCTGGACGAAGCCCCTTGATCATGGCCTCAATGACAATTTCATTGGGCACTGTAGGCGCTTGTGTTCTCAAATGCAATAACCTTCGGACGTATGCCTAGAGATCCTCCTCATGATCTTACGTGCATTGAAACAGAGCCTGAGCTATGACTGGCTTCGTCTGAAAGCCCTGGAACCTTGTCACCAGCATATCCTTGAGCTTCTGCCATGAAGTAATAGTTCCTGGCCAAAGAGAAGAATACCACGTTTGGGCCACATTCTTAACTGCCATGACGAAGGACTTGGCCGTGACAGCTGCATTGCCTCCGTATGAAGATATAGTTGCTTCATAACTCATCAAAGACTGCTTCAGGTCTGAATGTCCATCATACATGGGGAGCTGAGGTGGCTTGTATGATGGAGGCCATGGGATAGCCTGTAGTTCTGCTGCCAAGGGAGAAGCATCGTCAAAGGTAAAGGTATCATGATTAAAATCATCATACCATCCATCCTCGTTGAAGAAGCCTTCTTGGTGAAGCTCCCTATGTTGGGGCCTTCGTTCTTGTTCGTCTTGAGCAAGATGGCGTACTTCTTCTATGGCTTCGTCAATCTGCCTTTGAAGATCAGCTAGTCGAGCCATCTTCTCCTTCTTCCTTTGTATTTGTTGATGAAGCATCTCCATGTTTCTGATTTCTTGGTCCAACTCCTCCTCCTGGAGTGTTGGACTAGTGGTCTTCCTCTTCTGGCTTCGGGCCTCACGAAGAGAAAGGGTCTCCTGGTTTGGGTCCAGTGGCTACAGAGCAGCAGCCCCTATCGCTAAAGCTTTCTTCGGTGGCATGACGAAGGTCAGTGCTTGCCGAAGGTGGTCGAAAAGGATTCCCCGGAGGTGGGCGCCAATGTTAGGGACTTGTTCTCAAATACTATGAATCAAGAACAAGGCAACATAAAATGTTAAACGTTAATACCCTTTGTCCTTCGGAGCATTATTTCCCTAAGGTTATAATGATCTTCGGACGAAGGTCATGAGGGACATACCTTCATGACTTCTTCATACACAAATGTATGATTATTAACAACGAATGAAGCATGTAAAGCATAAGAAATAATGTGAACAACAACATTATCATACATATATTTTTCATTATATAAATGCAAATCAAAATAAGGACAATATTGAATTACATTTGGTACCTTCGACCTGATAGACAGCAAAGGTACGAGCGTGACGCAAAAAGCAAATGCCAAGTCAGCGTGAATAGTACAGGAGCACTGTTCATCTATTTATAGGCACAGGACGCAGCCCATGTAAAATTACACCCATGCCCTTTACATTTGCTAATCACTCTATAGTGATCCATCGAGGCCTAAATAGCCTTTTCCCTTTTAAGTCGGTTCCCTTATCTGCTGTCATGCCGAAGCTCCCTTGCATAGCTTCGGCGCTGCGTCAACCTTCGTATTCTTTGTGCTTCTCACACTGTGGTTCTGATCCGAGTCCGAAGGTACCTGTTCATGTATTATACTTCAGAAACATTGTTAAATCATGTTTTTGAGGACCTTCGGAAGACGAAGGCCCCCAACAGATCCTTCTTCTTTACAAAGATTGCGGGACATCCCCAAGGTGATGAACTAGGCCGAATGAATCCCTTCTCAAGCAAATCTTGTAATTGCGTCCTGAGCTCCTCTAATTCATTTGGTGGCATCACGTACGATCTTCTAGAAATAGGAGTTATACCGGGTTTCAGTTCGATCACATTCTAGGGGCAATCCAGGCAAATCTTCAGGAAATACATCCGAAAATTCACATATTACCGGAATATCCTAGATTTTGGGAATGGTAGCTTCATAGACCTGTCCAAATGGTTTAGTTAGAATAGCTACAGGAATGGACAGGAGAACCTCTTCATGGCCATGGCTCAACTTGATAGTCCTTAAGTCAGTGTTGAGGATAGCTTTATGATGGGCTAACCAATTCATGCCCAGAATTACATCTATATCTTGGCCTTTCAAAACAATCATGTTGGTGGGAAAATCCCATTCAGCCAATGTTACTAGCACATGGAAAACTACTTCCTTAGTAAATATTTGTCCCCTGGGCGAATGAATAATAAACCCTTCCCTTGATTCAGTGCAAGGAATGCAATATTTTTCCACAAATTTCTTGCTTATGAATGTATGTGAAGCACCAGAATCAAAGAGAATGACTGCTGGGTGATTGGCCACAAGGAACGTATCCATCATTACCGGCTCTCCTTTTGGTGTAGTGGCCACTTGGGTGTAATAAATTCGCCCAGTCTTCTTAACATTTTTGCCCGCTGAATTATTAGCCATGTTTCCCTTGCCTTGATTAGAGCTCCCAGAGTTCTAATAATTGTTGGACTTATTCTACCTCGGATATGGATAGTCTTTTATAAAATGACCAGACTTCCCACTGTTGAAGCAGCCAGTTGAGGAACTAGGGAGGGCGGGGAAACGAGCACCAGGGGCACTTGGTTGATTTGTAGGAGTGAAAGCAGTGGCAGGGCAAATGAAAATAGGCTGTTTGAATTGATAGAAGAGTAGACGAGGCAAAGAACGGTTCTGATTGAATGGTCGGATTACCAACCTGGTTCGCTTCTCAGATCCCTGATTGGACCTGTCACCTCCAAATCCCTTTGATTTTCCTTGGCCTGTATTCTTGGCTTCTACTACCAGCGCCGTGCTGACAGCTCTGCTGTACGTAAGATCTAGGCAGGTAGCCATTTTCCTTTGGAGCCGATCATTGAGTCCTCTCATGAAGCAGTTCTGCTTTTTCAGGTCAGTGTTTACTTGGTCAATTGCATATTGGGATAAATGATTAAACTTGTTGAGATACTGCACCACAGTATCCCCTCCTTGTTTTAGCCGAATAAATTCCTCTTGTTTCATGTGAAGCACTCCTTCTGGAATATAGTGTTCACGGAATGCGAGCTTAAATTCATCCCAAGTGACCCGGTGTCTGTAACGCCCGAATTTCGAGCTGGATTTTTTTTCTTCTTTCTATATCACTCTTCAAATTCGGGTGTTACCTCTCTTTCCCCTTTTCTTTTCGCTAAAACCTCAACCGTCTTCAAAACCTTAAGTTACGTGATAATAGTAAACCCTAGGGTTAATTTCTTTGATTTGCTGCATCATGTCGAACCATGCATTTTTTTGGTTGTTTGAAAGTGTGAAAGCATTCATATAGAAAATAGATATAAAAAAAGGGAAAATCTTTTCTTTTCTCTCACCTCCCTCCCCTCCCCTTTTGGCCCAGTCGCCTCCCCCCTTGGCGCGAGCGGCCCAGCTAGCCGGTCGGCCCAGCCGGCTCGCCCCCCCCCCCCCTCTCGCGTCGTGGGCCGACTTGGCCGCGGCCCACCTCGCCCCCCCCCCCCGCGCGCCCCCGCTTTGGGCCCATGGCCGGCCCAGCCGCCCCTCCATCCCCCTCCCCCCAAATCTCTCTCCTCTCCCCCGCGGGCCCCGCCTGTCATACCCCTCCCCTTCCCCAACTCCCTCTCCCCTGCCCTAGCGCCGCCGCCCTCCCCCTGCCCTAGCGTCGCCGCCGCCGCTCCCCTGCCCTAGCGCCACCGCGCCGCCCCCCCCCCCCCTGCCGCGGTGAGGTCCCCCCCTCCCCTCTCCTTCCCCCTTCTCCCTCCTCCTCCCTCGCCCGCCCGGCCACCCGGTTCGCCCGGCCCCGCCCCGGCGTCCCGCGTCCGGCCTCGCCCCAGCCGCTCCCGCGCCGTCCTCGGCCGGCGCCGCCGCGCCCGGCCCTGCCTCGGCGAGCCGCCCCCGCCCCGACCCCGTCCGGCCCCGGCGAGCCCGACCCCGCTCCGTCCGCCCGGCGCCCCGGCGAGCCGCCCCGTCCCGTGCCCCGCTCGGCCGTCCCCTCCGCGCCCGCGCCCGCTCGGCCCCGTGCCGTCCCGGCTCGGCCGCCCCCCGCCCCGGCCCGGCCGTCCCCACCCGGCTCGGCCGCCTCCCGCGCCCGCCCCGGCGTTCCCCACCCCCGGCCCCGGCCCGGCTGTCCCCCGCGTTCGGCCGCCCCCGCCCCGGCTCGGCCACCCACGCCCCGGCCCCGTCCCAACCGCCCCGCGCCCGGCCTCGGCCGCCCCCGCCCCGCCGTGCCCCGGCTCGCCCCCCCCCCACCCCGGCTCAACCGACCGCCCCGTGCCCCGGCTCGGCCGACCCCGGCCCGACCGCACCCGCTCTCGGCCTCGGCCGTGCCCCCCGCCCTGCCCGTGCTTCGCCCCGCCGTGCCTTGCTCGCGTCGCGTCGGCCCTCGGCGTGGCCTCGAGCTCGGCCAGCGCACGGCCCCGACGCGTGCGCGACTCGTTCGCGGCACGTTAAGTGTGGTTTTGCGCGTGCGCGTGTTCGCGCAGCGTTCTGGCGTAGCTCGTCGTGCTCGCGACGCGACGCATAGCGCCCTGTCGCGCTCGCGACACGATCGTCTACCCCTAGCCCCGTCTACCCCCCCCCCCTCGTATCCTATATGCGTTAATCACATTGTTTATATTAATAAGATAGGAGTCTCAATTTGGAAATTGGTTACGTTAGTTAATTTGTATAGCTAATCGTCTATCTTATTCAATGTTAATCTACTAAAAGTGGTCACGTTTACATTAGTGCATGTAGCTAATTCTTTTGTTAGAACCAATTGGAACTAGAACACGTGACGTCTAGTTATTCACCAACCCGTAGTGCGTCTCGGGCATGAGCTTTAACTCTCGCGAGACCTTTTCTCATTTCTTTCTAACCATGGTAAACTCATTATTGTATGTGGTATTCTATGCATGTTTAATCTACTTGTTCTCTTGTATGGTGTATTGTTGGTTTCCTAATTTCAATGGATGGATGTATGTATGCTTGCAATCGCTTAGAGAACGATCCGGTTGGAGAGCCCGAAGAACTCGCAGGAGAAGCCCCTGAGAAGCAGTCGGTTGGTGGAGGCAAGTGTCCTTTGACCTATCTCTGTCCTATTCATTCTTTAATTCACCTCCCGCATTAAACATTTATACTTAAGGACTGACTAGCTTTTGTTATCCATGTCCTTGTTTACCTATTTGGGTCGGATTATTATTATTTAGCTCTATGCTATTGCTCAAACTCTAATCAATGAACATGATGAGATTATATATGATACGCTGTTTTCCCCTCTCTTATTATGATGTTATACTTGTGGTCTTCAAGGGGGCTCGAGCGGTTTCTCGAGTGCCTCTCCGTAAGGACCTGTTCTATGGATGACCGCCCGGGAAAACAGTGCAACCATGAGGGTGGAGTGGGATGCCCTTAGCTGAATAATTAGAGGAACCGGGGTGTAGTTCGCTTAGCCGTTGTGCCGTCAATGGGGCTCGGTGTATGCGGCTCGCTCTGCCAAGGTTGATTTGTCCCTTGGGGAGGAGTGCAGTACATTTAGGAAACCTAACGGGTGGCTACAGCCCCGGGGAATCTTTGTAAAGGCTACGTAGTGATGCCCTGCTGGGTCACCTTGGTAGTGATCAATGGAGAGTCATGATCTCCGGGCAGAAAGGGAATCACGGCTTGTGGGTAAAGCGCACAACCTCTGCAGAGTGTTTGAAAACTGATATATCAGCCGTGCTCGCAGTTATGAGCGGCCAAGGGAGCTCCAATGATTAGTGGTACTTGATCAGAGACATTTTGGTTTACAGGTGGCAATGAGACTGATGGTTTTTGGTTATGTCTATGGTGCTGGTAAGTGGTATTCTTTCCGTTTGGAAAGGGTACATTGGGTTAATAACTTGGGTTAATGTTAAAACCTGGCTTTCTACTAGTAAATAATAACCTGACCAAATAAAAGCAACTGCTTGACTTATCCCCACATAAAGCTAGTCTACTACAGCCAAACAGGATGCTTGCTGAGTATGTTGATGTGTACTCACTCTTGCTCTACACACCAAACCCCCCCCATCCCCAGGTTGTCAGCATTGCAACCACTGCTCAGGAGAAGATGAAGCTGTGGAAGGAGACTTCCAGGATTCCAAGACTACGACGAGTTCTAGGTGTGGGTTAGCGGCAACCCCCAGTCGGCTGCCTGTGAAGGCCGCGGTTATCTACGTTTCGTTTTCGCACTTTGATTTACTGTAAGGACTATATGGACGTCTCAGACGTATGATGTAATCGACTATTATTTCCCTTTTAATACTATTTTGAGCACTGTGTGATGATGTCCATGTTATGTAACTGCTGTGTACGTGAATAACTGATCCTTGCACGTACATGGTTCGCATTCGGTTTGCCTTCTAAATCCGGGTGTGACATAAGTGGTATCAAAGCTGTGCTGACTGTAGGACCGCTAACCTAGAGCAGAATGGTCGTTCTAAGGACTATAGACCTCTGTCCCTGCCTTGACTTTGATATCCCTTCAAAAGTTGGTCATACCGACCAAACCTATGTTCTACTATATATTATACCTTGCTGAAAATTATGTTTTATTCTAATCCTTCATTTATTTATGATTCATTATTTGCTGGTCATATTAATTCTGTTCTCACTCTTTTGCTTGCGGTGTCTTTTGTAGATGGCTCGACTTAGACACACAGCACGAAAGTCCGTCATCCCCTTCTTACCCTCCCGCCTTGCGGAGCGTCCGCTTCGCCGTCCCGTGGCCGGTCAGTCCAGCCACTTGGAGAGACTGCACCACCGCCTACATGAGGAGCAGGAACGTCGACGACAGGAGCAGCAGGGCTCTTCCTTCTCGCTCCAGCAGGAGATAGAGTCTGTGAGGAGTTGCTCTCCTGTGCTTCCCCTGGAGGCGCCCCCTGCACCACCACTGGGTGCCCCAGCCTTTGGAGTAGCTGCTGGAGGAGACCCAGACGATGGAGGTGGCGACGACAGCCCGAGCCACGACACCGACTTCCCTGCTGACCATGAGCCGGAAGGATGGGTTGCTCGACCCATCACTCGCAACGCTGCTCGCGGGTGTCACTTCCATGATGCGCTCGACACCCTGCTACGTCGGGCACTTGACCGGCGTACTTGGTCCATCGAGTATCGCTGTGTGGTCTACCAGCCTAGTCACGGGGTTTACCCAAACCGCTGGGAGGCGACCTGCTTGGTGCGCCGTCCGGAGAACAGTCTCCAGGGTGCAGAGGCCTGCTTAGAGCACTATTCTATCTCTGAGCGGGACTCAGCTGAGGCAGCCATGCAGGATGCTGCGCGGCGTGCGCTTTCGCACTACTGCTCGGTTCTCGGTGGGGTAGCTGACGGTCTCGACCTGAAGTATTACCCCCGCCGTCCATCTGGCAGCACAGGAGGCGTGATTGTTTCACCTGCTGGTGAGGACAATCCTAGGTTGAGCAGCACAGTCAACCTAGCCGCCGTGCTAAACACGGAACTGGACCATGCATTAGACGAGCTGAGTAGGGCTCGTGCTGAGATCGCCCTGCTGCGGGCTGAGCACGCGGAACATCGTCACCTGGATGATGGTTCCCCCGCTCCCGTCGGGACTCAGCACCCGTACCGCTCACCTCGGCGTGGACGCCAGTCTTGTGGCAATCCCGACTGCAAGACCAAGATAAATCTAGAACCATAGATCGCTAGAGTCGGACCTTGTAATTAATACAAAATACATACGTAGAAGCTACGGTCTTAGCGTTGGTCTCGCTTCTAGTTAGTCTTAGTTAGACAGGGTAGTTTGCTATATCCTGTGCATCTATGTCTGTCATGATGAACTATGTTTGGTTTGGATCTTTGTAATGACTGTCACCAGGATGTGGGTATCCCCTGCATTTTGGTTTATCTGTTATATATTAATGGAGTTAGCTATTTAGTTGGGAAGCCTTTTATTCCACTTTCCTCTTTATCTGAGAAGCTGTGTTGGTCTGTGTTGGAGATCAGTGAAGATGCTCATCTGTTCAGTGCTGTTGAAGAATTCTATACTCTTTTCTTATGCTGCAAGATTTGCCAGATCAGTTCTGATGTGTGGTTGCATTCTGCAGATGTCAGAGAATAGGCGCAGAGGAGGAAGGCATGCTCAGCAGGAGCGAGCCGCTCAACAGGAAGAGGTACCCCAGCAACAGCACCTGCCGTCCCCGCCCCCGATGTCGATCGAGCAGATGTTTTTGATGCAGACTCAGGCAGTTCAAGCCATCGGTCAGACTCTAGCCGCCATTCAGCAGCAGCAGCAGCAACAGCAGCAGGCACCACTTCAACCTCAGATGCCTCAGATGCCTAGAGACAAGCGTGCTGAATTCATGAGAGGCCATCCACCAACGTTTGCTCACTCTTCTGACCCCATGGATGCTGAAGATTGGCTGCGCACTGTGGAGCGGGAGTTGCATACCGCTCAGTGCGATGACAGGGAGAAAGTTCTATATGGTCCCCGTCTGTTGAGAGGAGCAGCCCAATCATGGTGGGAGTCTTATCTCGCCACCCATGCCAACCCCGATGCCATCACCTGGGAAGAGTTCAGAGGTAGCTTTCGTCAGTACCATGTTCCTGCAGGTCTGATGACAGTAAAGAAGGAGGAGTTCCTGGCCCTCAAGCAAGGGCCATTGTCTGTCAGTGAGTATCGGGACAGGTTTTTCTGCAATTGTCTCGCTATGCTCCTGAAGATGTCAACACCGACACCAAGCGACAGTACCGTTTCCTGAGAGGCTTGGTTGACCCTCTGCACTATCAGCTGATGAATCACACCTTCCTGACATTCCAGCACCTGATTGACAGAGCAATTATGACAGAAAGAAAGCGTAAGGAGATGGAGGATCGTAAGCGCAAGATCAGTGGACCCCCGCCTAGAAGCAGCAGCCGTCCTCGTTTCTCAGGTAATCAACCTCAGCAGTTCAGGCAGAACCAGCGCCCACCTCAGCAGCATCAGCAGTTCCAAAGGCAGTATCCTCAAACACCAGTATCAGAACCGTAAGAGCAATCAGTCAGGAGGTCAGTTTCAGAGGTAGAATCAGCAGACACCTCGTCTTCCTGCCCAGCAAACCAGCAGAGCAGTCAGGCAGGCACCAGCTCAGGTTGGAAACAGAGCATGTTTCCACTGTGGAGAGCAAGGCCATTGGGTGATGCAATGCCCGAAGAAGGCAGCCCAGCAGTAGTCAGGCCCCAATGCCCCAGCAAAGCAGAATGTGTCTCAGCCTGGAGCAAGCAATCGCCCTCAGCCGCGCTATAATCATGGAGACTGAATCACTTGGAGGTTGAAGCAGTTCAGGAGACCCCCGGCATGATAGTAGGTATGTTCCCAGTCGACTACCATATTGCAGAAGTGTTATTTGATACTGGAGCAACACATTCTTTCATTACTGCATCATGGGTAGAAGCACATAATCTTCCAATTACTACCATGTCAACCCCCGTTCAAATTGACTCAGCTCGGTGGTAGAATTCGAGCTGATAGCATATGTTTAAATGTAAGCGTGGAAATAAGGGGGATAGCGTTTCCCGCCAACCTTATAGTAATGGGTACTCAGGGAATAGATGTCATCCTAGGGATGAATTGGCTAGATAAGTATCAGGCAGTTATCAGTTGCGATAAAAAGGACAATCAAGTTGGTGTCCCCACTAGGAGAGGAAGTGGTGACCGAGTTAGTCCCCGCCTGAGCCGAAGAAAGGAAGATGTCACCATTTCAAGCGCTCTATGGGAGGAGTTGTAGAACTCCGTTGCAATGGGATCAGCCTGGGGAAAAGCAAGTGTTCGGGCCAGACATTTTGCTTGAGGCCGAAGAGAACATCAAGATGGTTCGAGAGAACCTGAGGATAGCGCAATCAAGGCAGCGAAGCTATGCAGACACAAGAAGAAGAGAGCTGAGTTTCGAAGTCGGAGACTTTGTCTATCTGAAAGTGTCACCGATGAGGGGAGTCAGAAGATTCGGAGTCAAAGGCAAGCTAGCACCCCGCTACATTGTCCGTACCAAATTCTCTCAAAGCGTGGAGAAGTGGCCTATCAGCTCAGTCTGCCAAAGAATTTGTCCGCAGTGCATGATGTCTTTCATGTGTCTCAGTTGAAGAAGTGCTTGCGTGTGCCAGAGGAGCAGTTGCTAGTGGAAGGTCTTGAAGTCCAGGAGGACTTGACCTACGTTGAGAAGCCAGTGCAGATCCTTGAGGTTGCAGACAGAGTCACCCGAAGGAAGACCATCAGAATGTGCAAAGTTAGATGGAATCACCATTCAGAGGAAGAAGCAACCTGGGAGCGTGAAGATGATCTGATGGCCAAATACCCTGAGCTCTTTGCTAGCCAACCCTGAATCTCGAGGGCGAGATTCTTTTAAGGGGGATAGGTTTGTAACGCCCGAATTTCGAGTTGGATTTTTTTCTTCTTTCTATATCACTCTTCAATTCGGGTATTACCTCTCTTTCCCCGTTTCTTTTTGCTAAAACCTCAACCGTCTTCAAAACCTTAAGTTACGTGATAATAGTAAACCCTAGGGTTAATTTCTTTGATTTGCTGCATCATGTCGAACCATGCATTTTTTTGGTTGTTTGAAAGTGTGAAAGCATTCATATAGAAAATAGATATAAAAAAGGGAAAATCTTTTCTTTTCTCTCACCTCCCTCCCCTCCCCATTTCGCCCAGCCGCCTCCCCGCTTGGCGAGAGCGGCCCAGCTGCCGGTCGGCCCAGCCGGCTCGCCCCCCCTCTCGCGTCGTGGGCCGACTTGGCCGCGGCCCACCCTTCGCCCCCCCCCCCCCGCGCGCCCTCGCTTTGGGCCCATGGCTGGCCCAGCCGCCCCTCCCTCCCCCTCCCCCCAAATCTCTCTCTCCTCTCCCCCGCGGGCCTCGCCTGTCATACCCCTCCCCTTCCCCAACTCCCTCTCTCCCCTGCCCTAGGCGCCGCCCGTCCGCACCTCCCCCTGCCCTAGCGCCGACCGCTGCCCGCTCCCATCTGCACCTAGCGCCACCTAGCGCCTGCACCCCCCTGGCCACGGTGAGGTCCCCCCCCTCCACTCTCCTTCCCCCTTCTCCCTCCTCCTCCCTCGCCCGCCCGGCCACCCGGTTCGCCCGGCCCCGCCCCGACGTCCCGCGTCCGGCCTCGCCCCGGCCGCTCCGCGCCATCCTCGGCCGGCGCCGCCGCGCCCGGCCCTGCCCCGGCGAGCCGCCCCCGCCCCGACCCGTCTGGCCCCGGCGAGCCCGACCCCGCTCCGTCCGCCCGGCGCCCCGGCGAGCCGCCCCGTCCCGTGCCCGGCTCGGCCGTCCCCGCTGCGCCCGCGCCCGCCTCGGCCCCGTGCCGTCCCGGCTCGGCCGCCCCCCGCCCCGGCCCGGCCGTCCCCGCGCTCGGCCGCCCCCGCCCCGGCCCCGGCCCAACCGCCCCGGCGCCCGCCCCGGCCCCGGCCCAACCGCCCCGCGCCCGCCCCTGCCCCGCCGTGCCCCGGCTTGATCCCCCCCGGCTCAACCGACCGCCCCGTGCCCCGGCTCGGCCGACCCCGGCCCGACCGCCCCCGCTCTCGGCCTCGGCCGTGCCCCCCGCCCTGCCCGTGCTTTGCCCCGCCGTGCCTTGCTCGCGTCGCGTCGGCCCTCGGCGTGGCCTCGAGCTCGGCCAGCGCACGGCCCCGACGCGTGCGTGACTCGTTCGCGGCACGTTAAGTGTGGTTTTGCGCGTGCGCGTGTTCGCGCAGCGTTCTGGCGTAGCTCGTCGTGCTCTCGACGCGACGCATAGCGCCCTGTCGCGCTCGCGACACGATCGTCTACCCCTAGCCCCGTCTACCCCCCCCCCCCCCCCGTATCCTATATGCGCTAATCACGTTGTTTATATTAATAAGATAGGAGTCTCAATTTGGAAATTGGTTACGTTAGTTAATTTGTATAGCTAATCGTCTATCTTATTCAATGTTAATCTACTAAAAGTGGTCATGTTTACATTAGTGCATGTAGCTAATTCTTTTGTTAGAACCAATTGGAACAAGAACACGTGACGTCTAGTTATTCACCAACCCGTAGTGCGTCTCGGGCATGAGCTTTAACTCTCGCGAGACCTTTTCTCATTTCTTTCTAACCATGGTAAACTCATTATTGTATGTGGTATTCTATGCATGTTTAATCTACTTGTTCTCTTGTATGGTGTATTGTTGGTTTCCTAATTTCAATGGATGGATGTATGTATGCTTGCAATCGCTTAGAGAACGATCCGGTTGGAGAGCCCGAAGAACTCGCAGGAGAAGCCCCTGAGCAGCAGTCGGTTGGTGGAGGCAAGTGTCCTTTGACCTATCTCTGTCCTATTCATTCTTTAATTCACCTCCCGCATTACACATTTATACTTAAGGACTGACTAGCTTTTGTTATCCATGTCCTTGTTTACCTATTTGGGTCGGATTATTATTATTTAGCTCTATGCTATTGCTCAAACTCTAATCAATGAACATGATGAGATTATATATGATACGCTGTTTTCCCCTCTCTTATTATGATGTTATACTTGTGGTCTTCAAGGGGGCTCGAGCGGTTTCTCGAGTGCCTCTCCGTAAGGACCTGTTCTATGGATGACCGCCCGGGAAAACAATGCAACCATGAGGGTGGAGTGGGACGCCCTTAGCTGAATAATTAGAGGAACCAGGTGTAGTTCGCTTAGCCGTTGTGCCGTCAATGGGGGCTCGGTGTATGCGGCTCGCTCTGCCAAGGTTGATTTGTCCCTTGGGGAGGAGTGCGGTACATTTAGGAAACCTAACGGGTGGCTACAGCCCCGGGGAATCTTTGTAAAGGCTACGTAGTGATGCCCTGCTGGGTCACCTTGGTAGTGATCAATGGAGAGTCATGATCTCCGGGCAGAAAGGGAATCACGGCTTGTGGGTATAGTGCACAACCTCTGCAGAGTGTTTGAAACTGATATATCAGCCGTGCTCGCGGTTATGAGCGGCCAAGGGAGCTCCAATGATCAGTGGTACTTGATCAGAGACATTTTGGTTTACAGGTGGCAATGAGACTGATGGTTTTTGGTTATGTCTATGGTGCTGGTAAGTGGTATTCTTTCCGTTTGGAAGGGTACATCAGGTTAATAACTTGGGTTAATGTTAAAACCTGGCTTTCTACTAGTAAATAATAACCTGACCAAATAAAAGCAACTGCTTGACTTATCCCCACATAAAGCTAGTCCACTACAGCCAAACATGCTTGCTGAGTATGTTGATGTGTACTCACTCTTGCTCTACACACCAAACCCCCCCCCATCCCCAGGTTGTCAGCAGTGCAACCACTGCTC